>CP092864.1:201224394-201454653 GCA_030710605.1 Cordylochernes scorpioides | reverse complement strand
AATATATAAAATATATAATAATAATAAAATAAAAATAATTTTTGAAACAATTAGATGTTTTACAAATATAAAATAATATCATGAAAAATAAAAGTAAACTTGATTAAAGGTTTTTTTTTTTTTATGTTGGATTAAAAAATTTGTTTATATAATTGAAAGGTAAGAATAAGAATAATTATTCAAGATTTTATACAAAATTTATAATATAATTGAAGGTTATTAATGATTGGATAAATTTTAAGTAGTGTAAAATTGAACAAAAATTGTCTCTTTTGACGAAAAGTTACAGTTGTGGTGTGTGACTAGATTATATCCCTTTGGTAACATCGGTGTTTCTATGACTCTGAAACTGGGAATATGTGAAACGATCTTTTCGTTTGTCCTCAATGCTGGTATGTAGAGAATGATTTCTCTTTCGCGTTAAAAAGTTTATATAAGACTTAACCAAATTGTTTTAATTGGTGTTATCAATTAACATGTAAAATGTTTAAAGTATGTTGTGTTGTGATATCTCGTTGGTGAGATTTGTGAGATTCTCGAGGAAATCTAAATGAGTAGTGTGACACATGTGTTCAAAATGGCTAATGAAGCTAGCGGTCAAGAAGATCTACCTTGAGGGGGAAGAGAGGGCATGTCCAAAGATATTCTCAAAAGATAGTAGTGACCAAGGGAGTGACGTCAAAAAGGGCGTCCACTTCCCCTTTTTTTTTTTTCACGGAAATTCTATTTTTGGGGTGGTCACACATGTGGGATGGCTTGCTATGTTTGAGATTTACTCGAAACTGACTTTCTCTCTTTTGTTGAGTTGGCAATTTACTGTTATAATTGAAAGATATGATTTTCTCGGTGTTTTGTAGTTGTTGTGTTTCGAATTTAGTTTTAGACTTAGAAAAAATGTTTTTAGGTGATGTCAGGTTTAGATGTGTGGTGAAAGTTCGACTTTCAACGTGGACACGCTTTGAGTTGAGATGTGGTGTCACAGGCGTGAAGGCGTCTTTGGCCTGAAAAGTGAAAAAGTTTTGTGGTGTGGCACTGTGACACGAAGTGAGAAATGTGAATGAAAAGGTGTCACGTGAAGTCTTAGTTTGGTACAAATCTAACTGTTTCACCATGAATAACAAATTTAATAAAGTCATGGGTGGTTGTTGTATGAAACACATCGAGAGAATATTTTACTGTTAGTGGATGTTGCACGCTTAATGTGAAATTATTTTATTGTGGCGACGATATAGAGCTAAGTGGAGCTTGTGTGGCTCAAGATTTGGATTTGTGTGTTAAGTCGCGCACTAAAAATTGTTGCCAATTGGATAAAGTGATGTGTAGTGTTGTAACGTTTATTGGGAGAGATTTGTTGTTGATTAAATATGCATGTAAAAGTAAAAGATGAGGGAGTGTATTTATGCTCGAATATTAACGATTGTAATAAGCTTGGCGGGTCTGTGACTTAAATTAGCTACTGGCGTGGTAGTTGTTTTTCCTAGTGGTGTTTTTAAAAGATATTGTATCTTTCGATTTTTGCAATTAAAAAAAAATGCGTTTCACCTATGTTAATTTATATTTAAAATTAGAATATACTTTTTAAATTGTTGATTATGATAATTAAAATGATTCTTATAAAAGGGCAATGTCGTGAGAGTTACAAATAATTTGAATTGGGCGCTTACTTAAAATGGTGAACATTACCAAATTTTAAGAATTGATAAAGATATTGGTCTTTTGGTATAAAGATAACTAATAAGTAAAACAAAAATAAGTTGAGAATTATGATGAATGAGATTTTTTTTTAAATAATAATAATGAATTTTTTTTTTTTCAAGTCGTAGCTTTGGATAATGCCATTTTAGGTAAATTTAGGAAAGGCATGTAAGATTAGTAAATTAGTAAAAATGCGTGATGGGCGAATTTTTTTTTTTTTTTTTTAAGTAAAATTGAGAGTAATAACTTGAAATTTATAATCTGATTAAAAATTAAAGTAAATTTGATCAATGAAAATGTGAAAGTTTTAAAAATTGAATTAAAAAATGGTATAAAAAAGGTAAAAAATTGATTTTAAAATGCTTAAAGTGAAAATATAAATACAAAATTTATAGAGAATCAAGTTTTGAACTTGAGGATAAAGTTAAGGTAGGTTTTTTTAAAAACTTACAGTTGTGTGAAAGTTCAGTCAGGAAACTTGGTCTTGGCTTGTATTCCTGCTGACGTTGAAGACGCTCCATGTAGAGCTTGTAGACGCTTGTAACTTCTGGAAAGTTGTTTGTCGCTTGTTGCCTCGATGCCATTGTCTCGATGATGTCAAGTCGAAGGTGGAGAACTTCTCACAGGGTTTGGGTACATCGCTGCTTGGTTTCCATGACTTGCGGGAATTTCGGGGCTGTCGTTGGCGCGGTCAGCTTGCTCCCGACGTTGGCGATCGGTTAGCGGGTATGCGGAAGTCCGTTGGGGGCGGCGTTCTTCCGTAAATATCTTGGGGAGAGATTGCTTGGACGTTTCGTTGGAATGGTCGGGCTTGTTCCTCCATCTTCGCTCTTTCTCGCTTCCTATCTGAACAGTCTTCTTACCTCTTCGTTGTGTCATCCTTCGTTTTGGTCATCCTGTCGACTTAAATGTGATGATGTTTTGCTGTCGACTTATCTGTGATGAGATCCTGTCGACTCATGTAATGAAGAGTGAGAATTCCAGTAGCTTTTGTAGATATCCTGTCGACTACTGTAATGATTTTGAAGTCCTGGTAGCTCTTGTTGTACTGTGTTGACCGAGAGGAACAGTCAGGATGTAGAGTTTTCCAGTACCTCTCTGCACCTTGGAAGACTTTAAAAGTTCTCACAAAATACAGGCAGTCGTGGTCGAGGCAGAGTGGAAAGCTGGGGATATCCACACAAAAAACGAAGACACAGTTGCACTAAGAAAGTCCCGTAACAGATAAAAGTTGAGCTAAGGAGCGAAAAGATGGAGATAGACGAGTTCTTCCTAACTACATGTTGGATGAGATCGACATAACATACGACCGACGCGGCTTGCACTAAGGGTGAACTAAACTAAACTGAACTGAACTGACTGAACTGTCAAGAGACTGTAAGGTGATGATTTATAGGTTAAAGACGGGGCGACCTTATATTTCGAGGGGCAACTCGCCTCTCTTTATCGAGGATGTTTGTGTTTTTCACTAGAACATGCGCGCGCGCGCGTACACCACTCTCGTTCTACAAGGCCAATGAAAGAATTGTATCTTTGATTTAACTATTGTATTCAGTTTATATACAGCTAATAATTATATTTAATATTATAGATTATTATTTATTTATGAAAGATAGAGAGATTTATATACAACAGTGTAATTGTAAATAATTGTTTATATACATATTAATTATAAATTAATAAAAAATTTTGAAAGAAAAATAAATAAGTAAATTAAAAGTATATACATAGTTATTTACAAATAATTAAGATATGAATTCTTTATAAACCTCTGGGAAATCAATTTTTCTGTTTATACTGTGTTTATCTTCGGCAGAAGCCCAACTTTCTAAAAACAGTCTACAATGCTTTTCTGTTATATTTCTGTATATAATTGTGGCCTGTTTGAAATCTGGTACATGGCTATTTTTAAGGGAGTGGTCAACTAGTAGGGATAAAGGTTTGTAGTTTTTTAAAGCTGCTTTATGTTGATTGATACGATCTTTAAGTGATTTGCCTGTTTCTCCAATGTATGTAGCTTGACATGTTTGGCAGGGAATTTTGTAAATTACATTGGTTGTATTTTCTTGATTTAAAGAATTTTTTGTACCTGAATGGCGTAAGATTTGGCGAAGATTTTGTGCAGATTGATATGTTGTAATTATATTATGTCTCTTTAAAATTCGGGCAATTCTCTCCGAACCGTAGCTATATGGAATAGAGCAATATCTTTTTTGGGATTGATCACGACTATTATTTGAAGGTATATCTCTCTGTTTATGAAAATGTTTTTCAATAATTTTTTTTGGATAATTATTATTTATTAATTCTTTGAAAATTCTATTTCTTTCTTCTGTTGCACTATTTCTATTTGAGTGGTGTGTTTCTATTCTTTTAGAAAGAGATTTCATTACGGCTATTTTGTTATGTATGGGACCAAAGGAGCTGAAATTCAAATAGTTTCCGGTGTGAGTGGGTTTCCTGTAAATGCAAGTTTCGATGTTATATTGATTTCTTTTAAGCTGGATGTCTAAAAGGCTAGGGAATTATTGCTTTCTTTTTCATATGTGAACTTTAAAAAAGGTTTGAGACTATTGAGAAAACATATGAAGCTGTCAATGTCTATTTCTGTTAGACAAAGAATGTCATCAATATATCGTAGCCATAATATTATTTTATATTGGTTTGAATTAATTATGTTGTTGTTGTTTCTTATCCCCTTGTGTAAAGATTACACGAATTCCATGAGTTTATGCTCCTCGAGCTGTTTTATGATGAGCAGCGGCCTCTCCCAAAGGTCCTGTTTAGTGCATCTAATGCAAGCCAAAATGTGTTCTGGAGCTTCAGGTACCAAACTACATTTTGGGCAAGTGGGATAAATTTTGTTATTATTTTCTATCTTCAATGGCTTGAGATGGCCTGTTCTAAATCTTGTTAGTGTTGTTTGATGCTGTCTATTTCTGATGTTCAGAGCTCCTCCTGGGTTTACTCCACTGTACCAGCTGTGCTTAGGTGGGATCCTCCAGTTCTTGTTTATTTTTTTTGGCTATTGTTTCTATTTCTTTAAAAGTAAGTTTATTTTTCTGTGGCAAGTGTTCTTTTGTGCCTTTTTTCGCCAGCACATCAGCAGCTTCATTGCCTTCAATGCCAACATGTGAGGGTATCCATTGGAGGTGAATTTTTGAGGTTTTTGAGAGTTTTTGGAGATAACCAATTATGTTCCTGCTTACTTTGTCTCTGAGTTCCCCTGTGTGACTCAAGTGTTGTATGGCACTTCTACTATCAGTAAGAATCCAGATATCTTGATAATTAGTATTTCTGATGGATTTTAAGGCTTCATAGATGGCTATAAGTTCTGATCTGAAGACTGAGCAAATATCTGGGTTTCTTCTGTTCATTTTCTCAATGCCATTTGTGGTTTTGATGAGACAGCCACTGCCAGTGTGTCCTAGCTCGTCTCTGCTACCATCGGTATAGATAGTTATTGCATTTTTAGGAATGTTATTAATTATTTCTAATGATAATTGTTTTAAGTATTCTGGATTTTGGTATTGTTTGTTGGTGGGTTCATTTAAATTGGCATTAAAAATAACATTTTGTAGTGGTTTGCAAGGAGAATTTTTTTCTGCTAAATAATTTTTTTCCACTTTATATTTTAAAAATTCATTTCTTTTGGCCAGGTGTAGAGGGCCTTCTTTTTTGAGTCTTAAATTGGATTCCCAATTAGGTATGTACTTGGAAGTTCTGTGTTTGTTTCCATAACTCTTGATTTTGTTTATATATTTTGGCAGATTGTAGCTTCTTCTATCCTTTAAGGGCATAATGTCTGCCTCGTAAAGTAAAATATCATTAGGGCAGGTATTTCGAAGACCTGTAATAATTCTAGCTGCACTTAGTTGTATCCTTTCCAGTGATTTTAGATTTGTTTCAGATGCTGTACCATAGATTTGATATCCATATTCCAGGATAGGTCTAATTAGAGATGTGTAAGTTAATTTTAGTGTGGTTGCATCGGCTCCCCACTCTCTTCCTGAAATATATTTCAGGATTTTTAGTCGGTCTCTTCCTTTTCAAATAACTTCTTCAATATGTTTGCTGAAGTTAATTTCTGGATCCAGGGTGTAGCCAAGATCTTTAGGATGTTTATTATATTGCAATTGTTGTTCTTTGAGAATAATTTTTGGTCTTATTTTGTATAGTTTCTTATCGGTAGTAAAAAGACAGGATTCAGATTTTTGGGGGTTAAATTCTAATTTATGTTTATTAGCAAATTGAATTAATTATTTGTTCATCTATTCCATTCATAAATATGTTGGCTAATGCAGATGAAATCGGGTTGCCCATTGGTAGGCCTTTAATTTGCCGGAAGAATCTGTTTTTGAAACTGAAATAACTATTGTCTAAACAAAGTTTGATTAAATCTATTAATGCTTCTTTAGAGAGGGGCAGAACTAATTCTGTGTGGATTTCGAGAAATGTTTGGAGGGCCAGGAGTGCTTCATCGTGCGGGATTGAGGTGTAGAGAGATTCTATATCAAAGGAAACCATCCTGCTGTCATTCGATGTTAGAAATGTTTTGATAGCTTCAACAGCTACTATGGGATTGGGGACTGTGTGGGGTAGTTGCTTTTGGAATGGAGAGATGACTGAATTGTAGACTGTTTTTAGAAAGTTGGGCTTCTGCCGAAGATAAACACAGTATAAACAGAAAAATTGATTTCCCAGAGGTTTATAAAGAATTCATATCTTAATTATTTGTAAATAACTATGTATATACTTTTAATTTACTTATTTATTTTTCTTTCAAATTTTTTTATTAATTTATAATTAATATGTATATAAACAATTATTTACAATTACACTGTTGTATATAAATCTCTCTATCTTTCATAGATAAAATAATAATCTATAATATTAAATATAATTATTAGCTGTATATAAACTGAATACAATAGTTAAATCAAAGATACAATTCTTTCATTGCCCTTGTAGAACGAGAGTGGTGTACGCGCGCGCGCGCATGTTCTAGTGAAAAACACAAACATCCTCGATAAAGAGAGGCGAGTTGCCCCTCGAAATATTGGAACAATAAAATAATTTGAAATCCAATATATGCATCTTTTTTAAATATAATTTTAATTATGAATTACCAAATCTTCAAAATTATTAGGTATATCACCGGGAAGGTTTTTGAAAAATAATTTCATGAATATCTTGAATATCCTTAGAGTTATTTGCAGATTTGTAGATTTAACTCGCAAGCAGCGCCCCCATTGTGACGATGATAACAAGTTTTCTTATCACTGAATTTGTTATCTTAAATATTATTTATCAAAAGTAAGATTATCTCAGGATGACACGGCAAATTATTTGAGACAAGAATAATGATACAATTCCAAGGCGAATATACTATTCCTTTAACTTCCAATTACCGAGGGAACCAATTAATATTGATTTTATTCAACTTATTGAGTGTTTTTCAAGGGACCGGGAAAAATGTTCACTAGATAAAACTATGATTTTCTAATGTAGAAAATTAGGAAAGACAAAATTCAGGATGACACGGCACACAGGGACCGGGAAAAAATGTTCACTTTATCGAGAGATTCAAATTTATGAGTTTCAAATTATCAAAATATATCTTTTTTTTATAAGTTTTTAGAGAATTGTTTTAACAAATGTTCGCTAGACAAACCTTTACTCGGGTAAAACCCCGGGCGAAGATAACTTCCAATTACCGAGGGAACCAATTAATATTGATTTTATTCAACTTATCGAGTATTTTTAAAGGGACCGGGAAAAAATGTTCACTTTATCGAGAGATTCGTTAGACAAACCTTTACTCGGGTAAAACTCGGGCGAAGCCGGGTACGTCCGCTAGTTTATAATACAATATATCATTACTCTTCACAATTCATCCTTTCACACTTCTTCCCTAAGGTTAGAAATAATCTTTATTTCTCCTTAAAAATAAATTTCGATTTTTCGTCTAAAAGAAACACATGCGGGATAATTTTCAAATGTCGTTCTACAATCGTAAGCCGCATTATATTGTATTATAAACCAATATTTCTATATTTCCTCAAAATATTATATATTTGAATTATTTAAAGCGTCCATTATGTAAATTTTTATGTGTATAAAAATCGGACATTAATTGTTGTCAGTCAGTCGAAAGAATGAGAGCGAAATAAAAGGTCATGTTCAAGTGCTAGTTGCTCTACTTCTAATATCGACACAACAAAAGTGGCGACGAGGATTAGGAATATACAGAGCCAGTAAAAAAAGCTGAGGAAAACGGCGTCTACGCAAATATAGCTAATACATCTCTGAAACTCTGGATAAAGAAAAGAATAGAAAAGGTCAGCATGACAAGTTCAACGCTGATTGTACCTTTTAGATGCTATAGCCCAGTGGAAGATACCTTCGATCTATTTGTACAAAAATTTGATGCAGCCTTTTTAGCAAATGATTTGAAGGAGGAGGGAAAAGTGCCTATTTTTACCTCGTTACTAGATTCTGAAACTCTCAGGCTGGGAAACGACCTCTTCTTCCCGGGCCTAATGAAAGATCAATCCAATGATACTATCATTCAAAGAATCAAGCTGCATTTGGATCCAAAGAAAAAAGTGATACCACAGCGATGCCGATTTTTGAAGAGGATTCAACATGAAGAAGAATCAATTTTGGAATATCTTAGGGAATTGAACATTTAGCAACGCATTGTAATTTCGGCGATATGCTGTAAACCATGTTGCGAGACCGTTTCGGGGCTGGAATCAAGTCTGAAAGCCTTCAAAATAAGCTATTACAAGAGGACGACGATGTCACCCTGGATAAAGTTCTTGCAGTAGCGATCTCTTTCGAACTGGGGAAAAAAATAAGAGGGAATTACAAGATAAATTGGTGACCAAGATATCCCCTGTGAATTAAAATAATAAAAAGGGTGAGTACAATAATAGTATGGCGCAGCATAGGCCCTTCAGGCAAAGAGGAGAAATAAGGTGTTATAGATGTGGTAAAAGACATTCACACGTGGCCTCTGTTTGCCCTCATAGAACAGAGACTTGTTTGAAATGTAAAAAAAAAAAACTGGGTCATTTAAGTAAGGTCTGCAAAGCTAGTAAAAAAAATGTGGGGATGTGATTTTTACAAGAGAACTTTATATATCCTGTACATGGCGAAACTAATGCCACAATAATTTAACAGTAGATGAATATTCTTTGTGCTTTACTATAGATACAGGTAGTCCAGTTACGATAATACCTAAAGATATTTAAAAGAATTATTGGCAAGGTAAAAAATTATATACAGCAAATTTAAGTTTAAAATCATTTTGTCGTAAATCAATAGATATTATAGGTCAAAGAAATGTTTTTGTAAAAGAAGCCAACCAATATTTAAGATTAATAGTTGTAAATGAAATATTCCAGGTAATTTTATTAGGAAGAGAATGGCATAAACAGTTAAAACTTGATTATTCTAGATTGTTTAGCATTAAAAATTTAAATAATGAATCAAATAGCAATAGTTTGATGGATAGGTATGCAAATTTGTTTATCAAAGATTTAGGATGTCTAAAGGATGTTATAATAAATTTTAATTTAAAAAAGGATATGACTCCTGTGTTTTGTAAGGCCAAAAGTTTACCTTTCTCTCTAAAAAAAACAAATAGAGAATGGAATTGATCGCTTGGTGAATTCTGGCATTTTAGAACCTGTAGTTCATGCAAATTGGGCCGCTCCAATAGTACCGGTATTAAAAAAAGATTGTATTGTAAGGATATGTAGTGATTTTAGATGTACAGCTAATAAAGCAATAGAATCAGATAGGTATCCCCTTCCATCGATCGATGAGATATTTTCAAAATTATCTAGAAGCACCGTATTTTCGACTCTAGACCTATCACAGACTTACTTACAAGTAATGTTAGCGGAAGAAGCTAAAGCTGTTGTTAATATCAACACAACAAAGGGGTTGTTTTCTTATAAAAGACTACCATATGGCGTAGCGGTAGCACCAAATAAATTTCAGAGGATTATGGAAGGTCTATTTGCTGATTTGCCAGATGTAGCTTGCTACATATATGATAGTTTGGTTGCTGGAAAAGACTCTGAAGTTCATGAACAAAAGTTAGATCTAGTGTTTAGAAGATTGCTAGAAAAATATTTGAAGTTAAACAAAGATAAATGTAAATTCAAAAAGGATTCGGTGGAATATTTAGGATTTAAAATTGATAAATATTGACTGCATCCCTTAGAAAATAAAATTAGAGCAGTGATAGAGGCGCCTGAACCTAAAAATGTTTCGCAATTGAGATCTTTCATAGGACTCTTAATGTATTATTCTAGATTCATAAAGAATACTGCAAACATTTTAGGGCCATTCTATTAACTTTTGAAAAAAATTGTAAATGGAATTTGACGAAAGAACATCAAATGTTATTTTAAAAATGTAAATCATTTTTGACTGATAAATCTGTTTTGGCACATTACGATGCAAACAAAGAATTGGTTCTGGCTTGTGACGCATCTAGCTATGAACTAGGCGTAATTCTGAGTTATAGAAATAATAGAAAAGAAGAATGTCCTATAGGCTTTGCTTCTAGAACATTAACTGAAACGGAAAAACGGTACTCTCAGCTAGAAAAGGAAGCGTTGCGCATAATTTATGGCGTTGAGAAATTGAGACAATATTTACTTGGCCGAAAATTTGTATTAATCACAGACAACTGAGCCTTAATGCATATATTTTCAACTCCGGAACCAATTCCCATATGTGCAGCATCCATAATTAAAAGATGGTCCTTAAAATTATCTGCATTTAATTATACTGTAGAATTTAGAAAAACTAGTGATAATTCCAATGTTGACGCATTGTCACGTCTTCCTTTAGAATCGAGTGGCAAGGAGTCTCTTGATGAAGACCAGGTACTTCTTCTCAGGAAGTTGAATGAGGTACCGTTCTCTTTAAGGGAGGTGGCATATGAGACGTCCCGAGATAAAACACTATCTATAGTGTTAAGTAATGTTAGAGAAGGCAACTGGAAATTCACAAGAGTACCGAGAGAAAATCCACTAGCTCCTTATTTTAAGATTAAAGGGGAATTAAGTTTAGAGTTTGGTTGTCTTCAATGACGAGAAAGAGTGATAATTTCCCAAAAATTAATATCTTTAATTTTGAATGACTCGCATGAAATGCACATGGGGATTGTTAAAATGTAGATGATTGCCTGACGGTGTTTTTGGTGACCAGGCATAGACAGTAACATCGAGGAATTGGCTAGAGAATGTATAATATGCCAAGAATCGGCAAGCATGCCCCCGTAAACCATTTCGGAATGGACCTGACCCGAAAAAACCGTGGCATCGACTTCATCTTGATCTAGCGGGTCCGTTCATGGGAAGAATGTTTTTGGTTCTCGTGGACGCATACTCAAAGTGGATTGAAATTTTTATCCTCAAAGATATTACCAGCAAAACATTTATAAGACACCTTAGAGAAATTTTCGCCAGATTTGGATTGCCCGAATTTTTGGTTACAGATAACGGAAGACAGTTTGTCTCCGGTGAATTTGAGCATTTTACCAAAGTGAATGGTATACGGCACACTAAGACCAGTCCGTATAATCCTAGCACAAATGGTTTAGCTGAGAGATATGTAAGAGAGTTTAAAAACGCTTTTAGAAAGAATAATAGGAAGGATGATTTAGAGACGAATCTACGAAGATTGTTATTTGCTCACAGAGCATTCCCTCAAACTGTAACATAGGAATCCCCCGCGTAACTTCTAATGAAGATAAGTTTAAGATCAAGATTCTCGAATTTAATACCAAAGATGGGAAATCCACGAAAGGTATTTCATGAGGCCGTAAGAAGGCAGGAGCAGGTTGCGAGGTTTATTTCCGCAACTATGCAACTGGACCTAAATGGAAAAAAAGGTACCATTTTGAAATTATTTATCTGCCGTCACTAGCTTATAGGTTGCGAGAGCCTCGTGTATAAGAGGCATATCAAAATATTGCGACCTGTGAAAAATAAACAAGTGGAGACTAGAAATGTCATACTTCCTCGAGCATCAGGAGAGAAGCCTGTAGGTGGAAGTGAGAAAGAAAGTAAAGGGTTACATCCAGAAACGAAGAGAAGCCTGTTGCTGTGCACGTTCCCTCTTGCACTCCTAGACCAGAGTCTGCTGCTGTACACGTGCCCTCTTGCACTTCTAGACCAGAGACTACTGCTGTGCAAGTGCCAGTCCGCAGTCCTAGACCTCAGAGAGCCAGGAAATCCCCAGACCGACTGGAGTATTATTAAGAGGGAAGATGTGTTGTGTATGTAAATAATTTGCATTTTTAAGGCGTCCATTATGTAAATTTTCATGTGTATATGAATCGGACATTAATTGTTGTCAGTCAGTCGAAAGAATGAGAGCGAAATAAAAGGTCATGCTCAAGTGTTAGTTGCTGTACTTCTGATATCGACACAACAATTTACATATTATTATTTTATATATTTATATAGCGTTGACAGAAGCAATGTCCAAGGTACAGAGTTATGACAGAGTTTTTGGCTTCTTTTTTGATATCCATTGCTGTCATAAAATACCATATATCTCCAGCATCTCTCGGAATGACAATATTTCTTTTGAAACTGTGAGGTTAAAAACATAAAATGAGATTTACCTATATTTTATCTAGCTCAAAAATGTAAAATAATAATTCACAACAATGAAGAAAGATTAAATAAGGAAGTTAAATTTTATATTTACGTGAAAGGACATTCAGACATGTTTTGTTAAGATTTTCTTAACATTGATATTATGTTTATATTATCCTACAACCTTTGTGTGGTTAGGTTATATTGTAAACTTCTTTCT
Source organism: Cordylochernes scorpioides (assembly GCA_030710605.1). Taxonomy (NCBI): domain Eukaryota; kingdom Metazoa; phylum Arthropoda; class Arachnida; order Pseudoscorpiones; family Chernetidae; genus Cordylochernes; species Cordylochernes scorpioides. The sequence goes on along the minus strand of CP092864.1, from coordinate 201,442,107 downwards.
TTTATGAAAAGGTGTCAAGTTGAGAGCACACACATTAGGCTGTTAAATAAGTATTTTATAAAATGTGATTCAACCACACCTACTTGTGTATTAAAAAAATAATTTTTCTGTAAAATATCTTGTTGCTACTTATTTTTGTTGTGGAATACGTGGATTTGATTTATTACACCTTATTCGGGTATTTTTGAATGCTGAATAATCCAGTATTTAATTTTCCTTAAAATAATTTTATTCGCCTGCTTCCTCTCTCTGATTCTCAGCACCTAGATGACTCAGTTAATATATTATATATTATATTATAATATTATATAATATTATATATTTTATTTAATTTTTGTTACCTTGAAAACAAGCCTTAATGTTAATATGCACTGTATTTTGTATTGTGTGTGTTCGGGGCTAAGAAAATAATTTCAACAGCCTATTTCTTTCAACCCATAATTTCTTCAGGTTTGAGAAAATCCAAAAGTGTTCAATATTCAACAAATAAAAGCAAATCAATTCAGGTTTCAAAAATATCAACAAATATTTTTAATGGTTAGAGAAAAATGTTTTTACAATGTTATTTTAACGTATTCTAAATAAATATTTTTTCTCAGAGTTCAATTGCTGTCACACATGTAGAGACACTCTCTTACTTAACTATAAATCTTTTGAGCTGGCGACAGATAGTGACGTTGATGAAGAGAATATTAGAATATATCTGGTATAAGTGAATTAAAACCAAATGTGTAACAAAATGAATCTTCACATGATAGCCATTCATCTATTCTACGAAAATTGATAACTCAAAAATAATTGTGATAAAAAGTACTACCATATTATCATAAAAAAATAACAGAAAAATAACATTTAAAATATAAAAATATGAAATGAGCTTAACATGTCAATTGTTTTGTGCTGTATAGTGAAAACAATTCTTAAAATTCCTCATTATATCATTGAAATATAAATAGCGTTATATGTTCTTTTCGATATGAACTTTCTATCTAGTTAGGCTATAAAATAAAATTGAAAATTATATAAGCCCGCGCGCGCGCTCTGCCAAATAATATATATAAATTAACATATATTTATAGATACACCATATATATGTTAGTATTTACATAAAAAATAACATGGTCAAAAATGCTTTTTAAACAATATTTACTATTTATTCTACTACTACAATATTAATTATATATTACCTTTGAAATAATGAAATTTTATATTTATACGTCTATAGATTTTACAAAGATTAAGCTAAGAGTCAATTCAAATGAGAATACCTTGGAGGGACATTCAATTATGAAAAGATGAAATTTACACAGGTGTAACTAGGAAGATAATCTCTGATAAATATTTCATAAAGAAGAACATAGAATTCCTTTTCAATTCTTTATTACCCAATCGTGTTCAATATTACATATTCAAAACAACGGGTATTCACAGCAATGAGAAGCACTCGAATGGGTTCTGGGAACATTCTGCGTTTGGAATGACGAATTTGGATCTTTTGATTCCTCCACCTTTGTCACATTTATGGGAGGGAACAACGGTTCAATCTTTATATCAGCAATAGATGGTGGTGGAAATATGATAGGGAAATTTGATTTTATTGATTCCCACGCACTATCATCATCATTGAGCTCAAAATAAATTTCTTTGAGTGCCATTCTTTTCCTTTTTCTTTCTCCGCGGGCAAGGAGATAGTTGATCTCAAAAGGAAGGCTTTTTGGTGAACTGTTCCTATTCGCCAATATCAGGAAGCGACTTCCATCTTTTTTACCCCAAAGGTTTAGGCAGATTGGCTCGTTTGGACAACTTCCTGCCTGATCCTTTGACATATTGCAGAACCCACTTCTTCTTCCATTTTTTTTTAATGGCACTGCCCTTGCCAAATAACATGTGTCGCCGAAACGTAGGGAATGCGAGCAGGACACCAGTTCTATATCTTCCTTTTTATAAATATCTATTTCTATTTCGCAATTCAAGGTATTTAAATCAACGATCTTCCATTTCTTCTTTGAAGGCTTGATACATCCGCACAGAATCCGAGTAATCAATTCCATATTTTGATAGCGTTGACAGCAGCAGTGTCCAAGGTATAGATTTATAAAAAAGTGATTTGTTCCCTTTGTTAATATTCATTGCTGTCATAAAATACTATGTATTTCCAGCATCTCTCGGAAAGACACAGTATTTCTGTTGAACCTGGGAGGCTAAAAACAGAAATGGAGATACATCCATATTCTATCTAGCATTGAAAAAAAATAATAATAATTCACAAAAATAGAGAAAGATTCGATAATGAAGTTATTCATGGAATTTCGAGAAAATACTGAGAAATGTTTTGTTAATATTTTCATAACATTGATATTCTGTTTAAATTTTCCCACAACCTCTGTGTGGTTAGGTAATTTTGAAATGGTTTTCTTTTATGAATTTGTATCGGATATAGAGCAACACATTAGTCTGTTAAATAAGTATTTTTGTAAAATGTGATTTAGCCACACCTACTTGTCTATTAAAAAAATAATATATATTTTTGGAAAATATGTTGTCATTTATTTTATTGTGAAATACATGGATTTCAGGTATTTTGAAAGCTGAATAATCCAGTATTTATATATTTCCTTGAATTAATTTCAATTCCCCGTTTTCTCTTTCTAATTCCCAGCACTTATATGACTCAGTTATTTTTAATTAATTATTTTCGTTACATTGAAAACAAGCCTTAATCTTAAGAACATAGTTTAAACAGTTAAATCCTTCCAACCCATAATTTCTTCAGGTTTGAAAAAATCCAAAAGTGTTCAATGTTCAACAAATAAAAAAAAAATCAATTCAGGTTTCGAAAAAATCAAAATTATTCTTAATGGTTAGAGAAAATATTTTTACAATGTTTATTTAACGTATTCTGAATAAATATTTTTTCTCAGAGTTCAGTTACTGTCACACATGTAGACACACTATCTTACTTAACAATTAATCTTTTGGGGTGCCGACAGAGAGTGACGTTGATGAGTAGATTATTAAAATATCAAAATATATCAGATATTTTTTAATTACAACCAAATGTATAACAAAATGAATCTTCAAATGAAAGCCATTCTTCTACTCTGCCAAAATTTGATAATTCAAAAATGATTGTAATAAAAAAGAAATAATGTGATGTAAATGTAAATAATTCATAGAATTTAAAAGAAAAGTTATAATTATGTTTGTTCATGTTTTTTTTTTATATAGAGACAGCTCGAGTTAGGCTGGGGATATACATATAATTGTTAAATAGGCCATAAGTGAGGAAGTTCGCTCTCTTAAAATAAATATAATTAATTGTTTATCTTCGCATCTTGATTTTTAAAGAAACAAAACAAATAACATATTATTAATAAAATATTAGAAGAAATATTTACATAAAATATAAAATATGAGATGAACTCAACACATCAGATGCTTTGTACAGTAGAGTAGAGAAGGAAATGTTCTTAAAATTCCTCATTATATCAATAGAGAGAGAAATATAAATAGTGTTATATATTTTTTTCAATATGAACTATTCTTCTTATTTTAGCTCTAGAATAAAATTGAAAGCTATTTAGAGCTGAAAAAATCCATATATTTCAACATATTTAAATATACACTATATATTGTTGCATCATAGCTATTGCACCTATTTTTTTTTTTATTTGTAATATTATTTTTGATATATTTTAAATTCAAATTTATATTTTATATTTATCTATTTTTTAAACAGAATATATATATATATATATATATTATAAGCAAATTTATGTTTTATAAAATCACCATTTGTATTTTGGTACACTGTGTGACTTCACTGCTCAGCAGTTTGAAGAGCCTGCCAAGCTGCAACCTGGTGCAACAATTGGTCGAGATGCAAGTGCCGACCCAGTTGCCTTCAATCCCAGCATAGACTCTCCAAAGTATAATTGAACGGAAGATTCTCGCTCATAGATTGAATCTCTTTAAGAAATTGGCTTCATATACCACTATGAAGCTTTATATACCATGAATATGATTGGTGGCGCCAAATCCTGGCTGAACCTACACAAGATAAGCTTCACCAGCTTGGAAAATTTCAAGAACCGCCTAATTCAGGTTTTTGCCTCAGACGCCAACAAAGAAGAAATGAAGATGAGGCTAAACAGAATTCAACAGTGTAATGAACCTGTAATCAGGTTTGCAGATGATAGCCTTGTACTGTGCAACAAGGTCGACCCCCAAATGGAAGAAGTAACAAAACTAATTTGGGTTATTGGAGGGTTGAAAAAAGAATATTATTTTGCCCTCTATCTAAACCCTTCTAAGAATACCAACGAACTTCTAGAATCGTGTAAAAAGATAGATTTGTTTAAAAATCATTATCCAGAACGTGTGGAAAAATCCAAAGCTCTATATAATGGACCACGCCTCTCCTCGTCCCCATCATCAAGAGGATGGAAGAACGCTTCGTCGTTCAGAAGACCATACCAAAATATTTCTAAGCCCCAGGCTCCAGCTCCAAGGTACTACCAGAACAAGCCTCTGCCCCAAGTCTTTGCCCCTAGATGAACTTAAACTCCCAATCCTGAGCCAAAACTGATCTACCCAAGGAAAACATACAATACGAGTCCAGAATCAAACAAGAATAGGACAGAAGACATGACCAATGTGTTTCAAGTGTAACAATCTAAGACACGTAGCGCGGTATAGCAGAGTCAGGTTTGTCGGAATTGTTGAAGAGAACCCCATTGTTGCACAAGACAAAGTGGAAGAAATTCGAATGGATAAGGGAACTGAGAAGTCGAGACCTCTGCTCTACGCTGACGTAAGTAATAGCACACACTCGAGTATTCCTACACGGAATATATATTCCGCATTTGAAGATTTAAACTAAGCATCGCGCCTGTGTCCATCAATCAAAGCATGTCGACTATAAATTGAATTAAATAGTTGGCCCCAAATATAAAATTAATATTAACGTGGATAGAATCGGTATCTGTGAAGCTTTGATGATACAGCCGATCTTCCATTGGTCGACTTTAGTACAGCTCTTAATACAGGTCTTGAAATAATAAATCCTGATAAAATGTGCTCCTGACCCGATGGTAAAGAGTTAGATATCGTTGGAATATTGTTTTAAATATAAAATTTGATGACAAAATATTACACATCAATTTGTGATAATGAGAAAACATTTGCGAATATTTACACTTGGACGAGATTTTCTTAAGAAAATGAACGAAAATCTGATTTTCAGCGTGAAAAATCAAATATGACTTGACAGGGAATCGTAACGTAATCAAATATCAACAGAAGAAAATAAAAAGTGCAAAAGATGTCTTTATACCAGAATTTCTATAAAATTGATTAGGGCATTTGTAGAAGTAGAGGATGGGGAATACATAATCAAGGAGAACTATATAATGTTTCAATCAAATGGACTTCGACTAGCAAGAAGCTTAATAAATGTTGCGAATACAACAACAACAAAAGCCTTTATTAGGCACACGTGCCATACAGGATTCTCCGGTAGGACAAAATAAATAAATAACAAATTAGCATCATAGGTATATACAAATATTGGGTATTGACCTCGACCAATTATCGAGTTGGATCCGGTGTCTGTGCTAAATATTTTGATTGAGCTGATTTCCAGTATTTATAAAAAGCGAATGCAAAGGGTCTGGATTTTACGACTTTTGCCATAAAAACATAAGGCGAATTGCTATTGTAGCCGGTCTCTTGACGAAGAATTTCTCTCTCTTCTTCCATTGCCGTACAGTAGAAAATGTAGTGTAGAAAATCGAGACTAAATTCACCGTTGCATAAGGTGCATTTTATGGTCTTAGTTTTCAAAAGTGAAACATGATTAATTCTCTGTACTGCAAAAAGGCTTCTTACTTGTGCAATGATTCTCTTTAAGGTTAGGGGGATATTGTCATTAAGATAGCATTCCATTGTAGATGATGAATGAAAGTATTTATAGTGAGAGTAGAGCACTGATTTTCTTATTCTTACATAATCCAGCTGCAAGGACTGATCGGTTGCCGTTCTAATAATTAGGGGGATGTATCTTTGTAGAATATTGAAGTCTGTACTTCCAACAAGCCATGAGAAGCCGGTGTTATTAAGTAGCTCTGTTATACTTTTTACCAGTCCGATATTCTGTTTCGAAGAAATTGAAATGTCCCACAAATGTGCCAAACAAATTGAAGGTAGCCTGCTGCCGTCCATTTTCAGAATTCTAGTCCAGAATTTTAAAGTTAGTTTTTTCACTGTGATATCAAGAGAGCTTCTTCCTGTTTCGGCCCTCAAAATATAGCCCGGAGTATAGCTTGGAAGGCAGAGAAAACGTCTGAGAAAGGTATCCTGGATTCTATCTAAGATTAAGGCTTGATCATGTGCCCAGATTGGGGCCGCAAAGAGTAGGACTGTCAAGATCATAGAATCCAACAATCTCATGCTTGCATGGAAGGATTTGAGCTTGGACTTCAGAATAATATCCCCCACAGCACCTATCGCGGCCATGGTCCTGCCTCTATAATTTAAGGCAACTTTAGTGAAAGAAATCGAAGGGGTGAGCGGATAGCCCAGGTACGTATATTTTGATGTAACACTTAAAGGAATTTGACCCCAATACCATCTCTCTGAACGCGCCACCTTTCCTCCATTACGGACAACCATTATTCTTGACTTGTTTTCGTTCAGAGTTAGTAAGTTAGTTTCTAGATAGGTTTTCAGTATATTGATTTTCAATTGAAGGTTTATTTTAGAATCACCTATCAAAACAATATCGTCGGCATATAGGAGGAGGTGTATGTTTCCGAAATTGGGTAAGTATATTCCTGACAACCCCGAGTCATCAACAATTTTAATCAAATCATTAATGAAGAGCAGGAATAGGAATGGGGATAGTGGGTCACCTTGGAGCACCCCCGAACGAATTTCAATGAATTCAGTGATAGAATTGTTCCAACGAACCGCAGCTGTCATGTCTTCATAATAACATTTATTTAAGTTGACAAATCGGTGATTCAGTCCTATTTTGACTAGTTTTGTCCATAGCAATGCGTGAGGAACCGTGTCAAAAGCTTTTTTTAAGTCTACGAAGAAGGAGTAACATTTACCTCTTTTCTTCCTTAGGGCAAATTGGATTACAGATGTCAATATGAAAATATGATCTTGACATGAGTGAGCAGATCTAAAGCCCGCTTGATTCTCTGGGATAATATCATTAGTTTCAATCCATTTGACTAGGCGGGACCTAAGTATTGCTATAAATAGTTTCGCGAAATTGCTCAGCAGTGAGATTCCGCGATAGTTGGATGGATTATCATAATCGCCATTTTTAAAAATCGGATGGATAATAGACTTCGAGAAGGAGGATGGGAATACAGCTGATCTTAGTATTCTGTTGTATAGATCCTTGAGTAACAGCAAGTAACTGTGGGGAAGGAGCTTGATTGCTTCGTTCGGTACCTCGTCGATTCCAGCTGCTTTACAGTTCTTTAAACGCGAGATTTCTTCTGTTAACTCCCTCATTGTAATTTTCGCCAATAAGCCTGTATCCAGTGAAAGCGTGTTTAGTATAGGAAGAATATATTCTGTTGATGTTTCGGATGAGAGTAGTTTGTCGTAAAATTGGTGCCATTCTTGAAGCGATATGTTTCCTTGAATGAAACTTCTTTTTTTATAAATGCTTATTGTTTTCCAAAAGTTTTTAAGAGTCATGAGTATTGCTTGATAAATTTACATGCAATGATTGGTAGTATTTTTTCTTTTTATCTCTAATTATTGCAGCATAGAATTTCTTTTTGAAATATAGTTAACACGGTCTGTTTCTTTTTTGATTTCATGTAGATTTTAAGATGGGATTTAGTATTATTTTTTTGTTAGATAACATTCTCGATCAAACCAAGGCTTTGGATTTGGGTTCAATGTTTTGGATCTTCTCTGCATCCCCGCTTTGCCCATAGTATCAATGATTTTATCAGTTAAAAGCCTCATTGTACTATCTATTGAGCGATTCCAATTCAGGTGTATTTCATTTAGTGCCTGCGAGAAAAACTATGAGTTATCATGTGTCCATCTATTACTCGTTAAAGGTGTTGGATTTGTATGTCTCGAGTAATTCACCATCGACTGTAATGAAGTAATTCTGCGATCAGAACCGGGCACTATAAGGGCAGACAAGGTGATAGGGAGATGGTCTGAATATGGAGAACAATGAACTTGGAAGTTCTCAATTAGATCCAAAAGCAAGAGGGTCACCACAAAGTAATCCAAGACCGAAGAGCCACGGTCTGAGATGTAAGTAAAATTGCCATTTTGATCTGCCATCGATCTGCCATTTAATATTGTCAGTAAACTATTGTCGAGGAACTCAACAAAATGGGTTGTATTTGGAGAGATCATCTTATCACTGGAATTACGCAGTGAGAAAATATTTGTAGAGAGCGCAAATACATTGTGAAAACCGCCCATAGATCCCGTTCGAATGTTAAGGTCACCCGCCAGCATTATTTCATAGCCACATAATAATCTTTCCTCAATGAACCTAAATAGTTTGTTTAGGTTGAGTATAAAAGTATCACCAGGTGGTAAATATGCGACTAGTATACATAGTTTACATATAGAGGTTTGTTTAAAACTAATTTAAATCCAGTAAGGCTCAATTTCTATTTTGTAAATATAATTTGCAAGCATTTTACTGATTCCGACCAGTATTCCACCAGACGGTCTTCCAGTCTTGAAACATCTTGTAGCCAGCGATTCATAAATAGTAAATTCATTTATGTCAACTTGTATATTGCGGTCGAGCCAGGTTTCTGCAAGTGCAAAAATATGATAATGCTTTACATAGTCGAGAAGATCAAACAAAGAACTAGCTCTCATGTATCCATTCATGTTCCAGTATAAAATGTCAATAGAATTTTTACATTTATTAGGTTTCAATTGTAGGTCTGGTGATATTACCAATTCTCTTTTGTTTGTATTTTCATCCAGTTGCTATAACTCCGCACCTTCCTTGGTGGTAATTTTACCATTGAAAACCCGATAAACTTTTCCATTAACAATCAGTTTATCATCCCTAAGTTTTGCCGTGATTCCTTTGTTTAAGAATTCTTTCCATTTAGGAATCAACAGTCGGCGTTGTTCTCTGGTACTAGGAGAGTGGTCCTTGCTTACAAAGATCTTCAAGTCCCTTAATTTAAATGAATTTTTAAATATCTTTATTCTATCGTTGTGTTCTGGAACCTCTACCAGCATTGGGGCTTTATCCTTTTTGGAGAACCTCCTGCACCTGGAAATAGTGATATCATCCGAGATCTGCATCTTGTCCTTTATCAAACTTTTTATTTTGGCGCGGGCTTCATCAGAATTTTCACTTCCATTACCTTCCATACCGTAAAAAATCAAGTTTTTCTCTCTGTTTTTCATCTCCATAAAACTAACTCGACTCTCAAGTTCTCGAATCTTTTTGACATTCACTTCAACGGCGCTCGCAGTTAAATCCAGAGAATATTCAAGCTGTTCTACACGGGTGTCAAATTTCTGCATCCCTAGTTCAATCGCAGATAGCCTAGATTCGAGTTTTGAGCCCCAATCATCCATTTTAGTAGAGAGTGCCGCAATCAGTTCTTTTAGGTCTTTCTCCATAGGCGTTTCTAGAGTTGTTTGTCTTGTTACTTTAGGGCCTGGGTTACTCTCGATACCCGAGATCAATAACAATGCTAGTATTATAATTCTCAAATTTGATTTACTATAACGAAAACGTGTAGAGAGCCCAAATTTTTTCACTTGATCTAAAGCAGTCAGCCTTTAGCAATTTGCATCATTTTCATCGCCAAAATCAAAATTTGCATAACCCAGCAGCCAGCCAACGCGCTCATTTACATGATGAGTGATGCATAAAAACAAGATACATGTATATATTAATTTTTCCTTTTCTACACTCTTTTCTTCCGAGAAATAAAAGATAAATATTTCCTCTTTCCCTATACAAGAATTAGAGTAACTCATCAGAAAGGCAAAAACTAAAAATATCAAGAAAATGAAATACTTAACGGGAGCTGTAGTTACCTGCTGCCTCTTCGGTTGGCCACCTAGCGGGGAAAATCAGTTGCGAATAAGGAAACATATATCTGGATAACAAACCCTTACCCTCGACCATTAAAAATATTAAAAAACCAAACATTTTGCTTTGGAAACCAGCCAGACAAAGTGAATATTATGGAAGAAAGTGAACAAAAGGAGCCTGTAGAGCCTCAATTTCAGAAAAACAAAAATTTATCATATAAGGAAAAGGAGCAATAGAAACAAGTTTTGGAAAAGTACGCGGATTTGTTTTCTTCGGGATTAGGAGGATCCAACTTAGCGAAACAGCGGATTGATACAGATGGTGCAAAACCGATCAAAGTCAAGCCGTATAGGGTGACCGCTATATATAAAGAGCGAGAAATAATAAAAGATCAAATTGATGTAGTGCTCAGAGACGGCATAATTAGACCATCCTCGAGTCCATGGTCCTTCCCCGTAATATTGGTCAAGAAGCGCGGTAAGTACAGATTCTGCGTCGACTACAGAAAATTAAATGATATAACATTAAAGGATGTTTACCCCAATTCCAAGAATTGAAGAAGTATTGTATACACTTCAAGGATCCAAATACCTTTCAGCAATATACCTTAAATCAGGATATTGGCAAGTAGTGGTTGAGGATAAAGATAAGGAAAAGACAGCCTTCACTACAGCACATGTCCTATATGAGTTCAAATTAATGCCCTTCGGACTATGCAATGCCCCTGCTACATTTGAGAGGAACATGGAAAATATGCTTGGTAATCTTAGATGGCAAATATGTTTCTGTTATCTGGATTACCTAATCATATATAGCTCGTATTTTTCAACACATCTCAAAAGTAAAGTAGCTGTTTTAAGTTGTTTTCGCGAGGCTAATTTGAAATTGAACAATCAAAAATGCCATTTTTCCCTCGAAGAACTAGAGATTCTTGGCCATATAACCAGCCAACACGGTATTAAACCGCCGGAGCATAATATCAAGTCTATTAAAGATTTTCCTCGACCCCCCCCCCCCCACCAAAAAAAAAAAAGATAAAAGAAGTTCAATCATTTTTATGAATGTGCTCATAATATAGAAAATTCATCAAAGGTTTTTCGAAAATTGCTGATCCATTAACCAGTTTTATAAAAAAAATAATGTATCTTTTACCTGGACAAAAATTCAAGAAAAAGCCTATCAAACCCTTAAATTAGCATTGATAAATATAGTTTCGAAATTATACCCAAATAGGAAAAAAAGCATCTAGACGCTGATGGTCTATCTAGAGGAACCTTACCGGCAAAACGAATGGGACGAAGATTATGAAAAATTATTTCTGAATCAAATAATAGACGAAAAGGATGATTTTATTGAGGATATTAAGGAGAAACATATTGGAAAAAGCATTTAATTACACATATGTTAAAGAAGAAAATGGGTGTCACTACAAGAAAAATCCAAATCCTGAATCCATGGTTGCTGATAGTGCCAAAAAAGAGAACGAAGGAAATCATGAGTGATTACCACAACAATATGCTGAATGGACATCTGGGCGTCGCCAGAAACACATACTGATTAAAAAATAAATATTATTGGCCTTCCATGCTGAAACATGTTTCCATTTTTGTAAAGATGGGCCATCTTAGCCAAAGTCGAAGAGGTTCGAATCACTTGCCTTCTGGACTTTTACAACCTATTCCCCCAGTAGCTACCCTTTTGAGAGAATCGTAATTGATTTTGTTGGACCCTTGCCATCAACGAAAAGAAGAAGGAAATGAATAATTGTGTTGACGGATTATTATACCAAGTATGCTGAAAAAAGGCAGTATCAGAAGCAACAGTGAAAGAAGTCTCTACATTTTTAATCAAAAATATTATTTTACGTCACGGGGCTCCTAGATTTATTATTAGTGACAGTTTCACAATTCACTAGCAATTTGATGAAGGAGATAATGAAAATGTGCAAAGTTAAACACTGCTATTGTGTTTTCACCGCCACTCTGTGTTGTGACGACGATCTAAAGTCTATAGAGGTAGAGTCACTCACCTCTATTCTTGGTCGACGGGGTTGGAGGTTCAAAGATATTTATAACACTTTTAAAATATACGACGAAAACAGGAGGGAAAATTATATTTATTGCAATTTAAGAAAATAAGTAAAGTATTATTTAATTAATTATATATTTAAATATATACACTAAAAGAATCGGAGATCAGGGCAAATTCTAGTATTCGAAAGTTGTTTACAAGTTCTTCTGTTATTGTTTTCTCATTTTTGCCGCTGCATCCCCGTAGCCGCCTCCGCCGGCCTCCCATTGGCTGCTTCGGACGTCTTCTTTTACAACATTTCTCCCACCTTTGAGTTGGCTACTCGACGACTCAAACATGGAAAGGAAAAGTTCAGTAGATCCAATCGGTTGGGTCTCTTGATGGGCCGTCCGTAACTTGACACAACATTCGGGGTATCAATGTGATGTTGCTCTTGTTGTGAAGTCAAAGGGTCCTCTTCAGTTGTCAATCGAACTTCTTGTGTGGGAGATCGCTCCGTTAGAGGGTCTCGACATCTTATCTCGGGCGTTCTCTCTAAATTGTAGAGTTTTTGAATAGGTCGTATTTTATCACCTGATGAAGTTTTCACTTTCGCAACCCTCACAAGTCCGTCTTTTCCTGAATAGAGTTGGATTATTCTGGCTAACGGCCAGTGTAGTCTCTTTAAACTCTCTTGTCCAATGAGTACCATGTCTCCCACCTTGAATGGTATAGTAGTCTTCAGGCGTCTCGTTTCTTGTCTCAGGAATCCAAAATATTCGATACGAAATCGTTCTCTAAGATCTTCTCGTACACGTTTGATATATTGATATTTGCGGGAGAGGGTCTGGTTATCAATCAAGTCCAGGTCTGGAACGCCAACCTCTCTGACCTCATGTAAGAACAACGAAGGTGCCAATGGAGCGAGATCCTCACTTTCTTCAGTTAGGTAGGTCAGTGGGCGTGTGTTCATCAAGCCTTCGACGTCACACATTACCGTGGAAAGTTCTTCATATCCCAAGGAGGTTTGACCGAGAATCCTAAAGAGCAATTGTTTCATCATTCCAATCAAACGCTCCCACCATCCACCCCACCAAGGAGCACCAGGCGGTATGAATTTCCATGTGATGTTTTTCAATGTGGGATCACATTTTAATCTCGAAAAATCAATCTTCTTTAAAGCATTAGCCATACCTTTGAAATTAGTCCCATTATCCGAATACACAATCAATGGTCGGCCTCTTCGAGCAATAAATCGGCGGAAAGCTTGGAGGAGGGCTTCCATAGACAAAGATGTCACAAGTTCCAGATGAACTCCTCTATACACTGCACATGTGAAGATGACAATCCATGCTTTCTTCTTATTCTTTAAGATAAGATGTCCAGTTAGATCAACTCCTACTATTTCGAAAACTGCAGCATCTCGTACTCTGTCTTCTGGTAATGATGTTGACTCGACGGTAGCTGGTGTCGCGGTGAATCGTTTACAGCGAATGCATTGATTGATGATCTTCTTGACGGTTTTCCTGGATCTTAGTATCCAATAGTTTTCTCTCAGAATACCGAGGAGAGTTTGTAGACCGGCGTGCCCGTGGGTTTCATGGTTCCACCTGATGAGCAAAGAAACCAAGAAGTGATCTGAGGGCAATAAAATGGGCATTCTAAAATTAGCGAAATCTTCTCTTCTGCAAATTTTAGTTTTTATTCTCAAAATCCCTGAAGAGTCTACTAGCAACTTAAAGCCTTGTAGTTTCTTATCTTCATGCCCTGAAAACGATTCTCTCTGGATAAGTCTCATCAGTATTATTTCTGACTTAGTAATTTCTTCTGTACTGAGATCTTTTGAAATTATCTTTCTTCTATCAATTTTGGCGTTGTTGGAGAATCTGTATATCCAGGCGGTGATTAGTACTATTCTCAAAAAATGGGAATAACGTCCAAATAAATTTTCATTTTCTCTTGTCGTACACAAGGTGTTCAGGATGGTCTTGCGCCTTTTAGAATAAACAATCTCCAAATCAGGGATAATGGTTGATTTGGGCCACTCTTCTTGGGATACCTTTAACCATGCAGGTCCCTCCCACCATCTTGTCTCCTTAAGTGATTCTGCTGAACATCCCCGAGATGGGAGGTCTGCCGGGTTTAATCGGCCTGGTATGTGGCGCCAAGATTCGGGGGAGCTAAGATTATGAATTTCCTTAACACGGTTCATCACAAAGGCTGCCCAGTTGTCTTCCCTTTGGATCCAACAGAGAGCATTGGTCGAATCGGTCCAATAAAATCTTGGAATTTCCTCAAATTCCAGATCTTGTATGACGTTAGCTGCCAAACGAGCTCCAATCAGACAAGCCAAAAGCTCCAATCTTGGGATGGTGAGTTTCTTCAGTGGAGCTACTCGTGTTCGAGCCTGTATCAATTGGATGTCTACTCTATCTTCCTTTTCAATGCGGAGGAAAATACAGGTTGCATAGGCAAACTGACTGGCGTCGCAAAAGATGTGGAGAGTGGTTTTCTCTACATAGGAGTCCTTAAAACAAAGCCATCTAGGAATTTCTATGTTAGGCAAGTGATTCAGTTTGCTAAACCACTTCCAAAATCTTTGTACTAAACATCCAGGTAGGACTTCGTCCCATGTCAACTTTTGTATCCAAGTTTCCTGTAATATCAGCTTGGGAATTAAAGTCACAGGACAAGCAACTCCTAATGGATCAAATATCTTGCTCGCTATTGAAAGTACTTTTCTCTTGGTGGTTGGTCCAATTAATTCAAAATCTTCCAAACCAATTGTCAGTGTGTCTCTATCAGTATTCCATGTTATTCCTAAAATGTTCACTACCTTATTCAGTTGGTTCATAAGAGAAAAGTCTGTAACGTTACTCACCCAATCTCGGAGATTGAAATAAGCTGTAGAGAGCAGTTCAGTAGATTCTTTCACGAATTTCTCCGTTTCTTCAAAGATTTGTCCATAGTCATTCATGTCTCCAAATTCTTCAAGTTTTCTTCTTACAGAACTTAGTTGGTTTTCGGCTAGGTCTCTATTCGAAGGAATCCTTTCCTTGTCTTGCACCCAGGGTAGAGCTACCTCATAGCGCCCCTCGATATCTCGCGTCGTGGTGTGGGCGAAATGTTCCTCCATTTCAGCCTGTAATGACTGAGTCTTCTTCTCAACCTCCGCGTCAGAGACTCCAATTGTATCTAATTTCCACAGGTTTTCTAGATCCAAAGATAGAAGTGTGGTCACGCAAAGGGAGCTGATGTCATCTCTCACCTCCGTTGGAGGAATCTTTCCCATCACAGTCCATCCTAGTTTGGTACGGATTGCCACCAGTCCAGATGAGATCCTTCTCTGATCATCAGTTAGCAATCTCCCGGCGATGTCCGCGCCTATAAGGACTTCTATACGGTCTCTCATCAAATCAGACACGTCGAGTTCTTCACTCCCTTCTAACAATGATCTTGGACACAACGGAGGTATGCTTCCACAGATAAGGGGTTGACCTAGTGCTTCAAACTCGCAGCGATAGGAATTATTGATGTCAGATAAATGAATGGTATAGACCTCATGTTCAACTACGTCGGTACTCGATCCTCCAAACAAGGAATGCCGGAAGAACTCTCTCCTAGATTGTTCGTATTCCATTTCCATTGCTGTGCTATGTAAAATATACGATCTTTGGGATCCGGTGTCTATTATAGCCCGTGCCGTCTTCTCCGTTCTGTTCCCTTTGAGGGTCACTCTCAAAGTAGGTAACAAGACGTCTGGGGAGGTTGATAAGTTGGCGAGAGTTTCATCTTGCACCGTTGGAGACTTGGAAGATCCACCTCTATCTAAAATCAGTTTTGTGCACATGACATCCAGGTGGGAAGACATGTTGCAGATCGAACAACGGACTACATTTATGCAAAATTTACTTAAATGAGAAGGCCGAAGACATTTATAACAAACGCCTTTTTTCTTCATGAGTGATCTATTTTCGTTTAAACTAATATTAGCTGCAAAGTCACACTTAGGGCTTCCATGGTTGTCTTTACCACAAAATACACATTCATTCGATTTGTGAACTGAATTCAAAAGTTCTGAAGCTGTCGCAATTGGTTTTTCATTGTAGAATCTTGTCTTTGGATGTTTGTTTACCAAATTAGGTTTAGAAGTTGATTTATTCCCGGTACCGATTTCGTTTCTAAAACTCTTCTCCCGTGCAGTTAATTGTCTTTCCAGAAAGGTAATCAAGTCATTAATTACGTAACCTGTCGGGAGTTCTTTGTTCAATTCCAAATTAAGGTCTGCAGGTAGAAGCTTTATTATTATCGGGAACAACAGTTGTCCGTAAACATCAATGGACACGTTTAGTGACTCGAGACTTCTTATATGAACAGAAAGGTTGTCAAAAAGTTCGCGGAAGGTTCTTACATCGCTTGACGTTTTGAGTGGTCTCATTGACAACAAATTGTTCATATGTCGGCTAATCAAAATGTCTTCTCGCCCAAATCTGTCTTTAAGCAATTTTATAGCTTTCTCATAATTGTCCGCAGATAAAGCGAAACCTTCGACTGTGTTTAGTGCAGTTCCGCCGAGATGTGACTTCAGATAGTTAAATTTATCGATCGGGTTCAGTGAGTTGTTCTGGTGTATAGCTGCATCAAAAGAATTCCAGAACGTCAGCCATTCACTAAAGTTTCCATAAAATTTCGATATCATCAATTTCGGAAGTTTCACAGTCGTGCAGGAAGGTACATAATGTCTCATTTCATTTTCATCTATTCGTGAGTTCGAATTCGGTAAATTTTCGCCATGAAAATCTGATTGGCGAATCTTTTTATTTGCCCTAAATCTCCAAGTAATATATTTCTCTCGATATTCCTCTACGCCCTGTAATTCCTTCTCTAAATCGTCAGTTTCAAGAAGCGTTTCTATTTCGTTATCCACTAATTTAAGTTCGTTAAATGATTCATTCAATTGTTCTAATAATTCTTCAAGTTCAATTCTCATTAGCGTGTCAAGTCCACTTTCAATCTTATTGCATGTTTTCGTTAAATATGATCTGTTAACAGCACGCTTCTTTTTTAAACGTAGAATTAATTCTTCCGCCATCTTGTAAACAAAGCGGCAAGTAGGGTTAGCTAGCGAGTTCCAAAATGGTCAGTTTAAAATGATTTTTTTTTTCAGGAATTTACCTTCAACAGTCCCGGCTGGGATGCCAAAAATATTGTGTTTTCACCGCCACTCTGTGTTGTGACGACGATCTAAATTCTATAGAGGTAGAGTCACTCACCTCTATTCTTGGTCGACGGGGTTGAAGGTTCAAAGATTAAGGCGTTGCTGTTTATAACACTTTTAAAAATATACGACGAAAACAGGAGGGAAAATTATATTTATTGCAATTTAAGAAAATAAGTAAAGTATTATTTAATTAATTATATATTTAAATATATACTCTAAAAGAATCGGAGATCAGGGCAAATTCTAGTGTTCGAAAGTTGTTTACAAGTTCTTCTGTTATTGTTTTCTCATTTTTGCCGCTGCATCCCCGTAGCCGCTTCCGCCGGCCTCCCATTGGCTGCTTCGGACGTCTTCTTTTCCAACAACTGCTTTACGACGGGCTACCATCCCCAGACTAATGGAGTAACAGAACGGCTAAATAGGACTTTAATCAATATGATCAGCATGTATGTGAACACAGACCAGAAGAACTCGGACGAAATACTCCCTTTTATCATTCACGCCTACAATACCACGATTCACGAAACCACAGGCTACTCTCCATTTTTCCTCTTGTTTCGAAGGGAACCCATGTCCCTCTTAGACGACAAGAATATCCTAATGGACAGTAACATGTGTGTGTGGCTTATTACGACGTGAATATAGAAAATTACTTCGATAAAATAGCGAGGACAAGACAGGTAGCCGTTAACAACACAGAGAAGACTCAGGAAAGAATGAAAATAAACTATGACGAAAAACACAATGAGAAAATCTATGGACCAGGACATCTAGAGGCAGTTTGGACACCAATAAAGAAAATCAGGAAACGTGGAAAATAATTGAGAAAATATTTTGGCCCATATCGAATATTAAAAAGCTGTCCAACATAAATTACTTAATTGAGCCAAAAGATAATCCTGGCCAAAACGCATTGATTGTCCATGTCTCAAGACTCAAATCCTATTTCGAAAAAAATGATGAGGTCACTCATGAGGATATGACGACCTTTGGAGATGGAGAAGTGTTGCATCATAGCTAATGCACCTCTTTATTTTCATTTGTAATATTATTTTCAATATATTTTAAATTCAAATTTATATTTTATATTTTACTTTATTAAACAGAATATATATACATATATATTATAAACAGATTTTTCCCTATATATTGTGACGAAGAAATAATTTATTAATTAAATTATTCAATGAAACTATTCAACAGATTATATAAATATATATTAATCTTTTATGTAAAATAATTATCAAAATATCTCTTTGCTTGCTTGCTCAAGATTCTCTAGCTGTAGATAGTTTGGTTGAGTTGTTAATAATTGTCGACTTGTCGCCGTGACGTCATCAATAAATACTTTTACATCTTAGGATATTTCAAGGCTTGATTTCTACGCTACAACTGGTGGAGAGACTGGACCGATACCCATTAAGAAATAAAAGAAAAATTGATTCTGTTGAACCAGAAGAAACTTCTATGAATGTAAAGAAGGAAGGTACTCAGGTAAGCAACTACGTTGTTCAACATTTGCCAAGGAACCCTTCCATTTTCTCCGGGGAGGATGGTGAAGATCTCCAAAAATGGTTAAAAGGGTATGCACGTGTGGCAAGGTACAACCATTGGGACGAAACCCTTTGTCTTACTAAAGTTTATTTTTATCTGTCTGGAACTGCTCTCAAATGGTTTGAGAACAACGAAGAAAGCATACAGACTTGGAAGGAATTCACATCTCAATTAGAGAATGTGTTCGGAAAAAAAGAAAATTCA
This sequence comes from Cordylochernes scorpioides, assembly GCA_030710605.1. NCBI lineage: Eukaryota > Metazoa > Arthropoda > Arachnida > Pseudoscorpiones > Chernetidae > Cordylochernes > Cordylochernes scorpioides. Next base: position 201,423,049 of record CP092864.1, on the reverse strand, counting down.
AAATTGCAAGCGGAGAAGAAACTTAAAACACGGGCACAATTAAAAGGTGAAAGTACCGAATGTTACATCCAAGATGTCCTGTGCTTGTGCAAAGAGGTTGATCCTCAAATGAGCGAGGAAGATAAAATCTCCCACCTCATGAAGGGGATAGCTGAGGAGCTTTATCAAGCACTCCTAACGAGGGATGTACAGAGCACCGAGCAATTCATTACAGAATGTCGCCGTGTCGAAGCGCTCCGTTGTAGGCGAGTTACCCCAACCAGGTACGAGCGCCTACCAAATGTAGCCTCTCTCTGTGACCAGGATGACGGAGAAGATTTGTCATCTATGATTAGGCAAATTGTTCGTGAGGAGGTACAGCGGGCATTAGGCTCTCCTCGGGAGGAACCAAAAAATGCTACAATCGAAGAAATTGTAAAGGAGGAGATTGGAAGAACCCTGGCGCCAATCTCAAAGTCTAGCAGAAGTCCCCCTCAGAAGGAAAAACCCCGACAGTTTTTGAATACCAGATATGAGGCCGAAACGATAAGACCGCACCCTGAACCTCGATACCCAAAACAAGGAGGAAGACGCGACATCAATGATTGGCGTACAACTGAGGGAAGGCCAATCTGTTTCTACTGCGGACGCCCAGGTCACGTCGTCCGCTATTGCCGTGACAGGAAGAGGCACAATGAGGAAAGGAGAAATGACTATTTCCAAAGAAAGCAAGACGCAATGGTATCCTACAACTCTCGAGCTGAATCTCAGGACCCCAATGACGAATCATCGAGGAAAACTTTCACTCGCTACCGAAGCCCTACCTCATATCTCGGTCGAAACAGACAAAACAAGTAAACGGAAGACGCGATACCAACGAATGGCGAACCACGGAAGGTAAGCCAATCTGTTTCCACTGCAGAAGCTGGATCGATACCCATCAGTTGTAGCGTAGAAATCAAGCCTTGAAATATCCTAAGATGTAAAAGTATTTATTGATGACGTCACGGCGACAAGTCGACAATTATTAACAACTCAACCAAACTATCTACAGCTAGAGAATCTTGAGCAAGCAAGCAAAGAGATAAATATAAGAGATATATAAAAGTCAGTGTATGTATGTATTTTAATGTGTTTGTTCCTTTGTCAGCTATACACGTACACAATACGTAACTAATCTGACTGAAATTTTAACAGTATAAAGAGTAGAATCTGGAAAAACGTATAGTGAAAATTTCAGGTCTCTACCCCCAATATTCTTCGAGTTATTTGCAAATTGCGTTGCAAATTTGCCCTTTCGCTCGCAAGCAGCGCCTCTAGCGGTGAAGTTGAGAAGTAAATTCAACTGACCTAATGTACATGTAAAACGTGTTTTAACAGGACATAGAGAAAAATTTGTAAGAGATATTTTCGCATTTTTAGGTAAGAAAAATTGAAATTGACAGGTTCTGGGCATAAATAGTTGTTTTTTAGTCAGAAAATGATTATGACAATATTGCTGTATTATGTTTGATTATCAGATACAAAATTATATCGGGAAAAATTCCAAAAAGCAGAGACCACGGTTGAAGCCAGTTCATTTTTAGTACGCAGGAACAAAATTCTAACAGAAAAACATTCATTCGAGCAGAAGACACAAAGCCAGATCATCTCTCTATGAAAATATCGCTTCTCAGACAAAGTTTGGAGCGAAAAGTTTCACAAGAGTGAAATCCACGGGGCCAATTTATAATTGTAACGAATAGTATTTGAATGAAAACATTTAATCGAGTAAAACCCAGGCGTTGCCCGTGTCATTCAGCTAGTGTATTATAAAATCACCATTTGTATTTTAGTATACTGTGTGACTTCACTGCTTTCGTTGATGTGAGAAATAAATAAATTATTCTGAAGGCTATTTAAAGTAGAGTTATCTCATTTTTCCCTTCTATAAATTTGTAGGACGGTTAAAACACGATCTGGTAAGATGCAAGACCCAGCACAGGAGAGAATCAAGTTTAAAGAGCCTGCCAAGCCACAACCTGGTACAACAATATGTGTTAATATTTTGCCAATGAAACATGGGTAATAATGATTATTATACAATATCGATTATTTATTCTACAACTACAATATTGATTATATATTGACTTTAAAATGATGAAATTGTATTTTTATATGTCTCTAATATTTTACTAATATTTGAATGTTAATACCATGGAGGAACGTTCAAATATAAAGATATGAAGTTACACAGGTGTAACAAGGAATATCATTTTAGAGGAATATTCAATAAAGAAGCACGTAAAATTCCTCTTCATTCCTTTATTACACATGCGTGTTCAATATTGCATATAAAAAAATGGGTATGCACAGCGATGAGATATACTCGAATGGGGGCTTTGAACATTCTGTGTTTCAAATGAATAATTTGGATCTTCTGGTTCCTCCTCCTTTGTGACATTCATGGGAGGGGACAACGGTTCATTCCTTACTTCAGAAAGTAAACCCAACTTGTTTCTGACGCACCATCATTAACCTTGAGCTCAAAATAAAATTCTTTGATAACCATTCGTTTATTTTTTCTTTCTCTGCGGGCGAGGAAATAGTTGGACTCAAATGGGAGGCTTTTTGGGGTACTTTTTCTATTTGCTAAAGTCAGTAAGCGACTTATATCCTCTTTTTCCCAAAGTTTTAGGTAGGTTGGCTCGTTTTGACAACTTCGTGCATAACCCTTTGGCAAATTATGGAACCCACTTATTCTTCTATGTTTTTTAAGTGGCACTGCCCTTGGCAAACACTTGTGTCGCCGAAACATAGTGGATGGGAGCAGGACACCAGTTCAATATCTTCTTTTTTAGAAATATCCATTTCTATTTCGTCAATCAAAGTATTTGATTCAACAATCTTCCATTTCTTATTTGATGGCTTGGTACATCCGCACAGAATCCAAATTAGCAACTCCATATTTTTTTAAGCATTGAGGGCAGCAGTGTCCGAGGCTCAGATTCATAAAAAAGTGGTTTGGCTCCTTTGCTGATATTCGTTGCTGGCATAAAATACTATTAATCTCCAGCATCTTCGGAAAGACACAACTTTTCTGTTGAACCTGGGAGGCTAAAAACAGAAATGGAGATACATCAATATTTTATCTAGCCTAAAAAATGGAAAAAAATAATTCACAACAATGGAGAAAGATTCGATGTGGAAATTGAATTTCATATTTTCGAAAAAAAGACATTTAGACATGTATTGCTAATATTTTCCGAACATTCCGAACTTTCCTACAACCAGGTTATACACTTACACACCAGGTTGTACAGGTTATATTGTAAACTTCTTTCTTTTATGAATTGGTATCATGTCTAGAGCACATACAGCCGTCTATTAAATCGGTGTTTTTCTAAAATGTGATTTAGCCACACATACTTGTCTATTAAAAACAAAATAATATATATATTTTAAATATGTCATTGCTACATGTTTTTGGTGTGAGATACGTGGATTTAATTTTGTGATTAAATAAATAAATGTTTCATTAAATTAATAAACAAATTTCATTTATATATCTTTCTAATGTCATACATACACTTTTTAATATATTAATAACAACAATAATTACAGTGCTACCAAATCTAAACAATCAAAAATAAATTAATTAAACAGAGTATATTATAATATTATTATGAGGTATATTACAACTTCCCCGACTTCAAGCGACTTAATCCCTCCTGGAATGTCGATGCAGATAAGGTTGGATATTGGAGATGTGAGCCGTTCTTGGAGTTTTATCATCAGACTCATATTTAACATATTTGGGGTGGCCATCCATTTTGGTTACCCTTGTCACTTGATGCGGACCAGATAGCTTCCATTCCTTTCCAACCTTCTGATGTCTTACCAGAATATAATCGTCGATATTCATCTCTGGTGGCCTGGCCTTTTTACGACTGTTAAAATAAAACTTTGTTCTTTGTCGGTAGAGTTTTTGCTCAATTTGACTTTTTCTGTTTCATAAAGGGGACAGTGAAGATTAAGCTCTTTATCGGCAGGTAAAACAGGGGAAGTTTTTGTAAGTTTGAATAAAGGGGAGCAAACCAGGTAGGAGCTGTAGGATCTATTATGGTAGCGTACTGCCGTTTCTAAGGCATTTTTCCATCCACCCTTGAAGTGAGGATAGCACGAGAGAAAGGTCTTTATATCTCGTATAGCACGTTCCGCTAAACCATTTCCTGCGGGTTGATTAGGAGAAGTATTTATTAATCGGATGTCTTTAGAGGTTGTCCACCTAGGGAATTCTCCATAGATAAATGATCTCCCTTGATCGGATACTATAGTTCTCACTGATATCAGATCCTCAAGTCTGTTGAAATATTTTATTAGAGCATGGCCATGTTGTTTCATTGCCTTTGCTTGAACCACCCTAGTAGCCTCGTCTATACTTAGTAAAAATGTTCAATTCTTATCCTTGATGTTAGAAGGAGCCTCAGCGAAATCTACATGTACAGTATGGAAAGGTACCCTTGACTGATGGGGTAAACTCATCTTTGAAGGACGGCTCTTATACTTGAACTTGACCCTTTGACTGATAGGACAAGAAGATACACATTTCCTTATGTCATTCTTCATACCAGGCCAAAAAAGTGTTGCTTCATTTTATAATATGTCCTCCTAAAACTTGAATGTCCTCCTGATAAGGGATCATCATGCTACATAGATAAAATTGAAGTTCAATTTCCGTGAGGGACAAAATATTTCCCGTGATCTTCTAATTCTAAAGAAATACTCTGATGTTTAACAAATAGTACGGTTTGATCGCTGGAATTGGGTGGTTCCACAACCAATTTAGACAGCGCGTCTGCATCGCTGAGCACCCTATCAGAAATGTGGTTCACTCTCATTTCGAATAAGCTCAGAAACAGCTGCCACCTCGCAAGTCGATCTCGGAGATGGCCAAAGAAAGTATCTGTGTTAATGCGCGATGATCCATGTGGATAACAAAAGACTTGCCACCAAATACCATCTGAAGTCTTTGACAGCCTTCAACACAACAAGGCATTCTTTTTAAGTGATAGAATAATTTTGTTCAGCCTTGGAAAATGTATAGAATTAAAAACTAATGACTCTGAGTTGAAGTGACTTTCTTATATTCACGTCTCTCTGGTATAGAATAGCCCCTGTTCCATAATATGAGGCATCTGTTGACATTTCATAAGGCAATGACTCATCCGGGATTGCCAATATTGGTTTTCACGTGATGATATCAATAAGTTTTAAATAGGCCTCTTCACATTCATCAGACCACATAAAACTAGAATATTTTTCTTTAGGTTGTCCAACGGTCGAACTATGTTGGCATAGTTTGGAATATAGGCCTGAAAATGACCTGTAAATCCAGTAAAACATCGAAGTGACTTAAGGTTATATGGGCGTTTCATGAGTTTAGCCTTTTTGGTTACTTCCTCTTTCATTTGCCTCGAGTTACCGTTGATAATTCTACCTAAAAGTTCCACCTCAGATACATAAATTTGGCACTTGCCCAAGTTCACTGTCATATTATATTGATTCAGTCTATTGAGAACTTTGTAAGTGAGAGAAGCACATTCTTCAAGGGTTGGGGCGCCACAACAAATATCGTCAATGTAAACAACCATTCTGAGTTCCAATAAATCAGCCAACATCTCGCTCATAACCCTTTTAAATTTAAGAGGTGAATTTTTCCACCCGAACGCTAGTCTCTTAAACTCATAAAGTCCATCAGGTGTTACAAAAGCAGAAATCTTTCCCGTGGCTTCAGTTAGACCGACTTGCCAAAACCCATCCTTCAAATCAATTTTGTGAAGTATCGACAACCCCCAAATAAATTAATGATTGAGTCGATTCTAGGAAAAGGAAGAGAGTCCAAAAGTGTCTCTTTATTCAACTGTCGATAATCAATACAGAATCAGTAGGACGTGTCCTTTTTAGAAACTAGAATACAAGGTATATCAATTAAGAAAGGTTCAGAAGATGAGTTTCTTTTATTACTCAGAAGTAGAAGGAGTAATAATACCCCCATCTAGCATCTCCTTGATTTTTCCAGCAGTCCATGCTCTCTTGTGATCCGACATAGGGTAAGGTTTGCACGCCACGATGTTATTATTGGGCTTCAATAGGAGGTCGATCTCGTGCAATGGTAATTCCTTTTTGGAGACATTGCAAAGCTTGGGGAATATAGTGATCAGGTGATCACTGGTAAATTATAATTTCTTTTGACTGCCAAGACAAGCACTTAATCTCATCAGTCCCAAAGTTCCATTGAATTTGGAGATCACTCATGGTGGGCTTTCCTATTAACAGTTTGAATGGCATCTCCCTCAATATTGTCGCACCTTCATTTTCTGTTGATCGTCAACCTCTGAAGTTCCACCTCAATATTCTCAGTAGCTCGAACATGACTTTCGTCAATCGTTGTTATTGTGGTCTCTGATCGATAGCTTTCCATTTATATTTAACCAAAATGTCTTCTCTCATTAGATTGATAGATGAACCTGGATCCAAGAAAACAACAAGTTTTACACCATTAATAATAACGGGCAACATAGAATCGGGACTTTGGCAAGACAAAGCTAGGATCGATTTTGTCTTCGGGATCTAACAACCCTCTAAATTTAGTTTGTTTGAAGAGAAGGCACAGAATTATTTTGATTGTTCATTGTCTATCATGCCTCCTCAATTTGATCAAGTTTGGCAAAATAGGCTGGCTTCTTGACCACTGTGTTGCCAGTTGTCTGGTAGGGCTTGGGTTCAAAAGGTTTTTTCTCCAAACTGGGACGGATATTTTTCAGCAGCTGAAGAAGAGTCTCTTTGTTTTCGATTTTCACAGTGGACAACTGATTCTGCATATCTGGGGATAGCCCGTGAATCACTCCATTATCAATAGTTTTTCACTTAAGCTGGGCATCCCTAATCGCATTTTCCTTTGTTTTTGGTGGAACTATCATCAGAGAGCCGCCTCGATATCTCCATTTGAACGCCTATCATATTTATCTATGGGGTTATCTCCAAATGAGGATACAAAATCTTCTTTCCATGTTTCCCAGCTAAAGTTGCATTCATCAGCAAGTTTGCTATCGAATCACAATTGTGCAGTTCCCCCTAGGTAGTTTCTCATACCATATATTTTGGATTGATCTTTTACCCAACCATAATTTGCACAGACATTTTCATATAGGGTTATCCAAGTGGCTGTATCTAAGTTATTACCAGAGAATTCAGGTGCTTTCATTTCGACATGTCTTAGTGCATATTCATGCTGGATTACACTTAAATTTTGAACTAAAAAAATGACTAGTTTTTGTTGTTGTGCTACACAGTAGTTATCGATTTGCTAGAAGTGTCTTCTGTTGATAGAGATTTTGCATCTAATTCCTCCTTATCCATTACGCAAATTTGTAAATCTTCTAATGATCGATTTTTGTATATTTCAATTATTTTTGATGGAACTTTAACAAATCTATTAGAATCCCCTTTTCTAAATAGTAAGAAGTTAGATTCTTCCCATATTCAAACACGAGCTCGTGATAAATGGGCAATTGAAATTCTTCAGTGATAGATAGAACATTAGCATCAGTGTTAAAGCTATAGCCAATTACCTTTTCATTCTTAAAATGCAGGATGATCGAGCCTGTCGGCTGCGCCATTTTTGTGATGTTCCTTCGATTGAAAAATTAATATGCTTTATTAAATTAATAAACAAATTTTATTTATATATCTTTCTCATGTCAAACATACACTTTCTAATATATTAATAACAACAACAATAATTAGAGTGCTGCCAAATCCAAACAATCCTAAATAAATTAATTAAACAGAGTATATTATAATATTATTATAAGGTATATTACAAATACATTACACCTTCACCAGGTATTTTTAAATGCTGATTAAACCAGTATTTCTATATTTCCTCAAATTATCATTATTTCCATATTAATATTCATATAGCGTTGACAGAAGCAATGTCCAAGATACAGAGTTATAACAGAGTTTTTGGCTTATTTTTTTGATATCCATTTCTGTCATAAAATACCATATATCTCCAGCATATCTCGGAAAGACACAATATTTCTGTTGAACCTGTGAGGCTAAAAACAAAAAAAAAAAAGAGATTAACCTATATTTTTCTAGCTTAAAAATAATAAATAATAATTCACAAAAATAGAGAAAGATTCAATAAGGAAGTTCAATTTTATAATTTCGTGAAAGTACATTCAGACGTGTTTTTTTTAAGATTTTCGTAACATTGAAATTATGTTTAAATTATCCTACAACCTCTGTGTGGTTAGTTTATATTGTAAACTTCTTTCCTTTATTAATTGGTATCAAGTTGAGAGCACACACATTAGTCTGTTAAAAAAGTTCATTCTAAAATGTGATTCAACCACACTCACTTGTGTATTAAAAACATAAATAATATTCTTGTAAAAAATCTTGTTGCTACTTATTTTTGTTGTGAAATACGTGGATTTAATTTATTACACCTTCTCTAAGAGCTGATAAATTCAATATTTCTATATTTCCTTAAATTATTTTTTTATTGCCCGCTTCCTCTCTCTAATTCTCAGCACCTAGATGACTTATTTATTTATTTATTTTTTATTTAATTTTTTGTTACCTTGGAAACAAGCCTTAATTTTAATATGCACTGTATTTTGTATTGTGTTCGGGGCTAAGAAACTAATTTAAACAATCTAATCCTTCCAATCCATAATTTCTTCAGGTTTGAGAAAATTAAAAAGAGTTCAATAAAATCAAATCAATTTAGGTTTTAAAATTATCAACAAATATTTGTAATGGTTAGAGAAAATATTTTTACAATGTTTATTTAACGTATTCTGAATAAATATTTTTTCTCAGAGTTCAGTTACTCTCATACACATGCTGATATACTTTCTTACTTAACACTTGAGGTGACGACAAAGAGTGACGTTGATGATTAAAATATTAAAATGAATCAGGAATTTGTGATTTAAAACCAAATATAACAAAATGAATCTTCACATGATAGCCATTATTCTACTCTGCCAAAAGTTGATAACTCAAAAATAATTGTGATAATAAGAATTACCATATTATCATGAAAAATCAACAGAAAAATATTACATTAAAAATATGAAATGAGCTTAACATGCCAATTGCTTTGTGCTGTATAGTGAAAAAAAAATTCTTTAAATTCCTCATTATATTATTGAAATATAAATAGCGTTATATGTTTTTTCAATATGACTTGGCTATCTAGTTGGAAATGGTGTAAAGTTGCCAAATAATCTATATAAATTAACATATTTAAAGATACACCATATATATGTTAGTATTTTGCAAAAATAACATGGTCAATGATAATTATTTGAACAATATTAACTATTTATTCTACTACGAGGGTGAATAGAAAGTAAGGTCTTCTACGAGATAATTTCCGAACGCGCGTTGCTAGGTGAAATCCGACAACACCGATGCCTTCCTTGGTTCCCCCTCTTCCGTCTAGAACGAGCATGTCAAACTCAAATCCTAACACGGGCCAAATAAAAAAGTAATAAGATTATGTGGGCCGCAAAAAAAGAAAACAAGTAATTAAATTTTTATAGTAACATTTATGTAGGTTTATTTTTAAAAATACTAATAAGAAAAAAGAAAGTAAAGTTAATATTTTCTCCCTGATATTTGGCATCTCTTTTCTGCTACCATCTTTCCTACTTCGAAGGAAATCTTGTTCGCAGTGATTAATTTTAAAACTGACCCAAGGTGAACGTCAGTAATTCTCGATCTGATTGGAGACTTATTTCCTTTCATAAGTGAAAATAACTGCTCGCACCGATAAGTACTTCCAAACATGGACATAATTTCATATGCTAATTTTCGAGTGTTTTCAAATCTGGCTGGCAAATATTTGTAAAATTCAGAAACGCCAACTTCAATGAATTTTGCCTTTAAATATGAATCGCACTGGATATCTATTACCACCATTTGCATATGATTAGGTACTGATTCTATATTTATCGAGAAAATCGAAGAAAACAAAGTAAACTTGCCTTCCAAAGATTTGAAATCAGAAAACCTTGTTTCAAATTCATTTCTAAGACTTAAATTTTTTTCCGCATATTTTTGATACGATGCAGTTTCACCTAAACTTGATTTGTACATGTTGCATGTCGGAAAGTGCATTAAATCTTCGTTTTTGAACTGCTTTTCCCAAAGAACTAGCTTACATTTGAATGCATTAACTTGGTCACACATGTTGGTAATGATCTGATCCTTTCCTTGCAGTTTCAAATTTAAATCCGACAAGTGTTTTGTTATGTCAACCATGAAGGAAAATCTTGCAACCCTACTTGAGAAAACAAAGTGATGTCTTGATTCTTGGTTATTAAAAACTGACATATTACTTATTTCAAGTACCAAAATTGTTTGAGAACCTTGGAGCATGATAGCCAACGTACATCGGTATAGTATGATAAACCTGAATATTCGCTTTCTAATTCAGTTACGAACATAGAGAACTGTCGCTGATTCAAACCTCGAGATCTTATGAAATTGATTAATTTTTTGATAGGTGTCAACACATTTTCCATTTTTATTACCTTCGTACATAATACTTCCTGATGTATAATGCAATTCGTATGATGAATATTGGAACCATCAGAAATTCAACTTAGTTTTTTTCGCAGTAATGCTACGAAACCGTTGGTTTTTCCAGTCATTGAAGGAGCTCCATCTGTTGCTACAGAAGTCAATTTTGATTGAGGTAAATTGTATTTTTGCAGAAGATCATAAACGCAATTAAATATATCTTCTCCTGTAGTAGTGCCATGAATCGGTACTAGTTGCAATAATTCCTCAAAAATGTTGAAATTCGTGTCGCAAGCTCGAAAAAAACAGCTAACTGAGCTACGCCCCCATTGTCCGTACTCTCATCACAGGCAATGGAAAATGCTTCGAAACAAGATGATTTTTCTTTTATCTGATCATTTAAATTTCTGGCCATATCAGTAACTCTTTCCACAACGGTATTTCGAGACAAAGATATTGCTTGAAACGTCTTCACACTTCCAGGACAAACAATTTCTGCAGCTTTAATTAAACATTCCTTGATGAAATCACCTTCAGTAAAAGGTTTTGAGTGTTTAGCCATCATCTCCGATAAAACGTAGCTCGCATGCACCGCCGCTTCACTTTCTTGTGATACTTTAGTAAACATAAACTGTTCATAATGACGTTTAATGTTATATAATTTTGGTACACTAATAGCATTATTACATATCAAGCAGATGATTTTATCTTTTACTTCAGAGCAAAAATACTCTAATTCCCACTTTTCTTGAAAATTCCTATGTTCGTCAGCAATTTTTCGTTTAGTTTTACTGCCACTTGATTTTGATGAAGACATAATGAATACAAAGGTCTGAAAAAAAAAAAAAAATCGCTAACACAAAATAATAAAACGTTTTAATTAATATTTTATTATTTTTTTAATAAATATTTTTTAACTTACCAGACACAGAATAACTGCACAAATTATTGAACGTAACTTAAAAAAAAAAAAATTCTAATACTCTCCGAAAGAATATTTTCTTTAAACTTTAAAGCACACAATACTTATGGCGATGTGCATGCGTTATGTATGTAGGTATAATATTATCAAAACTTACGACTTATGTATGGCGACCAGTGGTTCGTTATTAATAAATAAATTATGTATAATTACAATTTTTAAAAATTAGGCTATACATTTTTATTAATTTTTTTTTTTTTATTTATAAAAATTTTTTTATTAAAATATATTGTCTGGTGGGCCGCAAATTTATTCGTTGTGGGCCGCATGAGGCCCGCGGGCCGCGAGTTTGACATACTTGGTCTAGAACATTCCCGGTGACCTTGGGACGCTCAGTCGCTGTCTGGCAGCCGTTCGCGATGGAGCTTTCCCTTAGCTCTCCCGCCAAGTGCGATTTGCGCTCAGTTATACGCTTTTTAAATGCGAAAAATAATTCTCCGGTCGAAATTCACCGTCAATTAGTGGAAGTGTATGGTGAGAAGTGCATGGACATAAAAAATGTGCGGAAATGGTCCCGGGAGTTTAACGAGGGGCGGATAAACGTCCACGATGAAGAGCGGTCTGGGCGGCCGAGTTTGCCGGAATCAACCGTGGCTCGAATCGACGAAATGGTGCGCGCAAACCGGCGGATAACCCTTGAAGAGATCGAGGATGGCCTGAATGAAGATTGCAGCCACTTCTCCGTGCACAAGATTGTGTCTGAGACCCTCGGCTACAGAAAGGTGTCCGCCAGGTGGGTCCCCAGGCAGCTCACCGATGATCACAAGAGAAAACGCATGGAAAGTGCCACAGAACCTCTCTGCCGCTACGAGGAAGAGGGCGAAGACTTTCTTGACTCCATAGTGACCGGAGACAAAACGTGGGCACATTATTATACCCCCGAAACGAAAGTACAATCAAAACAGTGGCGTCACACGACCTCACCAAAGCCCAAAAAGTTCAAGACAACGCTGTCTGCGGGAAAGGTTATGGCAACTGTGTTTTGGGACAGGAAGGGGATTCTGCTGGTGGATTACCTGCACAAAGGAGAAACAATCAACTCCGAAAGATACTGTAAGCCTCTCACCAAGCTGCGGCGAGCCATACAGAACAAACGACGAGGACGACTCACCAAGGGAGTGGTTTTGCTTCACGACAATGCCCGCCCACATGTCTCACGCCAAACGACCGCAAAACTTGAAGAATTCGGTTGGGATATCTTTGGACACCCTCCGTACAGTCCCGATTTGGCCCCCAGCGATTACCATGTTTCCCGCGCTCAAAAAACACCTTAGGGGACAGAGGTTTGCGTCAGACGACGAGGCGAAAGAAGAGGTCGACAAGTGGCTCAAAGAGGCGGCGGGAGAGTGGTACAACAACGGAATTACAAAGTTGGTTGACAGGATGAAAAAAGTGATTGAGCATCAAGGCGACTATGTAGAAAAATAGCAAAGTGTCCAACCTTTCCAATGATGTATAAAAAGTTGTGAATAAATGTGTTTTTCTATGAAAAAAAAATAGGAGACCTTACTTTTCTACTCACCCTCGTACTAAAATTTTAATTATATATTGACTTTGAAATAATGAAATTTTATATTTGCACGTCTCTAGATTTTACAAAGGTTAAGCTGAGAGTCAATTTACATGAGAATACCTTGGAAGGACACTCAATTATGAAGAGATGAAATTTACACTGGTGAAACTAGAAGATAATTTTTGTACAAATAATTCATTACCTTATTTAAACCTTTATTACACAGGCGTGTTCAAGATCACATATTCAAATAAATTGGTATTTACAGCGATGAGAAGCACTCGAATGGGTTCTGGGAACATTCTGCGTTTGGAATGACGAATTTGGATCTTTTGGTTCCTCTACCTTTGTGATATTTATGAGAGAAAAACGGTTCAGTCCTTATATCAACAATGGTTGGTGATAGAAATATGACGGGAAAATTGGATTTACTTGTTTCCCTTGTACTATCATCATCTTTGAGCTCAAGATAAATTTCTTTGATAGCCATTCGTTTCCTTTTTCTATCGCCGTGAGAGAGGAGATTGTTGATCTAAAATGAGAGGCTTTTCGGCGAACTGTTTCTATTCGCCAATGTCAGGAAGCGACTTCCATTCTTTCTTTCCCAAAGTTTCAGCCAGATTGGCCTCTGTTTTGACAACTTCCTGCATAATATTTTGGATATTGCAGAACCTACTGCTTCTTCCATGTTTTTCAAGTGGCACTGCCCTTGACAAATAACAGGTGTCGCCGACACATAGTGGATGGAAGCAGGACACCAGATTAATATCTTCTTTTTCAGAAATCTTCATTTCTATTTCGTTATTCAAGGTATTCAAATCATCGATCTTCCATTTCTTATTTGCGGGCTTGGTACATCAGCACAGAATCCAAGATAGCCACTCCCTATTTTTGATACCGTTGACACAGCAGAATCCAAAGTATAGATTTATAACAAAGTGGTTTGGCTCCTTTGCTGATATCCATTGCTTTCATAAAATACCATATATCTCTCAGCATCTCACATTATTATTTCCAAATTAATATTGTATATATTTATATAGTGTTGACAGGAGCAATGTCCATGGTAGAGATTTATAACAGAGTGGTTTGGACTCTTTTTTGATAACCATTGCGGTCACCTCTCGGAAAGCACAATATTTCTGTTGAACATGAGAAGCCGTAAAAACGGACATTAAATGTAACCATATTTTATCTAGCTTAAAAATGGAACATAATAATTCACAACAATGGAAAAAGATTCAATAAGGAAGTTCAATTTTATAATTTCGTGAAAAGACATTCAGACGAGTTTTATTAAGATTTTCGTAACATTTATATTATGTTTAAATTCTTCACAACCTCTGTGTGGTTAGTTTATATTGTAAACATTTTTTTCTTTATTAATTGGTTAAAGTTTAGAGCACACACATTAGGCTGTTAAATCAGTGATTTCCTAAAATATGATTTAGCCACACCTACTTGTGTATTAAAAACAATAAAAATATTTCTGTAAAAATATTGTTGCTACTTATTTTTATTGTGAAATACGTGGGTTTAATTTATTACACCTTCTCTAGGAGCTGATAAATTCAATATTTCTATATTTCCTTAAATTAATTTTATTCGCCCGATTCCTCTTTATGATAATCCGCACTTAGATATCTCAGTTTTTTCAACTAATTTTTTTCGCTACCTTGAAAAACAAACTTTAATGTTATTATGCACTGTCTTTTGTATTGTGTTGGGGGCTAAGAAAATAATTTGAACAGGTATATCCTTCCAACCTATAATTTATTCAGGTTTGAGAAAATCCAAAATTATTCAATGTTCAACAAATAAAAGCAAATCAATTCAGTCTCCAAAAATATCAACAAATATTTGTAATGGTTAGAGAAAATTGTTTTCACAATGTTGTTTCAACGTATTCTAAATAAATATTTTTTCACAGAGTTCAGTTACTGTCACACATGTAGACACACTATCTCACTAAACAATGAATCTTTTGCGGTGCCGACAGAGAGTGACGTTGATGATTAGAATATTAAAATATATCAGGAATTTGTGAATTAAAACCAAATGTATAACTAAATGAATCCTCAAATGAGAGCCATTCTTCTACTCTCCCAAAATTTGATAATAAAAATAATTGTGATAAAAAAATACTTTATTTTCATTTAAAAATTCAAAGAAAGAAATTTACCTCAAAATATAAAAATATTAAATGAGCTAAACATTTCAATTGTTTTGTGATATACAGTAAAGAAATAATTTTTAAAATTCCTCATTATATCAATAGAAATATAAATAGCCTTTATATTTGTTTCAATATGAACTTGTCTATCTAATTTAGCTATGAAATTAATTTGAAACTATATAAAGCTGCAAAAAATCCATATATATTTTTTAAATATTCAAATATTTACTATATTTATTTTAATATTTTGCGAAAATAAAATGGTTAATAATGAATATTTACTATTGACTAAAACTACAATATTGATTATATATTAACTTTGAAATAATGGAATTTATATTTATGTCTCTAATATTTTACAAAGGTTTAGCTGAGAGTATATTTGAATGAAAATACCATGGAGGCACGTTCAAATATAAAGATATTGAAGTTAGACACATGGGACTAAGAAGAAAATGCTCTACGAATATTTCATTATTAAGCACAAGAAAATTCCTTTTCAAACCTTTATTACACAGGTGTGTTCAATATTGCGTATTCAAAACAATGGGTTGGCACAGAGAAGAGATGCACTCAAATAAGCTTTGAACATTCTGCGCTTTGAATGACGAATTTGGATATTTTGGTTCCTCCACCTCTGTGACGTTCAGTCCTTACTTCTGCAAAGGATGGTGGTGGAAATATGATAGGGAAATTGGATTTACTTGTTTCCCACGCACCATCATTATCCTTGAGCTCAAAATAAATTTCTTTGATAGCCATTCATTTATTTTTACTTTCGCCGCGGGCGAGGAGATAATTGATCTCAAATGGAAGGCTTTTTGGGGAACTGTTTCTATTCGTCAATGTCTGGAAGAAACTTCCACCCTTTTTTCCACAAAGTTTCAAAATTGATTAGCTCGTTTTGACAACTTCTTTCTTAATCATTTGTTATATTATGGAACCACTTCTTCCATTTTTTAAGACGCACTACCCTTGCCAAACAAACATGTGTCGCCGAAACGTAGTGGATAGGAGCAAGACACCATATCAATATATTATATTTTAGAAATCTCCATTTCTATATCTTCATTTAAGATATTCAAATCAACGATCTTCAATTTCTTATGTGAGGGCTTGGTACCTTCGCACAGAATCCAAGTTAACCATTCCATATTTTTTGAAAGCGTTGACAGCAGCAATGCGCAGTTGTTTGGCTTCTTTGCTGATATTCATTGCTGTTATGAAATACCATATATCTCCAGCATCTCTCAGAAAGACACAAATTTCTGTTAAACCTGGGAGGCTTAAAACAGAAATAGAGATACACCCATATTTTTTCTAGCTTAAATAAAAGAAAATAAAAATTCACAACAATGGAAAAGTTTCGAAGAGAAAGTTAAATTTTAGATTCTCGAAAAAAATATATATTTAGGTTTGTTATGATCTTACTAACATTGATATTATGCTTAATTTTCCTACAACCTCTGTCTGATTTGGTAATATTGTACACCTTTCTATTTTATGAATTGGTATCAAGTTTGGAGCACACACATCAGTCCGTTTCATAAATATTTTCTAAAATGTGATTTATCCACACTTTCTTGTCTATTAAAAATAATATTAATATTTTAAGCGAAATATGTTATTGCTATTTAGTTTTGTTTATAAATTAATTTATTATTTCTTCTGCAGGTATTTTGAATGCTGACTAATCCAGTATATCTATATTTCCTCAAATTAATATTACTCGCCTGCCCTCTCTCTCTGATTTTGTTTATTTTTTTCTTTGGTAGCGTTACCCTAAAAAACAAATCTTATGGTTAATATGCACTGTCTTTTGTACTGTCTTGAGGCTAAGAAAACAATATTAACAGCCAAATCTTTTCAACCTATAATTTTTTCATATTTGAGAAATTACAAAAGTGTTCAAGGTTTAGTAAATTAATGCAAATTCAGGCTTTTAAAATATCAGCAAATATTTGTCAAGGTTAGAGAATTATGTTTTTGCAATATTATTTCAACATATTCCAATCAAATATTTTTCTCAGAGTTCAGTTACTGTCATACATGCTGATATACTTTCTTAATTAACAATAAATCTTTTGAGGTGACGCCAGAGAGTGACGTTTATGATTGAAATATCAAAATAAATCTGCAATTTGTGAATTAAAACCAAATGCATAACAAAATACATATTCACATGATAGCCATTCTTCTACCCTGCCAAAAGTTGATAACTCAAAAATAATTGTGATAAAAAGAATTACCATATTATCATAAAAAATTTAACGGAAAAAAATTACATTAAAAATATGAAATGAGCTTAACATGTCAATTACTTTGTACTGTATAATGAAAATATTTCTTTAAATTCCTCATTATATCATTGAAATATAAATAGTATTATATGTATTTTTTGATATGACTTTTCTATCTAGTTAGGCTATAAAATAAAATTGAAAATGATGTGAAGTTGCCAAATAACCTATATAAATTAACATATTTAAAGATAGACCATATATATGTTAGTATTTTTCAAAATAACATGGTCAATAATGATTATTTAAACAATATTTACTATTTATTCTACTGCTACAATTTTAATTATATATTGAGTGTTTAGTTTTATTCTGAACATAAGTGGCAGAAGGCGGCGCGAGGCGGTGAAAGAAAAAGGAGCTACGTCATCGCTGACCAATGGGAGGCCATCTGGCTGCACTGCCAGAGGGAGCCTCTCCACCTTCTCTTTTTAGCATAGTCGCCACTAAAGAACAAGGCCTTTAAGCTGCGGCTTTAAATCTTTGTAAATACATTAAATCTTTTGTAAATTCTTTAAATATTTATTGTAAAGAAAATTAAAAATAAAATCATAAATTCGTTTGTAAAGCTTGGGTGAATTGCCTGACCAAAGATAAGTACATTTGTTTCTTTTAGCTATTATAAAACATTCTATTCAATAAAGGTCAAACGAGAACAAATTGTTTTGTTAAAATTCATTCTGCTTTTCCTCCTTGCGTAATTGCCAAGTGGAAAACAAAACATGACTTTGAAATGATGAAATTTTATATTTATACGTCTCTAGTATTTTACAAAGATTAAGCTGAAATATTTATTCAAGAATACCTTGGAGGGACATTCAATTATGAAAGATGAAATTAACACAGGTGTAAGTAGGAAGATAATTTTAGATATATATTTCAAAGAGAAGAACCTAAAAATATAATTTCAAGTCTTTATTACCCTGGCGTGTTCAATTTTACATATTAAAAACAATGGGCATGCACAGCGATGAAATGCACTCAAATGGGTACTTTGAACATTCTGCGTTAGGAATGACGAATTTCGAATCTTTTGGTTTCTCCACCTTTGTAATATTCATGGGAGGAGACATGGTTCAGTCTTTACTTCAGCAATAGATGGTGGCAGAATTATGATAGGGAAATTGGAATTACTTGTTTCCGACACATTAACATCATCTTTGAGCTCAAAATACATTTCATTGATAACCATTTTTTTCCATTTTCTTTCTCCGCGGGCAAGGAGATATTTTATATCAAATTGGTGGCTTTTCAGGGTAACGTTTCTATTCGCCAATGTCAGGAAGCGACTTCTATCCCAGAGTTTTAGGTAGGTTGGCTCGTTTTGTAAACTTCGTGCATAATCCTTTAACAAATTATGCAACCCACTTCTTCTATGTTTTTAAGTGGCACTGCCCTTGGCAAAACACTTGTGTTGCCGAAACTTAGTGGATGGGAGCAGGACACCCGTTCAATATCTTCTTTTTTCGAAATCTCCATTTATATTTCGTCATTCAAGGTATTTAAACAAACGATCTTCCATTTCTTATTTGAGGACTTGGTACATCCGACAGAATCCAAGTTAGCCACTCCATATTTTTAAAGCGTTGAGTTAAGCAGTTGTCCAAGGTTCAGATTCATAAAAAAAGTGGTTTGGCCCATTTGCTGATATTCATTGCTGTCATAAAATACCATATATCTCCAGCATCTCTCAGAAAGACCCAATATTTCTGTTGAACCTGGGAGACTAAAAACAGAAATGGAGATTATCTATATTTTATCTAGCCTAAAAAATGGACAATAATAATTCACAACAATGGAGGAAGATTCGATGAGGAAATTGAATTTTAGATTTTCGAAAAAAAGTCATTTAGACATGTATTTTTAATATATTTCTAACATTGATATAATGTTTAAATTTTCCTTCAACCTTTGTGTGGTTAGGTTATATTGTAAACCTCTTTCTTTTATGAATTGGTATCATGTCTAGAGCATATACATCAGTCTGTTAAATCAGTGTTTCTCTAAAATGTGATTTAGCGATACCTTCTTGTCTATTAAAACCAAAAAATAATATTTTATGTGAAATATGTTATTGCTTTTTATTTTTGTTGTGAAAAACGTGGTTTTAAATTTATTACACCTTTTCCAGGTATTTTTAAATGCTGATTAAACCAGTATTTCTATATTTCCTCAAATCATCATTATTTCCATAATGCCACATGGAAAATTAGGGAAGACGAAAACTTCAGGAGGAGACAACAATTTATTTCAGGCAAGGACAAACTATAAATGGTAAACAAAAGATAAGCTACAAGGGAAATTCAAACGAGTAGCAAAATATAAACAAAAATGACCACTCTGTTAATAATAATAATAAAATTAATAAATACTTTGTTACATAGCTTCTTCCCTATAGGAGCTGTGACCCATAGCTAGCAATTATCGTAGATACTGACATGGATCTGACGTGCTTCTGCCAAGGATTCCATCGAGGTCTTGGAACCTTGTCCCTAGTTCTTTTGCGTCCTTTTTCTTGCGGCGTGAAGAGCGGCTTTGTCGTCGTATCGTCTATAAGGACATTGTCATATTCGAGGGAAGTCTTGGCTTTAGCACGGCGGTGGAATCCTGGAGCCAGTCTCCCAAAATGTAGATCACAGCACCCATGGCCTCTAGGTCTTTTCAGCAGTCTTCAGTTTGTCTTCCCCAACTTACCCAGCATCTTCACCAAAATGTCACGTGGATAATTAGGGAAGACAAAAACTTCAATAATTTATTTCAGGCAAGGACAAACTAGGAATGGTAAACAAAAGATAAGCCACGAGGGAAATTTACAGAGTAGCAAAATATAAACATAAAAATGACCACTCTGTTAATAAATATAATAAAATTAATAAATACTCTCTCTCTTTATTACAATATTAATACTTTATATATTTACTAGACGAATGACCCGGGCAACGTCCGGGTTTTTCCGATTAAATGTTTTATTCAAACACTATTCGTTACAATTATAAATTGGCGCCGTGGATGTCACTCTTGTGAAACGTCACGCTCCAAACTTTACATGTACATTAGGTCAGCTGATATTACCTCCCATCTTCACCGCTAGAGGCGCTGCTCGCGAGCAAAAGGGCAAACTCGATGAATATTCGGGATAGAGCCCTGAAAATTTTCACTATAAGTTTTTCCAGATTCTACTCTATATACTGTTAAAATTTCAGTCAGATTAGTTACGATATAAATCTTCAAATTGAGCGAGCGTCTATAAATATTTCGATTTAGATCAAGTATTCTAATCATTGAGCGAACTATTATTAATACAATTTTGAGAAGATTTAGATTTTAAACGTATTTATAACCTTGATAGAAGGCGCTGTTCGTGAGCTAAGTAGAATAATTTGAATATATAGTTTCAATATTTAATTTATATATAATTTAAAATAGCCTATCGATTTCCTCGTATTTTTTTACCTATGTATGGAAATTTTGGTACTGTAAAAAAAAACTTTGCTTCAATAATAATAAAAAAAAAACACCCAGGCTAAGTTTCGAACCAAGGTTGTGGAAATACGAAGCCGTACACCTAACCATTAAGCTACGCTTGGCATCATAAATATTCGCATGTAAAGCTATTTCAGGCCTTACATATTTCTAACGACTTTTTGGGATAGGTTTTTGTAAATGGAAATTATAATACTTCAAATAAATAGAAATAGAGTGAACACAAATAAAACACCAAATATTTCGGATTAGAGCAGTTATTTTAAACGACGAATTAGATCAGTTATATCTAAAAATGAAAATATATAAATCTTCAAATCGAGCGAGCGTCTATAAATATTTCGATTTAGATAAAGTATTCTAAACGTATGTTATTAAGCGAACTATTATTAATAAAATATCGAGAAGATTTAGATTTTAAACGTATTTATAACCTTTTAGTACTTGATAGAAGGCGCTGTTCATGAGCTAAGTAGAATAATTTGAATATATAGTTTTAATAATTGATTTACATATTATTTTAAAATAGCCCATTGTCTTCCCCGTATTTTTTACCTATGTATGGCAATTTTGGCTTGAATTGGTGAACTACTGCGAATTTGTATACCGGACATACAAACAAACAAACATACAAACACACAAACATACAAACATTGATTTTTATATATATAGATATAGCGTTGACAGAAGCAATGTCCAAGGTACAGAGTTATAACAGAGTGTTTGGCTTCTTTTTTTATATCCATTGCTGTCATAAAATACTATATATCTCCAGCATCTCTCGGAAAGACACAATATTTCTGTTGAACCTGTGAGGCTAAAAACAGAAAAAAATGAGATTAACCTATATTCTATCTAACTTAAAAATAGAAAATAATAATTCAAAACAATAGAGAAAGATTCAATAAGAAGGTTCATTTTTATAATTTCGTGAAAGTACATTCAGACGTGTTTTTTAAGATTTTCGTAACATTGATATGATATTTAAATTTTCCTATAACCTCTGTGTGATTAGGTTATATTGTAAACTTCTTTTTTATGAATTGGTGTCAAGTTGAGAGCACACACATTAATCTGTTAAATAAGTATTTTCTAAAATGTGATCCAACCTTACCTACTTATGTATTAAAAACAAAAATATAATTTTTGTAAAATATCTTTTTGATACTTATTTTTGTTGTGAAATATGTGGATTTAATTTATTACACCTTCTCTAGGAGCTGATAAATTGAATATTTTTATATTTCCTTGAATTAATTTTATTCGCCCGCTTCCTCTCTCTGTTTCTCAGCACCTAGATGACTCATTTATTTTTATTTAATTTTTTCTGTAACCTTGAACACAAGCCTTAATGTTAATATGCACTGTCTTTTGTATTGCGTTCGGGGTTAAGAAAATAATTTAAACAATTAAATCCTTCCAACCCATAATTTCTACAGGTTTGAAAAAATTAAAAAGAGTTAAATGAAACCAAATCAATTCAGTTTTAAAAATATCAACAATTATTTGTAATGGTTAGAGAAATATGTTTTCACAATGTTATTTTAATGTATTCTAAATAAATATTTTTTCACAGAGTTCAGTTAGTGTCACACATGTAGAGAAACTCTCTTACTTAACAATAAATCTTTTGAGGTGGCAATAGAGTTGGTGATTAGAATATAAAAATATATCAGGTATTCTTTAATTATAACCAAATGTATAACAAAATGAATCTTCAAATGAAATCCATTCTTTTACTCTGCCAAAATTTGATAATAAAAATAATGTGATAAAAAAATTACTATAGTATCATTAAAAATTAACAAAAAAAAAAATTAAATCAAAAATATAAAAATATAAAATGAGCTGACCACTTCAATTGCTTTGTAATATATTGTAAAAAAATAATTTTTGAAATTCCTCATTATATCAATAGAAATAGAGAAGAGAGAGAGAAATAGCATTATATATTTATTTCAATATGTACTTGTCTATCTAATTTAGCTATGAAATAAATTTGGAAATTATGTAGATCTGCAAAAATCCTTATATTTTAACATATTCAAAGATTCACTATATTTATGTTAATATTCTGCGAAAATAAAATGGTTAATAATGAATATTCATACAATATTTACTATTGACTACAACTACAATATTGATTATATATTAACTCTGAAATAATGAAATTTTATATGTATGTCTCTAATATTTTACAATGGTTTAGCAGAGAGTATATTTGAATGAAAATACCATGGGGGCACGTTCAAATATAAAGATATTGAAGTTAGACACATGTAACCAAGAAGAAAATGCTCTACGAATATTTCATTATTAAGCACAAGAAAATTCCTCTTCAAACCTTTATTACACAGGTGTGTTCAATATTGCATATTCAAACAATGGGTATGTACAACGATAAGATGCACTCAAATTGGTGCTTTGAACATTCTGCGCTTGGAATGACGAATTAGGATCTTTCGGTTCCTCCACCTTTGTTATATTTATGTGAGGGGACATCAGTTCAGTTCTTACTTCAGCAAAAAATGGTGGTGTAAATATGATAGGAAAATCAGATTTACTTGTTTCCCACGCACCATCATCATCCTTGAGCTCAAAATAAATTTCTTTGATGACCATTCGTTTCTTTTTTCTTCCGCTGCGGGCGAGGAGATAGTTGATCTCAAATGGGAGGCTTTTTGGGGAACTGTTTCTATTCTCCAATGTCAGGAGGCAACTTCCATTCTTTTTTTCCCAAAGTTTTAGCTATATTGACTCGTTTTGACAACTTCTTTCATAATCCTTTGGTATATTATGGAACCCACTTCTTCCATGTTTTTTAAGTGGCGTGCCCTTGCCAAAACACACGTATCGCCGAAACGTAGTGGATAAGAGCAAGACGCCATATGAATATATTCTTTTTTAGAAATCTTCATTTCTATATCTTCATTCAAGGTATTTAAATCAACGATCTTCTTTTTCTTATGTGAGGGCTAGGTACCTTCGCATAGAATCCAAGTTAGCCATTCCATATTTTTGATAACGTTGACAGCAGGAGTCTCCAAGGCTCAGATTTATAACAAAGTGGTTTGGCTCCTTTGCTGATATTCATTGCTGTTATGAAATACCATATATCTCCTGCATCTCTAGGAAAAACACAATATTTCTGTTGAACCTGGGAGGGCTTAAAACAGAAATGGAGATACATCCATATTTTTTCCTAGCTTAAATAATAGAAAATAAAAATCCACAACAATGGGGAAAGTTTCGAAGAGGAATTTAAATATTAGATTTTCGAAAAAAAAAAAAAGATATTTAGGCGTGTATTGTTAAGATCTTACTAATATTGATATTATGCTTAATTTTCCTACAACTTCTTTCTGATTAGGTAATTTTGTACACCTTTCTATTTTATGAATTGGTATCATGTTTGGAGCACACATCAGTCTGTTTCATAAATATTTTCTAAAATGTTATTTATCCACACCTTCTTGTCTATTAAAAATAATATTAATATTTTAAGCGAAATATGTTATTGCTATTTAGTTACGTTGATAAATTAATTTATTATATATTTTCCAGGTATTTTGAATGCTGACTAATCCAGTATTTCTATATTTCCTCAAATTAATTTTATTCGCCTGCTTCCTCTCTCTGATTCTCAGCACCTAGATGACACAGTTATTTTGTTTATTTTTTTCTTAGGTAGCGTTACACTAAAAAAACAAACGTTAAGGTTAATATGCACTGTCTTTTGTATTGTCTTTGGCTTAAGAAAATAATATAAACAGCCAAATCTTTTCAACCTATAATTTCTTCATATTTGAGAAAATACAAAAGTGTTCAAGGGTTAGTAAATGAATACAAATTCAGGCTTTTAAATTTCAGCAAATATTTGTCAAGGTTAGAGAATTATGTTTTCACAATATTTTTTCAACATATTCCAATTAAATATTTTTCTCAGAGTTCAGTTACTTCATACATGTGTTGGAAAAAAAAAGAAGAATAGTAAATCAATGATCTTGAAATACTTTTAGACTGACAACACTGTGATATAAAATAGCTGGAACAGGAGAGTGTTGGTTTTGTTTACAGAATTAGTAATTGTAATGTAAATTGTTAAATGTTCTTTTCTCTCTCTCTCTTTGAAAATAATAAATTCAAAATACTTTCTTAAAAGGAAAAATTGCCTAATTATTTAAAACCACTTCAGCTGTAAGTAAACTTGTTATTTGTTGTTTCATTGTTTGAACCATAAGAGATTCCTAACATGGTAGCAGAGCGTGGTTCTTTTTGAATCGCGGTAAAATATATATATAAAATATAAATAAAAACAAAAATGGCTATAAGCGAAGATATCGCAAATATTGTGAGACTTAAAAATCCTGAAAATTTTGATTTATGGAATTTTCAGATAACAATTATTTTCAAAGCAAATGGCCTTCTAGATATTGTAAATGGAAAATCGTTGTTTGAAGACTTGAAAAATGAAACTGGAAAAGATAAATGGAGCCTAAAAGACGCCAAAGCACAAAAATACATAATGTTAACCATTGAAAATAATGTTTTAACACACATTCTAAATTGCAAAACTTCAAAAGAAATGTATGAAAAACTAGTAGCCATTTATCAAAGAGAAGATGAGCAATTAAAATGCAAATTACTACAAGAATTTCATGGATTCAAATTTGACAAAAATACAGATATGGCAACAAATATAAGCAGAATGCAAAATTTAGTATTCAAACTAAATAATGAAAAACAAGAAATTGAGGAAAGCTTTGTAATTTCTAAAATATTGAGCATTTTGTCAGACTACTTTAATTACTTCAGCACAGCATGGGATTCGACACCAAAAAGTGAGAAAACGTTAACCAATTTAATATCAAGACTATCACTTGAAGAAACTAAACAAAATGCAAAGCCTGAAGAGGGAATAGCCATGAGTGCTACTAAAGTAAAGCAGTGCTTTAACTGCAAAAAGAGCGGACACTTAGCAAAATATTGTAGACTAAATAAAAAATGGTGTACCATCTGTAAAAAGACAAATCATACTCAAGACCAATGCTTCTTTAAGAAATCTCAAAATAAATTGCAGGAAAATATTCCTTGCCGAAGTTGTAAAAAGACAAATCATAAAGAAAAGGATTGCTTTTTCAGAAACAAAAATGAAGAAAAATTGTCCTTTTTTGCAGGAGAGACTTTAAAATGTAAAAATGAGGAATTGCTAGAATTCATTGTAGACAGTGGCTCAACAAGCCATATGATAAATAGTAAAAGGTTTTTACTAGATGAAGTAGATTGCAACTCAAAAATATCAATAGCAAAAAAGGAAGAAACTCTAATAGCAAAATCAGTCGGAAAAATGCAAGGGAAAAAATGTGATCTCAAGGAGGTGATGTTTGTACCAAACTTGACAAATAATTTACTATCGGTAAGTGCCATAACCAGAAATAAAGGCAAAGTCGTCTTTGAAGATGAAAAGGTATTTGTCGTAAAAATGGAAAAAAAAGGCTTTAGAAGGAGAAAAACAGGAAATGGACTCTATACAATAAATATAGAAACAGAAAACCCCGAAATTGAAGAATCTCACCTAACAGCTACCCAAAATGAAGAAATGCTAAAATGGAACAGAAAAATGGGTCACATAAGTTTTTCAAGCTTAAAACAATCAAAATCTATGGTTAATGGAATAAACATAGAAAAAATAAGTCAAGATGAAATTTGTGAAACATGCATTAAAGCTAAACAGGTAAGAAAGCCATTCAATTCCATTAGAACAAAATCAAAAAGGCCTTTAGAAATAATCCATACAGATGTATGTTGCCCTTTAGATCCCACTACCCATGACAACAAAAGCTATTTTCTAACATTTCTTGATGACTACACACATTTTTGTCATGTGTATTTGTTACAAAATAAATATGAAGTAAAAGGATATCTAAAATAATTTATTACAGAAGCAGAAAACCAAATGAATCTAAAGGTTTCAAAAATAAGATGTGACAATGGCGGAGAATATGTAAATGAAGATATAAAATCCTGGTGCAAAGCTAAAGGAATCATTATGGGTTTCACCATACCTCACTCACCTCAGCTAAACGGCAAAGCCGAAAGATTAAATAGAACCCTGATGGAGAAAACTAGAGCTCTTTTGATTGATTCTGGTGTAGAAAAATACATGCGGTGAGAAGCTGTAAGGGTTTCAGCCTATTTGCTGAACCGAAGCCCTACTCAAGAATTAGAGAAAACCCTTGCAGAACTTTGGTTCAACAAAAGACCAAATTTGTCAAACTTACAACTTTTTGGTTGTGAAGCTTATGTCAAAACCCTAAATCACATAAAGAAATTGGAAGACAGAAGTAAAAAATATACCTTTATAGGTTATGCACCAAATGGTTATCGCCTTTGGGATGAACAAAGCAAACGAATCTTTACAGCTAGAGATGTAATTTTTTAGATAAAGGATGTATAAATAAAGAAGAAAAAATACCTATTGTCGAACCAGAAGAAGAATCTGAAAATCAACTAGAATTAAATGAAGAACCAAGTCTACCAGAAGTCTCTGAAGACAAAGAAGATATCCCTACAAAACCAAGTACTTCAAAATATAATCTTAGACCAAGAAGTAGTTTACAAACACCATCAAGATATGAAGACTTCTATTTAGAGCAGGATGGAACAACAGAATCAGCTCTTCCAACTTACTCTGAAGCTATATCTGGTCCAAATCAATAAAAATGGAAAAAGGCAATAAAAGAAGAAAAAGAGTCTCTTGCCAAAAATGAAGTTTGGGAAATAGTAAAAGAAAATGAAGCGTCAAACAAGAAGATTTTGAGCTCTAAATGGCTCTTTAAAGTGAAAGAAGATGGTCGCTACAAAGCAAGACTAGTTGTAAGAGACTTTGAACAAGAAGCAAGCATTGATTATGATGAGACATTCAGTCCAGTTATAAGCACTGTCTCTTTAAGGATATACTTTGCTCTAATGGCTAAGAAAAAGTTTGCTTTTAAAACATTTGACATAAAAACAGCTTTTCTATATGGGTTTTTGGATGAAGAAATATATGTTCAATTGCCAGAAGGTTATAAAGGGAATATATGTAGGTTAAGAAAGGCATTGTATGGTTTAAAGCAAGCCCCATTAAAATGGAATGAAAGATTAAAAACCTTTCTCAAATCCCAAGATTTCATACAACTAAAATCAGAGCCATGTCTTTTTAAAACCAACAAAGGAAATATGTACTTTGCAATATATGTAGATGATGGTATTTTAATGGGAGATAATGAAGAAGAATTAAATAATATTTTAGAAAAACTATCCCAAGAGTTTGAAGTTAAAATAAACAATGATCCAAGAACTTTTTTGGGAATAAATTTGTGTTTTGAGGAAAATAAAATAAAATTTTACTTTCACAAGAAAATTATGCAAAATCAGTTCTTGAAAGATATAATATGCAAAACTCAAAACCAGTACCCACTCCCATTACAGATGTAGCAAAAGAATTAGACAAAAACTTAGAAATATCAAACGATAACAAATTTCCCTACAGACAAGCAATTGGAAGCCTTTTATATTTGACAAACAAAACTAGACCAGACATGACCTTTGCCACAAATTTTGAAAGCAGGTCATTGCATGATCCTACAACTCAAGATATTATAAACATCAAAAGAACCCAAGATATTCAAACCCCACCACCAATTTAGGCATATCATATGATGGAGAGATGCCATTTGAATTAAATGTGTATTGTGATTCTGACTTTGCTGGAGATATTAAAACTAGAAAAAAGTACCACAGGATATATAGTTTACTTATGTGGAGGTCCCATAAGTTGGTGCTCCAGAAAGCAACCTGTAATTGCCCTTTCAAGCACTGAAGCAGAGTTCATTGCTGCAGCAGATGCATGCAAAGAAGTGTCATACATAAGATCCCTATTAGAAGAATTAATTCCAGATAATTTTGATATAAATCTCTATGTTTATAACCAAAGCACTATAAAAATTATAAAATCAGGCCAATTCACCACTAAAACTAAACATATTGATGTCAAATATCATTTTGTGAAAGATCAAGCTCAAAGGTTTAACCTGATATATTGTCCAACAGAACACCAAATTGCAGACA
Organism: Cordylochernes scorpioides; assembly: GCA_030710605.1. Lineage (NCBI taxonomy): Eukaryota > Metazoa > Arthropoda > Arachnida > Pseudoscorpiones > Chernetidae > Cordylochernes > Cordylochernes scorpioides. The sequence continues at coordinate 201,393,917 of CP092864.1, read as the reverse complement.
TCCTAACAAAACCTCTAGCCAGACCAAAGTTTGACAAATTCAAATCCCTTCTTATGACAACCATTCAAAACATGAGTCAAGTGAAGAAACTGTTGAATGTGATAAGATCACTGATTTAAGAGGAAATGTTGAAAAAAAAAAAAGAATAGTAAATCAATGATCTTGAAATACTTTTAGACTGACAACACTGTAATATAAAAAAGCTGGAACAGGAGAGTGTTAGTTTTGTTTACAGAATTAGTAATTGTAATGTAAATTGTTAAATGTTCTTTTCTCTCTCTCTTTGAAAATAATAAATTTAAAATACTTTCTTAAAAGGTAAAATTGCCTAATTCTTTAAAACCACTTCAGCTGTAAGTAAACTTGTTATTTGTTGTTTCATTGTCTGAACCATAAGAGATTCCCAACAACATGCAGATACACTCTCTTACTTAACAATAAATCTTTTGAGGTAGCGACAGAGAGTGACGTTGATAATTAGAATATTGAAATATATCAGGAATTAGTTATTTAAAACCAAATATAACAAAATAAATATTCACATGATAACCATTCTTCTACCCTGCCAAAAGTTGATAACTCAAAAATAATTTTGATAATAAGAATTACCATTTTATCATATTTTTTTTTAAATACATAAAAAATATAAATTTAGCTTAACATGTTAATTGCTTTGTGCTGTATCGTGAAAATTTGAACTTGGCTATCTAGTCTATATATATATAAAATTGAATTTCTGTCTCTCTGTGTGCACTCTATAGATTCAGACACCATACATCCAATCGCCGTGAAATTTTGGGATATTATTAGGGAAATATCCGGGAATGTTTTCGTAAAATAATCTCTTGAATATCTTGAATATCCTTAGAGTTATTTGCAGATTTATAGATTCAACTCGCAAGCAGCGCTCCCTAGCGGGGGATAACAAGTTTTTTATCTATAAATTTTATTATCACTATAAGTTTATTATCTTAAAGATTATTCATCAAAAGTAAGATGTTGTACCTATTAATTGCGCACAAGTCAAAGTTAGTTTTATCATTTATCTACAACATATATATTGGGAGAATAGAAAAAAATGATGATTTTGTAATGTAGAAAATTAGGAAAGACAAAATTCAGGATGACACGGCAATTTATTTGAGACAAGAATAAAGATTAAAAATATCATTAAAACTAATCCGTTTTATATTTTTATTGTATATTGTATATACTCAATCTTATGAAAACTTTGGCAAGTTTAGAGCTATTTGTACACAGATTTATAAATCACTACTAATTCATCGTGTAAATAATTAAATATATAAAAATGAATGTATGTGTGTGTGTGTGTGTCCTTTATGCCTGACCGAACCACTCATTGGAACGCCATGAAACTTTGGGAAGTTATTTAGTATAGTACTGGGAAGGGTTCTAGCAAATAAAATTTTTGAAATAACTTTTCGCCTAAAAATAATCAAGATAAATATTCTCATTTATCTGTTATAATTCAACAATCTGCTCTAAATATTATCAGGATGATACGATGATTTTGTAAAGTAGAAAATTAGGAAAGACAAAATTCAGGATGACACGGCAATTTATCTGAGACAAGAATAATGATACAATTCCAAGGCAAGATACTATTCCTTCAACTTCCAATTTTACCGAGGGAACCAATTAATTTTAATTTTATTCAACTTATCGAGTATTTTTCAAGGGGCCGGTAAAGAATGTTCACTTTATCGAGAGATTCAAATTCACGAGTTTCAAATTATCAAAATATATCTTATTTTAAAAAGGTTTATAGAGAATTGTTTTAACAAATGTTCGTTAGACAAACCTTTACTCGGGTAAAAACCTGGCGAAGCCGGGTACATCCGCTAGTTTAGCTATAAAATAAAATTTAAAATTATGTAAAGCTGCCAAAATATTAATATAAATTAACATATTTAAAAATACACCATATATATGTTAGTAATATTCAAAAATAACCTGATCAATTATGAATATATTTAAACAATCTTCACTATTTATTCTACTGCTACAATTTTCTTTTATATATTTGAGATGAGGTCTGGTAGCCTCTTGTATAATCTTGTCGACTAAATATGTGATGAGGTATCCAGTCGACTTAAACTATGGTGTGAGTCCCTGTCAACTCTCGCTATACTTTGTTGACCGAGAGGAAGAGTCAGGATGGGGAGTTTTCCAGTATCTCTCTGCACCTTGTAAGACCTTTAAAAGTTCTCACAGAGTACAGGCAGTCGTGGTCGAGGCAGAGTGGAAAGCTTGGGAATGTCCATACAAAAAACGAAGACACAGTTGCACTAAGAAAGTTCCGTGAACAGATAAAAGTTGAGCTAGGAGCGAAAGATGGAGAGATAGAAGATTTCTTACTGGTCTACATGGTGGATGAGGTGGACCTGGGGTACAACCGACGAGAGCTCACGCAGATGGTGAAGTGACTGTATTTATAGGTTAAGACGGGGCCTTATGCGACAGGGGCGTGGATCATCTGGTGACATTCTACTGTCGCCGTCCTGACAGTTTCCATTTTTAGACCTTGTTGTGGGAATTCTAAATCTATCTCTATTTTAGATGTTATGACTTCTATCTCTTGCTTCAGCTCAACTCTTAAACTATTACAGAGTTTTATTTATTTGTCCTCAGTTTGTACAAAGTACATTACATATGATGATGTAATGACACATGTCAATCATGCGTATAATCATTTACAGATGTGTTTCTATTATACAACATGAAAATCTTGTTATAAGTTATATACAATATGGGGTTGTTGGTTAGAATACCATATATTGACTTTGAAATAATGAAATTTTATATTTATACGTTTCTAGATATTACAAAGGTTAAGCTGAGAGTCAATTTAAATGAGAATACCTTTGAGGGATATTCAATTATGGAGAGATGAAATTTACACTAGTGTAACTAGTAAAATAATGTTAGATAAATATTTCATAAAGAAGAACATAAAAATTCCTTTTCAAGCCTTTATTACACAGGCGTGTTCAATTTTACATATTCAAAACAATGGATATGCACAGCGTTGAGAGGCACTCGAATGGGTTCTGGGAACCTTCTGCGTTTGGAATGAATAATTTGGATCTTTTGGTTCCTCCACCTTTGTGACATTTATGGGAGGGTTCAGTCTTTATATCAGCAATAGTTGGTGGTGGAATTATGTAAGGTAAATTTAATTTACTTGTTTCCCTTACTACTTTGAGCTCAAAATAAATTTCTTTGACAGCCATTGAGATAGTTGATCTCAAATGGGAGGCTTTTTGGTGAACTGTTTCTATTCGCCAATGTCAGGAAGCGACTTCCATCCTTTTTACTCCAAGGTTTTAGGCAAAAATCATTATCCAGATGGTGTAGAAAAATCAAAAGCTCTATATAATGGACCACGCTCTCCTCGTCCCCATCTTCAAGAGCAATGGAAGAACGCTCCGTCGTTCAGAAGGCCATACCAGAACATCTCCAAGCCCCAGGCTCCAGCTCCAAGGTACTACCAGAACAAGCCTCTGCCCCAAGTCTCTACCCCAAGTCTCTGCCCCTAGATGAACTTACACTTCCATTCCAAAGCCAAAACCGATCTACCCAAGGAAAACATACAATATGAGTCCAGATTCAAACAAGAATAGGACAGAAGACAGGAGACCAATATGTTTCAAGTGTAACAAGCAAGGACACGTAGCGCGGTATTGCAGAGTCAGGTTTGTAAGAATTGTGGAAGAGGACCACATAGTTGCACAAGACAAGGTCGAAGAAGAAATTCGAATGGATAAGGGAACTGAGAAGTCGAGACCTCTGCTTTACGCTGACGTAAGTAATAGCACACACTCGAGTATTCCTACACGGAATATATATTCCGCATTAGAAGATTTAAACTAAGCATCGCGCCTGTGTCCATCAATCAAAGCAATTTGACCATAAATGGAATTAAATAGTTGGACCCCAAATATACAAGGTGCGTTCATTAATTTCCAGGACTGGTTAAAAAATAAAATAAATAAAAAAGCTAGAGAAAATATTTTTTACAGAGTTGAATATTGGACATTCGACCACACCTGACTGAAAGCACGAGTCTCGTGGCGCACGCGCCGATCTAAAAATAGAACAAAACAACTTCCTTGTAAGGTTCGCATTTCTAATTTTAAAATGGCCATTTTCGAAGAGCAGAGAATCTGCATTAAGTTTTGTTTTAAATTGAAAAGAAAAGTGATACTGAGACGTATGAATTGATTAAAGAAGCTTTTGGCGAAGCAGCTTTATCCCGTTCAAGAACTTTTGAATGATTTTCACGCTTCCAAAAAGGTCGGGAAAAGGTAAACGATGATCAGCATACTGGGCGTCCAAGATCATTTCGTTGCGAGGAAAACAAGCTCAAAATAAAGGAGTTAATTAAATCTAACAGAAGAATTATCTTCAGTGACTGGACTATCTGTTTATTTGGGGATAATGAGGTGCTTAAGGGAGGCAGTGCGCCTTAAAAGACCTGAAAGATGGCAAACCAATGACTGGATACTTCACGTCGGTAATGCGCGGCCGCACACAGCCCATGTTGTTTTGCCTTTTTTGGCCAAGCATTCAACCATACAGATCCCTCATCCACCCTATTCCCCCGACTTAGCCCCCAATGACTTTTTCCTCTATCCTAAATTGAAAATTAACTTGAAAGGACGGAAATTTGACAACGTTTATATGATACAAGCTGAATCGAAGGCAACCTTGAGGAACCTCTCAAAAAGTGATTTTATCTCCTGCTTCGACAATTGGAAAAAAAGATGGAACGGGTGTATTGAGGCAGGAGGGGCATATTTTGAAAAATATTGAATTAGTTTTTTTATTTGTTTTATTTTTCAAAGATACAGAGCAGTCCTGGAAATTAATGAACGCACCTTGTAAAATTAATATTAACGAGAATATAATCGGTATCTGTGAAGCTTTGATTGATACAGGCGCTGATCTTTCAGTGATCGACCTTAGTACAGCTCTTAATACAGGTCTTGAAATAATAAATCCTGATAAAATGTGCTCCGGACCCGATGGCAAAGAATTAGATATCGTGGAAAATGTTGTTTTAAATATAAAATTTTATGACAAAAATTTACAAATCAATTTGTGATAATGAGAACACATTTGCGAATATTTATACTTGGACGAGGTTTTCTTAAGAAAATGAGCGAAACAATTGATTGTCAGCGTATAAAAATCAAATATGACTTGACAGGGAATCGTAATGTAATCAAATATAAACAGAAGAAAATAAAAAAGTGCAAAATATGTCATTATACCAGAACTTTCTATTAAATTGATTAAGGCATTTGTAGAAGCAGAGGATGGCGAATACATCATCGAGGAAAATCATATGATTTTTCAATCAAATGGACTTTGACTAGCAAGAAGCTTAATATTTTTCTTATCTCAAAGAGACTTGACAGGGAATCGTAATGTAATCAAATACCAGAAGCTTAATAAATGTTGCGAATAAGGAAACATATATCTGAATAACAAACCCTTATCCTCGACCATTAAAAATATAAAAAAACAAAACATTGTGCTTTGGAAGCCAGCCAGCCAAAGTGAATATTGTTGAATAAAGTGAACAAAAGGAGCCTGAAGAACCTCAATTTCAGAAAAACAAAAATGTTTCATATAAGGAAAAGTAGCAATTGAAACGAGTTTTGGAAAAGTACGCTGATTTGTTTTCCTCGGGATTAGGAGGATCCAACTTAGCGAAACAGCGGATTGATAAAGAAGGTGCCAAACCGATCAAACACAAGCCGTATAGGGTGAGCGCTAAAGAGCGAGAAATCATAAAAGATCAAATTGATGAAGTGCTCAGAGACGGCATAATTAGACCATCCTCGAGTCCATGGTCCTTCCCCGTAATATTGGTCAAGAAGCGTGAAGGGAAGTACAGATTCTGCGTAGACTACAGAAAATTGAATGATGTAACATTAAAGGATGTTTAGCCAATTCCCCGAATTAATGAAGTATTGTATACACTTCAAGGATCCAAATACCTTTCAGCAAATTACCTTGAATTAGCATTTTTGCAGGTAGAGGCTGAGGAGAAAGATAAAGAGAAGACAGCTTTCACTACAGTACATGACCTATATGAGAACAATATATTGCCCTTAGGACTATGCAATGCCCCTGCTACATTAGAGAGGAACATGGAAAATAGGCTTGGTAATTTTAGATGCCAAATTTGTCTCTGTTATCTGGATTACCTAATCATATATAGCTCGTATTTTTCAACACATCTCAAAATAATAGTAGCTGTTTTAAGTTGTTTACGCGAGGCTAATTTAAAATTGAACAAAAAAATGTCAATTTGATTTCGAACAACTAGAGATTCGTGGACATATAACCAGCCAACACCATATTAAACCGCCAGATAATAATATCAAGTCTATTAGAGATTTTCCTCTGCCCAAAAAGATAAAAGAAGTTCAATCATTTTTAGGAATGTGTTCATATTTTAGAAAATTCATCAAAAACTTTTCGAAAATTGCTGATCCATTAATCAGTCTTATAAAAAAGAATGTACCTTTTACCTGGACAGAAATTCAAGAAAAAGCATCTCAAAGCCTTAAAGTAGCATTGATAAATTCTCTAATCATATGGTAATTTGATCAGATTGCAACTACTTATATTCATACTGACGCGTCTAACATAGGCCTGGGTGCATCAATAGTCCAAAAGGTGATCTCTTATTCGAGTCGAACACTGAGCAAACATGAGAAAAATTATTCGACTACTGAAAAATAATGTCTAGCTGTTGTGTAGTCAATGTCCAAGTTATGACCCAACCTATATGGAAGGAAATTCAAAATCGTGACTAATCATTACGCACTATGCTGGTTTAAGAATCTGAAAGATCCGACTGGTCGATTAGCATGATGGGCACTGAAGATTCAGGAATATAGTTTCGAAATTATACACAAATCGGAAAAAAGCATCTAGACATTGGTGGTCTCTCTAGAGGACCCTTACCAGAAAACGAATGAGACGAAGATTATGAAAGACTATTTCTGAATCAAATAATAGACGAAAAGGATTATTTTATTTAGAATATTAAGGAGAACCTTAGTGGAAACAAGCGTTCAATTACACAGAACGTTAAAGAAGAAAATGGGTGTCACTACAAGAAAAATACAAATCCTGAAGGTAGGGCATGGTTGCTGATAGTCCCAGAAAAACGAAGGAACGAAGGAAATAATAAGTGAATACCACAAACATATGCTGAATGGACATCTGGGCGTCGCAAGAACAACATACTGATTAAAGAATAAATATTATTGGCCTTCCATGCTGAAACATGTTTCCGAATTTATAAAGACGGGCCATCTTTGCCAAAGTCGGAATGGTTCAAATCACTTGCCTTCTGGACTTTTAAAACATATTCCCCCAATTAGCTACCCTTTTGAGAGAATCGTAATTTGTTGATTTTGTTGGCCCCTTGCCATCAACGTAAAGAAGAAGGAAATGAATGATTGCGTTGACGGATTATTATACCAAGTATGCTGAAAAAAAAAACAGTATCAGAAGCAACAGTGAAAGAAGTCTCTACATTTTTAATAAAAATATTATTTCACGTCACGGGGCTCCAAGATTTATTTTTAGTGACAGAGATTCATGATACACTAGCAATTTGATGAAGGAGATCATGAAAATGTGCAAAGTTAAACACTGCTTTACGACGGGCTACCATCCCCAGACTAATGGACTAACAGAATGGCTAAATAGGACTTTAATCAATATGATCAGCATGTATGTAAACACAGACCAGAAGAACTGGGACGAAATCCTCCCTTTTATCACCCACGCGTACAATACCACGATTCAAGAAACCACAGGCTACTCTCCATTTTTCCTCTTGTTTCGAAGGGAACCCATGTCCCTCTTAGACGACGAGAATATCCTAATGGACAGTAACATGGACGATTACGACGAATATATAGAAAATTACTTCGATAAAATAGCAAGGACAAGACAGGTGGTAGTTAACAACACAGAGAAGACTCAGAAAAGAATGAAAAGAAACTATGACGAAAAACACAATCTATGGACCGGGACATCTAGAGGCAGTTTGGACACCAATCAGGAAAATCGGAAAATGCGAAAAACTTGTGAGAAAATGTTTTGGCACATATCTAATATTAAAAAAAAACTGTCCAACGTAAATTACTTAATTGAGCCGAAAGATAATCCTGGCCAAGACCCATTGATTTTCCATGTCTCAAATCTCAAACCCTATTTTGAAAGAATTGATGAGATCACTAATGAGATGTGACGACCTTTGGAGAAGGAGAAATGTTGCATCAGAGCTAATGCACCTATTTTATTTTATAATGCGTAATATTATTTTTAATATATTTTAAATTGTGAAACGAAAATTGCAATTATACCGCGAATGTTTCTTTTAAACGAAAAATCGAAATTTATTTTAAAGAGAAATAGCGATTATTTCTAAATTTGAGGATGAAGTATGATAGGATGAATTGTGAAGAGTAATGATGAACGGAAAAATAAAAGTGTCCAGGGATGGGAATCGAACCCACCGTGTTCCGCTTACCGGGCAGATGCCATGTCCACTAGGCTACCCTGGACATATTTTTCCGTTCGTAAATATTATATAAAGTAATTTAAAATACAATATAACGCGCGGCTTATGATTGTAAAACGAAAATTGCAATTATACCGCGAATGTTTCTTTTAAACGAAAAATCGAAATTTATTTTAAAGAGAAATAGCGATTATTTCTAAATTTGAGGATGAAGTATGATAGGATGAATTGTGAAGAGTAATAATGAACAGAAAAATAAAAGTGTCCAGGGATGGGAATCGAACCCACAGTGTTCCGCTTACCGGGCAGATGCCATGTCCACTAGGATACCCTGGGCATATTTTTCCGTTCGTAAATATTATATAAAGTAATTTAAAATACAATATAACGCGGCTTATGATTGTAAAACGAAAATTGCAATTATACCGCGAATGTTTCTTTTAAACGAAAAATTGAAATTTATTTTAAAGAGAAATAGCGATTATTTCTAAATTTGAGGATGAAGTATGATAGAATGAATTGTGAAGAGTAATGATGAACGGAAAAATAAAAGTGTCCAGGGATGGGAATCGAACCCACAGTGTTCCGCTTACCGGGCAGATGCCATGTCCACTAGGCTACCCTGGACATATCTTTCCGTTCGTAAATATTATATAAAGTAATTTAAAATACAATATAAGGCGGCTTATGATTGTAAAACGGAAATTGCAATTATACCGCGAATGTTTCTTTTAAACGAAAAATCGAAATTTATTTTAAAGAGAAATAGCGATTATTTCTAAATTTGAGAATGAAGTATGATAGGATGAATTGTGAAGAGTAATGATGAACGGAATAAAAAAGTGTCCAGGGATGGGAATCGAACCCACAGTGTTCCGCTTACCGGGCAGATGCCATGTCCACTAGGCTATTTTTCCGTTTAGGCAATTTTCGTTTTACAATCATAAGCCGCGTTATATTGTATTTTAAATTACTTTATATAATATTTACGAACGGAAAAATATGTCCAGGGTAGCCTGGTGGACATGGCATCTGCCCGGTAAGCGGAACACTGTGGGTTCGATTCCCATCCCTGGATACTTTTATATTTCCGTTCATCATTACTCTTCACAATTCATCCTATCATACTTTGAGAGCTTGATACATCCACTAAGAATGCGAGTAAGCATTTCTATTTTTTGATAGGGTTGACAGCAGCAGCGTCCAAGGTATATATTTATAACAAAATGATTTGTCACCTTTGTTGATATCCATTGCTGTCATAAAATACTATGTATCTCCAGCATATCTCGAAAAGACCCAATATTTCTGTTGAACCTGGGAGGCTAAAAACAGAAATGGAGATAATATCAAAATACGCGCGCACGAGCCAACAAGGATGCAAGGGATTTGTTTCCTCCTCAAAATTTAAATTCAAATTGTTTTCTTTTCTTTAAATAAGTAAATATATAAAAAAATGTCTGATGATAACAGGAAATTATTATGGGCGGAAGAAATAGAACAATCAGAAGTCCTGACTCCAATTTATATAAAAACTAAAAAAAAGGCCTGAATGGAGAAAAATTATGCACAATTGATGCCACGCTTTTAAAACAAATTTTAGATCGTTGTCAAATCCCGTGAATATGTTTTTGAAGATGAGGCAGTTACTGCACGAAAACGACAACGACAATCAAAAGAACATTGCATTTCATCCTCTGATGATGAAGAAAATCCAAAGAATCCTAGAATTCACTTAGACAATCAGAGCCGTAATAATAAAAATGATTTGGACGAAGTGAAGGAGGGTCAAGATGAGGAAGGACCTTGGTGTGATGTCCCAAAAAGTAGAAAAATCAGAATTCCTCCTGTTATTGTTGAAAATGTGAACGATTGGAAATTGCTTTGTAAAAAACTGAACAACTTAGCTTATGAACCATTCCAAGCCACCATATCAGGACCTAAGCATATTATCAAAGCTAAGAATATAGGAGACTTAAAAAGATCCGTGAATATGTTCGTTTAAATAACGGCGGCTACTCCTATAAATTACAAGAAGAAAAACCTTTAAAGGTAGTCATAAAAGGCGTTTCAACCAGTTTTAAAATTGAAGACATTGCAGCTTCACTGCCAATCGTTAAAGTAGGCAATGAACATAGTTCTTGTTGAACTTCCAAAATATGATTCCAACAAGAATATTTATAATCTGACTGACCTGCTGTATCAGAAAGTGGTCGTTGAATCCTTCAGATCTCCCAAAAAGGTCACCCAATGTTTCAATTGTCAAGGGTTTGGCCATGAGCAATTGAATTGCTTTCTAAAACCTAAATGTGTCAAATGCGCCGAAGCTCATCATACCAAAGATTGCCCGAAAAAATCGAAGCAATATTCACCCAAGTGTGTAAACTGCGGGCAAGCTCACACGGCCAATTATCGTGGCTGCCCTGCGTTCCCAAAAATTCCCAACCAGTCTCTTAATCAACGACCACAAATTCCCAAGGTATCTTCATATATTCATAGCAATGTTACCAAAGACAACAGCGCAGTGCAGGAAAGTATTTTTAAGCCTAGTTATGCAAGTGTATCGAAACAAAACTTTGCGAATCAAAATATTAAAACTCTTTGCGAAAAGCTATTACGCATTATTGGCGAAGTTCTAGAATGAATATAAATATGATTTTAAAATTAGTAATCTGGAATGCCAATGGAATTTTAACTAAAAAAGATGAACTACTCTATTTTTTGGAATATAATGAAATCGATATAGCACTAATCTCAGAAACTCATTTGAAAAATTCTAAAACTCTTAATATTAGAAATTACGACGTTATTAGGATGGACCGTCTTATTGGGAGAGGAGGAGGAACGGCTATTATCCTCAGAAATTTCTTCAAGTATAGAAAGATTATTGTTAAGACGGATTATTTGGAAAATACTACTATAGTATTTAAACCTGATGGAAAAACCAGCCTTCAAATTTCTTCTGTTTATCGCAAACCAGATCAACTATTGAAATGTGAGGATTTGAGTAAATTATTTCAAAATAATCTTGTCATCGCTGCAGGAGACTGGAACTCCAAACATCCATTATGGGGCTCTAGTAAAAGTAATCCGAGTGGAATGGTTCTTCATGAGTTTTCGGAATCTGCAGGGTTGGACATAATAGCTCCTTCCTTGGCTACTCACTACAGTCATATTGGTCATCCTGACTTCTTGGACTTTGCGGTTTTCAAAAATGTGCCGTGGAATTTTGAAATTACCGCAGTAGATGCATTATCTTCTGATCACTTACCTGTGGTTTTAAGGCTGGCATGTCCTGAATATGATTTTTCTATGAACGTAAATAAGAACACAAACTGGATATATTTTCAGCAAGATTTAATCAATAATCCACCTCCCAGATCCCCTTTATATTCTACTATAAATATTGATCTTGAAATTGGAACCCTCAACAAAACCATTCTTAATACTTATTCTAAAAATACAATAGTATCTCCCATAGTTAAACCGCATGTGCCTATTTTTATTAAAAACATTATCAGAGAAAAGAAAAAAGCTAGAAAGAAATGGCAGTCAACATGGGACCCCAGACACAGAGAAATTTATCTACATTTTCAAAAGAAAGTGAATATTATATTACAAAAGTACAACCAGCAAAGTCAAAATGATCTTATCAACAGCGCGTTAAATACTCCAAACACCTTCTGGAGACTAGTGAAGTCAACTCGAAAAAAATCGGAAATTAAAAATATTAATATAGATGGTGATATTCTACATTCAGATGAAGAAATTGGCAAGGCTTTGGCATTTAATTTCTCAAAACACTTTTCCATAGTTTCAAAAGAAGCCCTAACAAATCATCCAACCTTAAATGAAACTCGAATGACTCTTGATAACAACGAAAATATTTTGAAACTTACATCACCACAAGAAGTGAAACAAGAAATAACAAAACTTTCTGCAAACAAGGCGCCTGGTCACGATGAAATAACTAACAAATTAATCAAAAACCTACCTATAAAATGGGTTGTATTTTTAACTAGCATTTTCAATGCATCTATTAATCTTTGCTACTTTCCAAAGATATGGAAGCATGCTATAGTTATTCCCATACCAAAAAAGCAACTATCTAAATCCCTGGATGATTTTAGGCCAATTAGTCTCTTGCCGATATTTGGAAAAATATTTGAGCGGATCATCCTTAAAAGACTCCAGACCTATATAGATACAAGAAATGTTATAATTCCACAGCAATTTGGGTTTAGAGAAAATCATTCAACAACTCACCAATTGATTACCGTTATTGATTTCATACAAACTCGCAAATCCCTTAACGAAGCTGTTGGAGTAGTGCTTTTAGACTTGAAAAAAGCTTTCGATATGGTTTGGCACAGAGGCCTCATCATTAAATTAACTTCTTATAATTTTCCTCAGAAATTCATCAGGTTCCTGAAGAATTATCTCCAGGATAGAACGTTCTCCGTAAAAGTTGGAACATATATATCAAGTCCTCGGCAAATAGAATCTGGGGTTCCTCAAGGCTCGATATTGAACCCTATACTTTTCAATTTATACATCAATGATATTCCACATATCCCACAATGCCGACTAGCTCTTTTCGCTGATGATACTGCCCTGTTATCCAGCTCGCGTTCCCCAGATATTTTAATTTCCCGCCTTCAAAACTATCTTGAAATCATTTGCAATTGGTGTGATAAATGGAAACTCAATCTGAATCCAAAGAAATCTCAAGCAATTATCTTTCCTCCACGAAATAGCTTCAAGTTTACACCCAGGGCAAATCTTATAATTTACTCATCTCCCATGAATTGGACCCAGCAGGTCAAATATTTAGGAGTCACTTTCGATTCTAAACTGAAATTCACCAGCCACGTGATGGATATAATAAGAAAATCTAAAATAGCCAAAGCCTCATTATCCAATATGTTCAGTTCAAAAAGTGGTTTATCTGTTAACCAAAATTTTACTTTATACAGAAGCTGTATTCTCCCTATAGTAACATACACATTGCCTGTATGGTTTAAATACATAACCTTGACTGATAGGAAAAGAATAGATGCATTCATGAGAATTTGTTTAAGAAGTACTGTAAATGGCCCATTTAATCTATCAAATGCAATTTTAACGCAGGACTTAAACCAGCCTAATATAGAAGAAATATACATATCATCGACCCAGAAATTATATCTAAAACTCTCTACTTCCCAAAATCCAGTTATACAAGAATTGTTCCAATTTGATGGAGACCTCAATCCAAGACATAAAAGACCTGGACTTCACTCTACCTGAACTGTGACCTTCCAGTCAGTTCTGAAGGCCATTTTTTAGAAATTCTAGATGCCTAACAACACCACGACAAAGTGACTCGTGAGCTTTATGCTCGAATGGTACACTGTAAATTTGGAAGGAAATAAATAAATAAATAAATGGAGATACAACCATATTTTATCTAGCTCATAAAATAGAAAATAAAAATTCACAACAATGGAGAAAGAATCGATAATGAAGTTATTTATGGAATTTCGAGAAGAGACATTGAGACATGTATTTTTAAGATTTTCCTAACATTGGTATTATGTTTGAATATCCCTACAACCTCTTTGTGGTTAGGTAATATTGCAAAGGTTTTCTTTTATGAATATGTATCAGATATAGAGCACACATATTAATCTGTTAGAAAACTATTTTTCTAAAATGTGATTCAACCACACCTACTTCTCTATTAAAATCAAAAATAATATTTTTGTTAAATATTTTGTTGCTATTTATTTTTGTTTCAAAATACGTGGATTCAATTTATTACACCTTCTCTGGGTATTTTGAGAGCTGATAAATTCATTATTTCTATATTTCTCAAATTGATTTCTCTAACCCGTTACCTCCCTCTGAATCTCAGCACCAAGAAGACGCCATTTTTATTTAGTTAATTTATTTCTTATATAGTTTTATCTTAAAAAACAAACCTTATTGGCGAGATGCATTATCTTTATAACTGGGGTTCAGATAATTGAACCAGTTAAATCTTTCTAACCTGAAATTCCTTCAGAATTGAAAGAATTCAAAAGTGTTCAAGGTTCAACAAATGAAAGAAAATCAATTCAGGTTTCATAAATATCAACAAATACTTGTTATGGTTAAAGAAAAAAAATATTTTTACAATATTATTATAACATAATATAAATAAATATATTTTCTCAAAGTTTCTGTTACTGTCACATATATATAAGCTCTAGAATTTAACAACAAATCTTTTGAGGTGGCGACAGAGAGTGATTTTGACTATGCGAATATTAAAATATTTATTTTTAATTGAGTAAATTTATATTTTGTATTATTAAATACATAACATGATATACAAAATTATGTAACCATTTAAATTATGGCAATATTCACAGGATCACTTACAGTCGGAAAGACAACTTCATACACATGTACCAAAATCACTGTCACCCGCACGTGGCGCTTCTCCCGTTTCCAGTTGCTCGAAGCTCCAAAGGGCACTCGGGCGTCTATCATTCACATTCAGCCTCCTTCTTTCTCATTTTTGAGAGAAATCTTCACTAGGAGTAGGGGTGAGGTATATCTTGGCCAACTTGATATCGCCTCTTCAAAAATTTTCGATACAACTTCTACAATCATGTCTTTCCCGGGAACATTTTTCTTCGCCATTCCTTGCAGCCAGCTTCGAGATTCCCTCCATTTTAATCGCTATATCCCTGATATCAATATAGGTGTGGTATTCAACCTGTTTCTTCTTTGTAATATTGAAAGGTATTATTTCAGACATCGATCAGCACCTATCGGCAAAAGGATGGCCGAATTTCTATCTTTTGTTCAACCCGAGGACTCTGTTGTCGAAATTATCAAGAGATTGTAATGGGATAGATGGTCGAGGAAGGTAATACATATGTATCAGAGCCTCTGTAGGCGTGGGATCTACAAACATGTAAGGACTGTTTATAATCGCCTCGGTCTCTGTTATTACAGCTTTTAGCCTCTCTATCTGCGGGGCTCGACCTCAAATTATCGTACTCATGGCCTCTTCCAAAGACCTGATAATTTTTTTCAAACTCTCGCGGAGTCGGGTTCATGCTTCGGAATGACGTCCTAATTAATTTATTCAATTGGCAATTTTTCTCTTGTACTGTAGCGCTGTAGTTCTTCTCTAGAAGCACGCCCGGGGGGGAGGGGATTAAGATGATCATTTCTGGCTAGTAGTAAATTGTTCAATAACTCTAATAGGTTTGATTAGTAGCGTGTAATATGAATCTAACTGTTCTCTCTGTGTAAAGCTTGATGATGAATTTATTTTCTATAGAGTGATCTTAAGTAAGTTGAAAAGAACCAAGAGATCTAAAAGATAGAGCAGTCACAAAATAGACCGCGATATACCAACTTCACTTCAAACCATCTGCCCATATTTTCAAAGATCACTCCTCTTCTCCCGCATCTCATTTTTTATAATAGTAATCATCCAAGTGAATTAATAAAATCAACACTTTAGGGGATAGGCGTGTTAGAAAGCATTATTTTTAAAAGCGGTAATTTAATTTATTTTATATCTCTATTACAATATTTCAATTTATTAACATCATGTCAATACAGCTATAAAAATATATCTATCCGCATAAAGCATTTAATTGATGCTAATAACATTAATTAAATATATATGAAGTTACTAATAAATAAAAAGTAACTAAAATGACTATACACAGCCACTCAGCTATCATGGCTTGAAGATCGCTAGCTAATATCCAGCAACACCGCAAATTTCGTGCTCACAAAAAAAAACATGAATTGCGTGCTTCGCTTCTGAGAAAATAGTGGGTATCCCAAAACACACCTCCAAAATAAAAAATAACTTTAGGACCTGAGGCGACCGTGAACGTTATTCAACAGGTGGCTCGAGTGCTAACAAAAAAAAAAAAAACAAGCTGGCTCAATCTTGGGTACTCCGAATGAGGCAGGGTGTGGAGAGCTAGTCGAAGAACACAGTCCGCCAAATACATTCTAAAAGATCAGGCAGGTTGTGGGCACGTCGACCACGAGCACCCAGTTTGAATGGTGAAAGATAAATATATAGACGATCTATCATGCGATGTGAAGTGTGTGTGCTAATGCACAGGAACCGGGTGACCTTTCGGCGCAGTGCCACAGCTTCCTCCAAGGTCCTCTCCTTGTACTTTCATCGAGCATTATCTGCCTAGATACGTTGCGCAAGGTACCAAAAGCAGCTACAAGCATCCAATATTTTCCAAAGGTTCAACTAAAAGTCTGATCAGATTAGAATACTATGGCGGGTTATTCACATATATAAAAATTGTAGTTACACATTTGTTACTAAGAAATTAATGGCTGACAAATTTTGATTAAAAATCACTAAGACACTTCTCTTTGATTATTTATTTATCACACAAGTGTGTTGAATATTACATAATTAGTAGAAAGGATATGCGCAACGATGAGTTGCAATCGAATAGGGCCCGGGTATATTCTGAGTTGAGAATGACGAAATTATCTCTTCTTGTTCATCCGATTTGGCATTATTTAGAGAGGAGGACGGATTTTCAGAACTGATTTAAACCTTGGATGGCGGTGGAATTATAATTGGTAAAATGGGTTTATTTCTGCAGACAATCATTATACTTTAGCTCAAAAAACAACTCTCTGATTGCCATTCGTTTCTTCTTTTTTTTTTACCTGGGCAAGGACATATTCGATGTCGAAAGGAAGGCTTGGAGGCGAATTATTTATATTCGCTAAGGTGGTAAACCGAAATCCATCCACTTTTCCCCATAGCTTCAGACAAATTGGATCCCTTTGGCAAATTCCTGTATTATCTTGTTGTTACATCCGCAGATAATTCTTGATAGCCACTCCATCTTTCAAATAGCGTTGACAGCTTTACAACAAAGAAAATTGGCTCCATTGTTGATATCGATTTCTTCATCAAAAACGATACATCTCCAACGACAAAGACCCGGTTTTTCTGTTGAAACTGAAAGGCTAAATAGAGAAATGGAGATACATCCATATTGTTACACCTTGAGATGTAGATGGTTTTTGTTCAGCGGTTTCCATTGTATCGTAGAATAAACCAGAAGGAGTTCGCATCAAAAAGCTAACTCTTTATTTTGGTAAAGTTACAAAAGAATAATGAAGCGCGCCGGCGCGAGTCACGTGACGACGCTAGCGCCGCTGGCTGCACAATGTTAACAAAGAATAAACAAATCAACCTTTTTTGTTCAATAAGTTAAATTATTAATGAAAATATGTGGTCGTGTCCTCACGACAGTCTTCTGTTCTCTCAAAGTAGGGCTTAATTCTGCTAATATGAACTGTCGTTGGCTTTGTCTGGTTCCCAGGGTTGTCCTTTGGTACAACGGAGTAATTTAAATCGGATAGTTTCTTCAATATGATGATGGGCCGAAATATCGTCTAAGGAGTTCTGAATGCTTCCTCTTGGGGTTTTGTCCAAATAAATGGAACATCCTTTCTTGTTAGCTTGATCAATGGATTAGCAATTTTTGCAAAGTCTCTAATAAATTTTCTGTAATACGAGCAAAGTCCAATAAATGATTGATCTCTTTAGTTTTCCTAGGTACTGGGAAATCTCTAACGGCTCTAATGTTGTGCTCTGCAGGTTTAATTCCAAATTGGTTGGTAACATGACCAAGAATCTCTATTTCCTCAAATGCAAATCGACACATCTTTCCATTTAATTTATGGTTTCCATTGTATCGTAGAATAAACCAGAACGAGTTCGCATCAAAAGGCTAACGCTTTATTTTGGTAAGGTTACAAAAAGAATACGACGCTAGCGCCACTGGCTGCACAATGTTAAAAAAGAATAAACAAATCAACCTTGATTTGTTTAATAAGTTAAATTATTAATGAAAATATTTACATGAGTCTATGTCGGCTGTGACAATATTGATATAGCCTTTTGATAGAGATTCTTGCCAAATATAATTAACTCGAGATTTCACGATAGATAGAGAGAAATATACGAATTAATTAAATTATATATTTTGAAAGACACTCTTATATAAAGGGTTCTTCATTATTTTTGGAATATATCATTTAGGCTAAAAACAGCTTGGAGGATCAGAAATTTGAATATACTCATTCAAGATGGTTGAGCAAAGATACCACTCTGCCAGTGATTTGCAGTAGAGTCTCCAATGAGAGATCTAAGCCCAAAACCATAGATATAGGCAGAGCGCCATCTTGTGGAACAAAAATAAACAAAACTTTTTTTGAACTTGTTCCTTGATATTTGGCCCACCCAATTTTTTATATATAGAAAAATATCAACCACGAACGCGTTTCGGGCTGTTGGCCCTCGTCAGTGTGGTTAGACTGCAGGTCTTCTGCCAAATATCACAGAACAAGTTCTATAAACGTTTAGTTTATAATGATAAAATGTTTAATAATGATTATTTATACAATATTGACTATTGATT
This sequence comes from Cordylochernes scorpioides, assembly GCA_030710605.1. NCBI lineage: Eukaryota > Metazoa > Arthropoda > Arachnida > Pseudoscorpiones > Chernetidae > Cordylochernes > Cordylochernes scorpioides. Next base: position 201,374,873 of record CP092864.1, on the reverse strand, counting down.
CTAAAACTACAATATTGATTATATATTGAATTTAAAATCATGAAATTTTATATTAAAGTCTCTAATATTTTATAAAGGTTTAGCTGAGAATCTATTTGAATGAGAATACCATGAAGAAACGTTAAAATATAAAGATATGGAAGTTACACAGGTGTAACAATGAATATGATTATCGTAAAGATAGAGGCTTGCTGGCCGGCATTCATATTTATATGAAAAATAGACACTTCGGCCAATTGGGATTTTTGGTATAACTTAGTTTTTGGGGTAATATTTCTATTCGCCAATGTTAGGAAGCGACTTCCATCCTTTTTTCCCCAGAATTTTAGGCAGATTGGATCGTTTTGACAACTTTTTTCATAAACTTTGTGTATTTTATGGAACCCATTTTTTCTCACTGGCCGAAGTGTCTATTTTTCATATAAAAGGAATATGATGTTAATTAAATATTTAATAAAACAAAAATAAAAATTCCTCTTCAAGCCTTTATTACACAGGCGTGTTCGATATTGCATATTCAAAACAATGGGTATGCACAGCGATGAGATGCACTCAAATAGTAACTTTGAACATTCAGAGTTTGGAATGAATAATTCGGTTCTTTTGGTTCTTTCTCCTTTGTTACATTTATGGAACTGAACAATGATTTAGTCCTTAATTAAGCAATAGATGGTGGCGAAATATGATAGGAAAATTAGATTTACTCGTTTCCCAGGCACCATCATCATCCTTGAGCTCAAAATAAATTTCTTTGATGACCATTCGTTTCTTTTTTCTTCCGCCGCGGGCAAGGAGATAGTTGATCTCAAATGGGAGGTTTTTTTGAGGCACTGTTTCTATTCGCCAATGTCAGGAAGCGACTTACATCCTTTTCCCCCAATATTTTAGGCAGATTGGCTCGTTTTGACAACTTCCTTCATAATCCTTTGGTTTATTATGGAACCCACTTCTTCTTCCATGTTTTTTAAGTGGCACTGCCCTTGCCAAATAACAGGTGTCGCCGACACGTAGTGGATGGGAGCAGGACACCAGTTCTATATCTTCTTTTTTAGAAATCTCCATTTCTATTTCGTCATTTAGGGCATTTAAATCAACGATCTTCAATTTCTTCTTTGAAGGATTGATACATCCGCATAGAATCCGAGTAAGCAATTCCATATTTTTGATAGCGTTGACAACAGCAGCGTCCAAGGTATAGATTCATAACAAAGTGATTGTCTCTTTTGTTCATATCCATTGCTGTCATAAAATACCATGTATCTCCAGCATCTCTCGGAACGACACAATATTTCTGTAGAACCTGGGAGGCGAAAATCAGAAATGGAGATATATTATCTTGCTTAAAAATTGAAAATAAGGAGAGGTTAGATAATGAAGTTATTTTTATAATTTTGGAAGATACATTGAGACATGTAGTGTGAAGATTTTCCTAACATTGATATTATGTTTGAATTTCCCAACAACCTCTTTGGGATTGGTAATATTGCAAAGGTTTTCTTTTATGAAATGGTATCAAGTTGAGTGCACACACATTAGGCTGTTAAATAGGTATTTTTCTAAAATGTGATTAAACCACACCTACTAGTCTATTAAAAACAAAAATAATATTTTTTGTTATGTATTTTGTTGCTACTTATTTTTGTTGTGAAATACGTGTATATAATTTATTACAACTTCTTCAGGTATTTTGAATGCTGACTAATCCAATATTTCTATTTTTCCTTAAAATAATTTTATTCGCCCGCTTCCTCTCTATGATACTCAGCACTTAGATGACTCAGTTTTTTCAACTAATTTTGTTCGCTACCTTGAAAAACAAACCTTAATGTTAATATGCACAGTCTTTTGTATTGTGTTGGGGGCTTAGAACATAATTTACATTCTATTCTCAAACTATAATTTCTTCAGGCTTTAAAAATATTTAAGTGTTCAATGTTCAACAAATAAAAGTAAATTAATTCAGGTTTTTATAATATCAAAAAATATTTGTAATGGTTAGAGAAAATTGGTTTCACAATAATATTTTAATGTATTTCGAATAAATATTTTTTCTCAGAGTTCAGTTTCTGTCACACATGCAGAAACACTATCTCACTAAACAATGAATCGTTTGAGGTGCCGACAGAGAGTGACGTTGATGATAAGAATATTAAAATATATCAGGAATTTGTGAATTAAAAACCAATGTATAACAAAATGAATCTTCAAATGAGAGCCATTCTTCTACTCTCCCAAAATTTGATAATAAAAATAATTGTGACAAAAATATACTATATTATCATTAAAAAATTGACAGGAAGAAATTTTATGTAAATATTAAATCAGCTAAACATTTCAATTGTTTTGTGATTTATAGTAAAAAAATAATTCTTAAAATTCCTCATTATATCAATAGAAATATAAATAGCGTTTATAATTGTTTCAATATGAACTTGTCTATCTAATTTAGCTATGAAAATAAATTTGAAACTATGAAAAAGCTGCAAAAAATCAATATATTTTTTAAAATATTAGAATATTTACTATATTTATTTAATTTTTTTCGAAAATAAAATAGTTGGTAATGAATATACATACAATATTTACTATATGAAAATACCTTGAAGGCACGTTCAAATATAAAAGATATTGAAGTTAGACACAAGGGACTAAGAAGAAAGGGCTCTACGAATATTTCTTTATTAAGCCCAAGAAAATTCCTCTTCAAACCTTTATTACACAGGCGTGTTCAATATTGCATATCCAAAACGATGGGTATGCACAACGATGAGATGCACTCAAATTGGTGCTTTGAACATTCTGCGCTTGGAATAACGAATTAGGATATTTTGGTTCCTCCACCTTTGTGACATTTATGGCAGGGGACATCGGTTCAGCCCTTACTACAGCAAAAGATGGTGGTGAAAATCTGATAGGGAAATTGTATTTACTTGTTTCCCACGCACCATCATCATCCTTGATCTCAGAATAATTTTTTTTTATAGCCATTCGTTACTTTTTCTTTCGCCGCGAGCGAGGAGATAGTTTATCTCAAATGAGAGGCTTATTGGGGAACTATTTCTATTCGCCAATGTCAGGAAGCAGCTTCCATCCTTTTTTTTCCAAAGTTTTAGTCAGATTGGCTCGTTTTGAAAACTTCTTTCATAATCATTTGTTATATTATGGAACCACTTCTTCCATGTTTTATAAGTGGCACTGCCCTTGCCGAACACACATGTGTCGCCGAAACGTAGTAGATAAGAGCAAGACACCATATCAATATATTATATTTTAGAAATCTCCATTTCTATATCGTCATTTAAGGTATTCAAATCAACGATCTTCAATTTCTTATGTGAGGGATTGGTACCTTCGCATAGAATCCAAGTTAGCCATTCCATATTTTTTGATAGCGTTGACAGCAGCCGTGTCCAAGGCACAGTTTTATGACAAAGTGGTTTGGCTCCTTTGCTGATATTCATTGCTGTTATGAAATACTATATATCTCCAACATCTCAGAAAGACACAAATTTCTGTTGAACCTGGGAGGCTTAAAACAGAAATAGAGATACACCCATATTTTTTCTAGCTTAAATAATAGAAAATAAAATTCACAACAATTTGGAAAGTTTCGGAAGAGAAAGTTAAATTTTATATTTTCGAAAAAAAAAAAGATATTTAGGTGTGTAGTGTTAATATCTTACTAACATTGATATTATGCTTAATTTTCCTACAACCTCTGATTAGGAAATATTGTACACCTTTCTATTTTATGAATTGGTATCAAGTTTGGAGCACCCACATCAGTCTGTTTCATAAATATTTTGTAAAATGTGATTTATCCACACCTTCTTATCTATCAAAAATAATATTAATATTTTAAGTGAAATATGTTATTGATATTTAGTTTTGTTTATAAATTAATTTATTATATCTTCTGCAGGTATTTTGAATACTGACTAATCCAGTATTTCTATATTTCCTCAAATTAATTTTATTCGCCTGCTTCCTCTCTCTGATTCTCAGCACCTAGATGACTCAGTTATTTAAAGATTTGAGATTTAAAACAAATCTTAAGGTTAATATGCACTGTCTTGTACTGTCTGGGCTGAGAAAACAATATAAACAGCCAAATCTTTTCAACCTATAATTTCTTCATATTTGAGAAAATACAAAAGTGTTCAAGGGTTAGTGAATGAAAGCAAATTCAAACTTTTGAAATATCAGCAAATATTTGTCATGGTTAGATAATTATGTTTATGCAATATTATTTCAACATATTGCAATTAAATATTTTTCTCAGAGTTCAGTTACTGTCATACATCCTGATATACTTTCTTACTTAACACTAAATCTTTTGAGATGGCGACAGAGAGTGACGTTGATGATTAAAATAATAAAATAAATCAGGAATTTTGGAACTAAAACCAAATGCATAACAAAATAAATATTCACATGATAGCCATTCTTCTACCCTGCCAAAAGTTGATAACTCAAAAATAATTGTGAAAAAAAAGAATTACCATATTATCATAAAAAAATTAACGAAAAAAAATACATAAAAATATGAAATGAGCTTAACATGTCAATTGCTTTGTACTGTATAATAAAAATATTTCTTCAAATTCCTCATTATAACATTGAAATATAAAAAGCGTTATATGTATTTTTCGATATGAACTTTTCTATCTAGTTAGGCTATAAAATAGAATTGAAAATGATGTATAGTTGCCTAAATAATCTTTAAAAATTAATATATTTAAAGATAAACCACACACATAAATGTGTTAGTATTTTTCAAAAATAACATGATCAATAATGGTTTTTAACCAATATTTACTATTTATTCTACAGCTACAATTTTAATTATATATGGACTTTGAAATAATGAAATTTTATATTTATAAGTCTCTAGATTTTACAAAGGTTAAGCTGTGAGTCAATTTAAATGATAACACCTTTAAGGGACATTCAATTATGGAGAGATGAAATTTAACTAGTGTAACTAGTAAAATTATGTAAGATAAATATTTCATAAAGAAAAACATAAAAATTCCTTTTCAAGCCTTTATTACACAGGCGTGTTCAATTTTACATATTCAAGTCAATGGATATGCACAGCGTTGAGATGCACTCAAATGGGTGCTTTGAACATCCTGCGTTTGGAACGACGAATCTGGATCTTTTTGTTCCTCTACGTTTGTGACCTTTATAGGAGAGGAAAACGGTTCAGTTCTCACTTCAGAAATAGATGGTGGTGGAAATATTATAGGAAAATTGGAATTACTTGTTTCCCACGCACCATCATCATCTTTGAGATCAAAATAAATTTCTTTGATGACCATTCGTTTCTTTTTTCTTTCGCCGCGGGCAAGGAGATAGTTGATCTCAAATGGGAGGCTTTTCGGCGAACTGTTCCTATTCGCCAATGTCAGGAAGCGACTTCCATCCTTTTTCCCCCAAAGTTTTAGGCAGATTGGCTCGTTTGGACAACTTCCTGCCTGATCCTTTGGCATTTTGCAGAACCCACTTCTTCTTCCATATTTTTTAAGTGGCACTGCCCGTGCCAAATAACAGGTGCCGCCGACACGTAGTGGATGGGAGCACGACACGAGTTCTATATCTTCTTTTTTAGAAATCTCCATTTCTATTTCGTTATTCAAGGTATTTAAATCAACATACTTCCATTTCTTCTTTGTTGGCCCAATACACCCGCACAGAATCCGATTGAGCATTTCCATTTTTTGTTAGCGTTTGACAGTAGCAGTGTCCAAGGTATAGATTTATAACAAAGTGATTTGTCTCCTTTGTTGATATCCATTGCTGTCATAGAATACTATGTATCTCCAGCATCTCTCGGAAAGACACAATATTTCTGTAGAACCTGGGTGGCTAAAAACAGAAATGGAGATACATCCATATTTTATCTAGCTTAAAAATAGAAAATAATAATTCACAACAATGGAGAAAGATTCGATAATGAAGTTATTTATGAAATTTCGAGAAGAGACATTGAGACATGTATTGTTAAGATTTTCCTTACATTGATATTATGTTTGAATTTTCCCACAACCTCTGTGTGGTTAGGTAATATTGCAAAGGTTTTCTTTTATAAATTTGTATCAGGTATAGAGCAAAAACATTAGTCTGTTAAATAAGTATTTTTCTTAAATGTGAATCAGCCACACCTACTTGTATTTTTTAAAAAATAATATATTTTTTCAGAAAATATGTTTTTGTCATTTATTTTATTGTGAAAATACATGGATTTAATTTATTACACCTCTTTCAGGTATTTTGAATGCTGAATAATCCAGTATTTCTATATTTCCTTAAATTAATTCTATTCCCCCGTTTCCTCTTTCTAATTCTCAGCACTTAGATGACTCAGTTATTTTCAATTAATTACTTTCGCTACCTTGAAAACGAGCCTTAGTGTTAATAAGCACTGTCTTTTGTATTGTGTTGGGGGTTGAGAAAATAATTTAAACAGTTAAATCCTTCCAACCTATAATTTCTTCAGGTTTGAGAAAATCCAAAAGTGTTCATGTTTCCATAAATAAAAGCAAATCAATTCATGTTTTAAAAATATCAACAAATATTTGTAAAGGTTAGAGAAAAATATATTTACAATGTTGTTTTAACGCATTCTAAATTTTTTTTTCTCAGAGGTAGTTACTGTCACACATGCAGACACACTCTCTTACTTAACAATTAATATTTTGAGGTGGCGACAGAGAGTGATTTTGATGTTTAGAATATCAAAATATATCAGGAATTTGTGAATCAAAATCAAATGTATAACAAAATGAATCTCCAATTTTCTCTCTCAAAAATTCCATTCTTCTACTCTGCCAAAATTTGAAAATTCAAAAATAATTGTGATCAAATATAAATAATGTGATGTAAATGTAAATAATTCATAGAATTCAGGTTTTTGCCTCAGACGCCAACAAAAAAAAATGAAGATGAGGCTAAACAGAATTTAACAGTGTAATGAACCTTCAATCAGGTTTGCAGAGATTATCCTTGTACTGTGCAACAAGGTCGACCCCCAAATGGAAGAAGAGACAAATAAATTGGTTATTGAAGGGTTGTAGTAGTAATACTCTTTTGCCCTCTATCTAAACCCTCCTAAGAATACCATGGAACATATAAAATTGTGTAAAAAGAAGGATTTGTTTGAAAATCATTATCCAGAACGTGTAGAAAAATCAAAAGCTATATATAATGGACCACGCTCTCCTCGTCCCCATCATCAAGAGCAATGTAAGAACGCTCCATCGTTCAGAAGACCATACCAAAACATCTCCAAGCTCCAGGCTCCAGCTCCAAGGTACTACCAGAAAAAGCCTCTGCCCCAAGTCTCTGCCCCTAGATGAACTTACACTCCCAATCCTTAGTCAAAACCGATCTACCCAAGGAAAACATACAATATGAGTCCAGATTTAAACAAGAATAGGACAGAAGACGGGAGACCAATATGTTTCAAGTGTAACAAGCTAGGATACGTAGCGCGGTATTGCAGAGTCAGGTTTGTAAAAATTGTGGAAGAGGACCACATAGTTGCAAAAGACAAGGTCGAAGAAGAAATTCGAATGGATAAGGGAACTGAGAAGTCGAGACCTCTGCTCTACGCTGACGTAAGTAATAGCACACACTCGAATATTCCTACACGGAATATATATTCCGCGTTGGAAAATTTAAACTAAGCATCGCGCCTGTGTCCATCAATCAAAGCAAGTCGACCATAAAAGGAATTAAATATTTGGAACCCAAATATAAAATTAAAATTAACGTGGATATAATCGGTATCTGTGAAGCTTTGCTGAAACAAAGGCAGTATCAGAAACAACAGTGAAAGAAGTCTCTACATTTTTAATCAAAAATATTATTTTACGTCACGGGGCTCCAAGATTTAATATTAGTGACAGAGGTTCACAATTCACTAGCAATTTGATGAAGGAGATCATGAAAATATGCAAAGTTAAACACTACTTTACGGCGGGCTACGATCCCCAAACTAATGGACAAACAGAACGGCTATAATAGGACTTTAATCAATATGATCAGCCTTGTATGTGAACACAGACCAGAAGAACTGGGACGAAATCCTCACTTTTATCACCCACGCGTACAATACCACGATTCAAGAAACCACAGGCTACTCTCCATTTTTCCTCTTGTTTCGAAGGGAACCCATGTCCCTCTTAGACGACGAGAATATCCTTATGACAGTAACATGGACGATTACGAGGAATATATAGAAAATTACTTAGATAAAATAGCAAGGACAAGACAGGTAGTCGTTAACAACACAGAGAAAATCTTTGGACCAGGACATCTAGAGGCAGTTTGGACACCAATCAGGAAAATCAGAAAAGTTGGAAAATAATTGAGAAAATAATTTGACCCATATCAAATATTAAAAAAGCTGTCCAACATAAATTACATAATTGAGCCGAAAGATAATCCTGGCCAAGACCCATTGGTTGTCCATGTCTCAAGACTCAAAACCTATTTCGAAAGAATTGATGAGGTCACTCATGAGGATATGACGACCTTTGGAGAGGGAGAAGTGTTGCATCATAGCTAATGCACCTATTTTTTTAATTTGTAATATTATTTTTAATATATTTTAAATTCAAATTTATATTTCATATTTTATTTTATCAAACAGAATATGTATATATTATAAACAGATTTATGTATTATAAAATCACCATCTGTATTTTGGTACACTATGTGATTTCACTGCTTTCTTTGATGTGAGAAATAAATAAATTATTCTGGAGGCTACTTAAAGTAGAGTTATCTCATTATTCCCTTTTTAAATTTGTAGGACGGTTGAAACACGCTCTGGTAAGATGCAAGACCCAGCACAGGAGAGAATCAAGTTTAAAGAGCCTGCCAAGCCAAAACCTGGTAAAACAATATGTGTTAATATTTTGCCAATGAAACATGGTTAATAATGATTATTTATACAATATCGACTATTGATTCTACAACTACAATATTGATTATATATTGACTTTAAAATGATGAAATTGTATTTTTATATGTCCCTAATATTTTACTAATATTTGAATGTTAATACCATGGAGGAACGTTCAAATATAAAGATATGAAGTTACACAGGTGTAACAAGGAATATGATGTTAGAGGAATATTTAATAAAGAAGCACATAAAATTCCTCTTCATTCCTTTATTACACATGCGTGTTCAATATTGCATATAAAAAAATGGGTATGCACAGCGATGAGATGCACTCGAATGGGGGCTTTGAACATTCTGTGTTTCAAATGAATAATTTGGATCTTCTGGTTCCTCCTCCTTTGTGACATTCATGGGAGGGGACAACGGTTCATTCCTTACTTCAGCAAGTAAATCCAACTTGTTTCTAACGCACCATCATTAACCTTGAGCTCAAAATAAATTTCTTTGATAACCATTCGTTTATTTTTTCTTTCTCCGCGCGCGTGGAGATAGTTGAACTCAAATGGGAGGCTTTTTGGGGACTGTTTCTATTTGCCAAAGTCAGGAAGCGACTTCTATCCTTTTTTACCAAAGTTTTAGGTAGGTTGGCTCGTTTTGACAACTTCGTGCATAACCCTTTGGCAAATTATAGAACTCACTTATTCTTCTGTGTTTTTAAGTGGCACTGCCCTTGGCAAACACTTGTGTCGCCGAAACGTAGTGGATGGGAGCAGGACACTAGTTCAATATTTTCTTTTTTAGAAATCTCCATTTCTATTTCTTCAATCAAGGTATTTAAATCAACAATTTTCAATTTCTTATTTGATGGCTTGGTACATCCGCACAGAATCCAAATTAGCAACTCCATATTTTTAAAGCGTTGAGGGCAGCAGTGTTCAAGGCTCAGATTCATAAAAAAGTGGTTTGGCTCCTTTGCTGATATTCATTGCTGTCATAAAATACTATGTATCTCCAGCATCTCTCGGAAAGACACATTTTTTTCTGTTGAACCTGGGAGGCTAAAAACAGAAATGGAGATACATCTATATTTTATCTAGCCTAAAAAGTGGGGAAAAAATTCACAACAATGGAGAAAGTTTCGTGGGAAATTGAATTTTAGATTTTCGAAAAAAATATATATTTAGATATGTATTGTTAATATTTTCCGAACATTGATATAATTTTTAAATTATCCTACAACCTTTGTGTGGTTAGGTTATATTGTAAACTTCTTTCTTTTATGAATTGGTATCATGTCTAGAGCACATACATCAGTCTGTTAAATCAGTGTTTTTCTAAAATGTGATTTAGCCACACCTATCTGTCTATTAAAAACAAAATAATATATATTTTCAAATATGTCATTGCTTCTAGTTTTTGGTGTGAAATACGTGGATTTAATTTTGTGATGTTCATATTCGATTAAATAAATAAATATGCTTTATTAAATTAATAAACAAATTTCATTATATATCTTTCTAATTTCATACATACACTTTTAATATATTCATAACAACAATATTACAGTGCTACCAAATCCAAACAATCAAAAATAAATTAATTAAACAGAGTATATTATAATAATATTATAAGGTATATTACAACTTCCCCGAATTCAAGCGGCTTCATCCCTCCTCTGATGTCTATGCAGATAAGGTTGGATATTGGAGATGTGAGCCGTTTTGGAGTTTTATCATCAGACTCATTTTCAACATATTTGGGGTGGCCATCCATTTTGGTTACCCTTGTCACTCGATGCGGACCAGATAGCTTCCATTCCTTTCCAACCTTCTGATGTCTTACCAAAATATAATCGTCGATACTCATCTCTGGTGGCCTGGCCTTTTTACGACTGTTAAAATAAAACTTTGTTCTTTGTCGGTAGAGTTTTTGCTCAATTTGACTTTTTTCTGTTTCATAAAGGGGACAGTGAAGAATAAGCTCTTTATCGGCAGGTAAAACAGGGGAAGTTTTTGTAAGTTTGAATAAAGGGGAGCAACCCAGGTAGGAGTTGTATGATCTATTATGGTAGCGTACTGCCGTTTCTAAGGCATTTTTCCATCCACCCTTGAAGTGAGGATAGCACGAGAGAAAGGTCTTTATATCTCGTATAGCACGTTCCGCTAAACCATTTCCTGCGGGTTGATTAGGAGAAGTATTTATTAATCGGATGTCTTTAGAGGTTGTCCACCTAGGGAATTCTCCATAGATAAATGATCTCCCTTGATCGGAGACTATAGTTCTCACTGATATCAGATCCTCAAGTCTGTTGAAATATTTTATTAGAGCATGGCCATGTTGTTTCATTGCCTTTGCTTGAACCACCCTAGTAGCCTCGTCTATACTTAGTAAAAATGTTCAATTCTTATCCTTGATGTTAGAAGGAGCCTCAGCGAAATCTACATGTACAGTATGGAAAGGTACCCTTGACTGATGGGGTAAACTCATCTTTGAAGGACGGCTCTTATACTTGAACTTGACCCTTTGACTGATAGGACAAGAAGATACACATTTCCTTATGTCATTCTTCATACCAGGCCAAACAAAGTGTTGCTTCATTTTATAATATATCCTCCTAAAACCCTGAATGTCCTCCTGATAAGGGATCATCATGCTACATAGATAAAATTGAAGTTCGAAATCCGTGAGAAACAAAATATTTACCGTGATCTTCTAATTCTAAAGGAATACTCTGATGTTTAACAAATAGTACGGCTTGATCGCTGGAATTAGGTGTTTCTACAGCCAATTTAGACAGCGCGTCTGCATCGCTGAGCACCCTATCAGAACGGTGGTTCACTCTCATTTCGAATAAGCTCAGAAACAGCTGCCACCTCGCAAGTCGATCTCGGAGATGGCCAAGGAAAGTAGCTGGGTTAATGCGCGATGATCCGTGTGGATAACAAAAGACTCGCCTTCCAAATACCATCTGAAGTGTTTGACAGCCTTCAACACAGCAAGGCATTCTTTTTCAGTGATGGAATATTTTTTTTCAGCCTTGGAAAATGTATAGAATTAATAACTGTTGGACACCTGCCAGCGCTGCCACTCAAGTATAACACGTGACCGGAAGGATGACGTCGGCCCCCCCTCCCCTCCAACTGACTGTATAGTTTAGACTGACAACGCTGTTGGTTTGTTTACCGGAGGATGTAACCTCTTTGTTTTCTCTCTTTCCCTTTTTAATCTTTATATCACCTATGCTTTAATAAATTAGTTAGTGCAAGGCTCTTGTCCTAAGTGTAACCAAGTACCTTGTCTACACCCCTACAAGAAAAGATTATGAGACTGATTGGAGCTGCCTGAAGCATTGAACGGTAAGCCTATTTTTGTTCTCTCTCCCCCCTTCAGTGGACGCCATCTTATAATGGAAGCTAACGAAAGTTTAACGAAAATTACCAAGCTAAATGGATTAAACTATTCCTCATGGAGCTTCCAAATTAAGCTCATTCTGATGGACAATGACTTATGGTCAATTGTTGACCCAGGCGAAGTCAAACCCGAGGGAGGGGATGTTGGTCTAATCAACAAATTTAATACGAGGCAGAATAAGGCTTTAGCAAAGATATGTCTCTCTATTGGTGAGGAGCAGCAAAACCATATCAGACATCTAAATTCCCCCAAAGAAGTTTGGGATGAATTACAAAGACTTTATGCACCCAGGGATAGCAAACACAGAATTCTCCAACTGCGTCGAAAGTTGTACTCCCAGAAATTCTGTCAACATGCGAACATGGATGCCTATTTGGGAAGCATAAATCTAATAGTGAGTGAACTCACAGGTGTAGGGGATAAAATTGAAGACGGTGATCTAAGCATGCTAATTCTTTGTGGAATGCCCGAGGACTGGGATAATGTTATATCAACAATGTGTAACTTACCAGAGTCAGAGTTCACCAGTGCCAACATCAGACGTAAATTGTTAGCTGAGGCAGAGCGCCGGTATGCTACAACAAATGAAGGGATGGGTGTACTGTCAGTCAGGAACTCTAACAAGAAACAATTCCCTCATGAACATCAAGGTTCTAAAACTGTTAGAAAATGTTTCGGATGTGGGAAAACAGGGCATATTGCACGGGACTGTTTCAAACTGAAAAAGAATAACGGTAAACAACAGGAAAAGGGAGCGATACATCAACATCACGAAGCAAAGAACTTGTCTGTGATGTATAATGCAGCAGTTGTATCAGAAGAGGATACGTGGGTAATTGACTCAGGTGCCACGCATCATATGACTCCGAACAGAAGGTATTTTTCCACGTTGAATGACGAGAATGTAGGACAAGTGACCACCATTGATGGTACATCACATTCAAACATAGGAAGAGGTAATGCTCAAGTAGATCTGATCAACAATTCTGGACAACTTAGAAGCATAGTTGCTCAGAATGCAATGTTCGTACCTGGGATCAGACATGGTGTACTCTCTGTTCTACAAATTGTGGAAAATGGTCATGAGGTTATCTTCGACAAGAAGGGATGTCATATCTACGACAATGATCATAACATGATGATCAGAGCAGAGAAGAGAGGAAGGCTCTATCTCGTCAGGACTGCTCCGTCCAGATTTCCAGAATCAGGAGAATGTTCAAATTCCATTGCTCAAACCAACAATTTTCGTAAATTCCCACTAAATTTATGGCATCAGAGACTCATGCATATCAACTATGACACCATAGTAGACATGATGAAAAGAGAAGTTGTCATTGGTTTGAACTGTCAGGCTGGAAAACCTGGTAAGTGCTCTGATTGTATGATTGAAAAATCGACAAAAAGACCTTTCCCCCCCCCCCCTGAATTTGAGATCTACCAAGGAAACTCAGACACTAGCCCTTGTTCACTGTGATCTAATGGGACCGTTCAACATTGAGAGCTGGGGTGGATCAAGATTTGTCTTGACCATCATTGATGACGCATCAAGATATACAAGGGTATATTTCCTCAAAAGGAAGGGCGATACTCTAGAAAAATTCAAGGAATGGATGAAAGAAGCTGAAAATCAGACGGGATTTTCTCTCAAGAGGATCCGTACAGATAACGGACTAGAGTTCTGTTCATCTCCTTGGGATATTTTCACGAAGGCCCATGGTATAGTACATGAACGCACCATGGTCTACACACCTGAACAGAATGGTGTCGCCGAACGCATGAGCAGGACTTTGCTGAACTTAGTGAGGAGTACTGTGAACAGTTGCGATCTGCCAACCGCCTCTTGGGCAGAGCTCACCAACACAGCAGCATACTTGAGAAATCGTGTTACAAACAGACACAATGAAGAGAAAACGCCTTTTGAATTGTGGTTTGGAAAAAGACCTGCTCTGCAACATCTGAGAGCAATCGGCTGCGAAACCTTTGTTCATGTTCCAAAACAAAGAAGGAATTCGAAGCTTCAGCCAAGAGCCACTAAAGGAATTCTCGTGGGTTATTCTCTACAGGGACGAGGTTGGAGAATCTGGATTCCTGAAAAACGCCAAGTGGTGGAATCTAGAAATTGTGTATTCAAAGAAGAAATCATCTATAAACAGCCCAAAAGAGAAAGGGATACTCTACCATCTGTCCATTTCTCCTCGAAAGAGGCCTCCTTTCAAGAAGAAAATAATGCAGATCAACCAGTAGACCGAGAAACTGAAGAACTGATTGGAACTACAGGTGGAATAGATCAGCTATCTGAGACTCTCCCAGAGAACCTGAGAAGCCATCCAATGACACTCCGAAGCATGGAAAGACGGCAGAATCTCCGGAAGAGGATAATAGTGGTGGACAGATAAATGCCACATGTGCAGAGGACAATAACCCCACTTATGAAGAAGCAATCGAACTTTTCTACACTCCGAGTGCTGAGAACCCTGCTGACTTCCTTACCAAGCCTCTTGCTAGAAGCCAGCATGAAAAGTACTGTAGAGCGCTGATGGACTCTCGGAATAAACGTCCAGCGGAAGTTTTTCCGGGAGGGGATATGTTGGACACCTGCCAGCGCTGCCACTCAAGTATAACACGTGACCGGAAGGATGACGTCGGCCCCCCCTCCCCTCCAACTGACTGTATAGTTTAGACTGACAACGCTGTTGGTTTGTTTACCGGAGGATGTAACCTCTTTGTTTTCTCTCTTTCCCTTTTTAATCTTTATATCACCTATGCTTTAATAAATTAGTTAGTGCAAGGCTCTTGTCCTAAGTGTAACCAAGTACCTTGTCTACACCCCTACAAGAATAACTAATCACTCTGAGTTGAAGTGACTTTCTTTTATTCACGTCTCTCTGCTATAGAATAGCTCCTTTTCCATAATATGAGGCATCTGTTGACATTTCATAAGGCAATGACTCATCCGGATTGCCAATATTGGTTTTGATGTGATGATATCAATAAGTTTTAAATAGGCCTCTTCACATTTATCAGACCACATAAAACTAGAATATTTTTTCTTCAGGTTGTCTAACGGGCGAACTACCTTGGCATAGTTTGGTATATAGGCCTGAAAATGACCTGTAAATCCAGTAAACATTGTAGTGACTTAAGGTTATATGGGCGTTTCACGAGTTTAGCCTTTTCGATTACTTCCTCCTTCATTTGCTTCGAGTTACCGTTGACAATTCTACCTAAAAGTTCCACCTCAGATACACAAATTTGGCATTTGACCAAGTTCACTGTCATATTATATTGATTCAGTCTATTGAGAACTTTGTAAGTGAGGGAAGCACATTCTTCAAGGGTTGGGGAGCCACAACAAATGTCATTAATGTAAACAACCACTCTGAGTTCCAATAAATCAGCCAACATCTCGCTCATAACCCTTTTAAATCTAGGAGGTTTACTTTCCACCCGAACGGTAGTCTCTTAAACTCATAAAGTCCATTAGGTGTTACAAAAGCAGAAAACTTTCTCGTTGCTTTAGTTAGACCGACTTGCCAAAACCCATCCTTCAAATCAATTTTTGTGAAGTATCGACAACCCCCAAATATATTGATGATTGAGTCGATTCTAGGAAAAGGAAGAGAGTCCGAAAGTGTCTCTTTATTCAACTGTCGATAATAAATACAGAGTCGGTAGGACGAGTCCTTTTTAGAAACTAGAATACAAGGTGATGCGTACTCAAAAGTAGAAGGAGTAATAATACCCCCATCTAGCATCTCCTTGATTTTTCCAGCAGTTCATGCTCTCTTGTGATCCGACATAGGGTAAGGTTTGCACGCCACGATATTATTATTGGGCTTCAATAGAATGTCGATCTCGTGCAATGGTAATTCCTTTTTGGAGACATTGCAAAGCTTGGGGAATATAGTGATCAGATCATCATTGGTAAAAATAACTTCTTTTAACTGCAAAGACAAGCACTTAATCTCATCAGTCCCAAAGTTCCATTGAATTTGGAGATCCCTCATGGTGGGCTTTCCTATTAAAAGTTCGATTGGCATCTTCCTC
Source organism: Cordylochernes scorpioides (assembly GCA_030710605.1). Lineage (NCBI taxonomy): Eukaryota > Metazoa > Arthropoda > Arachnida > Pseudoscorpiones > Chernetidae > Cordylochernes > Cordylochernes scorpioides. Next base: position 201,358,498 of record CP092864.1, on the reverse strand, counting down.
AATATTGTCGCCGTCATCATTATCTGTTGATCGTCAACCTGAAGTTCCACCTCAATATTCTCAGTAGCTCGAACATGACTTTCGTCAATCGTTGTTATTGTGGTCTCTGATGGATAGCTTTCCATTTATATTTGGCCAAATTGTCTCTTCTCATTAGATTGATAGATTAACCTGGATCCAAGAAAACAACAGGTTTTACACCATTAATAATAACGGGCAACATAGAATCGGGACTTTTGCAAGACAAAGCTAGGATCGATTTTGTCATTAGGATCTAACAACCCTCTAAATTTAGTTTGTTTGAAGAGAAGGCACAGAATTATTTTGATTGTTCATTGTCTATGATGCCTACTCAATTTGATCAAGTTTGGCAAAATAGGCTGGCTTCTTGATCACTGTGTTACCAGTTGTCTGGTAGGGCTTGGGTTCAAAAGGTTTTTTCTCCAAACTGGGACGGATATTTTTCAGCAGCTGAAGGAGAGTCTCTTTGTTTTCGATTTTCACAGTGGACAACTGATTCTGCATATCTGGGGATAGCCCGTGAATCACTCCAATTATCAATAGCTTTTCACTCAAGCCGGGCATCCCTAATCGCATTTTCCTTTGTTTTTGGTGGAAGTAATCGATCAGAGAGCCGCCTCGATATCTTCATTTGAACGCCTATCATATTTATCTAAGGGGTTATCCCCAAATGAGGATACAAAATTTTCTTTCCATGTTTCTCAGCTGAAGCCGCATTCATCAGCAAGTCTGCTATCGAATCACAATTGTGCAGTTCCCCCTAGGTAGTTTCTCATACCATATATTTTGGATCGAACTTTTACCCAACCATAATTTGCACAGACATTTTAATATAGGGTTATCCAAGTGGCTGTATCTAAGTTATTACCAGAGAATTCAGGTGCTTTCATTTCGACATGTCTTGGTGCATATTCATGCTGGATTACACTTAAATTTTGAACTAAAAATTTGACTAGTTTTTGTCGTTCTGCTACAGTAGCTATCAATTTGCTAGAAGTGTCTTCTGTTGATAGAGATTTTGCATCTAATTCCTCCTTATCCATTACGCAAATTTGTAAATCTTCTAATGATCGATTTTTGTAGATTTCAATTTTTTTTGATGGAACTTAAAAAAAAACTATTAGAATCCCGCCCCCCCCCCCCCCTTTTCTAAATAGTAAGAAGTTAAATTCTTTCCACATTTAAACACGAGCTCGTGATAAATTAGCAATTGAAATTCTTCAGGGAAATATCTTTGATTGATACAGGCGCTGATCTTTCAGTGGTCGACCTTAGTACAGCTCTTAATACAGTTCTTGAAATAATAAATCCTTATAAAATGTGCTCCGGACCCGATGGCAAAGAATTAAATATCGTAGGAAATATTGTTTTAAATATAAAATTTGATGACAAAAAAATACACTTCAATTTGTGATAATGAGAACACATTTGCGAATATTTATACTTGGACGAGATTTTCTTAAGAAAATGAACGCAAAAATTGATTAGCAGCGTAGAAGAATCAAATATGACTTGACAGGGAATCGTAACGTAATCAAATATCAACAGAAGAAAATAAAAAGTTCAAAAGATGTCATTATACCAGAACTTTCTATCAAATTGATTAAGGCATTTGTAGAAGCAGAGGATGGCGAATACATCATCGAGAAGAACCATATAATGTTTCTATCAAATGGATTTTGACTAGCAAGAAGTTTAATAAATTTTGAGAATAAGGACACATATTAAATAAAAACAAACGATAGCAATGCGTCTCTTTATACATAAAATTTTTAATATGCTAGCTTTCGGATCTTATCGATCCTTCAACAGGCCAAGCTGTAAATTGAGAGAAAGAATATATATATAAATGTAAATTATTATTTATATACACCAACGAAGATAGAGAATAAAATATAAAATAAAATAAATATAAACACATTTCACGAGTTCACGTTTTCTCGTGGCCAGGCTGCTGTTGTTTCATCTCTGTCCAAAGCTCAGTTTGTTTTCTTTTCTTTTATAGTCAATTGGTCCTTTATTCTAATGGCTGGGCTGTTTTTTGAATGAGTGGTACTGAGATGGTAGTTCTATACGCCTGTTGATACTGTTTAAATCTTGAGAGACGAAGAATTCTATTATTCAAGATTTAAACAGTATCAACAGGCGTATAGAACTACCATCTCAGTACCACTCATTCAAAAACAGCCCAGCCATTAGAATAAAAGGACCAATTGACTATAAAAGAAAAGAAAACAAACTGAGCTTTGGACAGAGATGAAACAACAGCAGCCTGGCCACGAGAAAACGTGAACTCGTGAAATGTGTTTATATTTATTTTATTTTATATTTTATTCTCTATCTTCGTTGGTGTATATAAATAATAATTTACATTTATATATATATTCTTTCTCTCAATTTACAGCTTGGCCTGTTGAAGGATCGATAAGATCCGAAAGCTAGCATATTAAAAATTTTATGTATAAAGAGACGCATTGCTATCGTTTGTTTTTATTTAATAATTTATAGCAATTCTTTTGTCTATTTACAAAGGACACATATATCTGGATAACAAACCCTTATCCTCGACCATTAAAAATATTAAAAAACAAAACATTTTGCTTTGGAAGCCAGCCAGCCAAGTTAATATTATGAATTAAAGTGAACAAAAGGAGCCTGAAGAACCTCAATTTCAGAAAAACAAAAAATGAAATCATATAAGGAAAAGTAGCGATTGAAACGAGTTTTGGAAAGGTACGCGGATTTGTTTTCCTCGGGATTAGGAGGATCCAACTTAGCGAAACAGAGGATTGATACAGAAGGTGCGAAACCGATCAAAGTCAAGCCGTATAGGGTGAGCGCTAAAGAGAGAGAAATCATAAAAGATCAAATTGATGAAATGCTCAGAGAGAGCATAATAAGACCATCCTCGAGTCCATGGCCCTTCCCCGTAATATTGGTCAAGAAGCGCGATGAGAAGAAGAGATTCTGCGTGGACTAGAGAAAATTTAATGATATAACATTAAAGGATGTTTACCCAATTCCCAGAATTGATGAAGTATTGTATACACTTCAAGGATCTAAATACCTTTCAGCAATATGCCTTAAATCAGGATATTGGCAAGAAGAGATTGAGTAGAAAGATAAGGAAAAGACAGCCTTCACTAAAGCACATGACCTATATGAGTTCAACTTAATGATTTTCGGGCAATGCAATGCCCCTGCTACATCTGAGAGGAACATGGAAAATATGCTTGGTAATCTTAGATGGCAAATTTGTCTCTGTTATCTGGATTACCAAATCATATATAGCTCGTATTTTGCAACACATCTCAAAAGAATAGTAGCTATTTTGAGATGTTTTCGCGAGGAAAATATAGAATTGAAGAACAAAAAATGCCATTTTGTTCTCGAAGAACTAGAGATTCTTGGCCATATACGACCCTACCTATATGGAAGGCACTTCAAAATCGTAACTGATCATCACGCACTATGCTGGCTTAAGAATCTGAAAGATCCGACCGGTCGATTAGCAAAACGAGAAAAATACAACTCCTTAAGGTAGGGCATGGTTGCTGATAGTGCCAAAAACGAAGAGACGAAGGGAATGATGAGTGAATACCACAACCATATGCTGAATGGACATCTGCGCGTCGCAAGAACCACATACTGATTAAAGAATAAATATTTTTGGCCTTCCATGCTGAAACATGTTTCCGAATTTGTAAAGACGGGCCATCATTGCCAAAGTCGGAATGGTTCAAATCACTTGGCTTCTGGACTTTTACAACCTATTCCCCCAGTTAGCTACCCTTTTGAGAGAATCGTAATTTGTTGATTTTGTTGGCCCCTTGCCATCAACGAAAAGAAGAAGGAAATGAATGATTGCGTTGACGGATTATTATACCAAATATGCTAAAAATATAAAGTCAGTATCAGAAGCAACAGTGAAAGAAGTCTCTACTTTTTTAATCAAAAAATATTATTTTACGTCACGGGGCTCCAAGATTTATTTTTAGTGACAGAGATTCATAATTCACTAGAAATTTGATGAAGGAGATCATGAAAATGTGCAAAGTTAAACACTGCTTTACGACGGGCTTCCATCCCCAGACTAATGGACTAACAGAACGGCTAAATAGGACTTTAATCAATATGATCAGCATGTATGTGAACACAGAACAGAAGAACTGGGACGAAATCCTCCCTTTTATCACCCACGCGTACAATACCACGATTCAAGAAACCACAGGCTACTCTCCATTTTTCCTCTTGTTTCGAAGGGAACCCATGTCCCTCTTAGACGACGAGAATATCCTAATGGACAGTAACATGGACGATTACGAGGAATATATAGAAAATTACTTCGATAAAATAGCAAGGACAAGACAGGTAGTAGTTAACAACACAGAGAAGACTCAGAAAAGAATGAAAAGAATCTATGACGAAAAACACAATCTATGGACCGGGACATCTAGAGGCAGTTTGGACACCAATCAGGAAAATCGGAAAACGTGAAAAACTAGTGAGAAAATATTTTGGTCCATATCTAATATTAAAAAGCTGTCCAACGTAAATTACTTAATTGAGCCGAAATATAATCCTGGCCAAGACCCTTTGATTGTCCATGTCTCAAGACTCAAACCCTATTTTGAAAGAATTGATGAGATCACTCATGAGGATGTGAAGACCTTTGGAGAAGCAGAAATGTTGCATCATAGCTAATTCACCTATTTTATTTTAATGTACAATATTATTTTTAATATATTTTAAATTCAAATTTATATTTTATATTTTATTCTATTAAAAATAATATATATATATTATAAACAGATTTATGTATTATAAAATCACCATTTGCATTTTGGTATACTGGGTGACTTCACTGCTCTCTTTGATATGAGAAATAAATAAATTATTCTAGAGGCTACTAAAAATAGAGTTATCTCATTATTCCCTTTTACAAATTTGTAGGACTGTTGAAATACGCTCTGGTAAGAGGCAAGACCCAGCACAGGAGAAAATCAGGTTTAAACAGCCTACCAAGACACAACCTGGTGCAACAATATGTGTTAATATTTTGCCAATAAAACATGGTTAATAATGAGTATTTATACAATATTGACTATTGATTTTACAACTACAATATTGATTATATATTGACTTTAAAATGATGAAATTTCATTTTTATATATCTCTATTATTTTACGAAGGTTTAGCTGAGAGTCTATTTGAATGAGAATACCATGAAGGAACATTCAAATATAAAGAAATGGAAGTTACACAGGAGTAACAAGGAATATGATGTTAGATGAATATTTAATAAAGAAGAACATAGAAATTCCTCTTCAAGCCTTTATTACACAGGCGTGTTCAATATTGCATATTCAAAACATTGGGTATGCACAGCGATGAGTTGCACTCAAATGGGTGCTTTCAACATTCTGCGTTTGGAACGATGAATCTGGATTTTTTAGTTCCTCCTCCTTTGTGACATTTATGGGAGGGGACAACGGTTCAGTCCTTACTTCAGCAATAGATGGTGCTGGAATTATGATAGGGAAATTGGATTTGCTTGTTTCCCACGCACCATCATTATCCTTGAGCTCAAAATAAATTTCTTTGATGACCATTCGTTTCTTTTTTCTTTCGCCGCGGGCGAGGAGATAATTGATCTCAAATGGGAGGCTTTTAGGGGTACTGTTTCTATTCTCCAATGTGAGGAAGCGAATTCCATCCATTTTTTCCAAAAGTTTTAAACAGATTGGCTCGTTTTGGCAACTTATTTCATAATTCTTTGGTATATTATGGAAGCCACTTCTTCTTCCATGTTTTTTAAGTGGAACTGCCCGTGCCAAATAACACGTGTCGCCGACACGTAGTGGATGGGAGCAGGACACCAGTTCAATATCTTCTTTTTTAGAAATCTCCATTTCTATTTCGTCATTCAAAGTATTTAAATCGATAACCTTCCATTTCCTCTTTGAGGGATTGATACATCCACACAGAATGCGAGTGAGCATTTCCATTTTTTGATAGCGTTGACAGCAGCAGCGTCCAAGGTATATATTTATAACAAAGTGATTTGTCTCCTTTGTTGATATCCATTGCTGTCATAAAATACTATGTATCTCCAGCATATCTCGAAAAGACCCAATATTTCTGTTCAACCTGGGAGGCTAAAAACAGAAATGGAGATACGTCCATATTTTATCTAGCTCAAAAAATAGAAAATAAAAATTCACAACAATGGAGAAAGATTCGATAATGAAGTTATTTATGGAATTTCGAGAAGAGACATTGAGACATGTATTGTTAAGATTTTCCTTAGATTGATATTATGTTTGAATATCCCTACACACAACCTCTTTGAGGTTAGGTAATATTGCAAGGGTTTTCTTTTATGAATTTGATTCAGATATAGAGCACACACATCAGTCTGTTAAAAAAGTATTTTTCTAAAATCTGAATCAACCACACCAACTTCTCTATTAAAAACAAAAATAATATTTTTTGTTAAATATTTTGTTGCTATTTATTTTTGTTGTGAAATACGTGGATTTAATTTATTATACCTTCTCTAGGTATTTTGAAGGCTGATAAATTCAGTATTTCTATATTTCCTCAAATTGATTTCCTTAACCCGCTTTCTCTCTCTGATTCTCAGCACCAATAAGACGCATTTTTTATTTAGTTAATTTATTTCTTAGATAGTGGTATCTTAATAAACAAACCATATTGGCAAGATGCATTATCTTTAGAACGTGGGTTCAGATAATTGAAACAGTCAAATCTTTCTAACCCGAAATTCCTATATTAATAAAATGGAAATTTCATAAGTGGTCATCACTAAAAACTTTCGTTACAATGCATCAATTTCGACCAAAATTTCCACATTTATGTAAAACGAGATGGAGCAGGTTTTGCTTGAAATCAAAATATTTTTTCCTAACTTTAACATACATACCTTTGCTGTTATCGATAAAATACAAAAAAATTCAACAGAGTTAAAGTGTTTACACTTTCAAAAGTGTTTACACTTTTGCGCTTCTTGGAAAATTAGTTTTAATCTTTTTTATATATATTTTAATAACTTTTATACATGGTAAGATACTTTTATTTTATAGTTTTCATATTTTATACCAAAAAAAGTTGAAGCCTTACTTGATGAGATCAATTTTATTTTTTAGATAAATTTTTAGGCTTTTCGATAGTGTTTACACTTTTGAACTTCTTGGAAAATTAGTTTTAATCTTTTTATATATATTTTAATATCTTTTATACATGTTAAGATACTTTTATTTTATAGTTTTCATATTTTATACCAAAAAAAGTTGAAGCCTTACTTGATGAGATCAATTTTATATTTTAGATAAATTTTTAGGCTAATTTTAATTTATTTCTTTTTTATTTTATATACAGATTATATATGCTATTTCTAACTTACGTGGTTAGTATTTTTATAAGCCTAAGGTTATTTATATTATTTTTTACAAAAATAGATTGAAATTTCATTAATGTCCTCAATTTTATGTCTTTTTTGAGGACCTTAACAAAATTTTTAATTAATTGTTTAGATATTTTAATAAAAATTATTTATGGTGTTTTCCACTTATATGGGTTGTTTTGTAAAAAAAATTGGGTTATTTCTATTTTTTTTCACTAAAAAGCTTGAAATTTCATTAATGTGCTCAATTTTATGTCTTTTTTGAGGACCTTAACAAAATTTTAATTAATTGCTTAGATATTTTAAAAGTAGATTATTTATGGTGTTTTCAACATATATGGGTTGTTTTGTAAACAAATTTTGGGTTATTTCTATTTTTTTCACTAAGATGCAAGATATTTTATTGAGATGTTTATGTGATTGTCATTATGAGGCCCTTCTCAAATATTTCTTAAGAAATTTTTATTTAATTATTTAGATCTTTCAAATACAAATTATTTGTGGTATTTATAACATATAGGTGTTGTGTTTTTTTTAATTTTTTTTTTTTTTTTATTATTAATCGCCAAAAAGAGCAAGCAATTTCATTGTGTTCAATTATGGGTCATTTTGAGGTCCTTTTTTAAATTATCTTATGGAATTTTTTAATTATTGCTTTGATCTTTTAAATACAGTTTATTTATTATATTTTCTACATATATGGGTTGTATCTAAAAATAGGTTATTTATATTTTTAAATAAGCAAGAGATTTCTTTTACGGATTCATTTATTTGTCTTTTTGAAGTCCTTTTTCAAAATTTTTTTAAAGATATTTAATTTATTTGATTAAATATTTTATACTTAGTATATTTATAGTTTTTTTTAACATATAGGGGTTGTATTTTGTATTTTAGAAAATTATTTCTATTTTTTACCTCAAAAAAGCATGCTTTTTCATTGCCGTATCCAGCGGTTGGTCTATTTTTGAAGCTTTTTAATGATAACTGGTTTTGTACATTAATTTTTTGGTAATATAATATTATGATTTTAGTTTTTTAAAATCTTTTTAACATATCTGAAGGTTATTTTGAATAAAAAATTTAAAAATTTTGCTTTTTACCTCAAAAAGACAGGAAATGTTTATGCTTTGTTTAGAAATTGCTGGTTTTGAAGCTTTTGTTATTAATCTCAATCTAAATTTTTTTCAGAATATGCCTCGCCACAGCCGACGTTTACTTGGTAGGAATACGGCTGCTTCCGGGAGATATAGGAATGCTAGAGCTATTGAGACACCACTTCAAAGTGAGACGCGTCGTGCGCTTCGCCGTCTTAGGTATTCTGAAGCCCGCGTCGCAGCTACACAAACTATGTAAGTTCCTGTTCAGCGTATTCAGCTTTGGACTCATAAGCCGTTTTCAGGTTTGCAGTATAATGCCCATATTGATTATAAAGCTGATTCATCTGTCGATATAGGCCAAATATCTCGGGTATGCCAGTTTTGCTCTGCTTTGAGATGTAAAGATGATGTAATGTAATAGAAACAAAATAAACCTCATCCTACCTAATATACACTACTTCTGAGGATTAAAGATTTTGATTTGTGTTGAGAATTTTGCATGCATTTCTCTATTTCTTTCCTTATCTTGCAAAGCTAATAGATTGTTTAGGTTGCTTATTTTTGACTCGCCAATTTGTTCAGTGATAAAGTGGTATAGCGTTCTTTTTCAAAGCATCACTCTACAAAAAAATTACCTGAACTTTCCTAATATTCAGATAGCTTTATTATATCAACATACTAGACTACAAACATTCCCTCGAGTAAAACTCGGGCGGAGCCGGGTACACCCGCTAGTAACATAATATAATTAAATATATTTTCTCAAAGTTTCTCTTATTGTCACATACAGATGAGCTCTAGAATTTAACAACAAATCTTCTGAGGTGGCGACAGAGAGTGACCGTGACGATGCGAATATTAAAATATTTCTTTTTGATTCAATAAATTCAAAATATGTATTATTAAATCCAGCACATGATATACATGGTTAAGTGATACATGTAAATCATGGTTATGTACACAGGATTACTTACAGCCGTCTAGACAACTTCATACACTTGTTCCAAAATCACTGTTACCCGCACGTGTCGCTTCTCCCAGATCCAGTTGATCGACGCTCGAAAGAGCACTCGGGCTTCTATCATTCTTATGATTGGATGAAGTTGGTTTAATATAAATCATCACTAGGAGTAGGGATGAGGTATATCTTGGCCAACTTGATAGCACTCTTCAAAAGGTTCCATACAACTTCTACAATCATGTCTTTCCCGGGAACATTTTCCTAAACCATTCCTTGTGGCCAGTTTCAAGTTCCCCTCTATTTTAATCGCTATATCCCTGATATCAATATTTAGGTGTGGTATTCAACCTGCTTCTTCTCTGTAATATTGCAGAGTATTATTTAAGACATCGATCAGAACTTATGGGAATAAGGATGGCCGAATCTCTATATTTTGTTCAACCCGAGGACTTTGTCGTCGAAATTTCAAGAGTCTGTAATGGGAAAGATGGTCGAGGGAGGAAATATATCAGAGTCTCTCTAAGAATGGGATCTACAAACATGTAGAGACTGTTTAAAATCGCCTCGGTCTCTGTTATGACAATTTTAGCATTTGCATCTGCGGGGCTCATCCTCAAAAATCGTTCCCATGACCCTCCACAGACCTGATAAATATACCCCAAACTCCCCCGGAGACAGGTACATGCGTCGGAATGAGGTCCCAATTATTTAACTTTCAATTCTTCTCTTGTACTGTAGCGCTTTAGTTATTCTCTAGAAGCACGCCCGGTGGGAATTAAGATGATCATGTCTGGCTAGGAGTAAATTGTTCAATAACTTCAATAAAATCGATTAGCAGCTTATAATATGAATCTAAATGTTCTCTCAGTCTAAAGCTTGATGATGTATTTATTTTTCATAGAGTGATCTTAAGGACGTTGAATAGGACCAAGAGATATAAAAGATAGAGCAGTCAGAGAAGTTTGACCGCGATTTACCAACTCCATAAACGTGTTTCAAATTCAATGTCATCTGATTGCGTGAAAAATTCACTTCTCTTCAACTCAGCTGCCCATATTTTCAAAGATCTCTCCTCTTTTCGATCTGATTTTCTTCTAAAACAATCAGCCAAGTGAATTAATCAAAAAAACACTTTATAGGCGTGCTAAAATGCATTGATTTTAAAAGCGATTTTTCAAATTTATTTTATATCTATATTACAATATATCAATTTATTGACATAATACCAATACAGTTATGAAAATATATTGTCACAGTAATGAAGGTGACGAGTCGTTTGTGTAGAATAAAATAATAATTTATTAGATGACTTTAAATAGTTAATAAGTTTGAGGGATAAAAAGAAATAGAGGTAAAATAAGTTAAATGGATAAAAATAATGGTAAATTAAGGAAGTAATGTCAGAGACCCAAACGGCTGGCTTTCGGCTACACCCCTTGCCGCCTAGCGCGCCCGCCATCTATCGGAGCTTAGGTACATAACACTTGCCGAGCTGACAGCGCGCGCCACCTATCGGGGCTTAGGTACATAACATTCGCCAAGCAGCCGATGTATTATTTACAGTTACAAGCTATGTACATTTTTGGTTATGACATTACTCCCCTTTTCAAAAATAATCAGCGACCCGCTGCTTAAAAAAAAAAAAAAATTCTACACTATGTGATCAGTCCTGTGTTTGTTCTTCTGGGCTTCTGTATGGTTTCATCCGCAGGACGTGGACGATGTCTTTGATATTCCGTTGTCTGGGTCTCCTCTCCAAGGCCTCTACTTCATAAGTTACTTCAGACAGTTGTCTCACAACTTTATAGGGGCCGAAGTATATTTTAAGTAGCTTCTCCGACAGTCCTTGTTTACGCACAGGTGTGTACACCCACACAAGGTCTTCCGTGCGGTACTGGACAGGTCTATGGCTTTTGTCGTATCGAGATTTGTCTTTTTCTTGCGCCTTTAAGATGTTCAAACGGGCCAGCTGGCGTGCGTCCTCGGCATTTGTGACCAAACTCTCCACGTAGTCTTCCAGATTGGCTTCCTCTCTATACGTCAGGATGGTGTCCAATGGGGTCTCGACATCGCGTCCGTATACAAGATAGAAAGGGCTAAACCCGGTGGTTTCCTGTTTGGCGGTGTTATAGGCAAAGGTGAAGTAAGGGAGAACTGAATCCCAGTTTCTTTGGTCTACATCAACATACATAGACAGCATGTCACCAAGTGTCTTGTTGAGTCTCTCGGTCAGGCCATTTGTCTGGGGGTGGTAGGCAGAAGTAAAGCGATGTGCGGTTCCACAGAGGTTGTTAATATCCCGTATTGTGTGGGATATAAACGTTCGACCTCGGTCTGAAATCAATTCTCTGGGGGCTCCATGTTTGAGGATCACGTCTTCTACTATAAATTTTCCAACTTCTTCCGAACTTCCATTTGGTATGGCTTTGGTCATAGCATACCTTGTTAGATAGTCTGTCGCGACCACGGTCCATTTATTGCCATCGTTTGAGGTAGGGAATCTTCCTAACAAATCTATCCCTATTTTCTCAAAAGGTCGGGATACCGGCGGAATTGGAACAAGTTGCCCTGGTGGACGTTCGGTAGAACCTTTTCGCCGTTGACATTCTCGACAATGTGCCACATATTGTCGCACAGATCTATGCAAGCCGGGCCAGAAATACTTTCTTCTAACGCGGTCGTATGTTTTGGCAAATCCCAGGTGTCCCGCCATTGGTGCATCGTGGGCTTCCCTCAAAATGTCAACCCTCATTTGTTTGGGCACTATTAAGAGCCAAGGTTTGCCCATGGGATCGTAGTTTTTGCTGTAGAGGATGCCGTCGATTATTTTGTATCCACTTTCACTTTTGGAATCAATTTCCTGAATTATTTTTTTGGTCTGGACATCGCTTCTTTGCTCTTTTCTTATGTCGGTAATTGAAGACAATTCTGGTATTTTATCTTCGTTGGATTGGGGGAGAGGACTTCTTGAGAGGCAATCCGCATCTTGGTGTCTTTTACCATTCTTGTACACAATAGATATTTCAAACTCTTGAAGTCGCAAGGCCCATCTGGCTAGCCTTCCCGATGGATCCTTTACATTAGCTAGCCAACACAAGGAATGATGGTCGGAGACGACGGTGAAGTGTTTTCCAAACAAATATGGTCTGAACTTGTAAATGGCCCAAACTACAGCTAGGCATTCCCTCTCCGTCGTGAAATAATTTCTTTCTGCGGCGTTAAGTGTTTTGATGCATAGGCGATAGGCTTTTCTTTTCCTTCTACCAGTTGGGTCAACACTGCTCCGACGCCATATCCACTCGCGTCGGTATGTACAAGTGTCTCAGCATCTTCTTTAAAATGGCCAAGCACAGGATCGGTAGTTAGGGCTGATTTTAATATTTGGAAAGATTGTTCTTGTTCGTTCGACCAAAAGAACTTCACCTTATTCCTCAGGAGGTCGTGCAACGGCTTTGCTTTATTTGCAAAATCTTTCACAAATCGCCTGTAATATGAACACAACCCCATGAAGCTTCTTACTTCAGTTGTTGTTTTTGGAGTCGGGAAATTTGTAATTGCTTCGATTTTGTCGGGATCAGGGCGAATGCCGCTTTCTGTAACAAGATGTCCTAACACTTTGATTTCTCTTGACCCAAAACGGCACTTCTCATGATAAATACACAAGCCTGCTTGCTGGATGCATCTGAGAACTTTCCCTAGGCGTTCAATATGTTCTTTAAAGGATGTAGCATAAACAATTATATCGTCTAAATAACAAAGACAAATTGTCCATTTCAATCCTGCTAGTAGCTTGTCCATCATTCTTTCGAATGTTGCCGGTGCGTTGCATAAACCGAAGGGCATCACCCGGAACTCATATAAGCCATCAGGGGTGATGAAAGCTGTCTTCTCCCGATCTTCCTCGTCGATTTCTATCTGCCAGTATCCTGTACGTAGTGTTAGAAAGGTTTTAGGGTTTTTATATTATTTTAGAAATTGATACATACGATTTTAGTAATTGAAAATAGTTTATTTATGCAAAACTATATCTTTCCATTATTTACAAGTAATAATATATAAGAATAGTGAGGAGTAATAACTATGGAAATATTAATGATGATATACCACAGAATATTTAAAATAATTATTCAGTGACAATATTATATAAAATATTGAAGTCTAAAATTGAATTCATATATTCAACACTCCTTCTTGAATTCATGTTTTAGAGTTTTAATTACTCTATCAAAACATCATCTGCAGCAGTGAAGATCTGTGTTTTTCAAAAGTTTCCTTTGGCAGAGGCTTGGTTAGGATATCAGCAACTTGGTCTTGGGTTGGGCAAAACTGAACAGCAACATTTTCTCTTATCTGATCTTTCAAAAAATGATATCGAACATCTATATGTTTTGTCTTTCTGTTCATTTGTCCTGTCTTCATTAAAGTCATTGCACTTTGGTTGTCAATATTTAGTTTAGCAAGTATGGTTTCATTTGTAAGTTCTTCAATTAGTGCTTTCATATAAATGAGTTCCTTCACACATTCAGATTTTACAAAATCTAGTCCTTTTGTTCATTTCCTCTAGCAACAAGTCTTGCTTTATAATGTCCACCATCCTTTATCTTGAATATCCATCTAGAACTGAGTATCTTCTTTCCTTTAACTTCTTCAGCATTTACAAAATCCCAAGTTTCATTTTTCTTCAATGAATCTTTTTCTTCCTGTATTGCTTTTAGCCAGTTTTCTTTGTCTACTCCGGTTACAGCTCCATTTTATGTTAACAATCCTATTTCTTCAGAAACAGAATTCAACACTTCATAATCATTTAGTCTTTCAGGTCTATTGATATTTTCTCTATTCCTTAACATATATCTTGAATTGGTCGAGTTCTGTGGTTTATCATGGGTATCCAATTCCAATTTAGTGTCTTGACTTTCCTCTATTTCAGAATCCAAATCTTCTCTGTATCTTGGCTGAATGACACTGGTCATTTCATTTGTTAGTTTTCCTGTAAACACCACATCTCTTGCAATTATAATCCTTCTTTTCTGCATGTCCCACAATCTGTATCCATTTCCACTGTAACCGATAAGTGAATATTTTTCACTTTTACTATCCAATTTTTTTAGGTTTCCCAATTTTTTGACATACACTTCACTCCCGAATAATTCTACATTAGGAGGATTAGGCTTTCTTCCAAACCACATCTGTGCTGGTGTTGTTTGTACTGTATTTGAAGGGCTTCTGTTGATTAAATAGGCAGCGACTCTTGTGGCCTCTCCCCACATTTCCTTATTTAATTTGGAATCCAGCAAAAGTGCTCTGGTTTTTTCAATCAGAGTTCGATTCAACCTTTCTGCTTTTCCATTCAATTGTGGAGTATATGGAACTGTAATATCAAGTATTATTCCTTTCATTTTGCACCATTCTTTAACTTGCGTATTGGCATATTCACCGCCATTATCACACCTTAATTTTGACACTTTCGCATTTAAGAATCTTTCCACTTTATTTACATATTCTTTAATATATTATTTTGCTTCATATTTATTGCTGAGCAAATACACATAACATAAATGTGTATAATCATCCAAAAATGTCATTATATATTTCTTATTATCATGTGTTAAGGGTTCTATTAGGCCGCACAAATCAGTATGAACAATTTCCAAAGGTCGGGTAGCTCTAGATCTTTCATTTCCAAATGACTTCCTAGTTTGCTTTGCCATGATGCAAATTTCGCACACATCATTTTCCTGTTTTTCCAATTTGTTAAGCTCCATACCATCAACCAAACTTTCAAGTTTTCTTAGATTCTGCATTCCAATGTGTCCCAATTTTCTGTGCCATTCTTGGGTTTTGTTTTCACTTGGTAAGGTAAGGTTCAGGTCATTTTGCTTTGAAAAATGTTGTTCAATATTTACAGCATAAAGTCCATTTTCAAGTTGATCTCCTTCTAGAACTTTTTTTCCATCTTTCAAAATTGTCACTTTATCACCTTTAAAATTTACTTCTCCTCCGTTGTTAACAATTGAGGTCACTGACAAAAGGTTTTTTGATAATTCAGGCACAAATATTACTTCATTTAGGTTACATTGTCTCCCCTTAAATTGTCCTGAAGTTTTTGCTCTCATAACTTCTTCTTTTTTGGCAACATTGATGTTCACATCACACTTTTTTTGATGATCAAGCAACTTTTCTTCATTAATCATGTGACAGGTGGATCCGCTATCAACAATGAAAGTGACTGATGATCTTTTATCATATTCTTCTCTTTGTTCAGCAATGAAAGCAATGGGAGGTTGCTTTTCTTTGTTCCTGAAATAGCAGTCTTTTCTTTATGATTAAACTTTTTACATATTCGGCATTGTTCTTTGTTTACTTTAGCAGCAGGTTTACTGTTGTTCTTAAAGAAACAGTCCTTTTCTTCATGGTTAGTTTTTTTACAAAATTTGCAGAATTTTCTTTGGGTGCAATTTTTAGATATATGTCCTGGTTTATTACAAGTAAAACATACCTTTTGTTTTGTTGCATTCATAGCCACTCGGTCTTCTGGTTGGCTCTGTCTATTTCTTCTTATTTCTTCAGTGGTCAATCTTGATATTAGATTTTCAATAGTTTTTTCATCTTTTCCAGTTGACTCCCAAGCAGTACAAAAATAATTATATTCTTCTGGCAAAATTGTTAAAATCTTTGAAATAACAATATTGTCATCAAAGTTCTGTTTTAGATTATTGAGTTTAAAAGCCAAATTTCTTAAATTACTTATGTTGGCTACAAGGTCTACATTTTTATCAAATTTATAAGTGTGAAATTCTTGTAGCAGCTTACATTTTAATTGTTCATTATCTCTTTCAAATATTCTGCATATGGTGTCATACATTGATTTGGCATTTTCACAATGTATTATGTGTGTTAATATCGTTTTATCGATGCTCGAAATAATATATTTTTGGGCTTTAGCATCTTTTATTATCCATACGTTTTTTTCTTTTTCATCCTTTTGATCTTTAAAACACAATTTGCCATTTATTGTTTCAATTAAATTATTAGCTTTAAAAATAATGTTAATTTGAAATTTCCAAATATCAAAATTTTCAGTCTTTTAATTTATCTATAATCGAAATATCTTCCATAACAGCAGCCATTTTTATTTTTACGATTTTAGATTTTAAGTTATAACCACGCTTTATGCTGCCACTGTTGGAAATGTTTTAGGGTTTTTATATTATTTTAGAAATTAATACATACGATTTTAGTAATTGAAAATAGTTTATTTATGCAAAACTATATATTTCCATTATTTACAAGTAATAATATATAAGAATAGTGAAGAGTGATAACTATGGAAATATTAATGATGATATACCACAGAATATTTAAAATAATTATTCAGTGACAATATTATATAAAATATTAAAGTCTAAAATTGAATTCATATATTCAACACGTAGATCCATGCTGGAAAAGAATTTAGCTCCTGTTAAGCTATCCAAAACATCATCATTTCTAGGTAAAGGATACACATCCTTTTTGGTGACCTTGTTAAGCTTTCGGTAGTCTATACACAAAATCTCCAGGACCCATCTTTCTTTTTAACCAAAACTACTGGGGACGACCAAGGACTTTTGGACGGTTGTACAATTCCCATCTTCATCATTTTATCGACTTCACTTTGTATAGCTCGTCTTTCGACAGGAGACACCCGGTATGGTCGTTGTTTAATAGGACGGCTGTCTGAAGTGTCGATTTTATGTTTCACATTGGAGGTTGTACTGAATGATTTTCTATCAAAATCAAAAACCTCCGAGTACTTTTCTAAACATTCTGCAATCATTGACTTTTGTTCTTCCTTTAATCTCTCGTCTACCAGAGATAAGATTTGTTGGCGTCTATCTTCATTCTTAATGTTTGATTGAGTTTTATCGTCTTCAGCTGTGTCAACACTGTTGATTCCGCTACTTCCAATTTTCCTCAAGTATCCTACAAGCATACCAGCTGGGATTATTTGATTCTGAGAAGTCCCATTAGTTACCCATATCTCCCCTCTGCCGTGATGGAAGTTAATTATGGATGATGGTATGACCAATTCTTTTTTTAAGATGAGATCTTTGCTTCCTTCTATCATTAGATCTTTTCCACCTCGAATATCTTCGTTAATAACCGTGATTTTCTTAATTGAGCGAGCTGGAACAAAACAGTCTTCTAACGCATGTGTAGGCAGATCTTCTTCTAGGCCGTCGTTCACACTTTCCTTCAAATGTATTTCACCTCTTCCGCAATCAATCACTGCACTTGTGGCTCGAAAGAAATCAAGACCAAGTATTTTGTGATGGCTACATTCAGAGAAGACAACAAAAGTAAAATAAATCTCAAGTTCTTCAATTGACACTTTTAAGTTGCATCGTCCCAGAGTTTCGATGTGTTTCCTATTGGCGACTCTCAGTACAGGCCCTTTTTCCTGCAAAGAACGGAATTTTCAAATATCGGCGAAAACTTTCCGGGGATTACGGGATAATCGGCTCCAGAATCGACTAAGGCCTCAACATTCTGTCCATTTATGGTGATAACAACGTAGTTCCGTTTCATGTTCGCAGTAATAATAGGGGGAGGATTTCTACTATCGTCAGCGGCCTTACCTCCAGTCTCGGTCGCTCTTCTTAGTTTCCCTGACTTAGGCGGCGAGGAGATTGACTGGATCGGCGAGAGGGCGACGGCGTTGCGTTTCGTCTTGAGGGGGATCTTCCACGGCCAGGATAGGGCGACGGGTTTCGAAAGCGGCGATCTACAAACTCAACTTCTTCAGCATTTTGATTGAACCAGGTATTGTAATTATTAGAGTAGGTCGGCCTTCTTACCCTGGCTTCCTCGAAAACACGCCTTCTGTCCCGGCAATATCGGGCTACATGTCCCGGGCGACCGCAATGGAAACATATTGGAACGTTTTCGTGTGTCCTCCATTCATCAGTTCTTCTCTGTGGTGATGTCTGGTTGGGTACCGGTGGTCTTTGGGTTAGGAACTGCTGTCGTGGCGTCTGTTTGAATATTTGGGGTCGGTTAGAGTACTGCTGTCGTGGCATTGACCTTTGAACGGGCTGCGAAATTGCAGACAGGTTCCTTTCAACTTCCTCTCGGATAATTAGATCCAGGGAAGATGGTTTGAGAGTGGCTGGCTCGGGATTCAATGCATGGTAGATTTCTTCTCGGACGATACGTCTAATGAGGTCCTCCATAGATTCCGATTCTGCTGGGTTGATGGCGGCAGCATTCGGCAGTCTATCAAAAACTATCCGCGTGTTCACACGCTTCTTTTGAGATAGTTCGATTTTTCGACACCACCTTATAAACTCCTCGGTGGTGGCAATTTCAAAGGTGACAATTGCCCTGTAAATTTCCTCAGAGACCCCCTTGACTAAATGAGCAACTTTCTCGTTTTCATTCATGTTGGGGTTAATTTGCCGACATAAATAGAGGACGTCTTGAATATACGCCTCACTAGACTCTCCCTTTCCTTGGGCCCTGGCTTTTAGTTTTTCTAAAACCTGGTCTTTTTCGCTGGCGTGATGTCCAAAGGCCTGAGACAACATTGTCTCAAAAAGTTCCCATGAGGTTTTTTGTTCCTCTACATTCTCGAACCAGACTTTGGCCGTTCCTGAGAGGAAGAAGTAAACATTCGCCAGGCACATGGAACTGTCCCAGCAGTTGAACCGAGCTACACGATGGTACTCTTTCAACCATTTCTCCGAGCTTTGGCCCGGTTTCCCCGAAAATATAGAAGGGTTTCTAATATGTTTGAAGTGGTACTCACCCTGTGGGATCTCTCTTCCTTCGTGTTGCATCTTAGAATATTCCAATGGGTTTTTTCCTTGGATTCTACGACTTCTTCTTATAGCTTGGGCAGCGAAGGGATGATCCAGCTTGTCTCCACCAGATGTCACAGTAATGAAGGTGACGAGTCGTTTGGGTAGAATAAAATAATAATTTATTAGATGACTTTAAATAGTTAATAAGTTTGAGGGATAAAAAGAAATAGAGGTAAACTAAGTTAAATGGATAAAAATATGTCAGAGACCCAAACGGCTGGCTTTCGGCTACACCCCTCAAGATGGCGACTATTGTTTACAAACTTGCCGCCTAGCGCGCCCGCCATCTATCGGAGCTTAGGTACATAACACTTGCCGAGCTGACAGCGCGCGCCACCTATCGGGGCTTAGGTACATAACATTCGCCAAGCTGCCGATGTATCATTTACAGTTACAAGCTATGTACATTTTTGGTTATGACAATATATATATCCACATTAAGCAATCAATTGATTTTAATGAAATGAATTTAATTTATGTTAAGTTACTAATATGTAAAAAGTAACTACATAAACTATACACAGCCCCTCAGCTGTCTCGGCTTGAAGATCGCTAGCAAATTTTCAGAAAAAACCGCACATTTCGTGGTCAAGAAAAAAACACGACTAACGTGCTTCGCTTCAGAGAAGGTAGTAGGGATCTCAAAGCACCCCTCCAAAATGAAAAACTTCAGGTCCGTGAACGTCATCCAAAAGGTGACTGGAGTGCGAAAAAAAAAACAAGCTTGCTGGATCTTGGGAACTCCTGATAAATCCACCACATAGACTTGTAGTATGGTTGTTGTGATGATGTGGCTTGTGGAAAAATTAAAATAAAATTTTAATTAAAATTAATTTATTTAAAGCAAGACATTATAAAGAAAAAAGAAGCAACGGTTGAAATAACGGCCGCCAGCTTAAGCCTTCTTGTTTACCGCGTCAGTCGGCAGAGTCTCTGATGACGTCCCGCGCGCATGCGTAGTCAAGTTGACGCCCGCGCATGCGTAGTGAAATGTTCTCCCAACACGTGCTCGCCAAGCTTCTGCCCGTATGTGTTTTGAAGCTTTGTCCCACTTCGCTGAAGCAAAGTGCGGTCGCCACACTACTCCCCCTCCAGTAGGATCCTTGAAGATCCTATGTAGTCGTAGAGGGAACTCCTGGTAGGGTGCCTTGTTGGGTTGGGATCTGGTCTTGGGGGCTTGAGGGAGGCACCTGTCCTTTTCAAATGTTGTCCGGATGTAATGGGTGGCGACCATCTTGTTAGCTTGCAGGGACACGATGGGTTGCTCAGCGATGGGTGTAGTCGCCGCGAGTACCGGTGGAGCTATTGGTATTGGGGAAGTAGTGACTCTTGATTCAATGGGAGGTGATGACTGTTGGAGAGAGTTTTGAGGTTGGAGAAGTTGTGGTACCGAAGTTTGGGCGGGCTGCAAGTGGAGAGGAGTCGTTGCAGCAGCGTTATTGGTTTCTACTAGGGAGAGTAGATGTTTCTGCTCGCCGGATGGAGGCGAGGGCTCTTCGTGAGACGGCGGCTGCTGGGGCAAGGGCTCTTCATGAGACGGCGGCTGCTGGGGCAAGGGCTCTTCATGAGACGGCGGTTGTTGGGGCAAGGGCTCTTCATGAGACGGCGGTTGTTGGGGCAAGGGCTCTTCATGAGACGGCGGCTGTTGGGGCAAGGGCTCTTCGTGAGATGGCGGTTGCTGAGGCAAGGGATTGTCACTGTGCACTGGGGTGGAGAAAACAGTTTCAGGGGGGCACGAGATGGTGTTTGAAGGAGGGTTGGAGCAGAACGATGAGGAGTCCAGGGATGAAGAGTCACTCAGAGAGCTGGAGAGAGAAGGAAAGTTGGCGCTTGAGTTGGTGTCTTCAACGTTATGGACTGTAGTCACCGGGGCAGTTGTTGTGACATTCATGTCACGGGGAAAAGCCGTCTGCTCCAGGTGTTGGAGGTTATTGGAGGTGGGAGTACAGGGATCACAGTGCTGAGATGGAGGTGGCTTGGGCAAATCAACCAGGATAATCGAGGGTCTCTGATCAGCAATGGGCTTAGTTTCTGAGACTTGAGCTGTTCTTACCTGGCGTGACCGGCCAAATCGCAGGAGAAGTCGTTCTTTGAGCGCCGCATATTTTCCTGAAACTGGTGGGTTCTCTACAATGTCGAAGACGCAGATGAGAGCCAGTTCATCCAAATTAACGATTATTGTGTTATACTTGAAATCGTCGTCGCTGGCGATGTTTGCAAAATTAAAGGCAGCTTCCAGTTGGTTGAGCCACAATGGAATGTCTTTGGGCAAGAAGGGTGGAGCTCGAAAAATCAATTTTGATATTTGAGATGGGGTGAGTTCCATCGTGAATGTTTGAGATTCCAAGATTTGCCCTTGACGTTGGCCGTTAATTCTTCATTCGAGTCGTCCGGCTCACCAATTTTGTAGTATGGTTGTTGTGATGATGTGGCTTGTGGAAAGGCTGCTGTAAAATTTTAATTAAAATTAATTTATTTAAAGCAAGACATTATAAAGAGAAAAGAAGCAACGGTTAAAATAACGGCCGCCAGCTTAAGCCTTCTTGTTTACCGCGTCAGTCGGCAGAGTCTCTGATGACGTCCCGCGCGCATGCGTAGTCAAGTTGACGCCCGCGCATGCGTAGTGAAATGTTCTCCCAACACGTGCTCGCCAAGCTTCTGCCCGTATGTGTTTTGAAGCTTTGTCCCACTTCGCTGAAGCAAAGTGCGGTCGCCACAGACTCTAGAGCAGTGATTCTCAACCACTGTGCCGCGGTAATTTTGTGTGCCGCGAAATTCTAAAAATGTGCCGCCGAATTTTAGTCATATGATTATGTTCACGTTTGTATTGGTTTTTCTTTTTTTCTTTTTCATTTTTTTA
Organism: Cordylochernes scorpioides; assembly: GCA_030710605.1. Classification (NCBI taxonomy): domain Eukaryota; kingdom Metazoa; phylum Arthropoda; class Arachnida; order Pseudoscorpiones; family Chernetidae; genus Cordylochernes; species Cordylochernes scorpioides. Next base: position 201,336,291 of record CP092864.1, on the reverse strand, counting down.
CTTTTTAAAATAACGAAATTAGCAAATTGAATGTTAGAGATGTATATTACTTATATTTTGCATAGAAATATTGATACATAATTTGAATTTTCTTGCATTCAAGTTAGCAAAAGTGTGCCGCGAAATTCTAAAATTGTGCCGCCAAATTTTCAAATCTTTAAAATAGTGCCGCAACAAAAAAAAGGTTGAGAATCACTGCTCTAGAGGATCATGCTGGTGATGGGAACGTCGACTACGAGCCGAAGTTTGAAAGGTGAGAGATAAATGTATAGATGCTCTATCATGTGATGTGAAGTGTGTGTGTTAATGCGCAAGCACCGAGTGACCTTTTGGCGCAGCGCCACAGCTTCCTCCAAGGTCCTCTCCTTGTACTTTCATCGAGCATTATCTGCCTACATACGTTGCGCAAGGTACCAAAAGCAGCTACAAGCATCCAATATTTTCCAAAGGTTCAACTAAAAGTCTGATCAGATTAGAATACTATGGCGGGTTATACCAATATCTAAAAATTGAAGTTACACATTTGTTACTAAGAAATTAATGCCTGTCTAATATTTAATTAAAAATCCCTAAGACACTTTGATTATTTATTTATCACACAAGTGAGTTGAATATTACATAATTAGTAGAAAGGATATGCGCAACGATGAGTTGTAATCGAATTAGGCCCGGGTACATTCCGAGTTGAGAATGACGAAATTACCTCTTCTGGTTCCTGAAATTTAGTGATATTTAGATAACAGGACGGAGTTACAGAACTCATTTGAACCTTGGATGGCGGTGGAATTATAATTGGTAAAATGGGTTTATTTCTACCCTGGAGACAATCAATATACTTGAGTTCAAAAAACAACTCTCTGATTGCCATTCGTTTTTTCTTCTTTTTTTTTCTCCCCGGGCAAGGACATATTCGATGTCGAAGGGAAGGCATGGAGGCGAATTATTTATATTCGCCAAGGTGGTAAACCGACATCCATCCACTTTTCCCCATAGCTTCAGACAAATTGGATCCCTTTGGCAAATTCCTGGATTATCTTCTGGCATTGAATTACGATATTTTCTCTTTCCACGTTTTTTTTTGAGTGGCACTATTTTTTCCAAGTAACATGTTTCTCCAGGACGTGTTGGATGGCGACAGGCGATCAGTTTGATATCTTTCTTTTCAAAAACTTCTATTTCTTTGATACCATTTAACATATCTAATTCAATGTCTCCCAGTTTTTCTTTTCTTGGGTTGTTACATCCGCAGATAATTCTTGATAGCCACTTCATCTTTCAAATAGCGTTGAAAGCTTTACAACAAAGAGAATTGGCTCCACTGTTGATATCGATTTCTTCATCAAAAACGATACATCTCCAACGAAAAAGACCCGGTTTTTCTGTTGAACCTGAAGGGCTAAACTCAGAAATGGAGATATATCCATATTAATAGAGATTTTTGTCAAAAATATAATTATATTAACTCGAGATTTCACGATATAAAGAGAGAAAGACACGAATTAATTAAATATATATTTTGAAAGACACTCTTATATAAGGGGTTCCTTATTATTTTTACAATATATCATTAATGCTAAAAACAGTTCGGAGGATCAGAAATTTGTATACACTCATTCAAAATGGTTGAGCAAACATACCACTCTGCGAGTGATTTGCGGTAGAGTCTCCAATGAGAGATCATAGCCCAAAACCATAGACATATGCAGAGCGCCATCTTGTGGAAGAAAATAAATAAAACATTTATTGAACTTTTGCCGTGATATTTGGCCCACACAATTTTTTTATAAATAGAGAAATTTCAACTACGAACGCGTTTCGGTCTGTTGGCCCTTGTCAGTGTGGTTAAATTATATGTCTACCGCCAAATATCACAAAACAAGTTCAATAAACCATTAATATATAATGATAAAATGGTTAATAATGATATTTTATACAATATTGACTATTGACTCTGCAACTACAATATTTATTATATATTGACTTTGAAATCAGATATTTTATATTCATGTCTCTAATATTTTACAAAGGTTTAGCTGAGAGTCTATATGAATGAGAATACCATGAACGAACGTTCAAATATAAAGATATGGAAGTTACACAGGTGTAACAAAGGAATATGATATTAGATAATTATTTAATATAGAAGCACATAGAAAATTCTCTTCAAGGCCTTTATTACACAGGCGTGTTCAATATTGCATATTCAAAACAATGGGTATGTACAGCGATGAGATGCACTCAAATGGGTGCTTGGAACATTCTGCGTTTGGAATGAATAATTTGGATCTTCTGGTTCCTCCTCCTTTGTGACATTTATGGGAGTGGACAACGGTTTCAGTCCTTACTTCAGCAATAGATGGTGGTGGAAATATGATAAGGATATTGGATTTACTTGTTTCCCACGCACCATCATCATCCTTGAGCTCAAAATGGATTTCTTTGATAACCATTCGTTTATTTTTTTCTTTCTCCGCGGGCGAGGAGATAGTTGATCTCAAATGGGAGATTTTTTGGTACTGTTTCTATTCGCCAATGTCAGGAAGCGACTTCCATCCTTTTTTCCCCAAAGAGTCAGGCAGATTGGCTCGTTTTGACAACTTCTTTTATAATCCTTAGGTTTATTATTGAACCCACTTCTTCCTTCATCTTTTTGAGTGGCACTGCCCTTGTCAAATAACAGGTGTCGCCGACACGTAGTGGATGGGAGCAGGAAACCAGTTCAATATCTTCTTTTTAGAAATCTCCATTTCTATTTCGTCATTCAAGGTATTTAAATCCACGATCTTCCATTTCTTCTTTGTAGGCCCGATACATCCGCACAGAATCCGAGAGAGCAATTCCATATTTTGATAGCGTTGACAGCAGCAGTGTCCAAGGAATAGATTTATAACAAAGTGATTTGTCTCCTTTTTTGATATCCATTGCTGTCATAAAATACTATGTATCTCCAGTATCTCTCGGAGAGACCCAATATTTCTGTTGAACCTGGGAGGACAAAAACAGAAATGGAGATAGATCCATATTTTATCTAGCTTAAAAAATAGAAAATAAAAATTCACTACAATGTAGAAAGATTCGATACGGAAGTTAATTTTTTGAATTTCGTGAAAAGGCATTTAGATGTGTTTTGTTATGATTTTCCTAATATCGATATTATGTTTGAATTATCCAACAACCTCTTTGTGGTTAGGTAATTGTATCAGATATAGAGCACACACATTATTCTGTTAAATATTTTTTTTCAAAAATGTGATTCAACCACACCTACTTGTTTATTAAAAACAAAAATAATATTTTTTGTAAAATATTTTGTTGCTATTTATTTTGTTGTCAAAACGTGGATTCAATTTATTACATCTTCTCTAGGTATTTTGAAAGCTGATAAATTCAGCATTTATATATTTCCTCAAATTGATTTCCTTAACCCGCTTCTTCTCTCTGATTCTCTGCACCAAGAAGACGCATTTTGTATTTAGTTAATTTATTTCTTAGATAGTTTTATCTTTAAAAAAACCTTAATGGTAAGATGCATTATCTTTATAATGGGACTCAGATAATTGAAACATTCAAATATTTCTAACCCGAAATTCCTTCAGGGTTGAGAGATATTCAAAAGTATTCAAGGTTCAACAAATGAAAAAAAATCAATTCAGGTTTTATAAATATCACCAAATATTTGTAATGGTTAAAGAAAAAATGTTTTTACAATATTATTTTAACATAATATAAATAAATATATTTTATTAAAGTTTCTGTTACTGTCACATGCAGAGAGGCTCAATAATTTAACAATAAATCTATTAAGGTGATGACAGAGCGTGACTTGACGAATAGATTATTAAAATATTTATTTTTCTCGAGTAAATTTATATTTTGTATTATTGAATACAGCACGAGATATACAAGGTTTTGTAAACCATTCAAATTATGGTTATGTACACAGGATTACTTACAGCCAGAAAGACAACTTCATACACATGACTGCCACCCGCACGTGGCGCTTCTACCCGATTAAGTTGATCAACGCTCCAAAGGGCACTTGTACGTCTATCATTCACATGCAGCCTCCTTCCTTTCCATTTTTAAGAGAAATCATTAATAGGAGTAGGGATAAGGTATATCTTGGCCAACTTTATAGGGCCTCTTCAAGAGGTTCCATACAACCTTTACAATCATGTCTTTCATGGGAACATTTTTCTTCACCATTCCTTGCGGCCAGCTTCAAGTTCACCTCCATTTTAATCGCTATATCCCTGATATCAATATTTAGGTGTGGTATTCCACTTGTTTCTTCTCTGTAATATTGCAAAGTATTATTTCAGACATCGATCAGCACCTATCGGCAAAAGGATGGCCAAATCTCTATCTTTTGTTCAACCCGAGGACTCTGTTTTCGAAATTTTCAAGAGTTCGTAAAGGGATAGATGGTCGAGGGAGGAAATATATAAGTATCAGAGCCTCTGTAGGCGTGGGATATACAAACATGTAGAGACTGTTTATAAACGCCTTGATCTCTGTTATGACAGATTTTAGCATCTCTATCTGCGGGGCTCGACCTCAAATTATCGTTCTCATGACCATTTCCACAGACTTGATAAATCTTTCCCAAACTCCCCCGGAGTTGGGTTCATGCGTTGGAATGACGTCCCAATTAATTTATTTAATTGTAGATTATTCTCTTGTACTGTAGCGTTGTAGTTATTCTCTAGAAGCATGCCCGGTGGGGAATTAAAATGCTCATGTCTGTTCAGTAGTAAATTGTTCAATACTCTAATAGGTTCGATCAGCAGAGTCTAATATGAATCGAACTCTTCTCTCTATGTGAATCTTGATGATGAATTCATTTTCCATAGAGTGATCTTAAGGAATTTGAAAAGAACCAAGAGATCTAAAAGATGGAGCAGTCACAGAAGTTAAACCGCGATATACCAACTTCATGAACGTGTGCAAAATTCACTGTCGTCCGGTGGTATCAAAAATTCACTTCTCTTCAACCCAACTGCCCATATTTTCAAAGATCCCTCCTCTTCTCTGTAATCTCATTTTCTTCTAATAGTAATCATTCAAGTTAATTAATCAAAACGACAATTTAAGGGTATAGGCGTGTTAAAAATCATTGAATTCAAAAGCGGTTTTTAAATTTATTTTTTATCTTTATTACAATATATAAATGTATTGACATCATGCCATTACAGTTCTAAAAATATATCTATCCGCATTAAAGCAATTAATTGATGCAAATAGCACAAATTAAATTTATATGAAGTTACCAATGAATAAAAAAGTAACTACAAATACTATACACAGCCACTCAGCTATCACAGTTTGAAGATCGCTAGCGAATTTCCAGCAACACCGCACATTTCGTGGTCACAAAAGAAAAACATGAATTGCGTGCTTCGCTGTTGAGAAGATAGTGGGTATCTCAAAACGCAACTCTAAAATAAAATATAACTATAGGACCTGAGGCGACCGTGAACGTTATTCAACAGGTGGCTGGAGTGCGATAAAAAAAAGCTGACTCGATCTTGGGTACTCTGGATGAGGCAGTGGGAAGAGTGCTAGCCACAGAGGAAAGTCCGCCTCATAGACTCTAAAGGATCAGGCTGGTGGTAGGCACGTCGACCACGAGCACCCAGTTTGAATGATGAGAGATAAATGTATAGATGATCTATCATGCAATGTGAAGTGTGTGTGCTAATGCACAGGAACCGGGTGACCTTTCGGCGCAGCGCCACAGCTTCCTCCAAAGTCCTTTCCTTGTACTTTCTGCGAGCATTATCTGCCTGAAGACGTTGGCATAAGGTTTCAAGAGCAGCTATAAGTATCCAATATTTTTCAAAGGTTCAACTAATAGTCTGTTCAGATTAGAATACTATGGTGGGTTATTCACATATATAAAAATTGTAGTAACACATTTGTTACTAAGAAATTAATCACTGACAATTATTTAAATAAAAATCACTAAGACACTTCTCTTTGATTATTTATTTATCACCTAAGTGTGTTGAATATTACATAATTAGTAGAAAGGATATGCGCAACGATGAGTTGCAATCGAATAGGGCCCGGGTATATTCCTAGTTGAGAATGACGAAATTGCCTTTTCTGGGTCCTTCAATTTAGTGATATTCAGAGAACAGGACGGAGTTACAGAACTTATTCAAACCTTGAATGGCGGTGGAATTATAATTGGTAAAATGGATTAATTTCTACCCTGCAGACAATCATTATACTTTAGCTCAAAAAACAACTCTCTGAATGCCGTTCGTTTCTTCTTTTTTTCTCCCCGGGCAAGGACATATTCGATGTCGAAAGGAAGGCTTGGAGGCGAATTATTTATATTCGCCAAGGTGGTAAACCGACTTCCACCCACTTTTTCCCAAAGCTTAAGACAAATTGGATCCCTTTGGCAAATTCCTGGATTATCTTCTTGCATTGAATTACGATATTTTCTCTTTCCACGTTTTTTGAGTGGCACTATTTTTGCCAAGTAACATGTTTCTTTAGGACGTGTTGGATGGGGACAGGCGATCAGTTTGATATCTTCCTTTTTACAAACTTCCATTTCTTTGTTACCATTTAACATATCTAATTCAATTTCTATCAGTTTTTCTTTTCGTGGGTTGTTACATCCGCAGAGAATTATTGATAGCAACTCCATCTTTCAAATAGCGTTGACAGCTTTACAACAAAGAGAATTTGCCCCATTGTTGATATCGATTTCTTCATCAAAAACGATACATCTCCAACGACAAAGACCGTGTTTTTCTGTTGAACCTGAAAGGCTAAGCACAGATACCACTCTGCCAGTGATTTGCAGTAGTCTCCAATGAGAGATCATAGCCCAAAACCATAGATATAGGCAGAGCGCCATCTTGTGGAACAAAAATAAACAAAACTTTTTTTGAACTTGTTCAGTGATATTTGGCCCAACCAATTTTTTATATAGAGAAAAGTCAACTACGAACGCGTTTCGGGCTGTTGGCCCTCGTCAGTGTGGTTAGACTGTAGGTCGTCTGCCAAATATCACCGAACAAGTTCTATAAACGTTTAGTTTATAATGATAAAATGTTTGATAATGATTATTTATACAATATTGACTATTGATTCTACAACTACAATATTGATTATATATTGAATTTGAAATCATGTAATTTTATTTTTATATGTCTCTAATATTTACAAAGGTTTAGCTGAGAGTCTATTTGAATGAGAATACCATGAAGGAACGTTCAAATATAAAGGTATGGGGGTTACACAGGTTTAAAAATGAATATGATTATCGTAAAGATAGAGGCTTGCTGGCCGGCATTCATATTTATATGAAAAATAGACACTTTGGCCAATTGGGGTTTTGGTATAACTTCAGTTTTTGGGGTAATTTTTCTATTCGCCAATGTTAGGAAGCGACTTCCATCCCTTTTTCCCAGAATATTAGGCAGATTGGCTCGTTTTGACAACTTCCTTCATAATCCTTTGGTTTATTATGGAACCCACTTCCTCTTCCATGTTTTTTAAGTGGCAATGCCCTTGCCAAATAACAGGTGTTTCTGACACGTAGTGGATGGGAGCAGGACACCATTTCTATATTTTCTTTTTTAGAAATCTCCATTTCTATTTCTTCATTCAAGGCATTTAAATCAACGATCTCCTATTTCTTCTTCGAAGGATTGATACATCCGCATAGAATCCGAATAAGCAATTCCATATTTTTGATAGCGTTGACAGCAGCAGTGTCCAAGGTATGGATTTATAACAAAGTGGTTTGTCTCTTTTGTTGATATCCATTGCTGTCATAAAATGCCATGTATCTCAACCTGGGAGGCGAAAAACAGAAATGGAGATACATCCATATTTTATCTTGCTTAAAAATTGAAAATAATATTTCAAAACATTGGTGAAAGGTTAGATAATGACGCTATTTTTGTAATTTCGAGAACAGACATTGAGACATGTATTTTTAAGATTTTCCTAACATTTATATTATGTTTGAATTTCCCTACAACCTCTTTGGAATTAGATAATATTGCAAAGGTTTTCTTTTATGAAATGCTATCAAGTTGAATGCGCACACATTAAGCTGTTAAATAGGTATTTTTCAAAAATGTGATTCAGCCAAACCTACTTGTCTATTAGAAACAAAAATAATATTTTTGTTAAATATTCTGTTGCTATTTATTTTTGTTTTAAAATACGTGGATTTAATTTATTATACCTTCTCTAGGTAATTTGAAAGCTGATAAATTCAGTATTTCTACATTTCCTTAAATCGATTTTATTCGCCCGCTTCCTCTCTCTGAATCTCAGCACCTAGATCTCTAGTTTTTTTTTCAATTAATTATTTTGGTTACTTTGAAAAACAAGCCTTAATTTTAATATACACTGTCTTTTGTCTTGTGTTGGGGGCTAAGAACATAATTTGAACATCCTAATTCTTCCAACCCATAATTTCTTTAGGTTTTAAAAATATTCAAGTGTTCAATGATCAACAATTAAAGTAAATTAATTCAGGTTTTTATAATATCACAAATATTTTTAATGGTTTTAGAGAAAAATGTTTTTACAATAATTATTTAATGTATTTTGAAAAAATATTTTTTCTCAGAGTTCAATTACTGTCACACATGCAGAAACACTATCTCACTAAACAATGAATCTTTTGCGGTGCCGACAGAGAGTGACGTTGATAATTAAAATATTAAAATATATCAGGAATTTGTGAATTAAAACCAAATGTATAACAAAATGATTTTTCAAATGAGAGCCATTCTTCTACTCTCCCAAAATTTGATAATAAAAATGATTGTGATAAAAAATACTATATTATCATTAAAAAATTAACAGAAAGAAATTTACCTCAAAAATATAAAAAATTTAAATGAGCTGATAATTTTAATTGTTTTATGATATATAGTAAAAACGAATTCTTGAAATTCCTCATTATATCAATAGAAATATAAATAGCGTTTATATTTGTTTCAATATGAATTTGTCTATCTAATTTAGCTATGAAATATAATTTGAAACTAGGTAAAACTGCGAAAAATCCATATATATATTTTTAAAATATTCAAATATTTACTTTATTTATTTTAATATTTTGCGAAAATAAAATGGTTAATAATGAATATACATACAATATTTAATATTGACCTCAAATACAATATTGATTATATATTAACTCTGAAATATTGAAATTTTATATTTATTTTTCTAATATTCTACAATGGTTTAGCTGAGAGTATATTTGAATGAAAATACCATAGAGGCACGTTCAAATATAAAGATATTGAGGTTAGATACATGGGAGTAAGAAGAAAATGCTCTACGAATATTTTTCATTATTAAGCACAAGAAAATTCCTCTCTAAACCTTTATTAATTAGGCACGTTCAATATTGCATATTCAAAACAATGGGTAGGCACAGAGAAGAGATGCACTCAAATAAGCTTTGAACATTCTGCGCTTTGAATGACGAATTAGGGTATTTTGGTTCATTTATTTGTGTCATTTATGGAAGGGGACATCGGGTCAGTCCTTACTTCAGCAAAGGATGGTGGCGGAAATATGATAGGGAAATTGGATTTACTTCTTTCCCACGCACCATCAACATCCTTGTTCTCAAAATAAATTTATTTGATAGCCATTAATTTCTTTTTACTTTCGCCGCGGGGGAGGAGATAATTGATCTCAAATGGGAGGCTTTTTGGGGAACTGTTTCTATTTTCAATGTCAGGAAGCAACTTCCATCCTTTTTTTCACAAAGTTTCAGCCAGATTGGCTCGTTTAGACAACTTCTTTCATAATCCTTTGGTATATTATGGAACCCACTTCTTCTTCCAAGTTTTTTTAAATGGCAGTGCCCTTGCCAAAACACATGCGTCGCCAAAACGTAGTGGAAAAGAGCAAGACACCATATCAATATATTCTTTTTTATAAATATCCATTTCTATATCTTAATTCAAGGTATTCAAATCAACGAACTTCCATTTCTTATGTGAGGGCTTGGTAGCTCCGCATAGAATCCAAATTAGCCATTCCATAATTTTTGATAGCGTTGACAGCAGCAGCCTCCAAGGCTCAGATTTATAACAAAATTGTTTGGCTTCTTTGCTGAAATTCATTGCTGTTATGAAATACCATATATCTCCGGCATATCTCAGAAATACACAAATTTCTGTTGAACTGGGGAGGCTTAAAACAGAAATAAAAATACACCAATATTTTTTCTAGCCAATAATAGAAAATAAAAATTCAAAACAATGGGGAAAGTTTAGAAGAGAAAGTTATATTTCAGATTTTCGAAAAAAATATATATTTAGGCGTTTATTGTTAAGATCTTACTGACATTGATATTATGATTAATTTTCCTACAACCTCTGTCTGATTAGGTGATATTGTACACCTTTCTATTTTATGAATTGGTATCAAGTTTGGAGCACACAGTCAGTCTGTCTCATAAGTATTTTCTAAAATGTGATTTATCCACACCTTCTTGTCTTTCAAAAATAATATTAATATTTTAAGTGAAATTTGTTATTGCTATTTAGTTTTGTTGATAAATTAATTTATAATATCTTCTCCGGGTATTTTCAATGCTGACTAGTCCAGTATTTCTATATTTCCTCAAATTAATTTTATTCGCCTGCTTCCTCTCTCCGATATCAGCACCTAGATGACTCAGTTATTTCGTTTAATTTTTTCTTTGGTAGCGTTACCCTAAAAAAACAAATCTTATGGTTAATATGCACTGTCTTTTGTACTGTCTTGGGGCTGAGAAAACAATATAAACAGCCAAATCTTTTCAACCTATAATTTCTTCATATTTGAGAAATTACAAAAGTGTCCAAGGTTTAGTAATTGAAAGCAAATTCAGTCTTTTAAAATATCAGCAAATATTTGTCATGGTTAGATAATTATGTTTATGCAATATTATTTCAACATATTCCAATTAAATATTTTTCTCAGAGTTCAGTTACTGTCATACATGCTGATATACTTTCTTAAATAACACTAAATCTTTTGAGATGGCGACAGAGAGTGACGTTGATGAAGATAATATTAGAATATATCAGGAATATTTGATTTAAAACCAAATGTATAAAAAAATGAATCTTTGCATGATAGCCATTATTCTACTCTGCCAAAAGTTGATAACTCAAAAATATATATGATAATAAGAATTACCATATTATCATGAAAAATTAACAGAAAAAAAATTACATTAAAAATATGAAATGAGCTTAACTTGCCAATTGCTTTGTGCTGTATAGTGGAAAGAAATCTTAGAAATCCTCATTATATCATTGAAATATAAAAAGCGTTATATGTTTTTACAATATGAACTTAGCTATCTAGTTTACCTATGAAATAAAATTGGAAATGATGTAAATCATCAAAAATCCATATATATTAACATATTTAAATATATATTATATATATGCTAGTATTTTGCAAATATAACATTGCCGATAATTATTATTTAAATAATAATGACTATTTATTCTACTACTAACATTTTAATTATATATTGACTTTTAAATAATGAAATTTTATATTTATACATCTCTAGATTTTACAAAGGTTGAGCTGAGAGTCCATTTAAATGATAATACCTTGGAAGGACATTCAATTATGAAGAGATGAAATTTACACTGGTGAAACTAGAAGATAATTTTTGTACAAATAATTCATAAAGAAACACATGAAATTCCGTTTTAAACCTTTATTACACAGGCGTGTTCAAGATTACATATTCAAAACAATGGGTATTTACAGCGAAGAGAAGCACTCAAGGCTTCTGGGAATATTCACCGTTTGGAATGACGAATTTGGATCTTTTGGTTCCTCTACCTTTGTGATATTTATGGGAGTGGACAACGGTTCATTCTTTCTCCAGCAATAGATGGTGGTGAATATATGATAGGAAAATCGAATTTTCATGTTTCCAACGCACTATCTTCATCCTTGAGCTCAAAATAAATTTCTTTGAGAGCCATTCTTCTCCTTTTTCTTTCTCCGCGAGCGAGGAGATAGTTGACCTCAAATGAGAGGCTTTTGGGCGAACTGTTTCTATTCGCCAATGTCAGGAAGCGACTTCCATTATTACTTTCCCAAAGTTTCAGGCAGATTGGCTCTCTCGTTTTGAAAACTTCCTGCATAATATGTTGGCATATTGCAGAACCTACTTCTTCTTACATGTTTTTTAAGTGGCATCGCCCTTGCCAAATAACAGGTGTCGCCGACACATAGTCGATGGGAGCAGGACACTAGTTCAATATCTTCTTTTTCAGAAATCTTTATTTCTATTTCGTTATTCAAGGTATTCAAATCATCGATCTTCCATTTCTTATTTGCGGGCTTGGTACATCAGCACAGAATCCAAGATAGCCACTCCATATTTTTGATACCGTTGACAGCAGCAGAATCCAAGGTATAGATTTATAACAAAGTGGTTTGGCTCCTTTGCTGATATCCATTGCTGTCATAAAATACCATATATCTACAGCATCTCTCAGAAAGACACAATATTTCTGTTGAACCTGGGAGGCTAAAAACAGAAATGGAGATATATCTATATTTTATCTAGCCTAAAAAATAGAAAATAATAATTTACAACAATCGAGAAAGTTTCAATGCGGAAATTGAATTTTAGATTTTCGAAAAAAAAAGACATTCAGACATATATTTTATATAATACATTGATATAGTGTTCAAATTTCCCACAACCTTTATGTTGTTAGGCTATATTGTAAACTTATTAATTGGTATCAAGTTGAGAGCACACACATTAGTCTGTTAAATCAGTGTTTTTCTAAAATGTGAATCAACCACACCTACTTGTGTATTGAAAACATAAATAATAATTTTTTAAATATCTTGTTGCTACTTATTTTTGTTGTTATATACGTGGATATAATTATTACACCTTCTTCTGGTATTTTGAATGCTGACTAATCCAATATTTCTATGTTTCCTAAAAAAATTGCATTCGCCCGCTTCCTCTCTTTGATACTCACCACTAAGAAGACTCATTTTTTTCAACTATTTTTTTTTCGCTACCTTGAAAAACAAACCTTAATGTTAATATGCACTTTATTTTGTATTGTGTTGGGAGCTAATAACATAATTTAAACAGTTATATCTTTCTAACCTATAATATCTTCAGATTTGAGGAAATCCAAGTGTTCAATGTGTTCAACAAATAAAAGCAAATCAATTCAGGTTTCAAAAATTTCAACAAATATTTGTAATGGTTAGAGAAAAATGTTTTTACAATAATATTTCAATTTATTTCGATTAAATATTTTTTCTCAGAATTCAGTTACTGTCACACATGCAGAAACACTATCTTACTAAACAATAAATATTTTGAGGTGGCGACAGTGTGTGACGTTGATGATTTTAATATTGAAATATCAAAATATATCAGGTATTTGTGAATTAAAATCAATGAATAACAGAATGAATTTTGAAATGAAAGCCATTCTTCTACTCTGCCAACATTTGATAATAAAAATAATTGTGATAAAAATATTTACTATATTATCTTTAAAAATTAACAAAAAAATTAAATTAAAAATATAACAACATGATATGAGCTAAACACTTCAATTCCTTGTGACATATTGTAAAAATATAATTCTTAAAATTCCTCATTATATCAATAGAAATAGAAATAGCGTTTATATTTGTTTCAATATGAACTTGTCTATCTAATTTAGCTATCAAATAAAATTGGAAATTATGTAAATCCGCAAAAATCGATATATTTTAACATATTCAAAGATTGGCTATATTTATTTTAATAATCTGCGAAAATAAAATGGTTAATAATGAATATTCATACAATATTTACTATTGACTACAACTACAATAACGATTATATATTAACTTTAAAATAATGAAATTTTATATTTATGTCTCTAATATTTTACAATGGTTTAGCTGAGAGTATATTTGAATGAAAATACCATGGAGGCAAGTTCAAATATAAAGATATTGAAGTTAGACACATGTAACTAGGAAGAAAATGCTTTACGAATATTTCATTATTAAGCACAAGAAAATTCCTCTTCAAACCTTTATTACACAGGCGTTTTCAATATTGCATATTCAAAACAAAGGGTATGCACAGCGATGAGATGCACTCAAATGGGTGCTTAGAACATTCTGCGTTTGGAATGACGAATTAGGATATTTTGGTTCCTCCAACTTTGTGACATTTATGGGAGGGGACAAGGGTTCAGTCCTTACTTCAGCAATAGATGGTGGTGGAATAATGATGCGGAAATTGGATTTACTTGTTTCCCACGCACCATCATCAACCTTGAGTTCAAAATAATGTGGTTACGTAATAGTACAAAGATTTTCTTTTATGATTTTTTCAGGTATAGAGCACACATATTAGTCTGTTGAATAAGTATTTTTCTAAAATGTTATTCAACCACATCTACTTGTCTATTAGAAAAAAATATATTTTTTTTTGTGAAATATTTTGTTTATATATCTCGATTTTAATCGCTATATCCCCGATATCAATATTTAGGTGTGGTATTCCACCTGTTTCTTCTCTGTAATATTGCAAAGTATTATTTTAGATATCGATCAGCACCTATCGACAAAAGGATGGCCGAATCTCTATCCTTTGTTCGAACTGAAGACTCTGTCTTCGAAATTTGCAAGAGTTTGTAATGGGATAGATGGTCGAGGGAGGATAAATATATAGGTATCAGAGCCTCTGTAGGCGTGGGATCTACAAACATATAGAGCCTGTTTATCACCGCTTCGGTCTCTGTTATGATAGCTTTTTGCATCTCTATCTGCGAGGCTCGGCCTCATGGCTTTTTCCACAGACCCGATAAATATTTTCCAAACTCCCGAGGAGTCCGGTTCATGCCTCGGAATGCACGCGCGCACCCAACTGATCGGCAGCCGTTCTTTTGAGCTCCGCCGTTTTACGCCGTTGGCGTGCGTAAGAATGCGCATAAGTGTGTCAACCCCCATATCACCAGAAAGCCCTGAACGAGCTGCACGTGCTCCTGTAATACCCAGCTCCAAACTCCAAGCCAGCACCGAGATATTGGCGAAAATGAATTTCGAAAATAATTCGAATATTTTTCAAGCAACCGCTACCAAAGCGAATTCGCCTGCTGGCGGAAGAAATACAAAATTTGCCGCCGCAGACGGCATCGCACCAAAATCGCCTACAAACGGCGCTGAAAAAGCCTTAAAGAATTGGGTTGATGCAATGGAGGAGGAGGAAGAAGACGGCTACACCGTGGTAAAGAACAAGAAGAGACGCCGTGATTCGGCGACTATTCCGAATACGAGCTCCTACATGGCGCAGTCCAGCAGCGTCAGAACCAGCGGACCCACCGACGTGCCTCCGAGAATAGGCACGACTGGAACACGGGCACCCCAGGTCCAGGAAGTCAAGGCCACGCGAGCACACATCGCGGACGCCAGGGTGCGGCAGGCGTCGTCCACCCAGGAACAGTGCGTTTACATCGAGCACTGCCCTGACTTCACTCCCTACCAGTACCTCCAGGCGGTAGATAAGGTGGTCGGCGGGGCCAAGAACATTATCCAGCTGACCAGGATGAACGGCCACGTCCTGGTAGGCTTAACCACTAAGGCCCCTGCAGAGCGCCTCATCGATGGGGGTCTCGAGATCGAGGGCACAACCCTCAGGACCTTCCTCTTCCTCAAGAGGGCGGAGAGATTCATTATTAAAAACCTCCCCTTCTTTGTAGAAAACGCCACCATCATCGAGACGCTGCGGCCATATGGGCGCGTGACATCCATCGCCCCCATGCAGTTCAAGGTGGGTGAATACACCTATGCACACCTATACATCCTTCTCCACGACGGTGTTAAAATGGAGAGATGCCCACCCGCCTGGATATTAAATCCAAAGGGGACATCCTGCCGGCCTTCTTTACTTTCGGCATTAAGTGCTCTAAGTGTAACAAGCAGGGTCACCGCAGGGCCAACTGCCCAATGCTCGCCAGGCAGACCACCGGCCCCAGGCAAGCTTCACCCTCCTCCCCCACCGATGCCAGGTCACCCGCCGCACCTCAGAAGCCCAGTCAGCCAGCACCTGCGCCCGCTGCATCAGCACCCCCTACTCCACCTGCGGAGGTGCCAATTAAAGCTCCCGTGACCCCGCGCTCCACGACGCCTCAGCCTGCTGAACCAGAACCCCCTAATCAACCCGAGAAGGAACAAAGGCCAGCAATCGTAGCCGCTCCTCTTCCTCCTCTATCTGCCCCGAGGACGCTCGAGACCGCTCCTACAACCATCAAGAAGATGGATGTGGAGAATAGAGATCAAGAGAACACCGGAACGTCCTCATCATCCCAGAAGAGCGTTGTCAGGGACGAACTCGACACCTTCCTCGAGAAGGCCTCCAGCTCCTTGTATGCCGAGACTGACCAACTAGGTCTCCAGAGGGAAGAGGTACTACGCGCCCTCGCCTCACAGCGTGTCCTGTGGCCGGGCCACATTGCCTTGGCCGTCATCGATGTCCACGGCGAGGAGATGACCATCATCAACGCCCATCTGGCACACGACCCCCACGAGCGGAAGGGGCAACTGGAGCTCCAGGCGGCGACAGCGATCCTGGAGGGGGCCTGGGTCCTCGGGTATCTTAATATCAGGGAGTCTTCATCGTGCTCCGCCGATGCCCTCGCCGCTCTTCTGGACCTGGCTACGCTGGTGGACGTAGCCACACAGTTTGACGCCGCCCACCTGCCCACCAGGGTCGCTAGCCACGGCGACCTTATCGAGAGCAACCGACTGGACCGGATCCTCGTTCCTGCGGGCTTCCTGGATCACGTGAACACCTACGCGACCAGTTACTATCACCTCTCCGACCACCGCCTCGTGCTGCTCTAGTTGGGCTCGCCCCCCGTCTCTCCCCAGCCTCGCTTGGCCGCGATGATCCGCTCGGGGCTTGTGCTGGAACACTTGGCTGGCTACATCCGGGAGTTAGAGGGATCCTGTGGGACAGGTGGACCACGATCAAGGCAAGGCTGCTAGCGGAGGCCAGATCTCTCCACGACCCGCGTCACGCTGCTAGCGACGGCTACGTCACCCGAGCCCGAAGATTCATCGCGGCGCAGCTCGAGGCCTCCTCCGTCCTGGCCGACTACCCTTCGCATCCGGACCTGGCGCGCGCGGTTCATCTTCCACGCCCCACCACCGTCCACCGTCGTCAGGGATGACAACGGCCGCGTCATCGAGGGCCCCGAGCTACGGCGAAAGGCCCTCGACACTTTCCGCCCACGCTTCTCCCGCGCGACCTGCGATCCGGCTGCCGGCGCGGCCTTCATCCAAAGGACGGTCTCCCCAATCGACATCGACGCGGATGACCCCATCCACAGGGAAACCATCACCGCGGAGGAGATTGCCACCGCCATCCGCCGCCTCCCTCGAGGAAGAGCCCCCGGCTGGGACGGCTTACCCTGCGAGCTCCTCGCTGCCTTCGAGGACTTTTTTGCTGAAGCTCTTGGGCGTGTGTTCGCGGCTTCACGGCTCCGCGGAGCCCTGCCTCCGTCGACGCGGCGCAGTTCAATCTGCCTGATACCCAAGGCCCGCGGCGGTCGCGGCCTCGATGGATACAGGCCCATCTCGCTGCCCTCGGCCGACTACAGGGTGCTGGCAGCCGTTCTCCTCCGGCGCCTCAGACCCCACCCACGAGCCCTGGTTCCAGACTGCCAGACCTACGCTGTCCCCGGGAGGTCCCCCTTTTGGAACATCGCCCAGGTCACCGATGCGGTTGAGGAGACAACTAATATGGGCTCGCCGCTGGCCGTCGTGAGCGTTTACCTTGAGTCCGCCATCGACTCCCTGGACCGCGGCTTCCTGGAGTCCCTGATGATGTCCCTTCGCCTCCCGCCGGCCTTCATAGGCTGGATCAAGATCCTGTACGCCGGGGCGGACGCGACGATCCGGGCTGGGGAATACCACACCACCGCTTTCCTCCTCCACAACGGCCTTAGGCAGAGCTGCGCCGTAAACGCCGCGCTGTTCAGCATCGCTACGGGGCCACTGCTACGTCGCCTGGAGTCGACCCTCGGCGTAGGCAATGTCAACTGCGGGTACGTCGACTGCTCCCTGGGCCACCGTTACTGGAGCTGCCAGACCATCAGGCCCCTCGTCCGGGAGGCCTTCAACATCATCAGGCGGCCCCCTGACCTGCAGGCTTGGATCTTCGGGTCCGGCCTTGAGGGCGAGGCCCTGACCATCCTCGCGTCGGCAAAGTTACGGATCTACCGCCACTTTGTTCAGGTTGGGCTCGGTGGAGTGGAGGACCCGCTCATCGCCTGGAGGAGAACACTCGCGCGCCGAGGATGCCTCCCCTCATCCTCTATTATATAAATTTTTGTACATATTTTAATTTTCCTATTTATTATTATATTATTTTACTATTATAACTCTCTTTGAGAGTGTAAATATATTGACAAGATGTCAATAAAAGTTGTTTAACTGTCAAAACACTTAATTTATTTAATTTTCAATTCTTATCTTGTTCTGTTGCGCTGTAGTTCTTCTCTAAAAGCACGCCCGGTGGAGAATTAAAATGATCATTTCTGGCTAGTAGTGAATTGTTCAATAACTCTAATAGGTTCAATTAGCAGTGTCTAATATAAATCTAACTGTTCTCTCTGTGTAAAGCTTGATGATGAATTCATTTTCCATAGAGTGATCTTAAGTAAGTTGAAGAGAATCAAGAGATATAAAAGATAGATCAATCACAAAAAAAAAAATAGACCGCGATATACTCTAACTCCATAAACGTGTGCCAAATTCACTGTCATCCGATGGTGTCAAAAATTCACTTATCTTCAACCCGGCTGCCCATATTTTCAAAGATCCCTCCTCTTCTCGGACATCTCATTTTCTTCTAATAGTAATTATCCAAGTGAATTGATCAAATCAACACTTTAAAGGTATAGGCGTGTTAGAAAGCATTATTTTTAAAAGCGATAATTTAATTTATTTTATATCTATATTAAAATATTTGAATTTATTGACATCATGTCAATAGAGCTATAAAAATATATCTTTCCGCATAAATCAATTAATTGATGCTAATAACATAGATTAAATTTATATGAAGTTATCAATAAATAAAAAGTAACTACAAAGACTATACACAGCCACTCAGCTATCACGGTTTGAAGATCGCTAGCGAATTTCCAGCAACACCGCACATTTCGTGGTCACAAAAGAAAAACATGAATTGCGTGCTTCGCTGTTGAGAAGATAGTGGGTATCTCAAAACACAACTCCAAAATAAAATATAACTATAGGACCTGAGGCGACCGTGAACGTTATTCAACAGGTGGCTGGAGTGCGATAAAAAAAAATGCATCAATTATTAAAATGTATATGATGAAAATATTAATATGATAGCATTGTGTGTGAAAAAATATTGAATGATTAAAAGAAAAACAATGGTTGCCTGTAAAGTCGGTTTTACGGGCGAAGATTTTACGTGACAACGGTAGAATATTTATTGATATGAATATAATTAAATTGCACAATAGGAACAAGGAATTGAATGAAGATAAGAATTGCACAGATTTTAACTATAGAAATATATTTTGTTGTTCAAATCAATAAGCTTGAGGGATAAGAGACTTATCCCTCAAGCTTATTGATTTGAACATACTATTAGGGGATTATCCTATTAATTGTTAGAAATATATTTTGTTTACTAAAACATTGTACATGTAAACTTAAACTTAACTAATTCCTATTTGAGTGATTTTGTTGAGGATAGGACGATGATAGGAGAAATATGAAATGAAAGGAAGTGTTTCTGCTGTAATGTGTCTTGCGAAAGTCAAGTCGATAGTTGTTCCTTTTAACGTAGTTGACCTAGAAACGTTTGATACGCAATCAAGATTATACGTATTTTCATGAATTTAAGAAACGAGTTGTCAGGCTTAACGTTTTTGTTAAAATCACCACACAGAAGAATCGGTATACTAGAATCAACTTGCACGAACGGTGGCACGTACTGGCTGTTGTGAATGTACGGACCGAGTCCTTGCCATAGTAACATTCCAATATCCTGCATACTAGCTCCTGGATGAATATATACAGCACCGAGTATAAACTTGAAGCTAGTATTAGCGGCGAAGCAAGTAACTTCAGTCATGCACATGTCACCCTTGGTTTTAATGACACGAGTTACGTCTGTAATCGCAACTTGGAACACTTCCGCCGTAGATGTCGATGATAATTTACGATAGATCGCCACTCCACCAGCCGCGTTGGTATTTGAAAATCAAAACACTTATTCAGATCGAAGGTTCAAATTTTTGCTAAATAAATTTGAAATTAAATAAAATTTGTAATTGTAAATGATGAAGTTGAAAATTAAAACATTTACTTAAATTAGATGTTAAAATTCTTGCTCAACACAGTTTAAATAAAGTTTTCTTATATCTGCCACTTTTTCTTAATATTTGTAATTTTAAAGAATCAATTCGGAAATCAAAACATTTATTCTGATCGAAGGTTCAAATTTTTGCTAAATAAATTTGAAACTATTTAAAATTTGTAAAATAATAATTAATTAATTAATTAATTTTAAACTAATAATTTACTTAACACTATCAACATTTATCAATAGTATGACATAACCTATAAACTCAGTTTCTCAACTTTTGTGTCAATCTAACAATTAATCAATCAATCATAGTTTACGATAATGAAATATCAGTGTACAATTATTTACCTTTATTGTTGTAGTTGTTGTAAATGACGAGTCTAAGCACTCCACATTTTCACTACAGACACAGCTGACGATACTTTAACCACACGTGTGAACTTGTATTATGACGCTTTCTTGTTTTTCCAACGCCAAGAACGTTCGAGAAAGACAAAGACAGAGACAAGCATGCGCCGATTCAATGCGCCTAATTCTCTAGCGCTGCGCGCGCAGCTGCGCGCGCAGCACTCTCGTTCGATGACTCATCGTAACGTTACCGGGCGTTACACTTTTTCATAAGTGACTCCCAGCCGCAACCTAATTTAAGACGTTGTCACGTCAAAAGCTGACTCGATCTTGGGTACTCCGGATGAGGCAGTGAAAAGAGTGCTAGCCACAAAGCAAAGTCCGCCGCATAGAGTCTAAAGGATCAGGCTGATGGTGGGCACGTCGACCCCGAGCACCCAGTTTGAATTGTAAGAGATAAATGTATAGATGATTTATCATGCGATTTGAAGTGCATGTGCTAATGCGCAGGAACCGTGTGACCTTTCAGCACAGCGCCACAGCTTCCTCCAAAGTCCTTTCCTTGTACTTTCTGCGAGCATTATCTGCCTGAAGACGTTGGCATAAGGTTTCAAGAGCAGCTACAAGTATCCAATATTTTCCAAAGGTTCAACTAAGAGTCTGTTCAGATTAGAGTGCAATGGAGGGTTATTCACATATATAAATTAATATATTGTGATTACACATTTTTTACTAAGAAATTAATGCATGACAAATATTTAATTAAAAATCACTAAGACACTTCTCTTTGATTCTTTATTTATCACACAAGTGTGTTGTATATTACACCATTAGTAGAATGGATGTGCGCAACGATGAGTTGCATTCGAATAGGAACCTGGTACAATCTGAGTTGTGAATGACGAAATTAGCTCTTCTGGTTCATCCATTTGGCGATATTTAGAGATGAAAACGAATTTTCAGAACTTATTTCAACTTTGGATTGAGGTAGAATTATAATAGGTAAAATGGGTTAATTTTTACCCTGCAGACAAACATTATACTTGAGTTCAAAAAACAACTCTCTGATTGCCATTTGTTACTTTTTTTTTCTCCCGGGCAAAGACATATTCGATGTCGAAGGGTAGGCTTGGAGGCGATTTATTTATATTCGCCAAAGTGAGAAACTGACTTCCATCCACTTTTTCCCAAAGCTTCAGACAAATTCGATCCCTTTGGAAATTCCTGGATTATATTCTGGCATTGAATTACGATATTTTTTCTTTCCACGTTTTTTGAGTGGCACTATTTTTGCTAAGTAACATGTTTCTCCAAAACGTGTTGGATGGAGACAGGCGATCAGTTTGATATCTTCCTTTTAACAAATTTACATTTTTTTGTTATCATTTAACATATCTAATTCAATGTCTATCAGTTTTTGTTTTCGTGGGTTGTTACATCCGTAGAGAATTCTTGATAGCCAATCCATCTTTCAAATAGCGTTGACAGCTTTACAACAAAGAGAATTGGCTACTTTGTTGATATCGAATTCTTCATCAAATACATCTCCAACGAATAAGACCCCGCTTTTTTCGTTGAACCTGATAGGCCAAACACAGAAATGAAGATATATCCATATTGATATAGCCTATTGATAGAGATTCTTGCCAAAATATCACTATATTAACTCGAGATTTCACGATAGAGAGAGAGAGAGAGAGAAAGGCACGAATTAATTAAATCATATATTTTTGAAAGACACTCTTTTATAAGTGGTTCTTTATTTTTTTTTGGAATATATCATCCATGCTTAAAAAAAGCTTGGAGGATCAGAAATTTGAAGATACTCTTTCAAGCTGGTTGAGCAAAAATACCACTCTGCCAATGATTTGCAGTAGAGTCTCCAATGAGAAATCAGAGCCCAAAACCTTAGATATAGGTAGAGCGCCCGTCTTGTGGAACAAAAATAAACATTGAACTGATGTGATATTTGGCCCACACATTTTTTTTTATATATATAGAGAAAAGTCAACCACGAACGAGTTTCGGTCTGTTGGCCCTCTTCAATGTGGTTAGACTATAGGTCCACCGCCAAATATCACCAAATAAGTTCAATAAACGTTTAGTTCCATTGTAAATAGACAAAAGAATTGCTATAAATTATTAAATTAAAACAAACGATAGCAATGCGTCTCTTTGTACATAAAATTTTAATATGCTAGCTTTCGGATCTTATCATCCTTCAACAGGCCAAGCTGTAAATTGAGAGAAAGAATATATATATTTAAATGTAAAATATTATTTATATACACCAACGAAGATAGAGAATAAAATATAAAATAAATAAATATAAACACATTTCACGAGTTCACGTTTTCTCGTGGCCAGGCTGCTGTTGTTTCATCTCTGTCCAAAGCTCAGTTTGTTTTCTTTTATAGTCAATTGGTCCTTTTATTCTAATGGCTGGGCTGTTTTTTGAAAAGACAACCATCATCAGTAATCTAACAGCAAGTGGCTATCCACTTCCCTTCATACTTAGACATAGTTTCAACCCTTCCAAACACACTCAGCCCGTAGTAAACCGTAACACCTGTATTATACCTTATTCCTTTGAAAATCAATCAATAGCCCTCTCCCTCAAGAAATTTGGTTTAAGAACCTTTTTTACCAACCACCTCTCAATAGGCCAAATACTCCGGAACCCCATCACCAAATCTAATATTAAGAAACGTCCCGACCAGCAACCATATGCCATTTACTCCATAGGTTGCCAAGATTGCAACGCTAAATATGTGGGTGAGACTGGCCGTTTCATTTACAACAGAATTTCCGAGCACAACAGAAATATAATAAACAAAGATCCCAAATCTTTGATCTTTCAGCATACCTCTAAAATCGGCCATGCCTTTAACCTTTCCGACCCAACCTGTCATTACCACAACATCAAATCCAAATATCAAAGATTATTAATAGAATCCTTCGTCTCTCAAGAATTAAACAGTATCAACAGGCGTATAGAACTACCATCTCAGTACCACTCATTCAAAAAAACAGCCCAGCCATTAGAATAAAAGGACCAATTGACTATAAAAGAAAACAAACTGAGCTTTGGACAGAGATGAAACAACAGCAGCCTGGCCACGAGAAAACGTGAACTCGTGAAATGTGTTTATATTTATTTTATTTTATATTTTATTCTCTATCTTCGTTGGTGTATATAAATAATATTTTACATTTATATATATATTCTTTCTCTCAATTTACAGCTTGGCCTGTTGAAGGATCGATAAGATCCGAAAGCTAGCATATTAAAATTTTATGTATAAAGAGACGCATTGCTATCGTTTGTTTTTATTTAATAAACGTTTAGTTCATAATGATAAAATAGTTAATAATGATTATTTATACAATATCGACTATTGATTCTACAACTACAATATTGATTATATATTGACTTTAAAATGATGTAATTTTATTTTTCTATGTCTCTAATATTTACAAAGGTTTAGCTGAGAGTGTATTTGAATGAGAATACCATGAAGGAACATTCAAATATAAAGATATGGAAGTTAAACAGGTGTAACAATGAATATGATATTAGATAAATATTTAATAGAGAAGCACATCGAATTCCTCTTCAAGCCTTTATTACACAGGCGTTTTCAATTTCACAAATTCAAAACAATGGATATGCACAGCGTTGAAATAATCTCAAACGGGTGCTTTGAACATTCTGCGTTTGGAATGACAAATCTGGATCTTTTGGTTCCTCTACCTTTGTGATATTTATGGGAGGAGAAAACGGTTCAGTCCTTACTTCAGCGAATGATGGTGGGAAAAATGTGAAAGCAAAATTAGATTAACATATTTCCCCCGTACTATCATCATCTTTGAGCTCAAAATAAATTCCTTTGAGGTCCATTCGTTTCCTTTTTCTTTCTCCGCGGGCAAGCAGATAGTTGATGTCAAATGGGAGGCTTTTCGGGAAACTGTTTCTATTCGCCAATGTCAAGTAGCGACTTTCTTCCTCTTTCCCCCAACGTATAAGGCAGATTGGCTCGTTTGGACAACTTCCTGCCTGATCTTTTGGCATATTGCAGAACCCACTTCTTCTTCCATGTTTTTTAAGTGGCACTGCCCTTGCCAAATAACATGTGTCGCCGACACGTAGTGGATGGATGCAGGACACCAGTTCAATATCTTCTTTTTTAGAAATCTCCATTTATATTTCGTAATTCAAGGTAGGCAAATCGATGATCTTCAATTTTTTATTTAGGGCTTGGTACATCCCAACAGAATCCAAGTTAGCCATTCCATTTTTTTTTGATACCGTTGACAGCAGCAGTGTCCAAGGCACACATTTATAAAAAGTTGTGTGGTTCATTTGCTGATATCCATTGCTGTCATAAAATACCATATATCTTCAGCATCTCTAGGAAAGACACAATATTTCTGTTAAACCTGAGAGTCTAAAAACAGAAATGGAGATACATCCATATTTTATCTAGGCTAAAAATGGAAAAATAATAATTCACAACAATGGAGAAAGATTCAATGTGAAAATTGAATTTTAGATTTTCGAATAAAAGACATTTAGATATGTATTGTTAATATTTTCCTAACATTGAAATAATATTTAAATTTCCTACAATCTTTGTGTGGTTAGGTTATATTGTAAACTTCTTTCTTTTATGAATTGGTATCATGTCTAGAGCACATACATCAGTCTGTTAAATCAGTATTTTTCTAAAATGTGATTTAGCCACACCTACTTCTCTATTAACAACAAAATAAGATATTCTTTTAAATATGTCATTGCTTCCTATTTTTGTTGTGAAATACATGGATTTAATTTTGTGATTAACTTTATTAAATAAATAAATATGTTTTATCAAATGAATAAACAAATTTTATTCATATATTTTTCTAATGTCAAACATACATTTTTAATATATTCATAACAACAATAATTACTGTGCTACCAAATCCAAACAATCAAAATAAATTAATTAAACAGAGTTTATTATAATATTATTATAAGGCATATTACAACTTCCCCGACTTAAAGCGACTTTATCACTCCTGGGATGTCGATGCAGAAAAGGTTGGATATTGGAGATGTGAGCCGTTCTTGGAGTTTTATCATCAGACTCATATTCAACATATTTGGGGTGGCCATCCATTTTGGTTACCCTTGTCACTTGATGCGGACCAGATAGCTTCCATTCCTTTCCAACCTTCTGATGTCTTACCAGAATATAATCGTCGATACTCATCTCTGGTCGCAGGGCCTTTTACGACTGTTAAAAAAGAGAAATGGAGATACATCCATATTTTATCTTGCTTAAAAATTGAAAATAATATTTCACAACATTGGTGGAAGGTCTGATAATGAAGTTATTTTTGTAATTTCGAGAACAGACATTGAGACATGTATTTTTAAGATTTTCCTAACATTGATATTATGTTTGAATTTCCCTACAAACTCTTTGGGATTAGGTAATATTGCATAGGTTTTCTTTTATGAAACGGTATCAAGTTGAGTGCACACACATTAGGCTGTTAAATAGGTATTTTTCTAAAATGTGATTCAACCACACCTACTTGTCTATTAGAAACAAAAATAATATTTTTTGTTAAATATTTTGTTGCTATTTATTTTTGTTTTAAAATACGTGGATTTAATTTATTATACCTTCTCTAGGTAATTTGAAAGCTGATAAATTCAGTATTTCTACATTTCCCTATATCAATTTTATTTGCCCGCTTCCTCTCTCTGATTCTCCGCACCTAGATCTCTAGTTTTTTTTTCCAATTAATTATTTTGGTTACTTTGAAAAACAAACCTTAATTTAAATATACATTGTCTTTTGTCTTGTGTTGGGGGCTAAGAACATAATTTAAACATCCCAATTCTTCCAACCCATAATTTCTTTAGGTTTTAAAAATATTCAAGTGTTCAATGATCAACAATTAAAGTAAACCAATTCAGGTTTTTATAATATCACACATATTTTTAATGGTTAGAGAAAAATGTTTTTACAATAATATTTCAATGTATTTTGAAAAAATATTTTTTCTCAGAGTTCAGTTACTGTCACACACGCAGAAACACTATCTCACTAAACAATGAATCTTTTGCGGTGCCGACAGAGAGTGACGTTGATATTTTTTTAATTTTATTTATTTATCAGATCAGACGCGATATCCCTACAAGGGATGCTTGCGTCAATAACAACACTAAATTCAGATACTATATTACATAAAAAAAAATTAAATAACTACAAGATTTGAAAAGATAAGAAAGAGGACATTAAAATCATTCTTGATTTTACATCACAACCAACAAAATAAATAAACCCAAAATATACACTACAGAAACCGGGAAAACATCGAATACAAGGATCTTTTTATGTTTGTAAATAGTAAGGACTCGTATTTTAAATTTAGAAAATTCTGTAAATATATCTATGATTTTCTCTCTTGGTTAAAAAAACCTTAATTATAATTAAGGTTTTTTAACCAAGAGAGAAAATCATAGATATATTTACAGAATTTTCGAAATTTAAAATACGAGTCCTTACTATTTACAAACATAAAAATATCCTTGTATTCGATGTTTTCCCGGTTTCTGTAGTTTTGGAAGATTGGGCACTCAAGAAGCAGATGTCTGGAATCCTGCTTCCTCTTTCCACATAAACATCCCGGATCGTCTATAGCTTCTATTCGAAACAGAAAATCTCCGAAATTTCCATGACCAGTAACGAATTGCACATTGTAAAAGTCAAGGCGGAAATATCCTGGAATCCCCAAAGGGAAAAAGAGACGAAAGTGATCACTTGTATTAGAAAACATATCTTCCATTCTTGTTCTTAAAAATCCATTTATTATTGAAGGAGAATGTGGACTGAACGTTCGTTGGTCTTCCTCGCTTAGTTGATCCAATTCATTTTTAATCAATCTTGATTCGATAAAATCAGTCAGGAATGGGATCTCTGCCAGACAGTGGACACAATTTGAGGAAGATGTTTTAAACGATCTAGTAGCCCAAAGAACAATTTGGTATTGCATCGAATTTAATTTCTGTTTACAGCGGTTATTTATTTGGTAAAACCAAATGTCAGCTCCATATGTTCGAATAGGTCTAATTAGCGTCTTATACAAAATTAACCTTTTATTAGAGTTTATACCCCATATTTTGCCGCTGAGGGAAAAAAGCAGATTTTTCATGCGATGCGCTTTATGCAAAATCTCATTGATGTGAGGGGTGAAATTTATTTTTGTTTTGAACCTATGATTAGATAATTTCATTCCCAAAATTTTGATTTCATTTGAAGGCTTTATGACGGTTTTTTGAAATTCCAACTGGAACCTATGGAAATTGTTAAAGTGAATCAAGTTTGTTTTTTTCTGGATTTATTTTTAACTTGTTTGAGCGACACCATTGAGTGACATAGTTTAGAGTGTTCACTAACTCAGTTTTTAGACCCTCTAAATTATAATGCCAACATATAATAGAGATGTCGTCCGTGTAGCAAATAATTTCAGCGTTTGTTGATTTAAAATTCATTAAAATATCGTTTAGCAAGATGTTCCATAATAACGGTGACAGTGGACTACCCTGAGGACATCCCTTAGTAAGGTTTTTGGAGACCGTTTTGCCACCGTATGACAGACAAACTGTCCTTTTATTATTCAAATAGGATTGGATGATTTGAATCAGAGAGCTGGGAACGTTGTCTAAATCCATTCTTTTTATTATAGCTGGCCACCATGCATTATCAAAAGCCCCTGATAAGTCCACTGCGATCAACGCCGTCAGTTCTCTTTGCTTGTGTTCCAGAACAGTTTCAGTCAGCTCTTTCATAGCAGTAATTGTTGATTTATGCCTGGAGAAGCCATGTTGTCTATGACTCATCAAATTGTTTTCGTCATAAAAGGTAGTAAGTTTATTTTTAATAATATTTTCGAAAATTTTTGAAATGTTTGATAGCAAGGAAATTGGTCTGTAGCTTTTACTAACTATCTACTTTAGGAATGATTTTCACAAAAGAGTTTTTGCAATAATCTGGGAAATATCCCAAACTTATACATTTTCCGAATATTTGATCGAGGATTATGGAAATCCTAGGGTAGGCGTATTTCATAATATTATTGCTAATATTATCTGACCCAGGTGCTTTCTTATTTTTCAATAATACAATAATTGATTCAATATCTTTTAGGCTTATGATCACTTTATTTATATTATTGTAAATTGGCGAGTAATATCTAGTTGCTTTGTGAAGTTCCTCCTCGGAAGAAAAATCATCGTCCGGGAAAAGATCGTTTAATAAACTTTCCATTTTTGAAGTCCTAGCAAAATCCGGTGCGTTGTCTATCAATGGAATCCCTGTTGTGTTAAATGATGCTTTTAAAGTTTTGAAAGTTTTATAAGTGTTCCCAAAAGGATTAGTTGATTCGTTTTCTTCGAGAAAGAATCTCCAGCTTTTAAATTTTGCCTTGTTAATAGCTTTATTATATTTTTACGAGCAGCTTTAAAAAAAATTAATTAATTATTTTGCCTCTCGCGCGCGCGCGCGATAGAATAAATTTCTTATATAATTAAAATCATGTTTCATTTTTTCAAGTTTATTCGTCCACCACTTGAATTTGACTTTGTTTTTGTTTATGGTTGATTTTAACTTGAGGGATTCGTAAGCTGCTTCACTGATAATATCTGTGAGTTTTAAAACAGCTCTATCTACACTTTCAGAATTTTTTATTTGGTTTGTTTCATCCACGAGGCTTAGCAATTCGGGGGAGGAAACTCTTTCATAAAATGCATTCCAGTTTGCGTCAGTTTCGCTGAATTTCCACGTTGATTTATATCCGTCTATATGACTGTTGTCTTTACTAACGATCTCGTAGGTTATTGTCACGTGATCGGAGGTGTCCGTCATTATGGATGTATTCCAGGTTTTTAATAGACTGATTGAATTTCTGTTGAAGATAGTGAGGTCGATCACACTAGAATTACGACACGTTGTAGTTTTAATATTATGGACGAAGAGATTGTGTTGGTTCACTATTGAATGAAGTTTGTGACCATTTGAGTTTGTCTTTCGATCATACCAGACGGGATGCCTAGAGTTAAAATCCCCACAAAGCAGAATCGGTTGAATTTTTGAAAGTTTCCAAAATTTCCTCAATAAACTTTTGATGGGTTTCTGAAAAAGAATTGGGGAGAATGTAAAAATTCGCTATAATAATATTTGACTTTGATAAAAGTATTGAGCTTGTAGTACAAAATGAGTTGGTGAATTGATCTATCTTATTGTATTTTAATCCTTTATTTAAAATTATTGTTGCCGAGTTTATCTTGTTTCCTTTAGCTGTTAAAACTGAATGCTCGTCTCCGCCAAAAATAGCAACATTGTTCACTGTGTAGGGCTCCTGAATAAATAATATGTCTGGTGGGTCGTTAGCTATCTAAGCCAGGAGTTCATTTGTTGCGTTTATGCTTTTCTTATATTTTGTTGCACACACTTAATTAATGGAGCTTGCATTCTATCCGTTCCTGACTCGTATGAGTTAGTTACTTGATTGTTCAGTTGGGAAATAACTTGTTCTTTCGATTATTCTGTCTATTTGTGTTTTATATATAGGACATTCCTCTGAATTTTCTCTGTCTGATGAGGGCCTGTTTCTATACTTACGATGTTGGGAACAGTTAAAGCATTTGGGAATTCCTGAGCAATCATGAACTCCACTGATTCCACATGTCCTGCATGTTGGGGTGTTAGGGCATTCTGCCGTTTTGTGGGTTGGGTTGAATTTCAGACATTTCTGGCATTGTTTCACCAATATCTTATCTATTGGTAATAAGAATATTAAAATGTATCAGGAATTTGTGAATTAAAACCAAGTGTATAACAAAATGAATCTTCAAATGAGAGCATTTCTTCTACTCTCCCAAAATTTGATATTAAAAATAATTGTGATAAATAATACTATATTATCATTAAAAA
Organism: Cordylochernes scorpioides; assembly: GCA_030710605.1. Classification (NCBI taxonomy): domain Eukaryota; kingdom Metazoa; phylum Arthropoda; class Arachnida; order Pseudoscorpiones; family Chernetidae; genus Cordylochernes; species Cordylochernes scorpioides. The sequence continues at coordinate 201,305,544 of CP092864.1, read as the reverse complement.
TTAACAGAAATATATTTACCTCAAAAATATGAAAATATTAAATGAGCTAAACATTTCAATTGTTTTGTGATATATAGTAGAGAAATAATTCTTGAAATTCCTCATTATATCAATATAAATATAAATAGCGTTTATATTTGTTTCAATATGAACTTGTCTATCTAATTTAGCTATGAAATTAAATCTGAATTTATTTTAATAATCTGCCAAAATAAAATGCTTATAATGAATATTCATAAAATATTTACTATTGACTACAACTACAATATCGATTATTTATTAACTCTGAAATAATACATTTTATATTTATGTCTCTAATATTTTACAATATTTTAGCTGAGAGTATATTCGAATGAAAATACCATGGAGGCAGGTTCAAATATAAAGATATTGAAGTTAGACACAAGGGACTAAGAAGAAAGGGCTCTACGAATATTTCTTTATTAAGCCCAAGAAAATTCCTCCTCATACCTTTATTACACAGGTGTGTTCAATATTGCGTATTCAAAACAATGGGTAGGCACAGAGAAGAGATGCACTCAAATAAGCTTGAACATTCTGCACTTTAAATGACGAATTAGGATATTTTGGTTCCTCCTTCTTTGTGACATTTATGGGAGGGGGCATCGATTCAGTCCTTACTTCAGCAAGTGGCGGAAATATGATAGGGAAATCGGATTTACTTGTTTCCCACGCACCATCATCATCCTTGATCTCAAAATAAATTTATTTGATAGCCATTCTTTACTTTTTTCTTTCGCCGCGGGTGAGGAGATAGTTTATCCCAAATGATAGGCTTATTGGGGAGCTGTTTCTATTCGCCAATGTCAGGAGGCAACTTCCATCCTTTTTTTCCCAAAATTTAGTCAGATTGGCTCGTTTTGACAACTTCTTTCATAATCCTTTGGTATATTATGGAACCACTTCTTCCATGTTTTATAAGTGGCACTGCCCTTGCCAAACACACATGTGTCGCCTAAACGTAGTGGATAAGAGCAAGACACCATATCAATATATTATATTTTAGAAATCTCCATTTCTATATCGTCATTTAAGGTATTCAAATCAACGATCTTCAATTTCTTATGTTCGGGCTTGGTACCTTCGCACATAATCAAAGTTAGCCATTCCATATTTTTTGATAGCGTTTACAGCAGCAGTTTCAAAGAAACAGATTTTTATAACAAATTTCTTTGGCTTCTTTGCTGATATTCATTGCTTTTATGAAATACCATATATCTCAAGCATATCTCAGAAAGACACAAATTTCTGTTGAACCTGAGAGGCTTGAAACAGAAATGGAGATACACCAATATTTTTTCTAGCTTGAATAATAGAAAATAAAAAAATCACAACAATGGGGAAAGTTTCGAAGAGGAAGTTATATTTCAGATTTTCGAAAAAAAAAAGATATTTAGGCGTGTATTGTTAAGATCTTACTGACATTGATATTATGCTTAATTTTCCTACAACCTTTGTCTGATTAGGTGATATTGTACACCTTTCTATTTTAAGAATTGGTATCAAGTTTGGAGCACACAGTCAGTCTGTCTCATAATTCTTTTCTAAAATGTGATTTATCCACACTTTCTTTTTTTTTTAAATAATATTAATATTTTAAGTGAAATATATTATTGCTATTTAGTTTTGTTTATAAATTAATTTATTATATCTTTTCTAGGTATTTTGAATGCTGTCTAATCCAGTATTTCAATATTTCCTCAAATTAATTTTATTCGCCTGCTTCCTCTCTCTGATTCTCAGCACCTAGATTATTCAGTTATTTTTTTCATTTTTTTCCTTGGTAGCGTTACCTTAAAAAAAAAAAAACCTTAAGGTTAAAATATAATTTCTTCATATTTGAGAAATTACAAAAGTGTTCAAGGTTTAGTAAATGAAAGCAAATTCAGGCTTTTCAAATATCAGCAAATATTTGTCAAGGTTAGAGAATTATGTGTTTGCAATATTATTTCAACATATTGCAATTAAATATTTTTCTCATAGTTCAGTTACTGTCATACATGCAGATATACTTCTTACTTAACAATAAATCTTTCGAGGTGGCGACAGAGAGTGATGTTGATGATTAGAATATAAAAATATATCAGGTATTTGTGAATTAAAACCAAATATAACAGAATAAATATTCACATGATTGTCATTCTTCTACTCTGCCAAAGGTTGATAACTAGAAAATAATTGTGAGAAAAAAAGAATTACCATATAATCATAAAAAAATTAACGAAAAAATTACATTAAAATATGACATGAATTTAACAACTTTTCCTTATAATGAAAATATTTCTTTAAATTCCTCATAATATCATTGAAATATAAATAGCATTATATGTATTTTTCGATATGAACTTTTCTATCTAGTTAGGCTATAAAATAAAATTGAAAATGATGTAAAGAGAGAGAGAGAGTTGCCAGATAATATATATAAATTAACATATTTAAAGATACACCATATATATGTTAGCATTTTTCAAAATAATTTATTATAATTTCAAAAATATTTATTCTACTGCAACAAATTTAATTATATATCGACTTTTTAATAATGAAAATTTTTATTTATACGTCTCTAGATTTTACAAAGGTAAAGCTGAGAGTCATTTTAAATTAAAATACATTGAAGGACATTCAATTATTGAGAGATGAAATTTACACTAGTGTAACTAGTAAAATAATGTTAGATAAATAATCCATAAAGAAGAACATAAAAATTTCTTTTCAAGCCTTTATTACTCAGGCGTGTTCAAGATAACATATTCAAAACAATGAGTATTCACAGCGATGAGAAGCACTCGAATGGGTTCTGGGAACATTCTCCGTTTGGAATGACGAATTTGGATCTTTTATTTCCTCTACCTTCGTGATATTTATGGGAGAGAAAAACGGTTCAGTCATTATATCAGCAATAGTTGGTGGTGGAATTATGATAGAAGAATTATTTTACTTGTTTCCCATGCACCATCATCATCTTTGAGCTCAAAATAAATTTCTTTGAGGGCCATTCGTTTCCTTTTTCTTTCTCCGCGATCAAGGAGATAGTTGATCTCAAATGGGAGGCTTTTGGGGGTACTTTTTCTATTCACGAATGTCAGGAAGCGATTTCAATCCATCTTTTCCCAAAGTGTTAGGCAGATTGGCTCGTTTTAACAACTCCCTGCATATTCCTTTGGCATGTTGCGAAACCCGATGTTTTTTAAGTGAAACTGCCCTTGCCAAATAACATGTGTCTCTTCCCCCCAGGGGATGGGAGCAGGACACCAATTGAATATCTTCTTTTTTTCAGAAATCTCCATTTCTATTTCGTCATTCAAGGCATTTAAATCAACGATCTTCCATTTTTCCTTTGAAGGATTGATACATCAGCATAGAATCTGAGTAAGCAATTTTATTTTTGATAGCGTTGACAGCAGCAGAGTCCAAGAAATATATTTATATCAAAGTGATTTGTCACCTTTGTTGATATCCATTGCTGTTATAAAATACTATCTATCTCCAGCATTTCTCGAAAAGACACAATATTTCTGTTGAACCTGATTGGCTAAAAACAGAAATGGAGATACATCCATATTTTATATATCATAAAAATAGGAAATAATAATTCACAACAATGGAAAAAGATTCGATAAGGAAGTTGAATTTTGAATTTTGTGAAAAGATATTTAGGCTTGTTTTGTTAAGGTTTTCCTAATATCGATATTATGTTTAAATATTTCTACTTCCTCTTTGTGGTTAGGTAATATCGCAAAATATCGTTTTTTTTATATAAATTTGTATCAGGTATTGAACACACGCATAGTTGTGTTGAAAAGAATTTTTTTTAAAGTGATCTAGCCACACCTACTTGTTTATAAAATACAAAAATAATGTTTTTTTTTGTGAATATGTTGTTGTCATTGAATTTAATGTGAAATACGTAGATTTAAATTATTACACCTCGTTCAGATATTGTGAATGCTGAATTACCGGGTATTTCTATATTTCCTTAAATTTTATTCACTCGCTTCTTCTCTCTCTCTCTCTGATTCTCAGCACCTAGATGTCTCAGTTTTTTTCACACACAGACACACAATTAAATTTTTTCGTTACCTTGAAAAATAAACCATAATTTTAATACGCACTGTCTTTTGTATTGTTTTGGGGGCTAAGAACATAATTTGAACAGCCTAATTCTTCCAACCTATAATTTCTTCAGGTTTTAAAAAAATCAAGTGTTCAATGTTCAACAATTAAAAGTAAATTAATCCAGGTTTTTATAATATCAACAAATATTTGTAATGGTTAGAGAAAAATGTTTTTACAATAATATTTTTATGTATTTTGAATAAATATTTTTTCTCTGAGTTTCATTACTGTCATACATGCAGACACACTCTCTTACTTAGCAATGAATCTTCTAAGGTGGAGACAGAGTGACATTAATTATTTGAAAATTAAAATTTTAAAATATTGGGGTGTTATTGATTTATAATCAAATGCTAAACAAAATAAATCTTCACATGATGGCCATTCATCTACTCTACCAAAAGTTGAAAACTCTAAAATATTTTTGATAAAAAGAATTACTATATTATCAATAAAAATTATTAGAAATATACTTTGTAAAAATAAAAATATGAAATGAACTTAACATGTCAATTTCTTTGTACAGTAGAGTGAAGAAAAAAATCTTAAAATTATTCATTATATCATTAAAAATATAAATAGTGTTTATAGTTTTTTCAATATTAATTTGTCGATCTAGTTTAGCTATGAAATAAAATTGAAAATGATATAAAGCTGCCAAATAATCTATGAAAATTAACATATTTAAAAATACACCATATATATGTTAGTATTTTTCAAAAATAACATGGTCAATAATGATTATTTAAACAATATTGACTATTTATTCTACTACAATTTTAATTATATATTGACTTTGAAATTAAATAAAATTTTATATTCATATTTTATATTCATAACCAAACACATGAAAATTCCTTTTTAAACCTTCATTACACAGGCGTGTTCAATATTACACATTCAAAACAATGGGCATGCACAGCGATGAGATGCACTAAAATGGGTGCTTGGAACATTCTGCGTTTGGAATGATGAATTTGGATCTTTTTGTTCCTCCACCTTTGTTATATTTATGAGAGGAGACATGATTCAGTCCTTACTTCAGCAATAGATGGTGGCAGAATTATGATAAGTAAATTGGAATTACTTGTTTCCGACACACTATCTTCATCTTTTAGCTCAAAATATATTTCATTTTAACCATTTTTTTCCATTTACTTTCACCGCGGGCGAGGAGATATTTGATATCGAATGGGTGGCTTTACGGGGTACGGTTTCTATTCGCCAAAGTCAGAAAGCGACTTCTATCCTTTTTTTCCCAAAGTTCAGGTAGGTTGGTTCGTTTTGACAAATTCGTGCATAACCCTTTGGCAAAATATGGAACCCACTTCTTTTTCCATTTTTTTAGATGGCACTGCCCTTGGCAAAACACTTGTGTGGCCGACACGTAGTGGATAGGAGCAGGACACCAGTTCAATATACTCTTTTTCATAAATCTCCATTTCTATTTCGTAATTCAAGGTTTTCAAATCAACGATCTTCCATTTCTTATTTGATAGCTTGGTACATCCGAACAGAATCCTAATTAGCAACTCCATATTTTTTAAGCGTAGAGAGCAGCAGTGTCCAAGACTCAGATTCATAAAAAGTGGTTTGGCTCCTTTGCTGATATTCATTGCTGTCATAAAATACCATATATCTCTCAGAAAGACACAATATTTCTGTTGAACCTGGGAGGCTAAAAACAGAAATAAAGATATATCTATATTTTATCTAGCCTAAAAAATTGACAATGATAGTTCACAACAATGAAGAAAAATTCCATGTGGAAATTGAATTTTAGATTTTCAAAAAATAGAAATTTAGACATGTATTGGTAATATTTTCCTAACATTGAAATAATATTTAAAATTTCCTAAGACCTTTGTGTGGTTAGTTTATATTGTAAGCTTCTTTCTTTTATGAATTGGTATCATATTTAGAGCACACACATCAGTCTGTTATATAAGTATTTTTTAAAATGTTATTTAGCCACACCTTCTTGTCTATTTGAAAACAAAATAATATTTTATGTGAAATATGTCTTTGCTTTTTATTTTTGTTGTGAAATACGTGGATTCAATTTATTCCACTTCTCCAGGCATTTTAAAATGCTGATTAAACCAGTATTTGTAGAACGACATTTTAAAATTATCCCGCATGTGTTTCTTTTGAACGAAAAATCTAAAATCATTTTTAAGGAGAAATAAGGATTAGTTCTACCTTAGGGAAGAAGTATGAAAGGATGAATTGTGAAGAGTAATGATAAACGAAAAAATAAAAGTTACCAGGGATGGGATTCAAACCCACAGTGTTCCGCTGTTCCGCCATGTCCACTAGGCTACCCTGGACATATTTTTCTGTTCGTAAATATTATATAAAGTAATTTATAATACAATATTCCATTACTCTTCACAATTCTTCCTTTCACACTTCTTCCCTAAGGTTAGAAATAATCGTTATTTCTCCTTAAAAATAAATTTCGATTTTTCGTCTAAAAGAAATACATGCGGGATAATTTTCAAATGTCGTTCTACAATCATAAGCCGCATTATATTGTATTATAAACCAATATTTCTATATTTCCCCAAAATATTATATATTTGAATTATTTAAAGCGTCCATTATGTAAATTTTTATGTGTATAAAAATCGGACATTAATTGTTGTCAGTCAGTCGAAAGAATGAGAGCGAAATAAAAGGTCATGTTCAAGTGCTAGTTGCTCTACTTCTAATATCGACACAACAAAAGTGGCGACGAGAATTCGGAATCTACAGAGCCAGTAAAAAAAGCTGAGGAAAACGGCGTCTACGTAAATGTAGCTAATACATCTCAGAAACTCTGGATAAAGAAAAGAATAGAAAAGGTCAGCATGACAAGTTCAACGCTAATTGTACCTTTTAGATGCAATACAAAAATACAAAAAAGCCTTTTTAGCAAATGATCTGAAGGAGGAGGGAAAAGTGCCTATTTTACCTCGTTACTAGATTCTGAAACTTTGAGGCTGGGAAACGACCTCTTCTTCCCGGGCCTAATGAAAGATCAATCCAATGATACTATCATTCAAAGAATCAAGCTGCATTTGGATCCAAAGAAAAAAGTGATACCACAGCGATGCCGATTTTTGAAGAGGATTCAACATGAAGGAGAATCAATTTTAGAATATCTTAGGGAATTGAACATTTAGCAACGCATTGTAATTTCGGCGATATGCTGGAAACCATGTTGCGAGACCGTTTCGGGGCTGGAATCAAGTCTGAAAGCCTTCAAAATAAGGTATTACAAGAGGACGACGATGTCACCCTGGATAAAGTTCTTGCAGTAGCGATCTCTTTCGAACTGGGGAAATATAAATACGAGGGAATTACAAGATAAATTGGTAACCAAGATATCCCCTGTGAATTAAAATAATAAAAAGGGTGAGTACAATAATAGTATGGCGCAGCATAGGCCCTTCAGGCAAAGAGGAGAAATAAGGTGTTATAGATGTGGTGAAAGACATTCACACGTGGCCTCTGTTTGCCCTCATAGAACAAAGACTTGTTTGAAATGTAAAAAAAAAAAAAACTGGGTCATTTAAGTAAGGTCTGCAAAGCTAGTAAAAAAATGTGGGGATGTGATTTTTACAAGACAACTTTATATATCCTGTACATGGCGAAACTAATGCCACAATAATTTAACAGTAGATGATTATTCTTTGTGCTTTACTATAGATACAGGTAGTCCAGTTACGATAATACATAAAAATATTTGAAAGAATTATTGGCAAAGTAAAAAATTATATCCAGCAAATTTAAGATTAAAATCATTTTGTGGTAAATCAATGGATATTATAGGTCAAAGAAATGTTTTTGTAAAAGAAACCAACCAATATTTAAGATTAATAGTTGTAAATGAAAAATTCCAGGTAATTTTATTAGGAAGAGAATGGCTTAAACAGTTAAAACTTGATTATTCTAGATTGTTTAGCATTAAAAATTTAAATAATGAATCAAATAGCAATAGTTTGATGGATAGGTATGCAAATTTGTTTAACAAAGATTTAGGATGTCTAAAGGATGTTAGAATAAATTTTAATTTAAAAAAGGATATGACTCCTGTGTTTTGTAAGGCCAAAAGTTTACCTTTCTCTCTAAAAAAACAAAGTAGAGAATGGAATTGATCGCTTGGTGAATTCTGGTATTTTAGAACCTGTAGTTCATGCAAATTGGGCCGCTCCAATAGTACCGGTATTAAAAAAAAGATTGTGTATTGTAAGGATATGTAGTGATTTTAGATGTACAGCTAATAAAGCAATAGAATCAGATAGGTATCCCCTTCCATCGATCGATGAGATCTTTTCAAAATTATCTAGAAGCACCGTATTTTCGACTCTAGACCTATCACAGGCTTACTCACAAGTAATGTTAGAGGAAGAAGCTAAAGCTGTTGTTAATATCAACACAACAAAGGGGTTGTTTTCTTATAAAATACTACCATATGGCGTAGCGGTAGCACCAAATAAATTTCAGAGGATTATGGAAGGTCTATTCGCTGATTTGCCAGGTGTAGCTTGCTACATATATGATAGTTTGGTTGCTGAAAAAGACTCTGAAGTTCATGAACAAAAGTTGGATCTAGTGTTTAGAAGATTGCTAGAAAAGTTTTAAAGTTAAACAAAGATAAATGTAAATTCAAAAAGGATTCGGTGGAATATTTAGGATTTAAAATTGATAAATATGGACAGCATCCCTTAGAAAATAAAATTAGAGCACTGATAGAGGCGCCTGAACCTAAAAATGTTTCGCAATTGAGATCTTCCTTAGGACTCTTAATGTATTATTCTAGATTCATAAAGAATAGTGCAAACATTTTAGGGCCATTCTATCAACTTTTGAAAATAATTGTAGATGGAATTTGACGAAAGAACATCAAATGTTATTTTTAAAATGTAAATCATTATTAACTGATAAGTCTGTTTTGGCACATTACGATGCAAACAAAGAATTAGTTCTGGCTTGTGACGCATCTAGCTATGAACTAGGCGTAATTCTGAGTTATAGAAATGATAGAAAGGAAGAATGTCCTATAGGCTTTGCTTCTAGAACATTAACTGAAACGGAAAAACGGTACTCTCAGCTAGAAAAGGAAGCGGTAAGCATAATTTATGGCGTTGAGAAATTCAGACAATATTTACTGGGACGAAAATTTGTATTAATCACAGACAACTGACCCTTAATGCATATATTTTCAACTCCGAAACCAATTCCCATATGTGCAGCATCCATAATTAAAAGATGGTCCTTAAAATTATCTGCATTTAATTATACTGTAGAATTTAGAAAACTAGTGATAATTCCAATGTTAACGCATTGTCACGTCTTCCTTTAGAATCGAGTGTCAAGGAGTCTCTTGATGAAGACCAGGTACTTCTTCTCAGGAAGTTGAATGAGGTACCGTTCTCTTTTAGGGAGGTGGCATATGAGACGTCCCGACATAAAACACTATCTATAGTATTAAGGAATGTTAGAGAAGGCAACTGGAAATTCACAAGAGTACCGAGAGAAAATCCACTAGCTCCTTATTTTAAGATTAAAGAGGAATTAAGTTTAGAGTTTGGTTGTCTTCAATGACGAGAAAGAGTGATAATTTCCCAAAAATTAAGATCTTTAATTTTGAATGACTTGCATGAAATGCACATGGGGATTGTTAAAATGAAGATGATTGCCAGACGGTATTTTTGGTGGCCAGGCATAGACAGTAACATCGAGGAATTGGCTAGAGAATGTATAATATGCCAAGAATCGGCAAGCATGCCCCCGGCTACCATCTCGGAATGGACTTGGCCCGAAAAACCGTGGCATCGACTTCATCTTGATCTAGCGGGTCCGTTCATGGAAGATATGTTTTTGGTTCTCGTGGACGCATACTCAAAGTGGATTGAAATTTTTATCCTCAAAGATATTACCAGCAAAACATTTATAAGACACCTTAGAGAAATTTTCGTCAGATTTGGATCGCCCGAATTTTTGGTTACAGATAACGGAAGACAGTTTGTCTCCGGTGAATTTGAGCATTTTACCAAAGTGAATGGTATACGGCACACTAAGACCAGTCCGTATAATCCTAGCACAAATGGTTTAGTTGAGAGATATGTAAGAGAGTTTAAAAACGCTTTTAGAAAGAATAATAGGAAGGATTATTTAGAGACGAATCTACGAAGATTGTTATTTGCTCACAGAGCATTCCCTCAAACTGTAACATAGGAATCCCCCGCGTAACTTCTAATGAAGATAAGTTTAAGATCAAGATTCTCGAATTTAATACCAAAGATGGGTAATCCACGAAAGGTATTTCATGAGGCCGTAAGAAGGCAGGAGCAGGTTGCGAGGTTTATTTCCGCAACTATGCAACTGGACCTAAATGGAAAAAAGGTACCATTTTGAAATTATTTATCTGCCGTCACTAGCTTATAGATTGCGAGAGCCTCGTGTATAAGAGGCATATCAATCAATTGCGACCTGTGAAAAATAAACAAGTGGAGACTAGAAATGTCATACTTCCTCGAACATCAGGAGAGAAGCCTGTAGGTGGAAGTGAGAAAGAAAGTGAAGGGTTACATCCAGAAACGAAGAGAAGCCTGTTGCTGTGCACGTTCCCTCTTGCACTCCTAGACCAGAGTCTGCTGCTGTGCACGTGCCCTCTTGCACTCCTAGACCAGAGACTGCTGCTGTACACGTGCCCTCTTGCACTTCTAGACCAGAGACTACTGCTGTGCAAGTGCCAGTCCGCAGTCCTAGACCTCAGAGAGCCAGGAAACCCCCAGACCGACTGGAGTATTATTAAGGGGGAAGATGTGTTGTGTATGTAAATAGATTTGCATTCTTTAAGGCGTCCATTATGTGAATTTTCATGTGTATATGAATCGGACATTAATTGTTGTCAGTCAGTCGAAAGAATGAGAGCGAAATAAAAGGTCATGCTCAAGTGTTAGTTGCTGTACTTCTGATATCGACACAACAATTTACATATTATTATTTTATATATTTATATAGCGTTGACAGAAGCAATGTCCAAGGTACAGAGTTATAACAGAGTTTTTGGCTTCTTTTTTGATATCCATTGCTGTCATAAAATACCATATATCTCCAGCATCTCTCGAAATGACAATATTTCTTTTGAAACTGTGAGGTTAAAAACAGAAAATGAGATTTACCTATATTTTATCTAGCTCAAAAATGTAAAATAATAATTCACAACAATGAAGAAAGATTAAATAAGGAAGTTAAATTTTATATTTACGTGAAAGGACATTCAGACATGTTTTGTTAAGATTTTCGTAACATTGATATTATGTTTAAATTATCCTACAACCTTTGTGTGGTTAGGTTATATTGTAAACTTCTTTCTTTTATGAAAAGGTGTCAAGTTGAGAGCACACACATTAGGCTGTTAAATACGTATTTTATAAAATGTGATTCAACCACACCTACTTGTGTATTAAAAAAATAATATATCTGTAAAATATCTTGTTGCTACTTATTTCTGTTGTGGAATACACACGTGGATTTGATTTATTACACCTTCTTCGGATATTTTTTGAATGCTGAATAATCCAGTATTTCTTTTTTCCTTAAAATAATTTTATTCGCCTGCTTCCTCTCTCTGATTCTCAGCACCTAAATGACTCAGTTAATATATTATATATATATATTATATATTATATTATAATATTATATTATATATATTTTATTTAATTTTTGTTACCTTGAAAACAAGCCTTAATGTTAATATGCACTGTCTTTTGTATTGTGTGTGTTCGGGGCTAAGAAAATAATTTCAATAGCCTATTTCTTTCAACCTATAATTTCTTCAGGTTTGAGAAAATCCAAAAGTGTTCAAAATATTCAACAAATAAAAGCAATAAATCTTTTGAGCTGGCGACAGATAGTGACGTTGATAAAGAGAATATTAGAATATATCTGGTATTTGTGAATTGAAACCAAATGTATAACAAAATGAATCTTCACATGATAGCCATTCATCTATTCTACGAAAAATTGATAACTCAAAAATAATTGTGATAAAAAGAACTACCATATTATCATAAAAAAAATAACAGAAAAATAACATTTAAAATATAAAAATATGAAATGAGCTTAACATATCAATTGTTTTGTGCTGTATAGTGAAAACAATTCTTAAAATTCCTCAATATATCATTGAAATATAAATAGCGTTATATGTTCTTTTCGATATGAACTTTCTATCTAGTTAGGCTATAAAATAAAATTGAAAATGATATAAGCGCTGCCAAATAATCTATATAAATTAACATATTTATAGATACACCATATATATGTTAGTATTTTAAAAAAATAACATGGTCAAAAATTATTTTTTAAACAATATTTACTATTTATTCTACTACTACAATATTAATTATATATTGACTTTGAAATAATGAAATTTTATATTTATACGTCTATAGATTTTACAAAGATTAAGCTAAGAGTAAATTCAAATGAGAATACCTTGGAGGGACATTCAATTATGAAAAGATGAAATTTACACAGGTGTAACTAGGAAGATGTTTTAATGCTTGGATTTAAGATTTATAACACATTTATAATTTAAATATTTTTATTCAATTAAGATTATAATTACACAAGCATAACATTTAAATATTTATCCTGCCTAACAACTCTCTATACTAACTATATAACATTAAGCGATCTATTTACACTTTGTTTTGGTCACTGGTCCAATATTTTTATTTTCATAGACCAAATTATAAGATTAATTCACAGATGAAAAATATGCAAAATAACTAAACAAATATATACATCAATTTGATATTTATTTAAAACAAATGAATAAATATATACATCAATTTAATATTTATTTAAAACAAATGACCAAATATATACATCAATTTAATATTTATTTAAAACAAATGAACAACTATATACATCAATTCCCCCTTCTTAGGCTTGGCCCCCCTTATTTATTTATTTACTCTCCATATCTCTGCGGACATCTGCGCTCCCTCTGAGGATACCTGGGGGTTGTAACACTTTTCTCCTCCGAGATTGGAGTTGGCACACGTTCAGCATCATTCATATTAGTGGGATGTGAATTACCAGGCAACATTTTTTTAATGTAGTTTTGATGAACCTTTTTTATACTGTCACCTTGTTTTATTAAATAAACATTCCTTCCTAGTATTTTAATTATATTTCCTGTATACCAAGAGGGATGCCCATTAGTAATCCACCTAAACTTCACAGTCTCATCCACTTTAAATTTACTGTTAACATGTTGACCATTGACTTTGGAGACTTTTACTTCTTCTTTTGACAACACCGAAAGTCTTGATCTGATCTTTCTTCCAAGAAACAGTTCCGCAGGTGATGTCCCTTTCCTAATATTTACATCGGTCCTTATAAAGAACAAAGCCCTGGACAGAGTCAAATTTAGTTCCACCTGCTCATTTTCATATAATTGCTTTTTTAGCAATTTCTTTACCTCTCTTACAGAGACTTCTGCCTGTCCATTCGATTGTGGGTGATATGGGGGAGATGTCACATGGGATATGCCATTCTTAGACAAAAAATCACCAAAGTCACTACTAAAGAAAGGAGGACCATTATCAGAAACCAATACTTGTGGAAATCCGTAGCGAGCAATACAATTTCTCATAAAATTTATACAAAAATATGCACTGGTAGATGGTACTTCAGAAACTTCAACCCATGAAGAAAATGAATCTACTGCTAGTAAAAACAGTTTGTTTTTGAAATTGAAATAGTCCATGTGAACCCTCCTCCATGGTCCTGCATATTTAGGCCAACTCTCAGTCCTTTGAGAGTGTCTTTCATTAGAAAGACAAGTTCTGCAATTTTTTGTAATTATTTCTATTGAAGAGTCCATGCCGGGCCACCAAATAGATGAACGTGCCATCATTTTCATTTTATTAGTTCCTGCATGGCTCTCATGTAAAATTTGAAGTACCCTTTCATGTAGACTTTTTGGGATAACCATCCTATTCTCCAGAAAAATACATTCTTGGAGAATGGTAAAGTCATCAATCCTTTTTAAATAAGGAATGAGATCATCATTGGGACTTGAGGGTAACTCCCCTGTCTCAATAATTTTATACAATTCGAATAAAGTCCTGTCTAATTGTATTTCATGAGCCACAAGAACATGGTCAATGAGGGAAGTATTTAAGAGTAAAATTTCACCACTCCCATCATTATATTCCAAATTATCCTCTTGACACTCTGGAAATCTAGAAAGGAAATCTGGAATAATATTATCCTTTCCTTTTTTATACTTAATTTAAAAACTATAATTTGAAAGAGTTAGAGCCCATCTATGAAGTCTATTTGCAATGAGTGGAGGCAAATTTGTTTTATCTCCAAAAATAATTATTAAGGGCTTGTGATCAGTGTAAATGGTAAATTTCCTACCAAAAAGGTAATTTTTTAATTTATTTACTGCAAAGACAATTGCAAGTCTTTCTCTTTCAACTTGAGAATATTTTCTTTCATGAACATTTAAAGTTCTGGAAATGAAACACACAGGCCTTTCCTCCCCATCCTTCAAATGTGAAAGGGTTGCTCCTATTCCCACCTGACTTGCATCACACGAAAGAATCAAAGGCAAATTTAGGGAATAATGCGATAAACATGTGGTCTCATCTAATGCATTTTTACAGGAATTGAAGGATCTATCTGTCCCAGCATTCCAAGACCATTTAACATTCTTTTTTAATAGGTTGTATAAAGGATATGTCAAATCTGAAAGATTTGGCAAAAATTTACTATAAAATGACAAAAATCCAAAGAAGCTTTTTAATTCAGTTATATTCTTAGGAACTGGACAATTATTTATGCAAGCTAGCTTGTCTTTCAAGGGGTATATACCTAATTCATTAATTTTATGTCCAAGATATTCAATCTCATTTTTAACAAACAAGCACTTATTTTTGTTTATTGTAAAATTATTTTCTTTAAGAATATTAAGTGTTCTCTTAAGAATATCTAAATGGCTTTCCAAATCCTCTGATGCGATAAGAATATCATCAAAATAAATGTAAACATCATTGATTCCCGAGAAGAAAGATTCCATTGTCTTCTGAAATATTTCAGAAGCAGTCTTTATACCAAAGGCCAAACGATTATATTTATATAAACCTTTGTGAGTGGAGACAACCAAATACTTTTTTGAAATATCATCCATCTCAATTTGATGGTAAGCCTTTGACAAATCTAATTTAGTAAATAATTTCTTTCCTTGAAAATTACTCAAGACTGAATCTATGTTAGGAATAGGATATTTGACATCCTCTAAGTAAGGATTTAAACTCTTTTTAAAATCAGCGCAAAGTCTAATTTGGCCATTTGGTTTTGCAACACAAACAAGTGGTGAAGCACAATCACTTTTATCTATTGGAGACAAAATATTCAAATCAACCAATTTATCAATTTCATTTTCCACAAGTTGTTTTAATGCAAAAGGAACTTGTTTAAATTTGTAAAATTTTGGGATAAAGTAAGCCCTCACATCAAGATGGCATTTGATACCTTTAATAGGGTCAGATTTGCATTCAAAAATGGACTCATAATCATTTAAAAGTGAATCTATACTAAAAGAGTCCAATCTATGAAAATAATTGAATGAGATATTGAAAAGATTAAGGAAATCTCTTCCTAAGAGAAATTTAGAACAATTTAAATTAGTTATTAGTATTTCACAATGGTTCTAGAAACATTTCTTAATTTTATATCAAATTTAGCCTTGCCCAAAATAGGTATTTTAGAGCCACTATAGCCTGTCAAGACTGTATTACATTTATTTAATTTAACATTTTTGAAATATTTAAAGTACTCATATTTAGTTAATGTAGTAATGGCTGCTCCAGTATCAATTTCAGCCAACAATTTTATATTATTTACATATACTGTTTCAGTCAAAGGAGGATGTAAATTTATATTATTCAATGATAAATTATTTTGAGATCCGAAGGATTATTATCATTAGCATGCTTCTTAAATTTATTAAAAGTATTTTTGGGATTTCTGGGCAATTTACGGGCAGAACTGTCTTTTTTATAACATATTGTAGAAATATGCCCTACCCTACCACAAACTCTACAATTAGCTGATTTAAAAAAAAAACAATTATAGTGTAGATGGTTGTTCTTACCACAGTGTTTGCAGGGATTATTGATGGCATGAAGATGCTGTGGGGACCGATGGGCATCTTCGGATCTCTTGAGGTTGTGTAGGTCATTATCTGCAGACTCCGCAGACAGAGCGATGTCTAATGCTCCCTCAAAAGTTAATCCTTCTTCCTGTAGTAGCTTCTTTTGGGTCGGTGTGTCAATGATGCCCGCTACAAATCTGTCTCTTAGGGATTCTTGCTGAAAATCTCCAAAGTTACACCTTTGAGCCTGTTCTTTTAGGCGTATTATATATTTCGAAATTGCCTCGCCTGATTTTTGATCCATTTTCTGGAATACAAATCTTTCATATATTATATTGGTCTTAGGATTGAAATGTTTCAATAAGATTTTGCATAATTTATCAAAGGGAACTTGATCAACTTCCTCCGGAAAGACCAAATTTCGCAAGATTCCAAAATATTTAGGTCCGATGCTTGATATCAGAAATGGCGTCTTAAAGTCTTCCTTTGTTTTAGAAATTAGCATAAATTGCTTCAAGCGATAAATATAATTTTCAACATTCTCTAGATTTTCGTCAAATCTTTCAAACATACCTGAAGACATTTTTAAAGTATAATTTCTTTTCACTATTCAATTTCTTTTTTTCTTTCTAAAATTCGCTTTTACTCGTCGCCAGTTGTTTTAATGCTTGGATTTAAGATTTATAACACATTTATAATTTAAATATTTTTATTCAATTAAGATTATAATTACACAAGCATAACATTTAAATATTTATCCTGCCTAACAACTCTCTATACTAACTATATAACATTAAGCGATTTATTTACAGTTTGTTTTGGTCACTGGTCCAATATTTTTATTTTCATAGACCAAATTATAAGATTAATTCACAGATGAAAAATATGCAAAATAACTAAACAAATATATACATCAATTTGATATTTATTTAAAACAAATGAATAACTATATACATCAATTTAATATTTATTTAAAACAAATGACCAACTATATACATCAATTTAATATTTATTTAAAACAAATGAACAACTATATACATCAGAAGATAATCTCAGATAAATATTTCATAAAGAAGAACATAGAATTACTTTTCAATCCTTTATTACCCAAGCGTTTTCAATATTACATATTCAAAACAACGGGTATTCACAGCAATGAGAAGCACTCGAATGGGTTCTGGGAACATTCTGCGTTTGGAATGACGAATTTGGATCTTTTGATTCCTCCACCTTTGTGACATTTATGGGAGGGAACAACGGTTCAGTCTTTATATCAGCAATAGATGGTGGTGGAAATATGATAGGGAAATTTGATTCATTGTTTCCCACGCACTATCATCATCATTGAGCTCAAAATAAATTTCTTTGAGTGCCATTCTTTTCCTTTTTCTTTCTCCGCGCGCAAGGAGATAGTTGATCTCAAAAGGAAGGCTTTTTGGTGAACTGTTCCTATTCGCCAATGTCAGGAAGCGACTTCCATCTTTTTTACCCCAAAGGTTTAGGCAGATTAGCTCGTTTGGACAACTTCCTGCCTGATCCTTTGACATATTGCAGAACCCACTTCTTCTTCCATTTTTTTTAGTGGCACTGCCCTTGCCAAATAACATGTGTCGCCGAAACGTAGGGAATGCGAGCAGGACACCAGTTCTATATCTTCCTTTTTATAAATATATATTTCTATTTCGCAATTCAAGGTATTTAAATCAACGATCTTCCATTTCTTCTTTGAAGGCTTGATACATCCGCACAGACTCCGAATAATCAATTCCATATTTTGATAGCGTTGACAGCAGCAGTGTCCAAGGTATAGATTTATAAAAAAGTGATTTGTCCCCTTTGTTAATATCCATTGCTGTCATAAAATACTATGTATTTCCAGCATCTCTCGGAAAGACACAGTATTTCTGTTGAACCTGGGAGGCTAAAAACAGAAATGGAGATACATCCATATTCTATCTAGCATTAAAAATAATAATAATAATTCACAAAAATAGAGAAAGATTCGATAATGAAGTTATTCATGGAATTTCGAGAAAATACTGAGAAATGTATTGTTAATATTTTCATAACATTGATATTCTGTTTAAATTGTCCCACAACCTCTGTGTGGTTAGGTAATTTTGAAATGGTTTTCTTTTATGAATTTGTATCGGGTATAGAGCAACACATTAGTCTGTTAAATAAGTATTTTTGTAAAATGTGATTTAGCCACACCTACTTGTCTATTAAAAAAATAATATATATTTTTGGAAAATATGTTGTCATTTATTTTATTGTGAAATACATGGATTTCAGGTATTTTGAAAGCTGAATAATCCAGTATTTCTATATTTCCTTGAATTAATTTCAATTCCCCGTTTTCTCTTTCTAATTCCCAGCACTTATATGACTCAGTTATTTTTAATTAATTATTTTCGTTACATTGAAAACAAGCTTTAATCTTAAGAACATAGTTTAAACAGTTAAATCCTTCCAACCCATAATTTCTTCAGGTTTGAAAAAATCCAAAAGTGTTCAATGTTCAACAAATAAACCAAATCAATTCAGGTTTCGAAAAAATCAAAAATTATTCTTAATGGTTAGAGAAAAATATTTTTACAATGTTTTTTTAACGTATTCTGAATAAATATTTTTTCTCAGAGTTCAGTTACTGTCACACATGTAGACACACTATCTTACTTAACAATTAATATTTTGCGGTGCCGACAGAGAGTGACGTTGATGAGTAGATTATTAAAATATCAAAATATATCAGGTATTTTTTAATTACAACCAAATGTAAAACAAAATGAATCTTCAAATGAAAGCCATTCTTCTACTCTGCCAAATTTTGATAATTCAAAAATGATTGTAATAAAAAAGAAATAATGTGATGTAAATGTAAATAATTCATAGAATTTAAAAGAAAAGTTATAATTATGTTTGTTCATGTTTTTTATATAGAGACAGCTCGAGTTAGGCTGGGGATATACATATAATTGTTAAATAGGCCATAAGTGAGGAAGTTCGCTCTCTTAAAATAAATATAATTAATTGTTTATCTTCGCATCTTGATTTTTAAAGAAACAAAACAAATAACATATTATTAATAAAATATTAGAAGAAATATTTACATAAAATATAAAATATGAGATGAACTTAACACATCAGATGCTTTGTACAGTAGAGTAGAGAAGGAAAACTTCTTAAAATTCCTCATTATATCAATAGAAATATAAATAGTGTTATATATTTTTTTCAATATGAACTATTCTTCTTATTTTAGCTCTAGAATAAAATTGAAAGCTATTTAGAGCTGAAAAATCCATATATTTCAACATATTTAAATATACACTATATATTGTTGCATCATAGCTATTGCACCTATTTTCTTTTTATTTGTAATATTATTTTTGATATATTTTAAATTCAAATTTATATTTTATATTTATCTATTTTTTAAACAAAATATATATATATATATATATATATTATAAGCAGATTTATGTTTTATAAAATCACCATTTGTATTTTGGTACACTGTGTGACTTCACTGCTCAGCAGTTTGAAGAGCCTGCCAAGCTGCAACCTGGTGCAACAATTGGTCGAGATGCAAGTGCCGACCCAGTTGCCTTCAATCCCAGCATAGACTTTCCAAAGTATGATTGAACAGAAGATTCTCGCTCATAGATTGAATCTCTTTAAGAAATTGGCTTCATATACCACTATGAAGCTTTATATACCATGAATATGATTGGTGGCGCCAAATCCTGGCTGAACCTACACAAGATAAGCTTCACCAGCTTGGAAAATTTCAAAAACCGCCTAATTCAGAAGACCATTCCAAAATATATCCAAGCCCCAGAATCCAGCTCCAAGGTACTACCAGAACAAGCCTCTGCCCCAAGTCTTTGCGCCTAGATGAACTTACACTCCCAATCCTGAGCCAAAACCGATCTACCCAAGGAAAACATACAATACGAGTCCAGAATCAAACAAGAATAGAACAGAAGACATGAGACCAATATGTTTCAAGTGTAACAAGCTAGGACACGTAACGCGGTATTGCAGAGTCAGGTTTGTCGGAATTGTGGAAGAGAACCCCATAGTTGCACAAGACAAAGTGGAAGAAATTCGAATGGATAAGGGAACTGATAAGTCGAGACCTCTGCTCTACGCTGACGTAAGTAATAGCACACACTCGAGTATTCCTACACGGAATATATATTCCGCATTGGAAGATTTAAACTAAGCATCGCGCCTGTGTCCATCAAACAACGAATGTCGACCATAAATGGAATTAAATAGTTGGCCCCAAATATAAAATTAATATTAACGTGGATAGAATCGGTATCTGTGAAGCTTTGATTGATACAGTCGATCTTTCATTGGTCGACCTTAGTACAGCTCTTAATACAGGTCTTGAAATAATAAATCCTGATAAAATGTGCTCCTGACCCGATGGTAAAGAATTAGATATCGTTGGAAATATTGTTTTAAATATAAAATTTGATGACAAAATATTACACATCAATTTGTGATAATGAGAACACATTTGCGAATATTTACACTTGGACGAGATTTTCTTAAGAAAATGAAAGAAAATTTGATTTTCAGCGTGAAAAATCAAATATGACTTGACAGGGAATCGTAACCTAATCAAATATCAACAGAAGAAAATAAAAAGTGCAAAAGATGTCTTTATACCAGAATTTCTATTAAATTGATTAGGGCATTTGTAAAAGTAGAGGATGGGGAATACATAATCAAGGAGAACTATATAATGTTTCAATCAAATGGACTTCGACTAGCAAGAAGCTTAATAAATGTTGCGAATAAGG
The DNA here is from genome assembly GCA_030710605.1 of Cordylochernes scorpioides. Lineage (NCBI taxonomy): Eukaryota > Metazoa > Arthropoda > Arachnida > Pseudoscorpiones > Chernetidae > Cordylochernes > Cordylochernes scorpioides. The sequence goes on along the minus strand of CP092864.1, from coordinate 201,284,412 downwards.
AAACATATATTGGATAACAAACCCTTACCCTCGACCATTAAAAATATTAAAAAACCAAACATTTTGCTTTGTAAACCAGCCAGACAAAGTGAATATTATGGAAGAAAGTGAACAAAAGGAACCTGTAGAGCCTCAATTTCAGAAAAACAAAAATTTATCATATAAGGAAAAGAAGCAATAGAAACAAGTTTTGGAAAAGTACGCGGATTTGTTTTCGTCGGGATTAGGAGGATCCAACTTAGCGAAACAGCGGATTGATACAGAAGGTGCAAAACCGATCAAAGTCAAGCCGTATTGGGTCAGCGCTAAAGAGCGAGAAATAATAAAAGATCAAATTGATGATGTGCTCAGAGACGGCATAATTAGACCATCCTCGAGTCCATGGTCCTTCCCCGTAATATTGGTCAAGAAGCGCGATGGTAAGTACAGATTCTGCGTCGACTACAGAAAATTAAATGATGTAACATTAAAGGATGTTTACCCAATTCCAAGAATTGAAGAAGTATTGTATACACTTCAAGGATCCAAATACCTTTCAGCAATATACCTTAAATCAGGATATTGGAAAGTAGTGGTTGAGGATAAAGATAAGGAAAAGACAGCCTTCACTACAGCACATGTCCTATATGAGTTCAAATTAATGCTCTTCGGACTATGCAATGCCCCTGCTACATTTGAGAGGAACATGGAAAATATGATTGGTATTCTTAGATGGCAAATATTTCTCTGTTATCTGCATTACCTAATCATATATAGCTCGTATTTTTCAACACATCTCAAAAGAATAGTAGCTTTTTTAAGATGTTTTCGCGAGGCTAATTTGAAATTGAACAACCAAAAATGCCATTTTGCCCTCGAAGAACTAGAGATTCTTGGCCATATAACCAGCCAACACGGTATTAAACCGCCGGAGCATAATATCAAGTCTATTAAAGATTTTCCTCGGCCCCCCCTCCCCCCAAAAAAAAGATAAAAGAAGTTCAATCATTTTTTGGAATGTGTTCATATTATAGAAAATTCATCAAAGGTTTTTCGAAAATTGCTGATCCATTAACCAGTTTTATAAAAAAAATATAATGTATCTTTTACCTGGACAAAAATTCAAGAAAAAGCATATCAAACCCTTAAATTAGCATTGATAAATATAGTTTCGAAATTATACCCAAATAGGAAAAAAAGCATCTAGACGCTGAAGGTCTATCTAGAGGACCCTTACCGGCAAAACGATTGGGACGAAGATTATGAAAAATTATTTCTGAATCAAATAATAGACGAAAAGGATGATTTTATTGAGGATATTAAGGAGAAACATATTGGAAAAGCGTTTAATTACACATAACGTTAAAGAAGAAAATGGGTGTCACTACAAGAAAAATCCAATTCATGAATCCATGGTTGCTGATAGTGCCAAAAAAGAGAACGAAGGAAATCATGAGTGATTACCACAACAATATACTGAATGGACATCTGGGCGTCGCCAGAACCGTATACTGATTAAAAAATAAATATTATTGGCCTTCCATGCTGTAAAGACGGGCCATCTTTGCCAAAGTCGAAGAGGTTCAAATCACTTGCCTTCTGGACTTTTACAACCTATTCCCCCAGTAGCTACCCTTTTGAGAGAATCGTAATTGATTTTGTTGGACCCTTGCCATCAACGAAAAGAAGAAGGAAATGAATAATTGTGTTGACGGATTATTATACCAAGTATGCTGAAACAAAGGCAGTATCAGAAGCAACAGTGAAAGAAGTCTCTACATTTTTAATCAAAAATATTATTTTACGTCACAGGGCTCCTAGATTTATTATTAGTGACAGAGTTTCACAATTCACTAGCAATTTGATGAAGGAGATAATGAAAATGTGCAAAGTTAAACACTGCTTTACGACGGGCTACCATCCCCAGACTAATGGACTAACAGAACGGCTAAATAGGACTTTAATCAATATGATCAGCATGTATGTGAACACAGACCAGAAGAACTCGGACGAAATCCTCCCTTTTATCATTCACGCCTACAATACCACGATTCAAGAAACCACAGGCTACTCTCCATTTTTCCTCTTGTTTCGAAGGGAACCCATGTACCTCTTAGACGACAAGAATATCCTAATGGACAGTAACATGTGTGGCTGATTACGACGTGAATATAGAAAATTACTTCGATAAAATAGCGAGGACAAGACAGGTAGTCGTTAACAACACAGAGAAGACTCAGGAAAGAATGAAAATGAACTATGACGAAAAACACAATGAGAAATCTATGGACCAGGACATCTAGAGGTAGTTTGGACACCAATCAAGAAAATCAGGAAATGTGGAAAATAATTGAGAAAATATTTTGGCCCATATCGAATATTAAAAAAGCTGTCCAACATAAATTACTTAATTGAGCCAAAAGATAATCCTGGCCAAAACGCATTGATTGTCCATGTATCAAGACTCAAACCCTATTTCGAAAAAATTGATGAGGTCACTCATGAAGATATGACGACCTTTGGAAAGGAAGAAGTGTTGCATCATAGCTAATGCACCTCTTTATTTTCATTTGTAATATTATTTTCAATATATTTCAAATTCAAATTTATATTTTATATTTTACTTTATTAAACAGAATATATCTATATTAATAAAATGGAAATTTCATAAGTGTTGTTAACTAAAAACTTTCGTTACAATGCATCAATTTCGACCACATTTTCAACATTTATGTAAACCGAGATGGAGCAGGTTTTGCTTAACATAAAAATATTTTTCCTAACTTCACCAAACATAATTTTGCTGTTATCGATAAAATACAAAAAAATCAACAGAGTTAAAGAGTTTACATTTTCAAAAGTGTTTACACTTTAGCGCTTCTTTGAAAATTAGTTTTAATCTTTTTTATATATATTTTAATAACTTTTATACATGGTAAGATACTTTTATTTTATAGTTTTCATATTTTATACCAAAAAAAGTTGAAGCCTTACTTGATGAGATCAATTTTATTTTTTAGATAAATTTTTAGGCTTTTCGAAAGTGTTTACACTTTTGAACTTCTTGGAAAATTAGTTTTAATCTTTTTAAATATATTTTAATAACTTTTATACATGGTAAGATACTTTTATTTTATAGTTTTCATATTTTATACCAAAAAAAGTTGAAGCCTTACTTTATGAGATCAATTTTATATTTTAGATAAATTTTTAGGCTAATTTTAATTTATTTCTTTTTTTATTTTATATACAGATTATATATGCTATTTCTAACTTACGTGGTTAGTATTTTTATAAGACTAAGGTTATTTATATTATTTTTACAAAAAAATATTGAAATTTCATTAATGTGCTCAATTTTATGTCTTTTTTGAGGACCTCAACATAATTATAAATTAATTGTTTAGATATTTTAATAACAGATTATTTATGGTGCTTTCCACTTATATGGGTTGTTTTGTAATAAAAATTTGGGTTATTTCTATTTTTTTCACTAAAAAGCTTGAAATTTCATTAATGTGTTCAATTTTATGTCTTTTTTGAGGACCTTAACAAAATTTTAATTAATTACTTAGATATTTTAAAGATATGTTAAGCTCGAGGCAGCACGGATTTATCAAGTCTAAGTCAATCATCACTGCTTTGAATACTATAATCGATGTATTAATGGAGCATAAGCAAAAAGAACTGTCTGCACTAGTTACAATAGATATCTCGGGGGCTTTTGATAATGCCTGGTGGCCAGAGATCATCAAAAGAATAGACTCAGATAATTTACCGGAAAAACTGATTAAAATTCTACAATCATATTTAAATTCCAGGTTCATTTCTTTCAGTTACTACAATCTAACAACTTCAAAGCCAATTACCAAGGGGTGTCCTCAGGGCGGTCCGCTTTCTCCACTTCTATGGACAATTTTGTTGAATGATTTGCTGATGAATTTGCAGGTGCCCAATTGTGAGTTGATTTGTTATGCGGATGATATTTCGATCATATGCTGGAATAAAGATCTAGCATCACTAAAAATAGTTATAGAGGAAGCATTAAATACTATCGAATTGTGGTGTATTAAGAACAAGTTAGAAATCAGTTCCGAAAAAACAAACATTTTATATTTGCATAATAAAGAGAAGATCCCAGTTAAATTTAAGAGTGGATTAATTTCACCAGTACAAAAAATAAAAATTTTAGGAATAACTATTGCAAATCATAGAAGAAAAAACAAATTGAATTTTGCTTTTCATATAGAGGAAATAGTGAGCAGAACTCTAAGAATAAAAAAAAATCTATTCTCTCTGTGCAGCAAATCATGGGGTTTGAGCTCCCATAAAAGAATTACATTGTACAAATCTTTATTCAGATCAACTTTAACATATGGATCAGAAATATGGTTCAAATTTTTAAATGAAAAAATCGATACAAAAATTAAACTCAATGCAATATCAGATATTATTATGGAGCATTCAAGCTTACAAGACAACTTCGTACAACTGTGTTCACAGTTTGGCTAAAACTCCATTGATTGCAGATTACATTGAAGCAAAAAATATGAAATATGACTTAAATAACTTATCGTTCGAGGACAAGCAAAGATACAACATCGATATTCCCTTTATAATTGATTCCTATATAGACGAAAGAATGTTGCTCTTACTGAATAATACAAACGAGACATTTACAAGTTTTTTCAACCGGGGTATTCCTAATTATTTTCGCCCTAATTTCCACAACACACAATTTGTAACCAACCATGGTAATTTCGGAAGTTTTCTGGAAAGAATCCGCGCATTGGAGGATCCGGGCTGTTTTTGTGGATGCCGCATTCAAGATTCCACTCACCTTTTACTTAAGTGCCCAGCATTTCAAGACTACAGACTCAATAACTGTATCCTCTGTATCGATCCAAGAGAACTGATATCCAGCAGGGATTCATACATTGTATTCAATAGATTTTGTAAATTTATATCAAAGTTTTTAATTCATCCCAAGTGTTAGGTATAATTAACTATGTGCTGTATATATGATTCTTTTTTTTTCCTTTTTCCTTTATTTTGAGGTGTGTTTAAATTAAATTACCTATGTATATAGTATGCTTGTTTGAAATCAATTTCAAAAATATGTAAATGCCTTGAGCATATGTTTTTTGATATGTAAATAGATTCTCCCTCTCTCTCTCTCTCTTGTATTGCTTTCCTTTGGGCGCCAGTGTCCTTGGCGGGACATCGCGCTCTGTATTTACAGTTGAATAGATATTTTAAAAGTAGATTATTTATAGTTTTTTAACATATAGGGGTTGTATTTTGTATTTTAGAAAATTATTTCTATTTTTTAGCTCAAAAAAGCATGCTTTTTCATTGCCGTATCCAGCGGTTGTTCTATTTTTGAAGCTTTTTAATGATTACTGGTTTTGTACATTAATTTTTTGGTAATATATATATGTAGTATATTTTAACATAGATAAATCACAACCTTCTTATAATAGTTATCATAACCCCATATCTGTATATAAAAATATGTATCGAATAATAGAAGTGACAAATAAAACAAAAGGAGTAGAGGTAGTCCAGACGACAAAGACCAGACGAACACGTGTTTATGATAATGAGTTCGATTACCCCGTCAACAGGTGGCCAGACGTAATAATTAATCAACGCTTGACAGGTGGCGTGTTTTCTGGGGGCCAATCAAAACGCGCCACCACATGCCAGAGTTTGCGTATATAAAGCCCCCAAGATGGGACAAAGGAAGTAGTTGTTTCAGTTGTTTCGGAGCAACACCGTTATACGGTCAGTCAGATCTCTCACCCCTATCCGCGATGTAGACTTAGGGCATCCGTGACGTCCATGGTCCGACTACCTTCGTCCGTGGTCTACCTCTACTTCTTGGAGTTTACCATCTAGACCTGCCTCTGTCTCTTGCTGTCCCAGTGCGGGAATCCCATCACGCACCCACTACCACGACTGCCCAGCACATTCCACCTCGGGATTACTACAGAACCCGTTAAAGTCGACAGGATGACGGAGGACAGCAGCGTGCAGAGGATGACGGAGGTCAGAGACAAGTACGTCGCGGATGCCCTCACCAACATACAGCCCCACTGCGAAGACCGAGTAAGCCACCTAAAAGACGCCATGCGAGGACTAGCTGCACCTCGCACCGAGGAGGTCATTATCGCCCCCATCGACATCTCCTGCGCCACAAACATCTTCCCCATCGGCTCGAACAGGCAGAGAAGAGTCATCGAGAAATCCTGGCATTGCCCCGCCAACCAGCATCGACGATGTTCCATGGCAACCATCGCAAAAAGTGATCACCAAGCCTCATCGCAGCCCACTCCACAAGACCCATTCAAGACATCCATCTGGTAAGAGAATTTTCTCTACAGAACTATTTAATGTAACACTATCTCGGTTTGCTCTGAATTAATTATTCGATACCATTTTAATAGCAATAACATTATTATTATAAATCCTTCAAGTTCATTATTTTACCATTTTTATAACATTTCAATTCAAATTTTAAATCTTGTACACCCTCATTTATCAATTTTTACGTTATTTTAAGCAACTTTTAAATTTTAATTCATTAATTTCAATTTTACATAAAAAAATCATATTGTATTTTAATTACTCGAATCATATTTTCTAAACTTATTTGTGAGTTTTTTTTAATACCTTATTTATGGCCTTAGTATTAATAATTTAATTTATTACGCTCATTATTTTACTTGACCTATTACTATTCCAATTGATATTTCTCAATATTTAAAAGTTTTAAAAACTAGTCCTAAATTTGTATTTTTATTAAATATCAATTTTAAATTATCTTATCTCAAAATGTGCCTCCCATTTTTCCCACAATTACAAATACAACTATAAATGTTATATGCGAAAACTAAATATCTTTCCATAAAAATTCCATACCCCATCGCATTTCATTCCTGCCTGTGTTAAATTGTTAATTACAAAAACTACCGAATTTTGTACCCATGCCATAACATTTTCTCTTAAAAAATTTCGTAAATTCATTATTTTATAATTTTTCTAAACCTAATCACCGCTAATAATCTCCAATCTAAAGAATTGCCTGAGCGTCTTAACGCGACCCTCACCGGGAAACTAAGGTTTTCACCTAGAGCATCCCAGAACCTCGTGGATGAAGTTAATCAAGATAGTTACTAATAAATATAAAGACACGCCCCATACTATAACATCCCAAAATTGAAAATTCCCCGAGTTATGTAATGATATAAATCCCAGTATAATAGAAAGTAGAAAACTATCAGTACCACGTACAAATGACAGGCACGACAAAGAGAAAAGGACAATTAATTCCAGTCTTCATTTAAACGATAAACAACTCAAGGACGCACTGATCGCCCCCTAATTGTTTTTTTTTTTCTTCTACTTCGTCTTTTCCCATCCCTACTTCTAAAGGGGTGGAATGACCTTGGTATCCATCATTAGCAGAGATAGCCCTACTTCAACACCCTTACCTGTCAATCATTCAATTATAGGCCTTCCATACTTCTCTCGTCTCTTGATCATTTTCCATTGGCCTTCTATGCCTTCGTTCTAACCACCCCTCGTCCATCGCAGAGTTCCTGTTTGCCGACTTTTTTATTTACACCTAGGTCATCGTCCCAGCATTCTTTATTTCATTCTTTTTTCCTCAAACCCGGGTTCAATCAATCAATGGCAACAGTCGAGCCCTGTTTTCACAATCTACCTCCATCCTCTAACCTCTTCAACGGTTCCTGAGACTCCTGCTCGTCAACATTTTTTAATTTTTATTTTTTAATGATCCATCGACCTGGTACACTCTTCCTCCCCATGTTAACTCCACACGGAGAGCTTGGGTAACCAGCGAGATTTTTATTTTCTCTAACGCTCAACCCAGGCCACCATCAGCACGATGCGCCCACTCATTTTTCGTTTAATTTTATTTTTCATCTGGTCGAGCTCAATCACCGACAGCAGCGCAGCTCTTGAGCCACCATCTCTTTTTAACCTCTCTCAGAAAAAAATTCTTCCCATATTCTCCCATTACCTACCTCTCCTTCGATCTTCACGCCTTTTGCCCATCTGATCTAATGCTACTTACAGAACATCTTGAGATTGCTGAACCTTGAAAACAATACTTCGCTTCTAAGCTCGTATTGCAGGGCAGGACTCCTGAGATGTCCTTTGCAGAAACCAATTCAGACCTTCTTCCTCTATTCCTCACTGCGTCACTACCTATCGCAAACCTTTTGCTTAAGTCAAATTTCTTTTATATTTTATTTTACTTTTATTATCTCTACTTCTCCTCCTTCCTGTATTACATCCCTGAAACTATGTTGTAAATATTCGAGGCACCTTAAGTAACAAAAAACTGTAACTAGTATACCAACTTTCCCAAATATTTACTTTCGCTATTGTGTGTGTTTACTTTAAATTTATCCTTCCTATGTACTCCTCTTATATATTTTTTGTAGTTTTATAATATTATATCAATGTGTCACCACTACTCCCCTTTATCTTTATTTTATTCTAGTAACTAATTTGTGCCCCAAATTATTTCCCATTTAATAGGTTTGCTAGCTTTTCTCTCATTTATTTGTAAATAGACTTATAGTTTTACTAGTTTTGTGGTGTTGGACTTTGCTTTTTAACTTACAGATGTAGATAAAACATTTCAATATTAATCGATAATATAATTTTGTTTATTAATGCCTTCAATTACCAACCAACCCTTTATATATTATTAGCTTTAATATTTTTATTTTCTCTTTTTCTCATCATGTTCAGACTTAGTATTTTACAACTTCAACTATCTTAGGCACTATTTAAAAAACCTACACCTAACAATATTTATAATATTTCTTTAACAGATAAAACATTTATCATTTTCTTTTTCTTGTAGATTTCAAAATGTTATTTTTGACGCTTCCCTTACAACCACTAACTCTATCCCATGAACCTTTCCTCCCAACTTTTTACAGCCATCAAGAGATTATTGTTCGTCAACCATTTTCTTTTTTTTTTTGTTGATTAAATAACTAGAAGACCCTTCCTCGCTGTACATTTCCCAACAGTGAGCTCAGGAGACCCAATTAGTTTTTTTTTTTCTCTCATCGTCCGGCTCATCATTTTTTTTTTTCATTTTTCAACTTTTTCTTTTCACCACACAAGCCGGACACAATCAAAATTGACAGCAATAATTCTCTTACACCCACCTCTCCTTTTCCGCATCCTTCAAACCTCCAACCTTCCAAGGGATTCCAGTTCGCCGAACATTTTTGTTTTTTTTCATTGATTAATCCGACTGGAACAATCCTTCCTCGTTATACCATTCCCGATAATGAGTTCAGGATATCCAGCGCGATATTTTTTTTTTTTCTCATCGCCCGACGCATCATATCAATTCATTATTTTTTCAACTTTTCACTTTTTTTTTTCACAATTCAACCGGGCACAATCATTATGGACAACAGGGATCCCTCTTACATCTACCTCTCCCTTTTACCTCCATCAATCTTCCCACCTCTTTCCGCTGTCTGAGCTAATGATGCAGACGGAATATCTTAGGCCTTCTGTTAATGAAAACAATGCCTCACTTAAACAAGTTCGCATTGCATTGCAGGATGCTTGGAATACTACTTTTGCAGAAACATGCTCAGATACCCCTTTCCCCTTTTCAACCTTAGCGTCACATTATACGTTCAGTCAATAAACTAACTTCATTTTTTTTCTCTCATCTTTAATACAATAAGATATTATTTTCCTTGTACGATTCATTTTACCATAGTTACCATTTTGTATTATATACCTCCTCTTAATCTTTTATCATTCATTTTGTACGTTTTTATTGATACACCACCCTTACAACATCTTTCTCTTTTTAACTTGTAACTTCATAATAATTTTAAATAATTTGTATACAAATTATTTCTTTTATTTTTATAATAGGTTTGTTAGGTTATCGTTCATTACATTTCATTCCCCCAACCAAACCTTCATCACCGGGGACACATTCTGTAGTATATTTTAACATAGATAAATCACAACCTTCTTATAATAGTTATCATAACCCCATATCTGTATATAAAAATATGTATTGAATAATAGAAGTGACAAATAAAACAAAAGGAGTAGAGGTAGTCCAGACGACAAAGACCAGACGAACACGTGTTTATGATAATGAGTTCGATTACCCCGTCAACAGGTGGCCAGACGTAATAATTAATCAACGCTTGACAGGTGGCGTGTTTTCTGGGGGCCAATCAAAACGCGCCACCACATGCCAGAGTTTGCGTATATAAACCCCCAAGATGGGACAAAGGAAGTAGTTGTTTCAGTTGTTTCGGAGCGACACCGTTATACGGTCAGTCAGATCTCTCACCCCTATCCGCGATGTAGACTTAGGGCATCCGTGACGTCCATGGTCCGACTACCTTCGTCCGTGGTCTACCTCTACTTCTTGGAGTGTACCATCTAGACCTGCCTCTGTCTCTTGCTGTCCCAGTGCGGGAATCCCATCACGCACCCATTACCACGACTGCCCAGCACATTCCACCTCGGGATTACTACATATATATATATATATAATATTATGATTTTAGTTTTTTAAATCTTTTTAACATATCTGAAGGTTATTTTGAATAAAAAATTTGAAAATTTTGAACATATAGGGGTTGTATTTTGTATTTTAGAAAATTATTTCTATTTTTTTAGCTCAAAAAAGCATGCTTTTTCATTGCTGTATCCAGCGGTTGGTCTATTTTTGAAGCTTTTTAATGATAACTGGTTTTGTACATTAATTTTTGGTAATATAATATTATGATTTTAGTTTTTTTAAATCTTTTTAACATATCTGAAGGTTATTTTGAATAAAAAATTTAAAAAATTTGATTTTTACCTCAAAAAGACAGGAAATTTTTATGCTTTGTTTAGAAATTGCTGGTTTTGAAGCTTTTGTTATTAATCTCAATCTAAATTTTTTTTCAGAATATGTCTCGCCACAGCCGACGTTTACTTGGTAGGAATACGGCTGCTTCCACGAGATATAGGAATGCTAGAGCTATTGAGACACCACTTCAATGTGAGACGCGTCGTGCGCTTCGCCGTCTTAGGTATTCTGAAGCACGCGTCGCAGCTACACAAACTATGCAAGTTCCTGTTCAGCGTATTCAGCTTTGGACTCATAAGCCTTTTTCAGGTTTGCAGTATAATGCCCATATTGATTATAAAGCTGATTCATCTGTCGATATAGGCCATATGTCTCGGGTATGCCAAACTTAAAACTATATATTCAAATTATTCTACTTAGCTCACGAACAACGCCCTCTATCAAAGATTAGATTATATTAGGCTGATGCAAACAAATAGATAATGCTAATAACAAACAATTATAAAAAAATCTTATCTGAATATATATCACTCGGGTAGATATGCACACGGGTCAATCCCGGGGCTAAGCCCGGGCCATTCGTCTAGTATACATATATATTATAAACAGATTTTTTCCTATATATATAAAAGTCAGTGTATGTATGTATTTTAATGTGTTTGTTCCTTTGTCAGCTATACACGTCCACAATACGTAACTAATCTGACTGAAATTCTAACAGTATATAGAGTAGAATCTGGAAAAACTTATAGTGAAAATTTCAGGTCTCTATCCCCAATATTCTTCGAATTATTTGCAAATTGCGTTGCAAATTTGCCCTTTCGCTCGCAAGCAGCGCCTCTAGCGGTGAAGTTGAGAAGTAATTTCAACTGACCTAATGTACATGTAAAACGTGTTTTAACAGGACATAGAGAAAAATCTGGAAGAGATATTTTCGCATTTTTAGGTAAGAAAAATTGAAATTGACAGGTTCTGGGCATAAATAGTTGTTTTTTAGTCAGAAAATGATTATGACAATATTGCTGTATTATGTTTGATTATCAGATACAAAATTATATCGGGAAAAATTCCAAAAAGCAGAGACCACGGTTGAAGCCAGTTCATTTTTAGTACGCAGGAACAAAATTCTAACAGAAAAACATTCATTCAAGCAGAAGACACAAAGACAGATCATCTCTCTATAAAAATATCGCTTCTCAGACAAAGTTTGGAGCGAAACGTTTCACAAGAGTGAAATCCACGGGGCCAATTTATAATTGTAACGAATAGTATTTGAATAAAAACATTTAATCGGGTAAAACCCGGGCGTTGCCCGTGTCATTCAGCTAGTGTATTATAAAATCACCATTTGTATTTTAGTATACTGGGTGACTTCACTGCTCTCTTTGATGTGAGAAATAAATACATTATTTTAAAGGCTATTTAAAGTAGAGTTATCTCATTATTCCCTTCTATAAATTTGTAGGACGGTTAAAACACGATCTGGTAAGATGCAAGACCCAGCACAGGAGAGAATAAAGTTTAAAGAGCCTGCCAAGCCACAACCTGGTACAACAATATGTGTTAATATTTTGCCAATAAAACATGGGTAATAATCATTATTATACAATATCGACTATTGATTCTACAACTACAATATTGATTATATATTGACTTCAAAATTATGAAATTGTATTTTTATATGTCTCTAATATATTTTACTAATATTTGAATGTTAATACCATGGAGGAACGTTCAAATATAAAGATATGAAGTTACACACGTGTAACAAGGATTATGAAGTTAGATAAATATTTAATAGAGAAGCACTTAAAAATTTCTCTTAATTCCTTTATTACACAGGCGAGTTCAATATTGCATATTCAAAACAATGGTTATGCACAGCGATGAGATGCACTCAAATGGGGGCTTTGAACATTCTGCGTTTGGAATAAAAAAATTGGATCTTTTGGTTCCTCCTCCTTTGTGACATTCATGGGAGGAGACAAGGGTTCATTCCTTACTTCAGCAAGTAAATCCAACTTTTTCTCACGCACCATCATTAACCTTGAGCTCAAAATAAATTTCTTTGATAACCATTCGTTTATTTTTTCTTTCTGCGCGCGCGTGGAGATAGTTGAACTCAAATGGGAGGCTTTTTGGGGACTGTTTCTATTTGCCAAAGTCAGGAAGCGACTTCTATCCATTTTTACCAAAGTTTTAGGTAGGTTGGCTCGTTTTGACAACTTCGTTCATAACCCTTTGGCAAATTATAGAACTCACTTATTCTTCTGTGTTTTTAAGTGGCACTGCCCTTGGCAAAACACTTGTGTCGCCGAAGCGTAGTGGATGGGAGCAGGACACTAGTTCAATATTTTCTTTTTTAGAAATCTCCATTTCTATTTCTTCAATCAAGGTATTTAAATCAACAATTTTCAATTTCTTATTTGATGGCTTGGTACATCCGCACAGAATCCAAATTAGCAACTCCATATTTTTTAAGCGTTGAGAGCAGCAGTTTTCAAGGCTTAGATTCATAAAAAAGTGGTTTGGCCCCTTTGCTGATATTCATTGCTGTCATAAAATACTATAAATCTCCAGCCTCTCTCGGAAAGACACAATATTTCTGTTGAACCTGGGAGGCCAAACACAGAAATGGAGATACATCAATATTTTATCTAGCCTAAAAATTGGAAAAAATAATTCACAACAATGGAGAAAGATTCGATGTGGAAATTAAATTTCAGAATTTCGAAAAAAAGACATCTAGACATGTATTGCTAATATTTTCCTAACATTGATATAATCTTTATACTTTCCTGCAACCTTTGTGTGGTTAGGTTATATTGTATACTTTTTATTTTATGAATTGGTATCATGTCTAGAGCACATACATCAGTCTGTTAAATCAGTGTTTTCTAAAATGTGATTTAGCCACACCTATCTGTCTATTAAAAACAAAATAATATTTATTTTCAAATATGTCATTGCTTCTAATTTTTGGTGTGAAATACGTGGATTTAATTTTGTGATGTTCATATATTCGATTAAATAAATAAATATGCTTTATTAAATTAATAAACAAATTTCATTATTTATCTTTCTAATTTCATACATACACGTTTTAATATATTCATAACAACAATAATTACAGTGCTACCAAATCCAAACAATCAAAAATAATTTAATTAAACAGAGTATATTATAATATTATTATAAGGTATATTACAAATTCCCCGACTTCAAGCGACTTTATCCCTCCTGGAATGTCGATGCAGATAAGGTTGGATATTGGAGATGTGAGCCGTTTTTGGAGTTTTATCATCAGACTCATATTCAACATATTTGGGGTGGCCTTCCATTTTGGTTGCCCTTGTCACTCGATGCGGACCAGATAGCTTCCATTCCTTTCCAACCTTCTGATGTCTTACCAGAATATAATCGTCGATACTCATCTCTGGTGGCAGGGCCTTCTTACGACTGTTAAAATAAAACTTTGTTCTTTGTCGGTAGAGTTTTTGCTCAATTTGACTTTTTTCTGTTTCATAAAGGGGACAGTGAAGATTAAGCTCTTTATCGGCAGGTAAAACAGGGGAAGTTTTTGTAAGTTTGAATAAAGGGGAGCAACCCAGGTAGGATTTGTAGGAACTATTATGGTAGCGTACTGCCGTTTCTAAGGCATTTTTCCATCCACCCTTGAAGTGAGAATAGTACGAGAGAAAGGTCTTTATATCTCATATAGCCCGTTCCGCTAAACCATTTCCTGCCGGGGGATAAAGAGAAGTATTTATTAATCGGATGTCTTTGGAGGTTGTCCACCTAGGGAATCCTCCATACACAAATGATCTCCCTTGATCGGAGACTATAGTTCTCTATGATTTCAGATCCTCAAGTCCGTTGAAATATTCTATTAGAGCATGGCCATGTTGTTTCATTGCCTTTGCTTGAAACACCCTAGTAGCCACGTCTATATTTAGTATAAATGTTAAATTCTTATCCATGATGTTAGAAGGAGCATCAGCGAAATCTCCACGTACAGTAATGAAAGGTACCCTTGACTGATGGGGCAAACTCAAGCCGGGCATCCCTAATCGCATTTTTCTTTGTTTTTGGTGGAAGTAATCGATCAGAGAGCCGCCTCGATATCTCCATTTGAACGCCTATCATATTTATCTATTGGGTTATCCCCAAATGAGGATACAAAATTTTCTTTCCATGTTTCTCAGCTGAAGGTGCATTCATCAGCAAGTCTGCTATCGAATCACAATTGTGCAGTTCCCCCTAGGTAGTTTCTCATACCATATATTTTGGATCGATCTTTTACCCAACCATAATTTGCACAGACATTTTCATATAGGGTTATCCAAGTGGCTGTATCTAAGTTATTACCAGAGAATTCAGGTGCTTTTATTTCGACATGTCTTGGTGCATATTCATGCTGGTTTACACTTAAATTTTGAACTAAAAAATTGACTAGTTTTTGTTGTTGTGCTACAGTAGTTATCGATTTGCTAAAAGTGTCCTCTGTCAATATAGATTTTGCATCTAATTCCTCCTCATCCATCACGCAAATTTGTAAATCTTAAAATGATCGATTTTTGTATATTTCAATTATTTTTGATGGAACTTCAACAAATCTATTAGAATCCCCCCTTTTCTAAATAGTAAGAAGTTAGATTCTTTCCATATTCAAACACGAGCTCGTGATGAATGGGCAATTGAAATTCTTCAGTGATAGATAGAACATTAGCATCAGTGTTAAAGCTATAGCTAATTACCTTTTCATTCTTAAAATGCAGGATGATCGACCCTGTCGTCTGCGCCATTTTTGTGATGTTCCTTCGATTGAAAAATTAATATGCTTTATTAAATTAATAAACAAATTTTATTTATATATCTTTCTCATGTCAAACATACACTTTCTAATATATTAATAACAACAACAATAATTACAGTGCTGCCAAATCCAAACAATCAAAAATGAATTAATTAAACAGAGTATATTATAATATTATTATAAGGTATATTACAAATTTATTACACCTTCACCAGGTATTTTTAAATGCTGATTAAACCAGTATTTCTATATTTCCTCAAATTATCATTATTTCCATATTAATATTTATATAGCGTTGACAGAAGCAATGTCCAAGGTACAGAGTTATGACAGAGTGTTTGGCTTCTTTTTTTGATATCCATTTCTGTCATAAAATACCATATATCTTCAACATATCTCGGAAAGACACAATATTTCTGTTGAACCTGTGAGGCTAAAAACAAAAAATGAGATTAACCTATATTTTTTCTAGCTTAAAAATAATAAATAAAAATTCACAACAATAGAGAAAGATTCAATAAGGAAGTTCAATTTTATAATTTCGTGAAAGTACATTCAGACGTGTTTTTTTTAAGATTTTCGTAACATTGAAATTATGTTTAAATTAACCCACAACCTCTGTGTGGTTAGTTTATATTGTAAACTTCTTTCCTCTATTAATTGGTATCAAGTTGAGAGCACACACATTAGTCTGTTAAAAAAGTTCATTCTAAAATGTGATTCAACCACACTCACTTGTGTATTAAAAACATAAATAATATTCTTGTAAAATATCTTGTTGCTACTTATTTTTGTTGTGAAATACGTGGATTTAATTTATTACACCTTCTCTAGGAGCTGATAAATTCAATATTTCTATATTTCCTTAAATTAATTTTTATTGCCCGCTTCCTCTCTCTAATTCTCAGCTCCTAGATGACTTATTTATTTATTTATTTTTTTATATATATTTTTTGTTACCTTGAACACAAGCCTTAAAGTTAATATGCACTGTATTTTGTATTGCGTTCGGGGCTAAGAAACTAATTTAAGCAATCTAATCCTTCCAATCCATAATTTCTTCAGGTTTGAGAAAATTAAAAAGAGTTCAATAAAATCAAATCAATTCAGGTTTTAAAAATATCATCAAATATTTGTAATGGTTTGAGAAAATATTTTTACAATGTTTATTTAACGTATTCTAAATACATATTTTTTCTCAGAGTTCAGTTACTCTCATACACATGCTGATATACTTTCTTACTTAACAATAAATCTTTTGAGGTGACGACAAAGAGTGACGTTGATGATTAAAATATTAAAATGAATCAGGAATTTGTGATTTAAAACCAAATATAACAAAATGAATCTTCACATGATAGCCATTATTCTACTCTGCCAAAAGTTTATAACTCAAAAATAATTGTGATAATAAGAATTACCATATTATCATGAAAAATTAACAGAAAACTATTACATTAAAAATATGAAATGAGCTTAACATGCAAATTGCTTTGTGCTGTATAGTGAAAAAAATTCTTTAAATTCCTCATTATATTATTGAAATATAAATAGCGTTATATGTTTTTTCAATATGACTTGGCTATCTAGTTGGAAATGATGTGAAGTTGCCAAAAAATCTATATAAATTAACATATTTAAAGATACACCATATATATGTTAGTATTTTGCAAAAATAACATGGTCAATGATTATTATTTGAACAATATTAACTATTTATTCTACTACGAGGGTGAGTAGAAAGTAAGGTCTTCTACGAGATAATTTCCGAACTCGCGTTGCTAGGTGAAATCCGACTACACCGCTGCCTTCCTTGGTTCCCCCTCTTCCGTCTAGAACATTCCCGGTGACCTTGGGACGCTCAGTCGCTGTCTGGAAGCCGTTCGCGATGGAGCTTTCCCTTAGCTCTCCCGCCAAGAGCGAGTTGCGCTCAGTTATACGTTTTTTAAATGCGAAAAATAATTCTCCGCTCGAAATTCACCGTCAGTTAGTGGAAGTGTATGGTGAGAAGTGCATGGACATCAAATATGTGCGGAAATGGTGCCGGGAGTTTAACGAGGGGCGGATAAACGTCCACGATGAAGAGCGGTCTGGGCGGCCGAGTTTGCCGGAATCAACCGTGGCTCGAATCGACGAAATGGTGCGCGCAAACCGGCGGATAACCCTTGAAGAGATCGAGGATGGCCTGAATGAAGATTGCAGCCACTTCTCCGTGCACAAGATTGTGTCTGAGACCCTCGGCTACAGAAAGGTGTCCGCCAGGTGGGTCCCCAGGCAGCTCACCGATGATCACAAGAGAAAACGCGTGGAAAGTGCAACAGAACTTCTCCGCCGCTACGAGGAAGACGGCGAAGACTTTCTTGACTCCATAGTGACCTGAGACGAAATGTGGGCACATCATTATACCCCCGAAACGAAAGTACAATCAAAACAGTGGCGTCTCACGACCTCACCAAAGCCCAAAAAGTTCAAGACAACGCTGTCTGCGGGAAAGGTTATGGAAACTGTGTTTTGGGGACAGGAAGGGGGTTCTGCTGGTGGATTACCTGCACAAAGGAGAAACAATCAACTCCGAAAGATACTGTAAGACTCTCACCAAGCTGCGGCGAGCCATACAGAACAAACGACGGGGACGACTCACCAAGGGAGTGGTTTTGCTTCACGAAAATGCCCGCCCACATGTCTCACGCCAAACGACCGCAAATTTGAAGAATTCGGTTGGGATATCTTTGGACACCCTCCGTACAGTCCCGATTTGGCCCCCAGCGATTACCATGTTTCCCGCGCTCAAAAAACACCTTAGGGGACTGAAGTTTGCGTCAGACAACGAGGAGAAAGAAGAGGTCGACAAGTGGCTCAAAGAGGCGGCGGGAGAGTGGTACAACAACGGAATTACAAAGTTGGTTGACAGGATGAAAAAAGTGATTGAGCATCAAGGCGACTATGTAGAAAAATAGCAAAGTGTCCAACCTTTCCAATAATGTATAAAAAGGTGTGAATAAATGTGTTTTTCTATGAAAAAAAAAATAGGGGACCTTACTTTTCTACTCACCCTCGTACTAATATTTTAATTATATATTGACTTTGAAATAATGAAATTTTATATTTGTACGTTTCTAGATTTTACAAGGGTTAAGCTGAGAGTCAATTTACATGAGAATACCTTGGAAGGACACTCAATGATGAAGAGATTAAATTTACACTGGTGAAACTAGAAGATATTTTTGTACAAATATTTCATTATCTTATTTAAACCTTTATTACACAGGCGTGTTCAAGATTACATATTCAAATCAATTGGTATTTACAGCGATGAGAAGCACTCGAATGGGTTCTGGGAACATTCTGCGTTTGGAATGACGAATTTGGATCTTTTGGTTCCTCTACCTTTGTGATATTTATGAGAGAAAAACGTTTCAGTCCTTATATCAACAATGGTTGGTGATGGAAATATGACGGGAAAATTGGATTTACTTGTTTCCCTTGTACTATCATCATCTTTGAGCTCAAGATAAATTTCTTTGATAGCCATTCGTTTCCTTTTTCTATCGCCGTGAGAGAGGAGATAGTTGATCTAAAATGAGAGGCTTTTCGGCGAACTGTTTCTATTTGCCAATGTCAGGAAGCGACTTCCATTCTTTCTTTCCCAAAGTTTCAGGCAGATTGGCCTCTGTTTTGACAACTTCCTGCATAATATTTTGGATATTGCAGAACCTATTGCTTCTTCCATGTTTTTCAAGTGGCACTGACCTTGCCAAATAACAGGTGTCGCCGACACATAGTGGATGGAAGCAGGACACCAGATCAATATCTTCTTTTTCAGAAACTTCATTTCTATTTCGTTATTCATGGTATTCAAATCATCGATCTTCCATTTCTTATTTGCGGGCTTGGTACATCAGCACAGAATCCAAGATAGCCACTCCATATTTTTGATACCGTTGACACAGCAGAATCCAAGGTATAGATTTAAAAAAAGTGGTTTGGCTCCTTTGCTGATATCCATTGCTGTCATAAAATACCATATATCTCCAGCATCTCTCAGAAATACACAATAATTATGTTGAACCTGGGAGGCTAAAAACAGAAATGGAGATATATCTATATTTTATCTAGCCTATAAAATGGACAATAATAATTCACAACAATGGAGAAAGATTCGATGAGTAAATTGAATTTAAAATTTTCGAAAAAAAAGACATTTAGACATGTATTGTTAATATATTTCTAACATAGATATAATGTATAAAATTTCGTACAACCTTTGTGTGGTTAGGGTGTATTGTAAACTTCTTTTATTTATGAATTGTTATCATGTATAGAGCAAATACATCAGTCTGTTGAATCAGTGTTTTTCTAAAATTTTATTTAGCCTCACCTTCTTGTCTATTAGAACCAAAAAGTAATATTTCATGTGAAATATGTTATTGCTTTTATTTTTGTTGTAAAATACGTGGATTTAATTTATTAAAACTCTCCATGATTTTTAAATGCTGATAAAACCAGTATTTCTATATTTCTTCAAATTATTATTATTTCCAAATTAATATTGTATATATGTATATAGTGTTGACTGGAGCAATGTCCATGGTACAGATTTATAACAGAGTGGTTTGGACTCTTTTTTGATAACCATTGCGGTCACCTCTCGGAAAGCACAATATTTCTGTTGAACATGAGAGGCCGTAAAAACGGACATTAAATGTAACCATATTTTATCTAGCTTAAAAATGGAACATAATTTTTCACAACAATGGAAAAAGATTCAATAAGGAAGTTCAATTTTATAATTTCGTGAAAAGACATTCAGACGAGTTTTGTTAAGATTTTCGTAACATTTATATTATGTTTAAATTCTTCACAACCTCTGTGTGGTTAGTTTATATTGTAAACATTTTTTTCTTTATTAATTGGTTAAAGTTTAGAGCACACACATTAGGCTGTTAAATCAGTGATTTCCTAAAATATGATTTAGCCACACCTACTTGTGTATTAAAAACAATAAAAATATTTCTGTAAAAATCTTGTTGCTACTTATTTTTATTGTGAAATACGTGGGTTTAATTTATTACACCTTCTCTAGGAGCTGATAAATTCAATATTTCTATATTTCCTTAAATTAATTTTATTCGCCCGATTCCTCTTTATGATAATCCGCACTTAGATATCTCAGTTTTTTCAACTAATTTTTTCGCTACCTTGAAAAACAAACTTTAATGTTATTATGCACTGTCTTTTGTATTGTGTTGGGGGCTAAGAAAATAATTTGAACAGGTATATCCTTCCAACCTATAATTTATTCAGGTTTGAGAAAATCCAAAATTATTCAATGTTCAACAAATAAAAGCAAATCAATTCAGTCTCCAAAAATATCAACAAATATTTGTAATGGTTAGAGAAAAATGTTTTCACAATGTTATTTCAACGCATTCTAAATAAATATTTTTTCACAGAGTTCAGTTACTGTCACACATGTAGACACACTATCTCACTAAACAATGAATCTTTTGCGGTGCCGACAGAGAGTGACGTTGATGATTAGAATATTAAAATATATCAGGAATTTGTGAATTAAAACCAAATGTATAACTAAAGTTTTTATAAATAAGTTTTTATAAATAATGAGGTCACGTTGTTGATCGCATAATTGCGACATACAACTGTTTTGCAGCTGTACATTTCTTCTAGTGGTTGAATAATAGAAATTGTTTAGACGCTGGGTTTTTAAGAAGCACAGTGAAATATGAATGTAAAATTAATTGTATTGTACCAATAATAAATTGTGATGCGCTGTGTCGGTTGTATAAATAGAAATTTCAGAAGCGCAATTTATTGATTGGATTAGTTACTAAGATGTTATGTATTGTGATCTCCATTAACATGTAAAATGTTTGATATGTGTGGTGTGGTTAAGGAGTTTGTGAGATTCTCGAAGAAATCTAAATGATCAGTATGAAACATGTGTTTTAAAAAAATGGCGATCATGAAGATAGCGGTCATGAAGATCTGCCTTGAGGGGTAAAGAGGACATGTCCAAAGATAGCAGTAACTTGGGGAGTGACGTCATAAAGGGCGTCCACTTTCTGTCTTTCTCGGTATCCTCGGGGGTTCTATTTCTGGTATGGTCAAAGATGTGGGATGGCTTGCTATGTTTGTCATTTACCTTGAAATTGACTTTCTTTTTTTTGTCGAGGTTGGCATATTTCTTGCCTATTTGAAAATATAGTTTTATCAATGTTCGTAGTTGTTGTGTTTCGAAGTTGTTGCGGACTTAATAAAAATGTTATTCAGTGATGTCAGGTTTAGATATGAGTGAAGGTGCGACTTTCGACGTGGACACGCTTTGGGGTGAGATGTGTCACAGGCATGAAGGCGTCTTTGGCCTGAAAAGTGAAAAAGGTTTGTGGTGTTGCGTTGTGACACGAAGTGAGAAGTGATTTGGAAAGGTGTCACGTGAAGTCGTTGTTTTGGCACAAAATCTAACAGTTTCACCATGAATAACAAATTTAATAAAGTCATTGGTGGTGGTTGTATGAAACACATCGAGAATTTTTGACTGTTAGTGGATATGGCACGTTTAATGTGATTTTTTTTTTGTGTTTAGTGGGGCGACGTTATGGAGCTTGTGTGGCTCGAATTTTTTTTTTTTTTTTGTTAAGTCGCGCACTAAAATTTGTTGCCAATTGGATAAAGTGATGTGTGAGGATGTAACGTTTGTTGGGAGAGATTTGTTGATGATTAAATATGCATGTAAAAGGAAAGGACGAGGGAGTGTATTTATCCTCGAATATCAACGATTGTAATAGTTTTGGAAGACTGTGACTTAATTTAGCTACTGGCGTGGTAGTTGATGGGATTTTTATTTTTAACTTGTTTTGGGAAAGATAGTTGTTTTCCCTAGTGGTGTTTTTGAAGATATTGTCTCTCAGGAGAGAAATCACAAAATATTTCTGAAATTAAAAAATGCGTTTCACCTATGTTGATTTACATTTAATTTTTTTTTTGTCGTTGATTATGGTTGCTAAAATGATTCTTGTAAAAGTTCAACGTCGTGAGAGTGACGAGAATATTTTGAATTGATGCGCTTACATAAAATGGTAATTATGACAATGATTTTATCATTTGATTAACATTTGAGCATTTGATTAAGATATCTATTTTGGTATGAAAATAAGATATTATGAAAAACAAAAAAAGGTTTAGAATTATGATGAATTAGAAATTTTTTAAAAACACAAAAATAAGTTTTGAATTATGAGATTTTTTTAAATATAAAAAATAATTATTTTTTTTTTTAGATTGTAGATTTGGATAATGTTATTTTAGATAAATTTAGGAAAGGCATGTAAGATTAGAAATTAGTAAAATGCGTAATGGGCGATTTTTTTTAAAGAAAAATTGAGAGAAATAACTTGAAATTTAAATTTGATTAAAATTAAATTAAATTTGATAAATGAGAGTGTGAAAGTTTTGAAAATTGAATAAAAAATTATATCAAAAAAAGGTAAAAATTGATTTTAAAATGCTTAATGTGAAAATATAAATATAAAATTTATGTTGAATCAGTTGTGAACGTGAGAATAAAGTTAAGGTAGGTTTTTTTAAAAACTTACAATTGTGTGATGACATGGAAGGCGCTCCATGGAGAGCTTGTAGAAGCTTGTAGTTTCTCCAACGTTGATTGCGGCTTGCCGCCTTGAGCATTGTCTCGACGATGTCAAGTCGAAGGTGGGGAACTTTTCACTGGGTTTGCGCTACTTCGCTCCTCGATTTCCATGACTTGCGGGAATTTCGGCTGTGTCGATGGGGTGGTCAGACAGCTTTCTCCTGGCGTTGGCGATCTATTAGCGGGTCTGCGAAGGTCCCTTGGGGCGGCGTTTCTTCCGTAAATATCTCTTGTTGGGGAGAGATTGCTTTGTCGTTTCGTTGGAATGGCCGGTTTGTTCCTCCATCTTTGCTATTTTCTCCCTTCTATCTGGACAGGCTTCTTACCTTCTTCGTTGTGTCATTCTTCGCTTTGGTTATCCTGTCGACTAGAAATGTGATGAGGTCTGGTAGCCTCTTGTAGAATCTTGTCGACTAAATATGTGATGAAGTATCCAGTCGACTTAAACTATGGTGTTAGTCTCTGTCAACTCTCGCTATACTATGTTGACCGAGAGGAACAGTCAGGATGGGGAGTTTTCCAGTACCTCTCTGCACCTTGTAAGACCTTTAAAAGTTCTCACAGAGTACAGGCAGTCGTGGTCGAGGCAGAGTGGAAAGCTTGGGAATGTCCATACAAAAAACGAAGACACAGTTGCACTAAGAAAGTTCCGTGAACAGATAACAGTTGAGCTAGGAACAGAATATGGAGATAGAAGAATTCTTACTGGTCTACATGGTGGATGAGGAGGACCTGGGGTACAACCGACGAGAGCTCACGCAGATGGTGAAGTGACTGTATTTATAGGTTAAGACGGGGGCCTTATGCGACAGGGGCGTGGATCGTCTGGTGACATACTACTGGCGCCGTCCTGACAGTTTCCATATTTAGACCTTGTTGTGGGAATTCTAAATCAATCTCGATTTTAGACATTATGACTTCTATCTCTTGCTTCAGCTCAACTCTTAATCTATTACAGAGTTTTATTTATTTGTCCTCAGTTTGTACAAAGTACATTACATATGATGATGTAATGACACATGTCAATCATGCGTATAATCATTTACAGATGTGTTTCTATTATTCAACATGAAAATCTTGTTATAAGTTATATACAATATGGGGTTGTTGGTTAAATTACCATATATTGACGTTGAAATAATGAAATTTTATTTTTATACGTCTCTAGATTTTAAAAAGGTTAAGCTGAGAGTCAATTTAAATGAGAATACCTTTAAGGGACATTCGATTATGGAGAGATGAAATTTACACTAGTGTCAATAGTAAAATTATGTAAGATAAATATTTCATAAAGAAGAATATAAAAATTCATTTTCAAGCCTTTATTACACAGGCGTGTTCATTTTACATATTCAAAACAATGGATATGCACAGCGTTGAGAAGCACTCGAATGGGTACTGGGAACCTTCTGCGTTTGGGAAGAATAATTTGGATCTTTTGGTTCCTCCACCTTTGTGACATTTATGGGAGGGGACAACGGTTCAGTATTTATATCAGCAATAGATGGTGGTGGAATTATGATAGGGAAATTTAATTTACTTGTTTCCAGCGCACTATCATCATCCTTGAGCTCAAAATAAATTTCTTTGACAGCCATTCGTTTCCTTTTTCTTTCTTCGCGGGCGAGGAGATAGTTGATCTCAAATGGGAGGCTTTTTGGTGAACTGTTTCTATTCGCCAATGTCAGGAAGCGACTTCCATCCTTTTTACTCCAAAGTTTTAGGCGAAAATTATTATCCAGAACGTGTAGAAAAATCAAAAGCTCTATATAATGGACCACGCTCTCCTCGTCCCCATCATCAAGAGCAATGGAAGAACGCTCCGTCGTTCAGAAGACCATACCAGAACATCTCCAAGCCCCAGGCCCCAGCTCCAAGGTACTACCAGAACAAGCCTCTGCCCCTAGATGAACTTACACTCCATTCCAAAGCCAAAACCGATCTACCCAAGGAAAACATACAATATGAATCCAGATTCAAACAAGAATAGGACAAAGACGGGAGACCGATATGTTTCAAGTGTAACAAGCCAGGACACATAGCGCGGTATTGCAGAGTCAGGTTTGTAAGAATTGTGGAAGAGGACCCCATATTTGCACAAGACAAAGTCGAAGAAATTCGAATGGATAAGGGAACTGAGAAGTCGAGACCTCTGCTCTACGCTGACGTAAGTAATAGCACACACTCGAGTATTCCTACACGGAATATATATTCCGCATTGGAAGATTTAAACTAAGCATCGCGCCTGTGTCCATCAATCAAAGCAAGTCGACCATAAATGGAATTAAATAGTTGGACCCCAAATGTATAATTAATATTAACGAGAATATATATAGAATCGGTATCTGTGAAGCTTTGATTGATACAGGCGCTGATCTTTCAGTGGTCGACCTTAGTACAGCTCATAATACAGTTCTTGAAATAATAAATCCTGATAAAATGTGCTCCGGACCCGATGGCAAAGAATTAGATATCGTAGAATATATTGTTTTAAATATAAAATTTGATGACAAAAAATTACACATCAATTTGTGATAATGAGAACACATTTGCGAATATTTATACTTGGGCGAGATTTTCTTAAGAAAATGAGCGCAACAATTGATTGTCAGCGTAGAAAAAATCAAATACGACTTGACAGGGAATCGTAATGTAATCAAATATCCACAGAAGAAAATAAAAAGTGCAAAATATGTCATTATACCAGAACTTTCTATTAAATTGATTAAGGTATTTGTAGAAGCAGAGGATGGCGAATACATCATCGAGGAAAACCATATGTTTCAATCAAATGGACTTTGACTAGCAAGAAGCTTAATCTTTTTCTTATCTCGAAGAGACTTGACAGGGAATCGTAATGTAATCAAATACCAGAATCTTAATAAATGTTGCGAATAAGGAAACATATATCTGAATAACAAACCCTTATCCTCGACCATTGAAAATATTAAAAAACAAAACATTTTGCTTTGGAAGCCAGCCAGCCAAAGTGAATATTGTGGAATAAAGTGAACAAAAGGAGCCTGAAGAACCTCAATTTCAGAAAAACAAAAATTTATCATATAAGGAAAAGTAGCAATTGAAAGGAGTTTTGGAAAAGTACGCGGATTTGTTTTCCTCGTGATTAGGAGGATCCAACTTAGCGAAACAGTGGATTGATACAGAAGGTGCGAAACCGATCAAACACAAGCCGTATAGGGTGAGCGCTAAAGAGCGAGAAATCATAGAAGATCAAATTGATGAAGTGCTCAGAGACGGGATAATTAGACCATCCTCGAGTCCATGGTCCTTCCCCGTAATATTGGTCAAGAAGCGCGATGGGAAGTACAGATTCTGCGTGGACTACAGAAAATTAAATGATGTAACATTAAAGGATGTTTACCCAATTCCCAGAATTAATGAGGTATTGTATACACTTCAAGGATCCAAATACTTTTCAGCAAATTACCTTGAATTAGCATGTTGCCAAGTAGAGGTTGAGGAGAAAGTTAAAGAAAAGACAGCCTTCACTACAGTACATGACCTATATATGAGATCAATATATTGCTCTTCGGACTCTGCAATGCCCCTGCTACATTTGAGAGGAACATGGAAAATAGGCTTTGTAATCTTAGATGGCAAATTTGTCTCTGTTATCTGGATTACCTCATCATATATAGCTCGTATTTTTCAACATATCTCAAAATAATAGTAGCTGTTTTAAGTTGTTTACGCGAGGCTAATTTGAAATTGAACAACAAAAAATGTCAATTTGTTTTCGAAGAACTAGAGATTCTTGGCCATATAACCAGTCAACAGGATATTAAACCGCCGGATAATAATATCAAGTCTATTAGAGATTTTCCTCGCCCCCCCAAAAAAAAGAAGATAAAAGAAGTTCAATCAATTTTAGGAATGTGTTCATATTTTAGAAAATTCATCAAAATTTTTCGAAAATTGCTGATCCATTAATCAGTCTTATAAAAAAGAATGTACCTTTTACCTGGACAGAAAATCAAGAAAAAGCATCTCAAACCCTTAAAGTAGCCTTGATAAATTCTCTAATATTATGGCAATTTGATCCGATTGCAATTAATTATATTCATACTGACGCGTCTAACCTAGGCCTGGGTGCAACAATAGTCCAAAAGGTGATCTCTTATTCGAGTCGAACACTGAGCAAACATGAGAAAAATGATTCGACTACTGAAAAATAATGTCTAGCTGTTGTGTAGTCAATGTCCAAGTTATGACCCAACCTATATGGAAAGGAATTCAAAATCGTGACTAATCATTACGCACTATGCTGGTTTAAGAATCTGAAAGATCCGACTGGTCGATTAGCATGATGGGCACTGAAGATTCAGGAATATAGTTTCGAAATTATACACAAATCGGAAAAAAGCATCTAGACATTGATGGTCTCTCTAGAGGACCCTTAGCAGAAAACGAATGAGACGATGATTATGAAAGACTATTTCTGAATCAAATAATAGACGAAAAGGATTATTTTATTTAGAATATTAAGGAGAACCTTAGTGGAAACAAGCGTTCAATTACACAGAACGTTAAAGAAGAAAATGGGTGTCACTACAAGAAAAATACAAATCCTGAAGGTAGGGCATGGTTGCTGATAGTCCCAATAAACGAAGGAACGAAGGAAATAATAAGTGAATACCACAACCATATGCTGAATGGACATCTGGGCGTCGCAAGAACCACATACTGATTAAAGAATAAATATTATTGGCCTTCCATGCTGAAACATGTTTCCGAATTTATAAAGACGGGCCATCTTTGCCAAAGTCGGAATGGTTCAAATCACTTGCCTTCTGGACTTTTATAACATATTCCCCCAGTTAGCTACCCTTTTGAGAGAATCGTAATTTGTTGATTTTGTTGGCCCCTTGCCATCAACGAAAAGAAGAAGGAAATGAATGTTTGCGTTGACGGATTATTATACCAAGTATGCTGAAAAAAAGCAGTATCAGAAGCAACAGTGAAAGAAGTCTCTACATTTTTAATAAAAATATTATTTTACGTCACGGGGCTCCAAGATTTATTTTTAGTGACAGAGATTCATGATACACTAGCAATTTGATGAAGGAGATCATGAAAATGTGCAAAGTTAAACACTGCTTTACGACGGGCTACCATCCCCAGATTAATGGACTAACAGAATGGCTAAATAGGACTTTAATCAATATGATCAGCATGTACGTAAACACAGACCAGAAGA
This sequence comes from Cordylochernes scorpioides, assembly GCA_030710605.1. Taxonomy (NCBI): domain Eukaryota; kingdom Metazoa; phylum Arthropoda; class Arachnida; order Pseudoscorpiones; family Chernetidae; genus Cordylochernes; species Cordylochernes scorpioides. Next base: position 201,255,842 of record CP092864.1, on the reverse strand, counting down.
ACTGGGACGAAATCCTCCCTTTAATCACCCACGCGTACAATACCACGATTCAAGAAACCACAGGCTACTCTCCATTTTTCCTCTTGTTTCGAAGGGAACCCATGTCCCTCTTAGACGACGAGAATATCCTAATGGACAGTAACATGGACGATTACGAGGAATATATAGAAAATTACTTCGATAAAATAGCAAGGACAAGACAGGTAGTAGTTAAAAACACAGAGAATACTCAGAAAAGAATGAAAGAAACTATGACGAAAAACACAATGAGAAAATCTATGGACCGGGACATCTAGAGGCAGTTTGGACACCAATCAGGAAAATCGGAAAATGTGAAAACTTGTGAGAAAATGTTTTGGCACATATCTAATATTAAAAAAACTGTCCAACGTAAATTACTTAATTGAGCCGAAAGATAATCCTGGCCAAGACCCATTGAGTGTCCATGTCTCAAATCTCAAACCCTATTTTGAAAGAATTGATGAGATCACTAATGATATGTGACGACCTTTGGAGAAAGAGAAATGTTGCATCATAGCTAATGCACCTATTTTATTTTATAATGCGTAATATTATTTTTAATATATTTTAAATTGTAAAACGAAAATTGCAATTATACCGCGAATGTTTCTTTTGAACGAAAAATCGAAATTTATTTTAAAGAGAAATAGCGATTATTTCTAAATTTGAGGATGAAGTATGATAGGATGAATTGTGAAGAGTAATGATGAACAGAAAAATAAAAGTGTCCAGGGATGGGAATCGAACCCACAGTGTTCCGCTTACCGGGCAGATGCCATGTCCACTAGGATACCCTGGAGATATTTTTCCGTTCGTAAATATTATATAAAGTAATTTAAAATACAATATAACGCGGCTTGTGATTGTAAAACGAAAATTGCAATTATACCGCGAATGTTTCTTTTAAACGAAAAATCGAAATTTATTTTAAAGAGAAATAGCGATTATTTCTAAATTTGAGGATGAAGTATGATAGGATGAATTGTGAAGAGTAATGATGAACGGAAAAATAAAAGTGTCCAGGGATGGGAATCGAACCCACAGTGTTCCGCTTACCGGGCAGATGCCATGTCCACTAGGCTATTTTTCCGTTTAGGCAATTTTCGTTTTACAATCATAAGCCGCGTTATATTGTATTTTAAATTACTTTATATAATATTTACGAACGGAAAAATATGTCCAGGGTAGCCTAGAGGACATGGCATCTGCCCGGTAAGCGGAACACTGTGGGTTCGATTCCCATCCCTGGACACTTTTATTTTTCCCTTCATCATTACTCTTCACAATTCATCCTATCATAATTCATCCTCAAATTTAGAAATAATCGGTATTTCTCTTTAAAATAAATTTCGATTTTTCGTTTAAAAGAAACATTCGCGGTATAATTGCAATTTTCGTTTTACAATCATAAGCCGCGTTATATTGTATTTTAAAATATTTTAAATTCAAATTTATATTTTATATTTTATTCTATTAAAAAGAATATATATATATATATTATAAACATATTTATATATTATTAAATCACCATTTGTATTTTGGTATACTGGGTGACTTCACTGCTCTCTTTGATGTGAGAAATAAATAAATTATTCTAGAGGCTACTTAAAGTAGAGTTATCTCATTATTCCCTTTTATAAATTTGTAGGACGGTTGAAACACGCTCTGGTAAGAGGCAAAACCCAGCACAGGAGAGAATCAAGTTTAAAGAGCCTACCAAGACACAACCTGGTGCAACAATATGTGTTAATATTTTGCCAATAAAACATGGTTAATAATGATTATTTATACAATATCCACTATTGATTCTACAATTACAATATTGATTATATATTGACTTTAAAATGATAAAATATCATTTTTATATATCTCTTTTATTTTACAAAGGTTTAGAAGAGAGTCTATTTGAATGAGAATATCATGAAGGAACATTCAAATATAAAGAAATGGAAGTTACACAGGTGTAACAAAGAATATGATGTTTTATAAATATTTTAATAAAGAAGAACATTGAAATTCCTCTTCAAGCCTTTATTACACATGCGTGGTGAATATTGCATATTTGAAACATTGGGTATGCACAGCGATGAGATGCACTCAAATGGGTGCTTCCAACATTCTGCGTTTGGAATGAATAATTTGGATTTTTCAGTTCCTCCTCCTTTGTGACATTTATGGGAGGAGACCACGGTTCAGTCCTTACTTCAGCAATAGATGTTGCTGGAAAAATGATAGGGAAATTGGTTTTGCATCATCATTATCCTTGAGCTCAAAATAAATTTCTTTGATGACCATTCGTTTCTTTTTTCTCTCGCCGCGGACGAGGAGATAATTGATCTCAAATAGGAGGCTTTTTGGGGTACTGTTTCTATTCTCCAATGTGCGGAAGCGAATTCCATCCATTTTTTCCAAAAGTTTTAAACAGATTGGCTCGTTTTGGCAACTTCTTTCATAATCCTTTGGTATCTTATGGAAGCCACTTCTTCTTCCATGTTTTTTAAGTGGAACTGCCCTTGCCAAATAACATGTGTCGCCGACTCGTAGTGGATGGGAGCACGACACGAGTTCTATATCTTCTTTTTTAGAAATCTCCATTTCTATTTCTTCATTCAAAGTATTTAAATCGATAATCTTCCATTTCCTCTTTGAGAGCTTGATACATCCACTAAGAATGCGAGTAAGCATTTTTATTTTTTGATAGGGTTGACCGCAGCAGCGTCCAAGGTATTTATTTATAACAAAATGATTTGTCACCTTTGTTGATATCCATTGCTGTCATAAAATACTATGTATCTCCAGCATATCTCGAAAAGACCCAATATTTCTGTTGAACCTGGGAGGCTAAAAACAGAAATGGAGATAATATCAAAATACGCGCGCACGAGCCAACAAGGATGCAAGGGATTTGTTTCCTCCTCAAAATTTAAATTCAAATTGTTTTCTTTTCTTTAAATAAGTAAATATATAAAAAAATGTCTGATGATAACAGGAAATTATTATGAGCGGAAGAAATAGAACAATCAGAAGTCCTGACTCCAATTTATATAAAAACTAAAAAAAGGCCTGAATGGAGAAAAATTATGCACAATTGATGCCACGCTTTTAAAACAAATTTTAGATCGTTGTCAAATCCCGTGAATATGTTTTTGAAGATGAGGCAGTTACTGCACGAAAACGACAACGACAATCAAAAGAACATTGCATTTCATCCTCTGATGATGAAGAAAATCCAAAGAATCCTAGAATTCACTTAGACAATCAGAGCCGTAATAATAAAAATGATTTGGACGAAGTGAAGGAGGGTCAAGATGAGGAAGGACCTTGGTGTGATGTCCCAAAAAGTAGAAAAATCAGAATTCCTCCTGTTATTGTTGAAAATGTGAACGATTGGAAATTGCTTTGTAAAGAACTGAACAACTTAGCTGATGAACCATTCCAAGCCACCATATCAGGACCTAAGCCTATTATCAAAGCTAAGAATATAGGAGACTTCAAAAAGATCCGTGAATATGTTCGTTTAAATAACGGTAAATAATAGTAATCATCCAAGTGAATTAATAAAATCAACACTTTAGGGGATAGGCGTGTTAGAAAGCATTATTTTTAAAATCGGTAATTTAATTTATTTTATATCTCTATTACAATATTTCAATTTATTAACATCATGTCAATACAGCTATAAAAATATATCTATCCGCATAAAGCATTTAATTGATGCTAATAACATTAATTAAATATATATGAAGTTACTAATAAATAAAAAGTAACTAAAATGACTATACACAGCCACTCAGCTATGATGGCTTGAAGATCGCTAGCTAATATCCAGCAACACCGCAAATTTCGTGCTCACAAAAAAAAAACAAAACATGAATTGCGTGCTTCGCTTCTGAGAAAATAGTGGGTATCCCAAAACACACCTCCAAAATAAAAAATAACTTTAGGACCTGAGGCGACCGTGAACGTTATTCAACAGGTGGCTCGAGTGCGAACAAAAAAAAAAACAAGCTGGCTCAATCTTGGGTACTCCGAATGAGGCAGGTGTGGAGAGCTAGTCGAAGAACACAGTCCGCCAAATACATTCTAAAAGATCAGGCAGGTTGTGGGCACGTCGACCACGAGCACCCAGTTTGAATGGTGAAAGATAAATATATAGACGATCTATCATGCGATGTGAAGTGTGTGTGCTAATGCACAGGAACCGGGTGACCTTTCGACGCAATGCCACAGCTTCCTCCAAGGTCCTCTCCTTGTACTTCATCGAGCATTATCTGCCTACATACGTTGCGCAAGGTACCAAAAGCAGCTACAAGCATCCAATATTTTTCCAAAGGTTCAACTAAAAGTCTGATCAGATTAGAATACTATGGCGGGTTATTCACATATATAAAAAATTGTAGTTACACATTTGTTACTAAGAAATTAATGGCTGACAAATTTTGATTAAAAATCACTAAGGACACTTCTCTTTGATTATTTATTTATCACACAAGTGTGTTGAATATTACATAATAGTAGAAAGGATATGCGCAACGATGAGTTGCAATCGAATAGGGCCCGGGTATATTCTGAGTTGAGATAACGAAATTATCTCTTCTTGTTCATCCGATTTGGCATTATTCAGAGAGGAGGACGGATTTTCAGAACTGATTTAAACCTTGGATGGCGGTGGAATTATAATTGGTAAATGGGTTTATTTCTGCAGACAATCATTATACTTTAGCTCAAAAAACAACTCTCTGATTGCCATTCGTTTCTTATTTTTTTCTCCCTGGGCAAGGACATATTCGATGTCGAAAGGAAGGCTTGGAGGCGAATTATTTATATTCGCCAAGGTGGGTAAACCGACATCCATCCACTTTTCCCCATAGCTTCAGACAAATTGGATCCCTTTGGCAAATTCCTGTATTATCTTGTTGTTACATCCGCAGAGAATTCTTGATAGCCACTCCATCTTTCAAATAGCGTTGACAGCTTTACAACAAAGAGAATTGGCTCCATTGTTGATATCGATTTCTTCATCAAAAACGATACATCTCCAACGACAAAGACCCAGTTTTTCTGTTGAACCTGAAAGGCTAAATAGAGAAATGGATATACATCCATATTGTTACACCTTGAGATGTAGATGGTTTTTGTTCAGCGGTTTCCATTGTATCGTAGAATAAACCAGAAGGAGTTCGCATCAAAAAGCTAACTCTTTATTTTGGTAAAGTTACAAAAGAATAATGAAGCGCGCCGGCGCGAGTCACGTGACGGCCGAGGCCACGTGACGACGCTAGCGCCGCTGGCTGCACAATGTTAACAAAGAATAAACAAATCAACCTTGATTTGTTCAATAAGTTAAATTATTAATGAAAATATTTGGTCGTGTCCTCTCGACAGTCTTCTGTTCTCTCAAAGTAGGGCTTAATTCTGCTAATATGAACTGTCGTTGGCTTTGTCTGGTTCCCAGGGTTGTCCTTTGGTACAACGGAGTAATTTAAATCGGATAGTTTCTTCAATATGATGTATGGGCCGAAATATCGTCTAAGGAGTTCTGAATGCTTCCTCTTGGGGTTTTGTCCAAATAAATGGAACATCCTTTCTTGTTAGCTTGATCAATAGATTAGCAATTTTTGCAAAGTCTCTAATAAACTTTCTGTAATACGAGCAAAGTCCAATAAATGATTGATCTCTTTAGTTTTCCTAGGTACTGGGAAATCTTTAACGGCTCTAATGTTGTGCTCTGCAGGTTTAATTCCATATTGGTTGGTAACATGACCAAGAATCTCTATTTCCTCAAATGCAAATCGACACATCTTTCCATTTAATTTAAGGTTTCCATTGTATCGTAGAATAAACCAGAACGAGTTCGCATCAAAAGGCTAACGCTTTATTTTGGTAAGGTTACAAAAAGAATACGACGCTAGCGCCACTGGCTGCACAATGTTAACAAAGAATAAACAAATCAACCTTGATTTGTTTAATAAGTTAAATTATTAATGAAAATATTTACATGAATCTATGTCGGCTGTGACAATATTGATATAGCCTTTTGATAGAGATTCTTGCCAAAATATAATTAACTCGAGATTTCACGATAGATAGAGAGAAAGATACGAATTAATTAAATTATATATTTTGAAAGACACTCTTATATAAAGGGTTCTTCATTATTTTTGGAATATCATTTAGGCTAAAAACAGCTTGGAGGATCAGAAATTTGAATATACTCATTCAAGATGGTTGAGCAAAGACACCACTCTGCCAGTGATTTGCAGTAGAGTCTCCAATGAGAGATCTAAGCCCAAAACCATAGATATAGGCAGAGCGCCATCTTGTGGAACAAAAATAAACAAAACCTTTTTTTGAACTTGTTCCTTGATATTTGGCCCACCCAATTTTTTATATATAGAAAAATATCAACCACGAACGCGTTTCGGGCTGTTGGCCCTGGTCAGTGTGGTTAGACTGTAGGTCTTCGGCCAAATATCACCGAACAAGTTCTATAAACGTTTAGTTTATAATGATAATTTTTTAATAATGATTATTTATACAATATTGACTATTGATTCTAAAACTACAATATTGATTATATATTGAATTTAAAATCATGAAATTTTATATTTATGTCTCTAATATTTTATAAAGGTTAGCTGAGAATCTATTTGAATGAGAATACCATGAAGAAACGTTAAAATATAAAGATATGGAAGTTACACAGGTGTAACAATGAATATGATTTTCGTAAAGATAGAGGCTTGCTGTCCGGCATTCATATTTATATGAAAAATAGACACTTCGGCCAATTGGGATTTTTGGTATAGCTTAGTTTTTGGGGTAATATTTCTATTCGCCAATGTTAGGAAGCGACTTCCATCCTTTTTTCCCCAAAATTTTAGGCAGATTGGCTCGTTTTGAAAACTTTTTTCATAAACTTTGGGTATTTTATGGAACCCATTTCTTCTTCCAACTGGCCGAAGTGTCTATTTTTCATATAAAAGGAATATGATGTTAAATAAATATTTAATAAAACAAAAATAAAAATTCCTCTTCAAGCCTTTTTTACACAGGCGTGTTCGATATTGCATATTCAAAACAATGGGTATGCACAGCGATGAGATGCACTCAAATAGTAACTTTGAACATTCAGCGTTTGGAATGAATAATTCGGTTCTTTTGGTTCTTTCTCCTTTGTTACATTTATGGAACTGAACAACGATTTAGTCCTTACTTCAGCAATAGATGGTGGCGGAAATATGATAGGAAAATTAGATTTACTCGTTTCCCAGGCACCATCATCATCCTTGAGCTCAAAATAAATTTCTTTGATGACCATTCGTTTCTTTTTTCTTCCGCCGCGGGCAAGGAGATAGTTGATCTCAAATGGGAGGTTTTTTTGAGGCACTGTTTCTATTCGCCAATGTCAGGAAGCGACTTACATCCTTTTCCCCCAATATTTAGGCAGATTGGCTCGTTTTGACAACTTCCTTCATAATCCTTTGGTTTATTATGGAACCCACTTCTTCCATGTTTTTTAAGTGGCACTGCCCTTGCCAAATAACAGGTGTCGCCGACACGTAGTGGATGGGAGCAGGACACCAGTTCTATATCTTCTTTTTTAGAAATCTCCATTTCTATTTCGTCATTTAGGGCATTTAAATCAACGATCTTCAAATTCTTCTTTGAAGGATTGATACATCCACATAGAATCCGAGTAAGCAATTCCATATTTTTGATAGCGTTGACAACAGCAGCGTCCAAGGTATAGATTCATAACAAAGTGATTGTCTCTTTTGTTCATATCCATTGCTGTCATAAAATACTATGTATCTCCAGCATCTCTCGGAACGACACAATATTTCTGTAGAACCTGGGAGGCGAAAAACAGAAATGGAGATATATTATCTTGCTTAAAAATTGAAAATAAGGAGAGGTTAGATAATGAAGTTATTTTTATAATTTTGGAAGAGACATTGAGACATGTAGTGTGAAGATTTTCCTAACATTGATATTATGTTTGAATTTCCCTACAACCTCTTTGGGATTAGGTAATATTGCAAAGGTTTTCTTTTATGAAAATGGTATCAAGTTGAGTGCACACACATTAGGCTGTTAAATAGGTATTTATCTAAAATGTATTTCAACCACACCTACTAATCTATTAGAAACAAAAATAATATTTTTTGTTATATATTTTGTTGCTACTTATTTTTGTTGTGAAATACGTGTATATAATTTATTACAACTTCTTCAGGTATTTTGAATGCTGACTAATCCAATATTTCTATTTTTCCTTAAAATAATTTTATTCGCCCGCTTCCTCTCTATGATACTCAGCACTTAGATGACTCAGTTTTTCAACTAATTTTGTTCGCTACCTTGAAAAACAAACCTTAATGTTAATATGCACAGTCTTTTGTATTGTGTTGGGGGCTAAGAACATAATTTAAACATTCTAATTCTTCCAAACTATAATTTCTTCAGGCTTTAAAAATATTTAAGTGTTCAATGTTCAACAAATAAAAGTAAATTGATTGAGGTTTTTATAATATCAACAAATATTTGTAATGGTTAGAGAAAATTGGTTTCACAATAATATTTTAATGTATTTCGAATAAATATTTTTTCTCAGAGTTCAGTTTCTGTCACACATGCAGAAACACTATCTCACTAAACAATGAATCGTTTGAGGTGCCGACAGAGAGTGACGTTGATGATAAGAATATTAAAATATATCAGGAATTTGTGAATTAAAACCAATGTATAACAAAATGAATCTTCAAATGAGAGCCATTCTTCTACTCTCCCAAAATTTGATAATAAAAATAATTGTGACAAAAATATACTATATTATCATTAAAAAATTGAAAGGAAGAAATTTTATGTAAATATTAAATCAGCTAAACATTTCAATTGTTTTGTGATTTATAGTAAAAAATAATTCTTAAAATTCCTCATTATATCAATAGAAATATAAATAGCGTTTATAATTGTTTCAATATGAACTTGTCTATCTAATTTAGCTATGAAAATAAATTTGAAACTATGAAAAGCTGCAAAAAATCAATATATTTTTTAGAATATTAGAATATTTACTATATTTATTTTAATTTTTTTCGAAAATAAATAGTTGATAATGAATATACATACAATATTTACTATATGAAAATACCTTGAAGGCACGTTCAAATATAAAAATATTGAAGTTAGACACAAGGGACTAAGAAGAAAGGGCTCTACGAATATTTCTTTATTAAGCCCAAGAAAATTCCTCTTCAAACCTTTATTACACAGGCGTGTTCAATATTGCATATCCAAAACAATGGGTATGCACAACGATGAGATGCACTCAAATTGGTGCTTTGAACATTCTGCGCTTGGAATGACGAATTAGGATATTTTAGTTCCTCCACCTTTGTGACATTTATGGGAGGGGACATCGGTTCAGCCCTTACTACAGCAAAAGATGATGGTGGAAATCTGATAGGGAAATTGTATTTACTTGTTTCCCACGCACCATCATCATCCTTGATCTCAGAATATTTTTTTTTGATAGCCATTCGTTACTTTTTCTTTCGCCGCGGGCGAGGAGATAGTTTATCTCAAATGAGAGGCTTATTGGGGAACTATTTCTATTCGCCAATGTCAGGAAGCAGCTTCCATCCTTTTTTTTCCAAAGTTTTAGTCAGATTGGCTCGTTTTGAAAACTTCTTTCATAATCATTTGTTATATTATGGAACCACTTCTTCCATGTTTTATAAGTGGCACTGCCCTTGCCGAACACACATGTGTCGCCGAAACGTAGTGGATAGGAGCAAGACACCATATCAATATATTATATTTTAGAAATATCCATTTCTATATCGTCATTTAAGGTATTCAAATCAACGATCTTCAATTTCTTAAGTGAGGGCTTGGTACCTTCGCATAGAATCCAAGTTAGCCATTCCATATTTTTTGATAGCGTTGACAGCAGCCGTGTCCAAGGCACAGTTTTATGACAAAGTGGTTTGGCTCCTTTGCTGATATCCATTGCTGTTATGAAATACTATATATCTCCAACATCTCAGAAAGACACAAATTTCTGTTGAACCTAGGAGGCTTAAAACAGAAATAGAGATACACCCATATTTTTTCTAGCTTAAATAATAGAAAATAAAATTCACAACAATTTGGAAAGTTTCGGAAGAGAAAGTTAAATTTTATATTTTCGAAAAAAAAAAAGATATTTAGGTGTGTATTGTTAATATCTTAATAACATTGATATTATGCTTAATTTTCCTACAACCTCTGATTAGGAAATATTGTACACCTTTCTATTTTATGAATTGGTATCAAGTTTGGAGCGCCCACATCAGTCTGTTTCATAAATATTTTGTAAAATATGATTTATCCACACCTTCTTATCTATCAAAAATAATATTAATATTTTAAGTGAAATATGTTATTGATATTTAGTTTTGTTTATAAATTAATTTATTATATCTTCTGCAGGTATTTTGAATACTGAATAATCCAGTATTTCTATATTTCCTCAAATTAATTTTATTCGCCTGCTTCCTCTCTCTGATTCTCAGCACCTAGATGACTCAGTTATTTAAAGATTTAAGATTTAAAAACAAATCTTAAGGTTAATATGCACTGTCTATTTTACTGTCTTGGGGCTGAGAAAACAATATAAACAGCCAAATCTTTTCAACCTATAATTTCTTCATATTTGAGAAAATACAAAAGTGTTCAAGGGTTAGTGAATGAAAGCAAATTCAAACTTTTGAAATATCAGCAAATATTTGTCATGGTTAGATAATTATGTTTATGCAATATTATTTCAACATATTGCAATTAAATATTTTTCTCAGAGTTCAGTTACTGTCATACATCCTGATATACTTTCTTACTTAACACTAAATCTTTTGAGATGGCGACAGAGAGTGACGTTGATGATTAAAATAATAAAATAAATCAGGAATTTTGGAACTAAAACCAAATGCATAACAAAATAAATATTCACATGATAGCCATTCTTCTACCCTGCCAAAAGTTGATAACTCAAAAATAATTGTGAAAAAAAAAGAATTACCATATTATCATAAAAAATTAACGAAAAAAAATACATAAAAATATTAAATGAGCTTAACATGTCAATTGCTTTGTACTGTATAATGAAAATATTTCTTCAAATTCCTCATTATAACATTGAAATATAAAAAGCGTTATATGTATATTTCGATATGAACTTTTCTATCTAGTTAGGCTATAAAATAGAATTGAAAATGATGTAAAGTTGCCAAATAATCTATAAAAATTAATATATTTAAAGATAAACCACACACATAAATGTGTTAGTATTTTTCAAAAATAACATGATCAATAATGGTTTTTTAAACAATATTTACTATTTATTCTACAGCTACAATTTTAATTATATATTGACTTTGAAATAATGAAATTTTATATTTATAAGTCTCTAGATTTTACAAAGGTTAAGCTGTGAGTCAATTTAAATGATAACACCTTCAAGGGACATTCAATTATGGAGAGATGAAATTTAACTAGTGTAACTAGTAAAATTATGTAAGATAAATATTTCATAAAGAAAAACATAAAAATTCCTTTTCAAGCCTTTATTACACAGGCGTGTTCAATTTTACATATTCAAACCAATGGATATGCACAGCGTTGAGATGCACTCAAATGGGTGCTTTGAACATCCTGCGTTTGGAACAAAGAATCTGGATCTTTTTGTTCCTCTACGTTTGTGACCTTTATGGGAGAGGAAAACGGTTCAGTTCTCACTTCAGAAATAGATGGTGGTGGAAATATTATAGGGAAATTGGAATTACTTGTTTCCCACGCACCATCATCATCTTTGAGATCAAAATAAATTTCTTTGATGACCATTCGTTTATTTTTTCTTTCGCCGCGGGCAAGGAGATAGTTGATCTCAAATGGGAGGCTTTTCGGCGAACTGTTCCTATTCGCCAATGTCAGGAAGCGACTTCCATCCTTTTTCCCCCAAAGTTTTAGGCAGATTGGCTCGTTTGGACAACTTCCTGCCTGATCCTTTGGCATTTTGCAGAACCCACTTCTTCTTCCATATTTTTTAAGTGGCACTGCCCGTGCCAAATAACAGGTGCCGCCGACACGTATTGGATGGGAGCACGACACGAGTTCTATATCTTCTTTTTTAGAAATCTCCATTTCTATTTCGTTATTCAAGGTATTTAAATCAACATACTTCCATTTCTTCTTTGTTGGCCCAATACACCCGCACAGAATCCGATTGAGCATTTCCATTTTTTGTTGGCGTTGACAGTAGCAGTGTCCAAGGTATAGATTTATAACAAAGTGATTTGTCTCCTTTGTTGATATCCATTGCTGTCATAAAATACTATGTAACTCCAGCATCTTTCGGAATAACACAATATTTCTGTAGAACCTGGGTGGCTAAAAACAGAAATGGAGATACATCCATATTTTATCTAGCTTAAAAATAGAAAATAATAATTCACAACAATGGAGAAAGATTCGATAATGAAGTTATTTATGAAATTTCGAGAAGAGACATTGAGACATGTATTGTTAAGATTTTCCTTACATTGATATTATGTTTGAATTTTCCCACAACCTCTGTGATGTTAAGTAATATTGCAAAGGTTTTCTTCTATAAATTTATATCAGGTATAGAGCAAAAACATTAGTCTGTTAAATAAGTATTTTTCTTAAATGTGAATCAGCCACGCCTACTTGTATTTTTTAAAAAATAATATATTTTTTCAGAAAATATGTTTTTGTCATTTATTTTATTGTGAAATACACATGGATTTAATTTATTACACCTCTTTCAGGTATTTTGAATGCTGAATAATACAGTATTTCTATATTTCCTTAAATTAATTCTATTCCCCCGTTTCCTCTTTCTAATTCTCAGCACTTAGATGACTCAGTTATTTTCAATTAATTACTTTCGCTACCTTGAAAACGAGCCTTAGTGTTAATAAGCACTGTCTTTTGTATTGTGTTGGGGGTTGAGAAAATAATTTAAACAGTTAAATCCTTCCAACCTATAATTTCTTCAGGTTTGAGAAAATCCAAAAGTGTTCATGTTTCCATAAATAAAAGCAAATCAATTCATGTTTTAAAAATATCAACATATATTTGTAAAGTTTAGAGAAAAATATATTTACAATGTTGTTTTAACGCATTCTAATTTTTTTTTCTCAGAGGTAGTTACTGTCACACATGCAGACACACTCTCTTACTTAACAATTAATATTTTGAGGTGGCGACAGAGAGTGATTTTGATGTTTAGAATATCAAAATATATCAGGAATTTGTGAATCAAATTCAAATGTATAACAAAATGAATCTCCAATTTTCTCTCTCAAAAATTCCATTTTTCTACTCGGCCAAAATTTGAAAATTCAAAAATAATTGTGATGAAATATAAATAATGTGATGTAAATGTAAATAATTCATAGAATTCAGGTTTTTGCCTCAGACGCCAACAAAAAAAAATGAAGATGAGGCTAAACAGAATTTAACAGTGTAATAAACCTACAATCAGATTTGCAGAGATTATCCTTGTACTGTGCAAAAAGGTCGACCCCCAAATGGAAGAAGAGACAAATAAATTGGTTATTGAAGGGTTGTAGTAGTAATACTCTTTTGCCCTCTATCAAAACCCTCCTAAGAATACCATGGAACATATAAAATTGTGTAAAAAGAAGGATTTGTTTGAAAATCATTATCCAGAACGTGTAGAAAAATCAAAAGCTATATATAATGGACCACGCTCTCCTCGTCCCCATCATCAAGAGCAATGTAAGAACGCTCCATCGTTCAGAAGACCATACCAAAACATCTCCAAGCTCCAGGCTCCAACTCCAAGGTACTACCAGAAAAAGCCTCTGCCCCAAGTCTTTGCCCCTAGATGAACTTACACTCCCAATCCTTAGTCAAAACCGATCTACGCAAGGAAAACATACAATATGAGTCCAGATTTAAACAAGAATAGGACAGAAGACGGGAGACCAATATGTTTCAAGTGTAACAAGCTAGGATACGTAGCGCGGTAGGTTTGTAAAAATTGTGGAAGAGGACCACATAGTTGCAAAATACAAGGTCGAAGAATAAATTCGAATGGATAAGGGAACTGAGAAGTCGAGACCTCTGCTCTACGCTGACGTAAGTAATAGCACACACTCGAATATTCCTACACGGAATATATATTCCGCGTTGGAAAATTTAAACTAAGCATCGCGCCTGTGTCCATCAATCAAAGCAAGTCGACCATTAAAGGAATTAAATATTTGGAACCCAAATATATTATTAAAATTAACGTGGATATAATCGGTATCTGTGAAGCTTTGCTGAAACAAAGGTAGTATCAGAAACAACAGTGAAAGAAGTCTCTACATTTTTAATCAAAAATATTATTTTACGTCACGGGGCTCCAAGATTCAATATTAGTGACAGAGGTTCACAATTCACTAGCAATTTGATGAAGGAGATCATGGAAATATGCAAAGTTAAACACTACTTTACGGCGGGCTACGATCCCCAAACTAATGGACAAACAGAACGGCTATAATAGGACTTTAATCAATATGATCAGCCTTGTATGTGAACACAGACCAGAATAACTGGGACGAAATCCTCACTTTTATTACCCACGCGTACAATACCACGATTCAAAAAACCACAGACTACTCTCCATTTTTCCTCTTGTTTCGAAGGGAACCCATGTCCCTCTTAGACGACGAGAATATCCTTATGACAGTAACATGGGCGATTACGAGGAATATATAGAAAATTACTTAGATAAAATAGCAAGGACATGACAGGTAGTTGTTAACAACACAGAGAAAATCTTTGGACCAGGACATCTAGGGGCAGTTTGGACACCAATCAGGAAAATCAGAAAAGTTGGAAAATAATTGAGAAAATAATTTGACCTATGTCAAATATTTAAAAAGCTGTCCAACATAAATTACATAATTGAGCCGAAAGATAATCCTGGCCAAGACCCATTGGTTGTCCAGGTCTCAAGACTCAAAACCTATTTCGAAAGAATTGATGAGGTCACTCATGAGGATATGACGACCTTTGGAGAGGGAGAAGTGTTGCATCATAGCTAATGGACCTATTTTTTTAAATTTGTAATATTATTTTTAATATATTTTAAATTCAAATTTATATTTCATATTTTATTTTATCAAACAGAATATGTATATATTATAAACAGATTTATGTATTATAAAATCACCATCTGTATTTTGGTACACTATGTGATTTCACTGCTTTCTTTGATGTTAGAAATAAATAAATTATTCTGGAGGCTACTTAAAGTAGAGTTATCTCATTATTCCCTTTTTAAATTTGTAGGACGGTTGAAACACGCTCTGGTAAGATGCAAGACCCAGCACAGGAGAGAATCAAGTTTAAAGAGCCTGCCAAGCCAAAACCTGGTAAAACAATATGTGTTAATATTTTGCCAATAAAACATGGTTAATAATGATTATTTATACAATATCGACTATTGATTCTACAACTACAATATTGATTATATATTGACTTTAAAATGATGAAATTGTATTTTTATATGTCTCTAATATTTTACTAATATTTGAATGTTAATACCATGGAGGAACGTTCAAATATAAAGATATGAAGTTACACAGGTGTAACAAGGAATATCATATTAGAGGAATATTTAATAAAGAAGCACGTAAAATTCCTCTTCATTCCTTTATTACACATGCGTGTTCAATATTGCATATAAAAAAATGGGTATGCACAGCGATGAGATATACTCGAATGGGGGCTTTGAACATTGTGTTTCAAATGAATAATTTGGATCTTCTGGTTCCTCCTCCTTTGTGACATTCATGGGAGGGGACAACGGTTCATTCCTTACTTCAGCAAGTAAACCCAACTTGTTTCTAACGCACCATCATTAACCTTGAGCTCAAAATAAATTTCTTTGATAACCATTCGTTTATTTTTTCTTTCTCTGCGGGCGAGGAAATAGTTGGACTCAAATGGGAGGCTTTTTGGGGTACTTTTTCTATTTGCTAAAGTCAGTAAGCGACTTATATCCTCTTTTTCCCAAAGTTTTAGGTAGGTTGGCTCGTTTTGACAACTTCGTGCATAACCCTTTGGCAAATTATGGAACCCACTTATTCTTCTATGTTTTTTAAGTGGCACTGCCCTTGGCAAACACTTGTGTCGCCGAAACATAGTGGATGGGAGCAGGACACCAGTTCAATATCTTCTTTTTTAGAAATATCCATTTCTATTTCGTCAATCAAAGTATTTGATTCAACAATCTTCCATTTCTTATTTGATGGCTTGGTACATCCGCACAGAATCCAAATTAGCAACTCCATATTTTTTTAAGCATTGAGGGCAGCAGTGTCCGAGGCTCAGATTCATAAAAAAGTGGTTTGGCTCCTTTGCTGATATTCGTTGCTGGCATAAAATACTATGAATCTCCAGCATCTTCGGAAAGACACAATTTTTCTGTTGAACCTGGGTGGCTAAAAACAGAAATGGAGATACATCAATATTTTATCTAGCCTTAAAAATGGAAAAAAATAATTCACAACAATGGAGAAAGATTCGATGTGGAAATTCAATTTCATATTTTCGAAAAAAAGACATTTAGACATGTATTGCTAATATTTTCCGAACATTCCGAACTTTCCTACAACCAGGTTATACACTTACACACCAGGTTGTACAGGTTATATTGTAAACTTCTTTCTTTTATGAATTGGTATCATGTCTAGAGCACATACAGCCGTCTATTAAATCAGTGTTTTTCTAAAATGTGATTTAGCCACACATACTTGTCTATTAAAAACAAAATAATATATATATTTTAAATATGTCATTGCTACATGTTTTTGGTGTGAGATACGTGGATTTAATTTTGTGATTAAATAAATAAATGTTTCATTAAATTAATAAACAAATTTCATTTATATATCTTTCTAATGTCATACATACACTTTTTAATATATTCATAACAACAATAATTACAGTGCTACCAAATCTAAACAATCAAAAATAAATTAATTAAACAGAGTATATTATAATATTATTATGAGGTATATTACAAATTCCCCGACTTCAAGCGACTTTATCCCTCCTGGAATGTCGATGCAGATAAGGTTGGATATTGGAGATGTGAGCCGTTCTTGGAGTTTTATCATCAGACTCATATTCAACATATTTGGGGTGGCCATCCATTTTGGTTACCCTTGTCACTCGATGCGGACCAGATAGCTTCCATTCCTTTCCAACCTTCTGATGTCTTACCAGAATATAATCGTCGATATTCATCTCTGGTGGCCTGGCCTTTTTACGACTGTTAAAATAAAACTTTGTTCTTTGTCGGTAGAGTTTTTGCTCAATTTGACTTTTTCTGTTTCATAAAGGGGACAGTGAAGATTAAGCTCTTTATCGGCAGGTAAAACAGGGGAAGTTTTTGTAAGTTTGAATAAAGGGGAGCAACCCAGGTAGGAGCTGTAGGATCTATTATGGTAGCGTACTGCCGTTTCTAAGGCATTTTTCCATCCACCCTTGAAGTGAGGATAGCACGAGAGAAAGGTCTTTATATCTCGTATAGCACGTTCCGCTAAACCATTTCCTGCGGGTTGATTAGGAGAAGTATTTATTAATCGGATGTCTTTAGAGGTTGTCCACCTAGGGAATTCTCCATAGATAAATGATCTCCCTTGATCGGAGACTATAGTTCTCACTGATATCAGATCCTCAAGTCTGTTGAAATATTTTATTAGAGCATGGCCATGTTGTTTCATTGCCTTTGCTTGAACAACCCTAGTAGCCTCGTCTATACTTAGTAAAAATGTTCAATTCTTATCCTTGATGTTAGAAGGAGCCTCAGCGAAATCTACATGTACAGTATGGAAAGGTACCCTTGACTGATGGGGTAAACTCATCTTTGAAGGACGGCTCTTATACTTGAACTTGACCCTTTGACTGATAGGACAAGAAGATACACATTTCCTTATGTCATTCTTCATACCAGGCCAAAAAAGTGTTGCTTCATTTTATAATATGTCCTCCTAAAACCTTGAATGTCCTCCTGATAAGGGATCATCATGCTACATAGATAAAATTGAAGTTCAATTTCCATGAGGGACAAAATATTTCCCGTGATCTTCTAATTCTAAAGAAATACTCTGATGTTTAACAAATAGTACGGTTTGATCGCTGGAATTAGGTGGTTCCACAACCAATTTAGACAGCGCGTCTGCATCGCTGAGCACCCTATCAGAAATGTGGTTCACTCTCATTTAGAATAAGCTCAGAAACAGCTGCCACCTCGCAAGTCGATCTCGGAGATGGCCAAAGAAAGTATCTGTGTTAATGCGCGATGATCCATGTGGATAACAAAAGACTTGCCACCAAATACCATCTGAAGTCTTTGACAGCCTTCAACACAACAAGGCATTCTTTTTAAGTGATAGAATAATTTTGTTCAGCCTTGGAAAATGTATAGAATTAATAACTAATGATTCTGAGTTGAAGTGACTTTCTTATATTCACGTCTCTCTGGTATAGAATAGCCCTTGTTCCATAATATGAGGCATCTGTTGACATTTCATAAGGCAATGACTCATCCGGGATTGCCAATATTGGTTTTCACGTGATGATATCAATAAGTTTTAAATAGGCCTCTTCACATTCATCAGACCACATAAAACTAGAATATTTTTTCTTTAGGTTGTCCAACGGTCGAACTATCTTGGCATAGTTTGGAATATAGGCCTGAAAATGACCTGTAAATCCAGTAAAACATCGAAGTGACTTAAGGTTATATGGGCGTTTCATGAGTTTAGCCTTTTCGGTTACTTCCTCTTTCATTTGCCTCGAGTTACCGTTGATAATTCTACCTAAAAGTTCCACCTCAGATACATAAATTTGGCACTTGCCCAAGTTCACTGTCATATTATATTGATTCAGTCTATTGAGAACTTTGTAAGTGAGAGAAGCACATTCTTCAAGGGTTGGGGCGCCACAACAAATGTCGTCAATGTAAACAACCATTCTGAGTTCCAATAAATCAGCCAACATCTCGCTCATAACCCTTTTAAATCTAAGAGGTGAATTTTTCCACCCGAACGGTAGTCTTTTAAACTCATAAAGTCCATCAGGTGTTACAAAAGCAGAAATCTTTCCCGTGGCTTCAGTAAGACCGACTTGCCAAAACCCATCCTTCAAATCAATTTTGTGAAGTATCGACAACCCCCAAATATATTAATGATTGAGTCGATTCTAGGAAAAGGAAGAGAGTCCAAAAGTGTCTCTTTATTCAACTGTCGATAATCAATACAGAATCAGTAGGACGTGTCCTTTTTAGAAACTAGAATACAAGGTATATCAATTAAGAAAGGTTCAGAAGATGAGTTTCTTTTATTACTCAGAAGTAGAAGGAGTAATAATACCCCCATCTAGCATCTCCTTGATTTTTCCAGCAGTCCATGCTCTCTTGTGATCCGACATAGGGTAAGGTTTGCACGCCACGATGTTATTATTGGGCTTCAATAGGAGGTCGATCTCGTGCAATGGTAATTCCTTTTTGGAGACATTGCAAAGCTTGGGGAATATAGTGATCAGGTGATCACTGGTAAATTATAATTTCTTTTGACTGCAAAGACAAGCACTTAATCTCATCAGTCCCAAAGTTCCATTGAATTTGGAGATCACTCATGGTGGGCTTTCCTATTAACAGTTTGAATGGCATCTCCCTCAATATTGTCGCAGTCATCATTTTCTGTTGATCGTCAACCTGAAGTTCCACCTCAATATTCTCAGTAGCTCGAACATGACTTTCGACAATCGTTGTTATTGTGGTCTCTGATCGATAGCTTTCATTTATATTTAACCAAAATGTCTCTTCTCATTAGATTGATAGATGAACCTGGATCCAAGAAAACAACAAGTTTTACACCATTAATAATAACGGGCAACATAGAATCGGGACTTTTGCAAGACAAAGCTAGGATCGATTTTGTCATCGGGATCTAACAACCCTCCAAATTTAGTTTGTTTGAAGAGAAGGCACAGAATTATTTTGATTGTTCATTGTCTGTGATGCCTCCTCAATTTGATCAAGTTTGGCAAAATAGGCTGGCTTCTTGACCACTGTGTTGCCAGTTGTCTGGTAGGGCTCGGGTTCAAAAGGTTTTTTCTCCAAACTGGGACGGATATTTTTCAGCAGCTGAAGAAGAGTCTCTTTGTTTTCGATTTTCACAGTGGACAACTGATTCTGCATATCTGGGGATTGCCCGTGTATTTATAACCTTTTAGTACTTGATAGAAGGCACTGTTCATGAGCTAAGTAGAATAATTTGAATATATAGTTTTAATAATTGATTTACATATTTTTTTTTAAATAGCCCATTGTCTTCCCGTATTTTTTACCTATGTATGGGAATTTTGGCTTGAATTGGTGAACTACTGCGAATTTGTATACCGGACATACAAACAAACAAACATACAAACACACAAACATACAAACATTGATTTATATATATATAGATATAGCGTTGACAGAAGCAATGTCCAAGGTACAGAGTTATAACAGAGTGTTTGGCTTCTTTTTTTTTATATCCATTGCTGTCATAAAATACCATATATCTCCAGCATCTCTCGGAAAGACACAATATTTCTGTTGAACCTGTGAGGCTAAAAACAAAAAATGAGAATAACCTATATTCTATCTAGCTTAAAAATAGAAAATAATAATTCAAAACAATAGAGAAAGATTCAATAAGAAGGTTCATTTTTATAATTTCGTGAAAATACATTCAGAAGTGTTTTTTTAAGATTTTCGTAACATTGATATGATATTTAAATTTTCCTATAACCTCTGTGTGATTAGGTTATATTGTAAACTTCTTTTTTATGAATTGGTGTCAAGTTGAGAGCACACACATTAATCTGTTAAATAAGTATTTTCTAAAATGTGATCCAACCTTACCTACTTATGTATTAAAAACAAAAATATAATTTTTGTAAAATATCTTGTTGATACTTATTTTTGTTGTGAAATATGTGGATTTAATTTATTACACCTTCTCTAGGAGCTGATAAATTCAATTTTTTTATATTTCCTTGAATTAATTTTATTCGCCCGCTTCCTCTCTCTGATTCTCAGCACTTAGATGACTCATTTATTTTTAATCAATTTTTTTTGTTACCTTGAACACAAGCCTTAATGTTAATATGCACTGTATTTTGTATTGTGTTCGGGGTTAGGAAAATAATTTAAACAATTAAATCCTTCCAACCCATAATTTCTACAGGTTTGAAAAAATTAAAAATAGTTAAATAAAACCAAATCAATTCAGTTTTAAAAATATCAACAAATATTTGTAATGGTTAGAACAAATTGTTTTCACAATGTTATTTTAACGTATTCTAAATAAATATTTTTCACAGAGTTCAGTTACTGTCACACATGTAGAGAAACTCTCTTACTTAACAATAAATCTTTTGAGGTGGCAATAGAGAGTGATGTCGGTGATTGGAATATAAAAATATATCAGGTATTCTTTAATTATAACCAAATGTATAACAAAATGAATCTTCAAATGAAATCCATTCTTTTACTCTGCCAAAATTTGATAATAAAAATAATGTGATAAAAAATTACTATAGTATCATTAAAAATTAACAAAAAAAAATTAAATCAAAAATATAAAAATATAAAATAAGCTGACCACTTCAATTGCTTTGTGATATATTGTAAAAAAAATAATTTTTGAAATTCCTCATTATATCAATAGAAATAGAAATAGCATTATATATTTATTTCAATATGAAATAAATTTGGAAATTATGTAGATCTGCAAAAATCCTTATATTTTAACATATTCAAAGATTCACTATATTTATGTTAATATTCTGCGAAAATAAAATGGTTAATAATGAATATTCATACAATATTCACTATTGACTACAACTACAATATTGATTATATATTAACTCTGAAATAATGAAATTTTATATTTATGTCTCTAATATTTTACAATGGTTTAGCTGAGAGTCTATTTGAATGAAAATACCATGGAGGCACGTTCAAATAGAAAGATATTGAAGTTAGACACAAGGGACTAAGAAAAAAATGCTCTACGAATATTTCATTATTAAGCACAAGAAAGTTCCTCTTCAAACCTTTATTACACAGGTGTGTTCAATATTGCATATCCAAACAATGGGTATGCACAACGATAAGATGCACTCAAATTGGTGCTTTGAACATTCTGCGCTTGGAATGACGAATTAGGATCTTTCGGTTCTTCCACCTTTGTTATATTTATGTGAGGGGACATCGGTTCAGTTCTTACTTCAGCAAAAAATGGTGGTGTAAATATGATAGGAAAATTAGATTTACTTGTTTCCCACGCACCATCATCATCCTTGAGCTCAAAATAAATTTCTTTGATGACCATTCGTTTCTTTTTTCTTTCGCTGCGGGCAAGGAGATAGTTGATCTCAAATGGGAGGCTTTTTGGGGAACTGTTTCTATTCTCCAATGTCAGGAAGCAACTTCCATCCTTTTTTTCCTAAGGTTTTAGCTATTCTGACTCGTTTTGACAACTTCTTTCATAATCCTTTGGTATATAATGGAACCCTCTTCTTCTTCCATGTTTTTTAAGTGGCAGTGCCCTTGCCAAAACACACGTGTCGCCGAAACGTAGTGGATAAGAGCAAGACGCCATATGAATATATTCTTTTTTAGAAATCTCCATTTCTATATCTTCATTCAAGGTATTCAAATCAACGATCTTCTTTTTCTTATGTGAGGGCTAGGTACCTTCGCATAGAATCCAAGTTAGCCATTCCATATTTTTGATAGCGTTGACAGCAGTAGTCTCCAAGGCTCAGATTTATAACAAAGTGGTTTGGCTCCTTTGCTGATATTCATTGCTGTTATGAAATACCATATATCTCCTGCATCTCTAGGAAAGACACAATATTTCTGTTGAACCTGGGAGAGCTTTAAACAGAAATGGAGATACAATCATATTTTTTCTAACTTAAATAATAGAAAATAAAAATCCACAACAATGGGGAAAGTTTCGAAGAGGAATTTGAATTTTAGATTTTCGAAAAAAAAAAAAGATATTTAGGCGTGTATTGTTAAGATCTTACT
Source organism: Cordylochernes scorpioides (assembly GCA_030710605.1). NCBI lineage: Eukaryota > Metazoa > Arthropoda > Arachnida > Pseudoscorpiones > Chernetidae > Cordylochernes > Cordylochernes scorpioides. The sequence continues at coordinate 201,232,642 of CP092864.1, read as the reverse complement.
AACATTGATATTATGCTTAATTTTCCTACAACCTCTTTCTGATTAGGTAATTTTGTACACCTTTCTATTTTATGAATTGGTATCATGTTTGGAGCACACATCAGTCTGTTTCATAAGTATTTTCTAAAATGTGATTTATCCACACCTTCTTTTCTATTAAAAATAATATTAATATTTTAAGTGAAATATGTTATTGCTATTTAGTTACGTTGATAAATTAATTTATTATAACTTTTCCAGGTATTTTGAATGCTAACTAATCCAGTATTTCTATATTTCCTCAAATTAATTTTATTCGCCTGCTTCCTCTCTCTGATTCTCAGCACCTAGATGACTTAGTTATTTTGTTTATTTTTTCTTCGGTAGCGTTACCCTAAAAAAAACAAACGTAAAGGTTAATACGCTCTGTCTTTTGTACTGTCTTGGGGCTGAGAAAATAATATAAACAGCCAAATCTTTTCAACCTATAATTTCTTCATATTTGAGAAAATACAAAAGTGTTCAAGGGTTAGTAAATGAATACAAATTCAGGCTTTTAAAATATCAGCAAATATTTGTCAAGGTTAGAGAATTGTTTTCACAATATTATTTCAACATATTCCAATTAAATATTTTTCTCAGAGTTCAGTTACTTCATACATGCAGATACACTCTCTTACTTAACAATAAATCTTTTGAGGTGGCGACAGAGAGTGATGTTGATGATTAGAATATTGAAATATATCAGGAATTAGTTATTTAAAACCAAATATAACAAAATAAATATTCACATGATAACAATTCTTCTACCCTGCCAAAAATTGATAACTCAAAAATAATTGTGATAATAAGAATTACCATATTATCATTAAAAAAAAATACATAAAAATTATGAAATGAGCTTAACATGTTAATTGCTTTGTGCTGTATCGTGAAAATATGAACTTGGCTATCTAGTCTATATATATATATAATTGAATGTCTGTCTGTGTGTACTCTATAGATTCAAACACCATACATCCAATCGCCGTGATGTTTTGGGATAATATTAGGTATATCTCCGGGAAGGTTTTCGAAAAATAATCTCTTGAATATATTGAATATCCTTAGAGTTATTTGCAGATTTGTAGATTTAACTCGCAAGCAGCGCCCCCTAGCGGTGGATAACAAGTTTTTTATCTATAAGTTTTATTATCACTAAGTTTATTATCTTAAAGATTATTTATCAAAAGTAAGATTTTGTACCTATTAATTGCGCACAAGTCAAAGTTAGTTTTATCATTTATATACAACATATATATTGGAAGAATAGAAAAAATGATGATTTTGTAATGTAGAAAATTAGGATAGACAAAATTCAGGATGACAGGGCAATTTATTTGAGACAAGAATAAAGATAAAAAATATCAGTATAACTAATCAGTTTCTATATTTTTATTGTATATTGTATATACTCAATCTTATGAAAACTTTGGCAAGTTTAGAGCTATTTGTACACAGATTTATAAATCACTACTAATTCATCGTGTAAATAATTAAAGATATATCTATATATATAAAAATGAATGAATCTGTGTGTGTGTCTGTCCTTTATGCCTGACTAAACCACTCATTGGAACGCCATGAAACTTTGGGAAGTCATTTATTATAGTACTGGGAAGGTTTCTAGCAAATAAAATTTTGGAAATGACTTTTCGCCTAAAAATAACCAAAATAAATATTCTAATTTATCTGTTATAATTCAACAATCTGCTCTAAATATTACCATGATGATACAATGATTTTGTAATGTAGAAAATTAGGATAGACAAAATTCAGGATGACACGGCAATTTATTTGAGACAAGAATAATGATACAATTCCAAGGCAATATACTATGCCTTCAACTTCCAATTACTGAGGGAACCAATTAATATTGATTTTATTCAACTTATCGAGTATTTTCAAGGGCCGGTAAAAAATGTTCACTTTATCGAGAGATTCAAATTGTCGAGTTTCAAATTATCAAAATATATCTTTTTTAAAATAAATTTATAGAGAATTGTTTTAACAAATGTTTGTTAGACAAACCTTTACTCGGGTAAAAACCGGGCGAAGCCGGGTACATCCGCTAGTTTAGCTATAAAATAAAAATTTAAAATTATGTAAAGCTGCCAAAATATTTATATAAATAAACATATTTAAAAATACACCATATATATGTTAGTAATATTCAAAATTAACCTGATCAATAATGAATATTTGAACAATCTTTACTATTTATTCTACTGCTACAATTTTTTTATATATCTGTGATGAAGTCTGGTAGCCTCTTGTAGAATCTTGTCGACTAAATATTGGATGAGGTATCCAGTCGACTTAAACTATGGAGTGAGTCCCTGTCAACTCTCGCTATACTATGTTGACCGAGAGGAACAGTCAGGATGGGGAGTTTTCCAGTACCTCTCTGCACCTTGTAAGACCTTTAAAAGTTCTCACAGAGTACAGGCAGTCGTGGTCGAGGCAGAGTGGAAAGCTTGGGAATGTCCATACAAAAATCGAAGACACAGTTGCACTAAGAAAGTTCCATGAACAGATAAAAGTTGAGCTAGGAGCGAAAGATGGAGATAGAAAAATTCTTACTGGTCTACATGGTGGATGAGGTTGACCTGGGGTACAACCGACGAGAGCTCACGCAGATGGTGAAGTGACTGTATTTATAGGTTAAGACGGGGGCCTTATGCGACAGGGGCGTGGATCGTCTGGTGACATTCTACTCGCGCCGTCCTGACATATTCCATTTTTAGACCTTGTTGTGGGAATTCTAAATCTATCTCGATTTTAGACGTTATGACTTCTATCTCTTGCTTCATCTCAACTCTTAATCTATTACAGAGTTTTATTTATTTGTCCTCAGTTTGTACAAAGTACATTACATATGATGATGTAATGACACATGTCAATCATGTGTATAATCATTTACAGATGTGTTTCTATTATTCAACATGAAAATCTTGTTATAAGTTATATACAATATGGGGTTGTTGGTTAAATTACCATAGATGGGCCCCGGGAGTGAAAGGGTTTATTCGGGTTTAAGCGGGTAAATCCTCTCTAACACAGGTAAGTAATTAAAATTTCTTATAATTAATTTAACTGTGAGGCTTAAAAAAGGCTATAACAAGATGATTTGTTTGGATATATAAAAGTTAAATAAAAATGACATTTTAGTTTGATGCAAAAAAAATGATGATTAAAATAAAATGATGACATGAAAATTCACATTCTAAGAGAATATTGGCGAGCGTTGGAAAGGGTTAGTAGTTGAAGAATATGCAATTGTAAGCATTATACACACAACCAAATAATCAGATCCAGGTACAAAGCGAGGATATATACTTGAGCGTCTTTCTTGGCAATGTTTCACTTGCGATCCTATATAAGGGTTACAGTGCTTTGTCACAATTTTAGGATTATTGGGTTAAAAGTTGTTGAAAATAAGTTGCTTATTAATATGATTGAAAGGGGTGGTAGAGCCATGCGATAAGTAGGATTGTAGCGACAGTATGTGATCTCACTTGACTCGAAATCAAAGGTTGATTATGGTCCGCTAGAGCTGAAAAAAATGAAAGTTGAAAAAAGTGAACGCTTTGTGCATGCGTGGTGATTGCTCTGCGGATGATAGAAATTAACTCTTGAAGCGTGTTCAGACCAGAAGTTGGGATTTTCAAATCTGGGGAACTGTGTTCAAAGCGTTTGTTGAAATACGAAATAAAAAAAATTGTCAAGCAGTGCTATCGTTTTTCTACAATGAAGTGGAGCAATGGTTTGAAAAGATAGTGATGAAAAATATAGGGAATTGGTTAAAGAGTATGATTGTTGAAAACGATTGTTGTAGATGCCCGATAGTTGATGATAACAATTGTCATATAATAAAGCTATTAGAACAAACATAAAATATAGTGAATAAAAAGATAGAAATATGATTGCGGGTAAAAAAAAGTGTAAGTGGACAAAATCAAACATGTAATATATGAAAGATATAATAATGAATTAAAAATGATTATTGAAACAATTAAATGTTTTGCTTACTAGAATAATATCATGAAAAATAAAAGTAAATTTGATTATTTTTTTTTAACCATGTTGGATTAAAAATTTGATTATATAATTGAAAGGTAAAAAATAATAATTAAAATTTAAAAATTATATACAAAATTTATCCAAATGATTGGATAAATTTTGGGTAGTGGAAAATTGAACAATATTCTCGTTTATCCAAAAAGGTGATCAGTAGATAATTATATCTATTTTCCTTTATAAAGTCTATATCAGACTTAACCAAGTTGTTTTAATTAGTGATTATTTGTAAAGTTTTTATAAATAATGAGGTCACGTTGTTGATCGGATAATTGCGACATACAACTGTTTTGCAGCTGTACATTTCTTCTAGTGGTTGAATAATAGAAATTGTTTAGACGCTGGGTTTTTAAGAAGCACAGTGAAATATGAATGTAAAATTACTTGTATAGCACCAATAATAAATTGTGATGCGCTGTGTCGGTTGTATAAATAGAAATTTCAGAAGCGCAATTTATTGATTGGATTAGTTACTAAGATGTTATGTATTGTGATCTCCATTAACATGTAAAATGTTTGATATGTGTGGTGTGGTTAAGGAGTTTGTGAGATTCTCGAAGAAATCTAAATGATCAGTATGAAACATGTGTTTTAAAAATGGCGATCATGAAGATAGCGGTCATGAAGATCTGCCTTGAGGGGTAAAGAGGACATGTCCAAAGATAGCAGTAACTTGGGGAGTGACGTCATAAAGGGCGTCCACTTTCTGTCTTTCTCGGTATCCTCGGGGGTTCTATTTCTGGTATGGTCAAAGATGTGGGATGGTTTGCTATGTTTGTCATTTACTTGAAATTGACTTTCTTTTTTTTTGTCGAGGTTGGCATATTTCTTGCCTATTTGAAAATATAGTTTTCTCAATGTTCGTAGTTGTTGTGTTTCGAAGTTGTTGCGGACTTAATAAAAATGTTATTCAGTGATGTCAGGTTTAGATATGAGTGAAAGTGCGACTTTCGACGTGGACACGCTTTGGGGTGAGATGTGTCACAGGCATGAAGGCGTCTTTGGCCTGAAAAGTGAAAAAGGTTTGTGGTGTTGCGTTGTGACACGAAGTGAGAAGTGATTTGGAAAGGTGTCACGTGAAGTCGTTGTTTTGGCACAAAATCTAACAGTTTCACCATGAATAACAAATTTAATAAAGTCATTGGTGGTGGTTGTATGAAACACATCGAGAATTTTTGACTGTTAGTGGATATGGCACGTTTAATGTGATTTTTTTTTGTGTTTAGTGGGGCGACGTTATGGAGCTTGTGTGGCTCGAATTTTTTTTTTTTTTTTTTTGTTAAGTCGCGCACTGAAATTTGTTGCCAATTGGATAAAGTGATGTGTGAGGATGTAACGTTTGTTGGGAGAGATTTGTTGATGATTAAATATGCATGTAAAAGGAAAGGACGAGGGAGTGTATTTATCCTCGAATATCAACGATTGTAATAGTTTTGGAAGACTGTGACTTAATTTAGCTACTGGCGTGGTAGTTGATGGGATTTTTATTTTTAACTTGTTTTGGGAAAGATAGTTGTTTTCCCTAGTGGTGTTTTGAAGATATTGTCTCTCAGGAGAGAAATCACAAAATATTTCTGAAATTAAAAAATGCGTTTCACCTATGTTGATTTACATTTATTTTTTTTTTTTGTCGTTGATTATGGTTGCTAAAATGGTTCTTGTAAAAGTCAACGTCGTGAGAGTGACGAGAATATTTTGAATTGATGCGCTTACATAAAATGGTAATTATGACAATGATTTTATCATTTGATTAACATTTGAGCATTTGATTAAGATATCTATTTTGGTATGAAAATAAGATATTATGAAAAACAAAAAAAGGATTAGAATTATGATGAATTAGAAATTTTTTAAAAACACAAAAATAAGTTTTGAATTAGGAGATTTTTTTAAATATAAAAAATAATGATTTTTTTTTAGTTTGTAGATTTGGATAATGTTATTTTAGATAAATTTAGGAAAGGCATGTAAGATTAGAAATTAGTAAAATGCGTAATGAGCGATTTTTTTTAAAGAAAAATTGAGAGAAATAACTTGAAATTTAAATTTGATTAAAATTAAATTAAATTTGATAAATGAGAGTGTGAAAGTTTTGAAAATTGAATAAAAAATTATATTAAAAGGTAAAAATTGATTTTAAAATGCTTAAAGTGAAAATATAAATATAAAATTTATGTTGAATCAGTTGTGAACGTGAGAATAAAGTTAAGGTAGGTTTTTTTAAAAACTTACAATTGTGTGATGACATGGAAGGCGCTCCATGGAGAGCTTGTAGAAGCTTGTAGTTTCTCCAACGTTGATTGCGGCTTGCCGCCTTGAGCATTGTCTCGACGATGTCAAGTCGAAGGTGGGGAACTTTTCACTGGGTTTGCGCTACTTCGCTCCTCGATTTCCATGACTTGCGGGAATTTCGGCTGTGTCGATGGGGTGGTCAGACAGCTTTCTCCTGGCGTTGGCGATCTATTAGCGGGTCTGCGGAGGTCCCTTGGGGCGGCGTTTCTTCCGTAAATATCTCTTGTTGGGGAGAGATTGCTTGGTCGTTTCGTTGGAATGGCCGGTTTGTTCCTCCATCTTTGCTATTTTCTCCCTTCTATCTGGACAGGCTTCTTACCTTCTTCGTTGTGTCATTCTTCGCTTTGGTTATCCTGTCGTCTAGAAATGTGATGAGGTCTGGTAGCCTCTTGTAGAATCTTGTCGACTAAATATGTGATGAGGTATCCAGTCGACTTAAACTATGGTGTTAGTCCCTGTCAACTCTCGCTATACTATGTTGACCGAGAGGAACAGTCAGGATGGGGAGTTTTCCAGTACCTCTCTGCACCTTGTAAGACCTTTAAAAGTTCTCACAGAGTACAGGCAGTCGTGGTAGAGGCAGAGTGGAAAGCTTGCGAATGTCCATACAAAAAACGAAGACACAGTTGCACTAAGAAAGTTCCGTGAACAGATAACAGTTGAGCTAGGAACAGAATATGGAGATAGAAGAATTCTTACTGGTCTACATGGTGGATGAGGTGGACCTGGGGTACAACTGACGAGAGCTCACGCAGATGGTGAAGTGACTGTATTTATAGGTTAAGACGGGGGCCTTATGCGACAGGGGCGTGGATCGTCTGGTGACATACTACTGGCGCCGTCCTGACAGTTTCCATTTTTAGACCTTGTTGTGGGAATTCTAAATCAATCTCGATTTTAGACGTTATGACTTCTATCTCTTGCTTCAGCTCAACTCTTAATCTTTTACAGAGTTTTATTTATTTGTCCTCAGTTTGTACAAAGTACATTACATATGATGATGTAATGACACATGTCAATCATGCGTATAATCATTTACAGATGTGTTTCTATTATTCAACATGAAAATCTTGTTATAAGTTATATACAATATGGGGTTGTTGGTTAAATTACCATATATTGACGTTGAAATAATGAAATTTTATTTTTATACGTCTCTAGATTTTAAAAAGGTTAAGCTGAGAGTCAATTTAAATGAGAATACCTTTAAGGGACATTCGATTATGGAGAGATGAAATTTACACTAGTGTCACTAGTAAAATAATGTAAGATAAATATTTCATAAAGAAGAATATAAAAATTCCTTTTCAAGCCTTTATTACACAGGCGTGTTCATTTTACATATTCAAAACAATGGATATGCACAGCGTTGAGAAGCACTCGAATGGGTACTGGGAACCTTCTGCGTTTGGGAAGAATAATTTGGATCTTTTGGTTCCTCCACCTTTGTGACATTTATGGGAGGGGACAACGGTTCAGTCTTTATATCAGCAATAGATGGTGGTGGAATTATGATAGGGAAATTTAATTTACTTGTTTCCAGCGCACTATCATCATCCTTGAGCTCAAAATAAATTTCTTTGACAGCCATTCGTTTCCTTTTTCTTTCTTCGCGGGCGAGGATATAGTTGATCTCAAATGGGAGGCTTTTTGGTGAACTGTTTCTATTCGCCAATGTCAGGAAGCGACTTCCATCCTTTTTACTCCAAAGTTTTAGGCGAAAATTATTATCCAGAACGTGTAGAAAAATCAAAAGCTCTATATAATAGACCACGCTCTCCTCGTCCCCATCATCAAGAGCATGGCCGCAGTCGACGTCGTTAGAAGACCATACCGAACATCTCCAAGCCCCCAGGCC
>CP092864.1:200945537-201224294 GCA_030710605.1 Cordylochernes scorpioides | reverse complement strand
AACTATGTATATACTTTTAATTTACTTATTTATTTTTCTTTCAAAATTTTTTATTAATTTATAATTAATATGTATATAAACAATTATTTACAATTACACTGTTGTATATAAATCTCTCTATCTTTCATAAATAAATAATAATCTATAATATTAAATATAATTATTAGCTGTATATAAACTGAATACAATAGTTAAATCAAAGATACAATTCTTTCATTGGCCTTGTAGAACGAGAGTGGTGTACGCGCGCGCGCGCATGTTCTAGTGAAAAACACAAACATCCTCGATAAAGAGAGGCGAGTTGCCCCTCGAAATATAAGGTCGCCCCGTCTTTAACCTATAAATCATCACCTTACAGTCTCTTGACAGTTCAGTCAGTTCAGTTCAGTTTAGTTTAGTTCACCCTTAGTGCAAGCCGCGTCGGTCGTATGTTATGTCGATCTCATCCAACATGTAGTTAGGAAGAACTCGTCTATCTCCATCTTTTCGCTCCTTAGCTCAACTTTTATCTGTTACGGGACTTTCTTAGTGCAACTGTGTCTTCGTTTTTTGTGTGGATATCCCCAGCTTTCCACTCTGCCTCGACCACGACTGCCTGTATTTTGTGAGAACTTTTAAAGGTCTTCCAAGGTGCAGAGAGGTACTGGAAAACTCTACATCCTGACTGTTCCTCTCGGTCAACACAGTACAACAAGAGCTACCAGGACTTCAAATATCATTACAGTAGTCGACAGGATATCTACAAAAGCTACTGGAATTCTCACTCTTCATTACATGAGTCGACAGGATCTCATCACAGATAAGTCGACAGCAAAACATCATCACATTTAAGTCGACAGGATGACCAAAACGAAGGATGACACAACGAAGAGGTAAGAAGACTGTTCAGATAGGAAGCGAGAAAGAGCGAAGATGGAGGAACAAGCCCGACCATTCCAACGAAACGTCCAAGCAATCTCTCCCCAAGATATTTACGGAAGAAACGCCGCCCCAACGGACTTCCGCATACCCGCTAACCGATCGCCAACGTCGGGAGCAAGCTGACCGCGCCAACGACAGCCCCGAAATTCCCGCAAGTCATGGAAACCAAGCAGCGATGTACCCAAACCCTGTGAGAAGTTCTCCACCTTCGACTTGACATCATCGAGACAATGGCATCGAGGCAACAAGCGACAAACAACTTTCCAGAAGTTACAAGCGTCTACAAGCTCTACATGGAGCGTCTTCAACGTCAGCAGGAATACAAGCCAAGACCAAGTTTCCTGACTGAACTTTCACACAACTGTAAGTTTTTAAAAAAACCTACCTTAACTTTATCCTCAAGTTCAAAACTTGATTCTCTATAAATTTTGTATTTATATTTTCACTTTAAGCATTTTAAAATCAATTTTTACCTTTTTTATACCATTTTTTAATTCAATTTTTAAAACTTTCACATTTTCATTGATCAAATTTACTTTAATTTTTAATCAGATTATAAATTTCAAGTTATTACTCTCAATTTTACTTAAAAAAAAAAAAAAAAATTCGCCCATCACGCATTTTTACTAATTTACTAATCTTACATGCCTTTCCTAAATTTACCTAAAATGGCATTATCCAAAGCTACGACTTGAAAAAAAAAAAATTCATTATTATTATTTAAAAAAAAATCTCATTCATCATAATTCTCAACTTATTTTTGTTTTACTTATTAGTTATCTTTATACCAAAAGACCAATATCTTTATCAATTCTTAAAATTTGGTAATGTTCACCATTTTAAGTAAGCGCCCAATTCAAATTATTTGTAACTCTCACGACATTGCCCTTTTATAAGAATCATTTTAATTATCATAATCAACAATTTAAAAAGTATATTCTAATTTTAAATATAAATTAACATAGGTGAAACGCATTTTTTTTAATTGCAAAAATCGAAAGATACAATATCTTTTAAAAACACCACTAGGAAAAACAACTACCACGCCAGTAGCTAATTTAAGTCACAGACCGCCAAGCTTATTACAATCGTTAATATTCGAGCATAAATACACTCCCTCATCTTTTACTTTTACATGCATATTTAATCAACAACAAATCTCTCCCAATAAACGTTACAACACTACACATCACTTTATCCAATTGGCAACAATTTTTAGTGCGCGACTTAACACACAAATCCAAATCTTGAGCCACACAAGCTCCACTTAGCTCTATATCGTCGCCACAATAAAATAATTTCACATTAAGCGTGCAACATCCACTAACAGTAAAATATTCTCTCGATGTGTTTCATACAACAACCACCCATGACTTTATTAAATTTGTTATTCATGGTGAAACAGTTAGATTTGTACCAAACTAAGACTTCACGTGACACCTTTTCATTCACATTTCTCACTTCGTGTCACAGTGCCACACCACAAAACTTTTTCACTTTTCAGGCCAAAGACGCCTTCACGCCTGTGACACCACATCTCAACTCAAAGCGTGTCCACGTTGAAAGTCGAACTTTCACCACACATCTAAACCTGACATCACCTAAAAACATTTTTTCTAAGTCTAAACTAAATTCGAAACACAACAACTACAAAACACCGAGAAAATCATATCTTTCAATTATAACAGTAAATTGCCAACTCAACAAAAGAGAGAAAGTCAGTTTCGAGTAAATCTCAAACATAGCAAGCCATCCCACATGTGTGACCACCCCAAAAATAGAATTTCCGTGAAAAAAAAAAAAGGGGAAGTGGACGCCCTTTTTGACGTCACTCCCTTGGTCACTACTATCTTTTGAGAATATCTTTGGACATGCCCTCTCTTCCCCCTCAAGGTAGATCTTCTTGACCGCTAGCTTCATTAGCCATTTTGAACACATGTGTCACACTACTCATTTAGATTTCCTCGAGAATCTCACAAATCTCACCAACGAGATATCACAACACAACATACTTTAAACATTTTACATGTTAATTGATAACACCAATTAAAACAATTTGGTTAAGTCTTATATAAACTTTTTAACGCGAAAGAGAAATCATTCTCTACATACCAGCATTGAGGACAAACGAAAAGATCGTTTCACATATTCCCAGTTTCAGAGTCATAGAAACACCGATGTTACCAAAGGGATATAATCTAGTCACACACCACAACTGTAACTTTTCGTCAAAAGAGACAATTTTTGTTCAATTTTACACTACTTAAAATTTATCCAATCATTAATAACCTTCAATTATATTATAAATTTTGTATAAAATCTTGAATAATTATTCTTATTCTTACCTTTCAATTATATAAACAAATTTTTTAATCCAACATAAAAAAAAAAAAAACCTTTAATCAAGTTTACTTTTATTTTTCATGATATTATTTTATATTTGTAAAACATCTAATTGTTTCAAAAATTATTTTTATTTTATTATTTATTATATATTTTATATATTACAGGTTTAATTTTGTCCACTTACACTTTTTGTACCCGCAATCATATTTCTATATTTCTATTCACTATATTTTATTTGTTTAAGTACCTTTATTATCTGACAAAGTTTATCATCCACTATCGGGCATCTACAACAATCGTTTTCAACAATCATATTCTTTAACCAATTCCCTATATTTTTCATCACTATCTTTTCAGTCATTGCGTCACATCAATGTAGAAAAACGACAGCACTGCTTGACAATTTATTTTTTGATTTCGTAATTCAACAAACTCTTTGAAAACACAGTTCCCCAGATTTAAAAATCCCAACTTCTGGACTGAACACGCTTCAAGAGTTTATTTCATTTCATCCGCAGAGCAAATCACCAACGCATTCACAAAGCGTTCACTTTTTTCAACTTTCAATTTTTTTTTTCAGCTCTAGCGGACCACATTCAACCTTTGATTTCGAGTCAAGTCAGATCACCTACTGTCGCTACAATTCTACTTATCGCATGGCTCTATTTCACGCCTTTCTCAATCATATTAATGAGCAACTTTTCTTCAACAACTTTTAACCCAATAATCCTAAAATTGTGACAAAACACTGTAACCCTTATATAGGATCGCAAGTGAAACATTGCCAAGGAAGACAGCTCAAGTCTATATCCTCGCTTTGCACCTAGATCTGAGTATTTGGTTTACATGGGCACTTCTAACAATTACATATTCTTCAACAACTTTTCAACCCAATAACACTACAATTGTGACAAAGCACTGTTACCCTATACAGGATCACAGGTGAAACATTGCCTAGGAAGACGCTCAAGTCCATAACCTCGCTTTGCACCTGGACCTAAGTATTTGATTGCATGTGTAAATCTCACAATTGCTTATTCTATAACTACTAACCCTGTCCAACGCCCACCAATATTATCTTAGAATGTGAATTTTTATGTCATCATTTTATTTTAATCATCTTTTTTGTTAATCAAACACAATGTCATTTTTATTTCACTTTTATATATCCAACAAATATCATCTTGTTATAGCCCTTTTTAACCCTCACAGTTTAAATTAATTAAAAGAAATTTTAATTACTTACCTGTGTTAGAGAGGCTTTACCCGCCTAAACCCGGATAAACCCTTTCACTCCCGGGGCCCATCTATGGTAATTTAAACCAACAACCCCATACTGTGTATATAACTTATAATAAGATTGTCATGTTGTATATAGAGACACATCTATAAATAATTATGCGCATGATTAATCTGTGTCATCGCATCGCCCTATGTAATGTAATTTGTACAAAGTGGATAAATAAATAAAGTCTGTAATAGATTGAGTAATATCTGTAATAGATAGAGAATGTAGTATCTGTAATCTGTAGTATCTGTAATAGATAGAGAAGAGTTGAGCTAGGGCAGAGATCGAACATATAGTATTGCCAAAACAACAGAGTCTAAAGATGGAAGTCATAAATCAGGTAGATTCACAGTTCCCACGACAGGCCACCCACACTGTCACATGTGGTGGAATGCAGAGACCCCTCTCACACCTAGACAGGTAAAGGCGCCCTTTCTCAAACGCCCCTGTCACATAAGGTCGCCCCGTCTTTAACCTATAAATCATCACCTTACAGTCTCTTGACAGTTTAGTCAGTTCAGTTCAGTTTAGTTTAGTTCACCCTTAGTGCAAGCCGCGTCGGTCGTATGTTATGTCGATCTCATCCAACATGTAGTTAGGAAGAACTCGTCTATCTCCATCTTTTCGCTCCTTAGCTCAACTTTTATCTGTTACGGGACTTTCTTAGTGCAACTGTGTCTTCGTTTTTTGTGTGGATATCCCCAGCTTTCCACTCTGCCTCGACCACGACTGCCTGTATTTTGTGAGAACTTTTAAAGGTCTTCCAAGGTGCAGAGAGGAACTGGAAAACTCTACATCCTGACTGTTCCTCTCGGTCAACACAGTACAACAAGAGCTACCAGGACTTCAAATATCATTACAGTAGTCGACAGGATCTCTACAAAAGCTACTGGAATTCTCACTCTTCATTACATGAGTCGACAGGATCTCATCACAGATAAGTCGACAGCAAAACATCATCACAGATATATCTTTATTTCTGTTTTTAGCCTCCCAGGTTCAACAGAAATATTGTTTCTTTCTGAGAGATATATAGTATTTTATGACAGCAATGAATATCAGCAAAGGAGCCAAACCACTTTTTATGAATCTGAGTCTTGGACACTGCTGCTCTCTACGCTTAAAAAATATGGAGTTGCTAATTTGGATTCTGTGCGGATGTACCAAGCCATCAAATAAGAAATGGAAGATCGTTGATTTGAATACCTTGAATGACGAAATAGAAATGGAGATTTCTGAAAAAGAAGATATTGAACTGGTGTCCTGCTCCTATCCACTACGTGTCGGTCACACAAGTGTTTTGCCAAGGGCAGTGCCACTTAAAAAAAAATGGAAAAAGAAGTGGGTTCCATATTTTGCCAAAGGGTTATTCACGAAGTTGTAAAAACGAACCAACCTACCTGAACTTTGGGAAAAAAAGGATAGAAGTCGCTTTCTGACTTTGGCGAATAGAGACCGTACCCCGAAAAGCCACCCATTCGATATCAAATATCTCCTCGCCCGCGGTGAAAGTAAATGGAAAAAAATGGTTGAAAATAAAATATATTTTGAGCTAAAAGATGAAGATAGTGTGTCGGAAAAAAGTAATTCCAATTTACTTATCATAATTCTGCCACCATCTATTGCTGAAGTAAGGACTGAATCATGTCTCCTCTCATAAATATAACAAAGGTGGAGGAACCAAAAGATCCAAATTCGTCATTCCAAACGCAGAATTTTCCAAGGACCCATTTTAGTGCATCTTATCGCTGTGCATGCCCATTGTTTTGAATGTGTAATATTGAACACGCCTGTGTAATAAAGGTTTAAAAAGGAATTTTCATGTGTTTGGTTATGAATATAAAATATGAATATTAAATTTTATTATATTTCAAAGTCAATATATAATTAAAATTGTTGTAGAATAAATAGTCATAATTGTTTAAATAATCATTATCGACCATGTTATTTTTGAAAAATACAAACATATATATGGTGTATCTTTAAATATGTTAATTTTCATAGATTATTTGGCAGCTCTCTCTCTCTCTCTCTCTTTATATCATTTTCAATTTTATTTCATAGATAAACTAGATAGACAAATTAATATTGAAAAAACTATAAACACTATTTATATTTTTAATGATATAATGAATAATTTTAAGATTTTTTTTCACTCTACTGTACAAAGCAATTGACATGTTAAGTTCATTTCATATTTTTATTTTTTCAAAGTATATTTCTAATAGTTTTTATTGATAATATAGTAATTCTTTTTTATCAAAAATATTTTAGAGTTTTCAACTTTTAGTAGAGTAGATGAATGGCCATCATGTCAAGATTTATTTTGTTTAGCATTTGATTATAAATCAATAACACCCCAATATTTTGATATTTTGATTTTCAAATAATTAACGTCTCTCTGTCTCCACCTCAGAAGATTCATTGCTAAGTAAGAGTGTGTGTCTGCATGTATGACAGTAATGAAACTCAGAGAAAAAATATTTATTCAAAATACATAAAAATATTATTGTAAAAACATTTCTCTAACTATTACAAATATTTGATGATAATATAAAAACCTGAATTAATTTACTTTTAATTGTTGAACATTGAACACTTGATTTTTTTAAAACCTGAAAAAATTATAGGTTGGAAGAATTAGGCTGTTCAAATTATGTTCTTAGCCCCCAAAACAATACAAAAGACAGTGCGTATTAAAATTATGGTTTATTTTTCAAGGTAACGAAAAAAATTAATTGTGTGTGTGAAAAAAACTGAGACATCTAGGTGCTGAGAATCAGAGAGAGAGAGAGAGAAGAAGCGAGTGAATAAAATTTAAGGAAATATAGAAATACCCGGTAATTCAGCATTCACAATATCTGAAAGAGGTGTAATAATTTAAATCTACGTATTTCACATTAAATTCAATGACAACAACATATTCACAAAAAATATTATTTTTGTATTTTATAAACAAGTAGGTGTGGCTAGATCACTTAAAAAAAATACCTTTTCAACACAACTATGCGTGTGTTCAATACCTGATACAAATTTATAAAAAAAACCTTTTCGATATTAACTAACCACAAATAGGAAGTAGAAATATTTAAACATAATATCGATATTAGGAAAACCTTAACAAAACAAGCCTAAATATCTTTCCACAAAATTCAAAAATTTAACTTTCTTATCGAATCTTTTTCCATTGCTGTGAATTATTATTTTCTATTTTTATGCTATATAAAATATGGATGTATCTCTATTTCTGTTTTTAGCCTACCAGGTTCTACAGAAATATTGTGTCTTTCCGAGAGATGCTGGAGATACATAGTATTTTATGACAGCAATGGATATCAACAAAGGTGACAAACCACTTTGTTATGAATCTATACCTTGGACTCTGATGCTGTCAACGCTATCAAAAATGAAATTGCTTGCTCGGATTCTATGCGGATGTATCGGGCCTACAAATAAAAAATGGAAGATCGTTGATTTAAATGCCTTGAATGAGGAAATATGAATGGAAATTTCTAAAAAAGAAGATATAGAACTGGTGTCCTGCTCCCATCCCCTACGTGTCAGAGACACATGTTATTTGGCAAGGGCAGTTTCACTTAAAAAACATGGGGTTTCGCAACATGCCAAAGGATTATGCAGGAAGTTGTTAAACGAGCCAATCTGCTTAACACTTTGGGAAAAGATGGATGGAAGTCGCTTCCTGATATTGGTGAATGGAAACAGTTCGCCCAAAAGCCTCCCATTTGAGATCAACTATCGCCTTGCTCGCGGAGAAAGAAAAAGGAAACGAATGGCTCTCAAAGAAATTTATTTTGAGCTCAAAGATAATGATGGTGCATGGAAAACAAGTAAATCTAATTTTCCTATCATAATTCCACCACCAACTATTGCTGATATAAAGACTGAACCATTTTTCTCTCCCATAAATATCACAAAGGTACAAAGGTGGAGGAAATAAAAGATCCAAATTCGTTATTCCAAACGGAGAATGTTCCCAGAACCCATTCGAGTGCTTCTCATCGCTGTGAATACTCATTGTTTTGAATATGTTATCTTGAACACGCCTGAGTAATAAAGGCTTGAAAAGGATTTTTATGTTCTTCTTTATGAAATATTTATCTAACATTATTTTACTAGTTACACTAGTGTAAATTTCATCTCTCAATAATTGAATGTCCTTCAATGTATTTTCATTTAAATTGACTCTCAGATTTACCTTTGTAAAATCTAGAGACGTATAAATAAAAAAAATCATTATTAAAAAGTCGATATATAATTGATTTGTAGCAGTAGAATAAATATTTTTGAAATTATAATAAATTGTATTTGAAAAATGCTAACATATATATGGTGTATCTTTAAGTATGTTAATTTATATAGAGGGTGATCCAAAGGTCCCGCACAACTTTAAAAATTAATAACTCCGCGAATATTTGCGCTAGAGTAATGCAGTAAACACCATTGTGTTCAGGATGCAATGGGGATTTTTATGGAAAATAATAAAAATTTCGAAATTTATTTTAGTTACAACTTTATCCGCTAGATGGCGCTCTACCAGAATCAGAGATTGAGCGGCCAAATTGTTTGATAAATTGAAAAATATAACTGAACGACACGTATTTTTTCTTTTTGAATACCAGGAAAGAACCCTAATAATATCAAATGATAAATTAATAAAACACTATTTCGCCAAAAGTTATAGGAATTGGTTGACGATTTTTAAATACAAGCTGAGATATGCAAAATAGGTATATGCAAATTAAAACATGTAGCAAAAAATATTTATATTTTAGATGGAGTTTTGTGAAATAGATTGAATGTTTGAAAAACACTGCTGATATAAATACACGATTTTTGAAATGTTAATATAGTACCAAAAATTATGATGGCACTCTTAATAGGATTTCTTGCTATAAGGAATGTGTAGTTTCTTGACTGATTGGCGACACTTTACTATTCAACTGGATATTTGTCATGATCAAAAATGAAATATAGAGGGGGGTGACAAAATCGATTTGTTGTACTTCATTCCAAATATCCTATGGGTTTGTCAAATGTTATCATTGTTTATTATACTGTACATAATTTTGAAAATGTATCCCCTAAAAATTCATTTTTAAATCGACCTTTTGCGTTGAAAAACGTGGTAGTAAATTCATTTTGTAATTTTTTTTGCGCAAAATTTCTAAAGTTGGATGGGTACGGAGAATATTCCTCATGCTATTTCTTCTAATAAGCGAAAAGTGATAAACAAAACATAAGGGGTAAAATTGTGTGTACCAGTTTTATTCGAGAAGTTATAATACTTTGGGCTGCACGACATAATATAAGATGTGGGCAAATGACAAACAAAAAAATTACTGTTTACAGAAAAAAAAAAAACGAGTCAAGATGTGAGGACAGCATTCATTATTCCCATAACCCAAAACAAAGAGCTTCAAAATATAACACATGAGGTAACTGCCTTCTCTCTTTTATTAGGTCACAATCCTTGCTCAATGTGGCGCCCTTCATTCTCAAACACCGCCTGCAGACGATATATTACAGAATGGTCACAATTAAATAGTTGAAATTTATAAAACGTGCCATCTGATAGAAGCCTTCAACATTGCCAATGTGGTAGGCCGGCATCGATAAAAACGCGACTTAATGTACCCCCATAACCGAAATTGTAAGGCGTCGAGTCTGGTGATATTGGAGGCCACTGGTATATAAAGTGGCGACTTATCCCACGATTTTCACCGAACGTATCCTTCAGCAATTGTTTGGCACCGCGGGAGATATGAGGAGGTCCACCATCTTGCATGGATGTTATTTCGCTTAGTGCTTGTCTGTCCTGCAATACGGGAATAACCTTTTCTCTCAAAAGTTGAACATAACGTTCACCAGTTACAAAAACGGTTTTAAAAGTTATTCCATTGATTTTTTCAAAGAAAAATGGCTCAATAATAAAAGAAGAAGTGAACCCACCCAAAACTGTAACTCTGGGCTGATGAAGTGGTATTTCTGTAAAAATCCTAGGGTTTTCTGTTGCCAAAATGAGGCAGCTTTGAATGTTAAATCCTCCCTTTAGATAAAGGTGAGCATCATCTGTTCTTAGAACATTTGACAGCCAGTTTTCATAAATATCAATTTCCCGGAAAACCCATGCAGCGAATTCTTGACGCTTCTCAAAATCGCTGACTTCCAACTCGTGAAAACTTTGAATTTTGTTAGGGTATTTTTATAGAAAAATTCTAAATGTGTGTTCTCTCCAAACTGTTCCATATGAAATCCCCGTTTGTGGGAGAAACTTGTCTAGCACTTACTTCTTCATACGTGGATAACGTTTTAAAGGAACGAAACGCTCATAAAGCTTCAGTGGCAGATTCTGAATCACAATTTAAAAAAAATCACCAAGAGTGCTTTATCCTGTAGTGACGGCATTCCAGGGGGAAGGGGAGAAGTCCGACCACACCTCCTTGCGGTCCCCCCTGGACACTTGGAATATTTGACCGAATTCTGGTTCGTTTCCAAGGTGACTAACGTTGCAACGGCACCCATTTTCAAAGAAGAGCAAAACTGATATCTCCAGTAATGCTACCGCGTCCGGGGTAACCGCCGCGTCAGGAGCTGCAGCTCGAGCTCACGATGAGAAATCTACTACGAGGACACAATTCAATCTACTACAACTCAATATAAATGGTACCCAGAGGAAAATAAAGAAGTGATTTGTCTTCTCTGTGACAACAATGTGCATATTGCTTGTCTTCAGGAGACAAAATTGAATCCGAATCTGAGATTCAAAATCAAAGGTGAAACAAGACTGCGAAAGGACAGACCGGGAAAATTTGGAGGAGGACTTGACGTTTAGATTAAAACTCTAGAAATCAAATTTAAGGAAATCGCCTTTAATCAGAGTAAGCCTACAGAAAGCACAACAGAAGCTCAGGCAATAGAAATCTACCTCCCAGAAAAAAACAATAGCAATCATAAATATTTATCACCACGATAATAATAGCATTAATACATGCCTGATAGAGACATTAAATGAAGCGTCTTCGAATATCGCAATCATACTTGGTGATTTTAACGCCTAAAGACCAACTTGGGGATCACCTGTCCAGGATAACAAAGGTCAGCAGGTTGAAGAAATGCTAACCGACCTCGACCTTACACCGTTAAATAACGAATTGGACTTGGATAGAAGTCCACAGGCACAGAATCCGCAATAGACATCACAGCGATAAATTACAAAATCGCACCCACAACACAATGGAAAATTCTGAAAAGTACAATCAGTGACCACAGACCAATTTTAACAACCCTAAAATCAAAATTGAGAATGTCCAACATAGAATAAAAGAACACTGGAAAAAATTTCACAGAAAAGCTTGAAGAACTGTGCAACGAAGAATTAAATCGCAGAACGATTGACAAAAAAAAATTGAAAAATTCTCTTCGAACATATCCAAAGCTGCAAAAGTATCGATACCTAGAGGTAGACGTAAACACCTCTGAATACCTTACTGGAAGGACCACAATATCGAGGCAATAGTTGCAGAGAGAGACAATATCAATGAACTTCTTAAAACAAATAAAACAGAAGAAATCATAAAGGAACTCATTGAAATTAGTCACAAATTAGAAAAAGAAATTTGGATATTCAAACAAGAGAGAGAGAGAAAAATGGGCAGAATTCTGTGAAAAAAATGGATCCAAAAAAGGAAAGCCATCACTGTAATATAATTCGTGTTATAAAACAATCAAAACCAACACTAATCCTCCAAAACTCTAACCGATATGAATAGCGAGAACGAACAAACAGATGGCTGACATAATTGCTGAATATCTTTCAAGCACTTCCAGACTCAGCTATATGAATGAAGGCAGGACTCTAAAAAATAATGTAAACAAGTTAGTTAAACAAGCAAGAAATTACCATCAACAAGATATTTCCTCTAGAGACTTCACACTGAATGAGCTAAGCTCATCAATAGAAAAGTTAAATCCAAGATGTCACCTGTCTTTGGTCAAATGATTAAACACTTTGGAGACGAAACTAAAAATCAACTCCTACGAATACTGAACATTTCATGACAAACTGGTAAACTACCAAAGAATTGGAAGATATCGATTATAGTGCCAATACTGAAACCAAACAAAGATGCCAAGGAATGCAAGAACTATCGGCCATTTGCTCTTACCAGCATACTTTGTAGAATAACAGAATGAATTATCCACTCTAGGCTCATAGTCTGGCTCACTAACAATAATAAAATAAACCTCTACCAAACTCCCTAAAGATCCAGACACTGTACAACTGATCAACTGTTCTACTTCTGCCAATCAATAATAGATTCTTTCCAGGAAAAACAGCCAAAGAAGACAACGGCTGTATTCCTGGATATGACATCAAATTTTGATCGAGTGTAGAGGGAGAAATTATTTGAAAGGCTGCACAACATCGGAGTAAGAGGAAAAACCTTGATCTGGATTGCAGACTTCTTAAGGGGAAGAAGGATAAAGGTTCGGGTCAATGGAACATTTTCCAAGGACCGAAGAACATGGGCTGGCGTACCTCAGGGATCTGTGCTCAGTCCTCTACACTTCTCGCTATATATTAACTGTTGTGTATATAAATAGATGAATATTATTTGTATTATTAAAAGCCTCATTATGTAAGAATATATGTATATGTAGTATATTTTGAGTTAGATAGTTCACAACCTTCTTCTGATATTTATTATAACCCCATCTCTATATAAAAATATGTATCGAACTTGTAACAATGGAAGTGACAAATAAAACAAAGAAGTAAAGGTAGACTAGACGACGACAAAGGCCAGACGATGAAAACAACCCGGCGCTAGAAAGTGGCGTGATTACAGTAGCCAATCAGGAATCACCACATATGCGGGCGTCCAATATAAAAGGCCCAGAAAAGAGACAAAGGTAGTTGTTTTCAGAGCGACGCCGTTAGATGGTCGGACGGATCTCTCACACCCCCTTCTATCCGCGTAGGCTTAGGACATCCGCGACACCCATGGTTCGACTGCCTTCGTCCGTGGTCTACCTCTACTTCTACCATCTAGACCTGCCTCTGTTCCTTGCTGTCCCTGTGCGGGAATCCCATCACGCACCTACTACCACGACTGCCCAGTACATTCCACATCGGGTTTACTACAGAACCCGTTAAAGTCGACAGGATGACTGAGGACAGCAACATGCACAGGATGACGGAGGCTGGAGACGAATACTTCGCGGATGCCCTCACCAAAATGCAGCCCCACTGCGAAGACCTAGTAAGCCTCCTAACAGACGCTATTCGGGGAATAGCCGTGCCTCGTGTGGAGGAAGCCCTCATCTCTCCATTCGACGGATCCTACGCAGCAAGCAACTTCATCCAACAACTCGAGCGGACGAGCGAGGGACCGCAAGATGACGCCACCCTGCAAACCCGACTCCGTGCGCTACTCAAAGGTGAGCCCCTCTCCCTCTACAACGAACTGAATCTGGCCTCTCTGCCATACAGTCAAGCAAAACAAACTCTCATGGACCTCTACCCCGGAAAATCCGAGGTCACTTTCACCAAATTTTTAACTTTTAAATTAACTAATCAGATCCAATTAGGAGAATATTACCGTCAAAAAATAACTATGGGATTACAACTGGGCCTAACCAATCCCATCATAGTAGAAGCATTAACGGAAGGCCTACAGGCCAGTGATCAGCGCCTCATGAGGGCCATAGCCCCTAAAACCCTGACCGAATGGTACTCTACCATGACTAGAATAAAAGGGACCAGTTCACTCCCTACTCCATCCGAACTATTTCAAGGTGTTACCAACACCAGTGCCTTTCACCGTGATACCGGAACTCCTTCTAGGAGAAGTAACTACAATTCTTTTTCAACAAACAATACTCCAAGATACCCTTCTGGTTCCAGGAGACTACCATCACCATGTAAATACTGCCAAGGTGATCACTGGAACAGTGAATGTTCCATGAACAGGCGACCCTACAGGCAGCAGGCCTACGACGGCCAACCTACGGCGCATTATTTCCCACCGGAACAAAATGGCGCCCACAACCTTCCCGTGCCGGCCCCCAGGTCTTCTCGCACCCCACAAGGCAACGAAAACTCCAGTTTTCATCCCTAAACTATCCAATATTCCATGTAAACCTAAAATGTTTAATAATTTTTATTGCCCATTCCTCTTAGACACAGGAGCCTCTATTAACATAATTAATTTAAATATATATTTTTTTTTAACCATCTTAGTAAAAATTTATCTAATACTTTAAAATTAAATCCATGTCATATAATAATCAATTCCATATCTACTCAAATAAATTCGATAGGATATACATTTTTGACCACTACCATAGGAAAAATTACAAAATCAATTAAATTTTATATAATATATAATTTATTACCTTTTGGTATACTATCATTAAATTCCATTAGTGAATTTTGTTTGACCTTAAATTTATATAATCATTCTATTTATTAATGTGATGCTCCTTTGTCTAAGAAATGGCACCATATAACCTATGTAACCCCATGTAATAATGGAGAGGGTGACCACAACCCGCCCAATGTGGGTCTTTTAAAAAACATGCCTAACTAACATTCTCCATTATTGCAGGGGTAAAATGTCCATCCTATACCATGTCCCATTACCTTGACCAAGACCTCTACCAATTGTGACAAAAATGCACCCAGCCAAACTTTAGCTCATTTTCCCCATTTATATTTATTACCCCCACTATATCCCTCTGAACATCAAGGTAAAAATTTTAATGATCCTTGTAATTTATGTGTTAGGAATGATATCCCTTTAACTTTTATGAATATTATTAAGAATTACTCAAATATTTTTTCTACTAGCAAATATAACATCCCAAAATTGAAAATTCCCCCTATCAATATTAGGACAATTTCAGATAAAATAATTGCACTCAGACCGTATCGTACATCTCTTTCAGATCAACGTGAAATACAAGAACAAGTAGGGAAAATGCTATAATATGATATTATAGAGCCTTCTTTCTTCCCCTATTTATCCCCCGTTACTTTAGTTACCAAAAAGGATAAGACAAAACGATTTTGCGTAGACTACCGCCGCCTGAATGAAATCATATTCCCCGATGTTCACCCCCTTCCGCTCATAGAGAATATCTTAGATAAATTAGCCAACGCCAAAATTTATTCCCACGCCGATTTTTGATCAGCATACTGGTCCATCGAAATAAGTCCCCCTGATAGAAATTTATTATCTTTTGTCACTTTAGAGGGTCAGTATAATTTCAAAAGATTATCATACGGGATTAAAATAGGACCCCAGGTGTATAAGCGAGCAGTCAGTCAGATATTGCAAAGAAATAGGTTAGGTTTTATAGCACATTATTTCGACGATTTCATTATCTTTTCAAATTCCATAGAAGAACATTTAGATCACTTACAGCAATTTTTTGATATGTGTAATAGGGAAAATTTTAGATTAAATTATAATAAGTGTGACTTCTTTAAAACTACAGTAGAATTTTTAGGCTATACCATATCATCAGGCACATACACTCCATTAGTAAAAAATTTAGATGTGATTAATGCCATTAAGTTCCCCACTAGCGTTAAATCCCTCCAATCATTCTTAGGCTCCATCAATGTATATAATAAATTTATAAAAGATCACGCCCGCATTAGGAACCCCCTCAATAACCTACTTAAGAAAGATACCCCATGGCACTGGGATGCAGAATGCCAACATTCATTTGACACTCTAAAGGAATGTCTCACCACAAAACCGGTACTACACCTCTTTAAAGAAGGGTTACCCTGTCAGCTATTCTGTGATGCCTCACTTCAGGGAATAGCTGGCATCCTAAAATAACAACATCCAGACTGCACCCTACACCCCGTGCAATATTACCGCAGAGCAATCCGACCACACGAGAAAAATTATACCATCACAGAGTTGGAATGCCTTGCTGTGATAGATAGTGTGGAAAAATTCCGCATCTATCTCGCAGGTGTAAGGTTCACAATTTTTACGGACCACCATGCATTACAATGGTTAAAAACCATTAAAAAAAAACCCAACGGGTAGACTTTTTAGGTGGAGCTTAAAGATGTCCGCATAGAAATACGATATAAAATATATAAAAGGTAAAACGCAGTTCGAGGTAGACCTACTGTCCCGCAATCCTTTATGTGGTTTACTCACGACCACCCAAATAATAGAAAAGCAACCCCAATTACCTCCATCTACACTTATCAAAACGAATATAGATGGCCTCCATACAATCAAACGTAAAGGTATTGTCAAGATTATAGTTCCCCCTTCCTTACAACATACGCTAATTAATAAAGTATATTTAGAATATAACCATCCTGGTGTATCCCAAATGATTAGGCTCATCTCCACACAGTATACTTGTTGTGGAATGACCAAATCTATAGTTAAGTATAATAGGTCCTGTCCCACCTGCCAACTTATAAAGAAACCGAAGGGTCCATTATATGGTAGATTAGAACGCCCCCCTATAGCATTACAACCCTACGATATGTTATCTATAGACACTATTTCAGGTTTTTCTAAATACGGTAATTCTAAGTCATACTTACATGTAATTGTAGATCACCTAAGTCGGTATACATGGACCTTCCCCAGTAAGTCAATTAATATAATCAAATACATTCAGTGCCTCAAAAAGGTATTGCAGTGTGGCCGCCCAAAACGCCTTCTTTCGGATCGGGCACCTGCATTTACTTCCCCAAAGTTCAGGAGATTCTTAATAAAGAACGGGATACAGCCTCTACTAACCACTGCAAATAACCCTCAAGCTAACGGTTTATGCGAGCGTCTTAACGCGACACTCACCGGGAAGCTGAGGTTACTGGTCTTAGAGAATCCAGGAACCTCCAGGACTAAGTTAATTAAGATAGTAACTAATAAATATAACGATACCCCCATACGAAAACTGGATTTCCCCCCGTATTTTTAATGTATAATATAATCCCCTCAGACTTAAATAAACACATAAACCCCTAATCCAATATAATAGAAAGTAGAAAACTAGCAATACAACGTACAAATGACAGGCACGACAAAGAGAAAATTAAATATGATAACAAACATAAAAATCCACACTTTGATACAGGAGATTTAGTATTAGTAAAGGCGTATCATCATCCAAATAGCGGTAAGTTAGTACCCTACTTTACAGGTCCATATAAAATTACGGAAATAATTTCTGATAATGTTGTACGTATAAATAGACCCAATAGGATTACAGGTAATGATAGCGATACTGTACATGTAAATAAATTACAATATTATAATGAAGAGGTCCTTTATATTTCACCACCCAAATTATATATATATATATATAGAACCCCTAAAAATAAATAGAATAATAGATCCTTTCCGACATTTAGATCCCAACTTGTTTAGTCCAATAGAAAAAAGTATAGCTCATCGATTTTCCGAACCTTTTAATCACTTGTCCTCCCATCTATTCTCATAAAATTAGCGAAATCTAGGTCCTGAAAGTCTGACAAACAAGCCATGTTACATAAATAGCCATCATATTACTGTCCTCCCAAAACAAAACACAACACCCGCCACCGCGGTATTCGGTTTGCTTATACAAGGCTGCACAAGCTCGAATTTCTCGCGCCACTTTGACGCCTAATCGTTAGATTGTCACATCAATTCTAATTCCTCTCGCATATCCCATATTCCATTAACACATTTCGCATGATCATAACACATTTATTTATACACTAGTAAATAAATAATCCCTTTTATAGCAAATCTTATTTTTATAATGTTATCGATCCTATCCATGAGACAAAAGGAGACGCCATATTGGCCTCCTAAAAGGACAATTAAATCCCCAAAATGGCGCCCATCGCCACGACAATATTCCAATCTTCAACACTCTTGTCTGTCAATCATTCAATTATAGGGCTTTTGGGTACATTTTAATACGAATATACACTACATTACCGGCTCCCTTGTTAGGAATCAAAAAGGCTTTAACTTTTCTATTTATTTTTTGTCAAATTTGTCGCCTCTCATTTCCCCATATGTAACGTAATGTTACATGGAGAAAAGATCTGTTAAGTTAATATTTTAAATGATGTTCCCCAAACGTAACAAGCCGGCGTTTGGGTAGGCTCACCTAGAAATTTTGCAGACCAACTGCATAGAACGCTCTGCAATCTTTTTAGCGCCTAAGACATGCACTACATACTACATGTACCTAAAGTCCTATCTTCCACTACAATGACATCATTTTAGGGATCAAGATCGCTCCCCGTCTGGTCTCATATAATATATTCGGGAAGATCTGGCAAAGACCGACTTCTCAGACCGGACCAAAGCGACATAGGGCCACATTGCCTCCCCGTAGGCCAAACTAGAAAGACATCAATAATCTTGCACCTACACCTAGACATTGTGTGTAAATATGTTCCCTTTTTTTCAGGAACGAATATTTTTGTTTTCTTTTAACTTTTCTCTCATTTATTGTAAATAGACTTACAGTTTACCTAGTTTTTTTGGTTTTGGACTTTGTTTTTTTAACTTACAGATGTAGATAAAACATTTCACTATTAATCAATAATATCATTTTGTTTATTAATCATCAACATTAATACCTTCAACTACCAATCAACCCTTTATATATTATTACCTTTAATATTTTTATTTTATTTTTATTTTTTTTCACATTATGTTTAGACTTAGCATTTTACAACTTCAACTATTTTAGGCACCATTTTAAAAAACCTACACCTAACAATATTTATAATATTTCTTAAACAGATAAAACATTTATCATTTTTTTTTTCTTAATAGATTTTCAAAATGTTATTTTTGACGCTTCCCTTACAACCTCTAACTCTATCCCATGAACCTTTCCTCCCAACTTTTTACATCCATCAAGAGATTATTGTTCGTCAGCCATTTTCTTTTTTTTTTTATTGATTAAACTAACTAGAAGATCCTTCCTCGCTATACTCATTCCCAATGATGAGCTCAGGGGACCCAGTTAGATTTTTTTTCTCTCATCGTCCGGCTCAACATTTTTTTCATTTTTCAACTTTTTCTTTTCACCACACAAGTCGGACACATTTAAAATTGAAGCAATAAATCTCTTTCACCCACCTTTCCTTTTCCGCATCCTTCAAACCTCCAACTACCTTCCAAGGGATTCCAGTTCGCCGAACATTTTTGTTTTTTTCATTGATTAATCCGACTGGAACAATCCTTCCTCGCTATACCCATTCCCAATAGTGAGTTCAGGATATCCAGGGCGATTATGGACAACAGGGATCCCTCTTACCTCTACCTCTCCCTTTTACATCCATTAATCTTCTCACCTCTTCTCACTGTCTGAGCTAATGATGCAGACGGAATATCTTAGGCCTTCTGTTAATGAAAACAATGCCTCACTTAAACAAGTTCGCATTGCATTGCAGAATGCTTGGGATACTACTTTGCAGAAACATGCTCAGATACCCCCTTTTCCCTTTTCAACCTTAGCGTCACATTATACCTTCAGTCAATAAACTAACTTCATTTTTCCTCTCATCTTTCATGCAATAAGATATTATTTTCCTTGTACGTATTATATACTTTCTCTTAATCTTTTATCATTCATTTTGTGCGTTTTTATTTTTATAACCTTGATTTTTTTTCATTGATACATCACCATTAGAACATCTTTCTTTTTTAACTTGTAGATTAATAATAATTTTAACTAATTTGTATACAAATTATTTCTTTTATTTTTTTATAATAGGTTTGTTAGGTCATCATTCATTACATGTCATTCCCCCAACCAAACCTTCATCACCAGGGGCACATTCTGTAGTATATTTTGAGTTAGATAGTTCACAACCTTCTTCTGATATTTATTATAACCCAATCTCTATATAAAAATATGTATCGAACTTGTAACAATGGAAGTGACAAATAGAACAAAGAAGTAAAGGTAGACTAGACGACGACAAAGACCAGACGATGAAAACAACCCGGCGCCAGAAAGTGGCGTGATTACAGTAACCAATCAGGAATCACCACATATGCGGGCGTCCAATATAAAAGGCCCAGAAAAGAGACAAAGATAGTTGCTTTCAGAGCGACGCCGTTATACGGTCGGACGGATCTCTCACCCCCCCCTGCTATCCGCGTAGGCTATGGGAATCCGCGACACCCGTGGTTCGACTGCCTTCGTCCGTGGTCTACCTCTACTTCTTGGAGCTACCATCTAGGCCAGCCTCTGTTACTTGCTGTCCCCGTGCGGGAATCCCATCACGCACCCACTACCACGACTGCCCAGTACATTCCACATCGGGTTTACTACATATATATAAATTGGGCATTTGTTGTTGGCCATGGTCAAGTTTGAGCTCTTGTACGTCTAATTACGACACAACAAAAGTGGCGACGAGGATGCAGGATCTACAGAGCCAGTAAAAATCTGAGGAAAACGGCGTCTACGCAAGTATAACAACTACATCTTTTTAACTATCTGGTTCAAAAAAACAAAAGGGTAGAATAGATCAGCATGACAAGTTCAAAGTTAATAGTACCTTTTAGATGCTATAGTCCAGTGGAGGACACTTCGATCTTTTTGTAAAAATTTGAGGCTTTTTTTTTGGCATTTGAAGAAGGAGATTAAAGTGCTGATTTTTACCTCGCTACCAGATTCTGAAACTTTGAAGCTGGGAAACGACAATTTCTTCCTGGTCTAATGAAAGATCAACCCTATGATACTATCATTCAAAGAATTAGGCTGCATTTGTATCCAAAGAAGAAAGTGATACCACAGCTATGCAGATTTTTGAAGAGAATTCAACGGGAAGAGAATCAATTTCGGAATATCTTAGAGAATTGCAACTTTTAGCAATATATTGTAATTTCGGCGATATGCTGGAAACCATGTTGCGAGACCGTTTTGTGGCTGGAATCAAGTTGGAAAGCCTGCAAAAGAAGCTACTGCAAGAGAACGACGATGTCACCTTGGATAAATGTTTGCAGTGGCGATCTCGTTCGAACTGGCGGAGATAAATACAAGAGAATTACAAGTTAAATTAGTGGCCAAGATATCCCCTGTGAATGGAAAAGATAAAAAGGGTGAGGACAATATTAGTATGGTGCAGCATAGGCCTTTCAGGCAAAGGGGAAAAATAATGTGTTATAGATGTGGTAAAAGACATTCACACGTGGCCTCTGTTTGGCCTCATAGAACAAAGGCATGTTTAAAAATGTAAAAAAACTGGGTCATTTAAGTAGGGTCTGCAAAGCTGGTAAAAAAATTGGGGATGTAAATTTGTACAAGAGGACTCTATATATATTGTACAGGGCGAAACTGATGCCACAATAAATTTAACAGTAGATGATAATTCTTTGCGCTTTACAATAGATACAGGAAGTCCAGTTACGTTAACACTCAAGATTAAAATCCTTTTGTGGTAAATCAATAGAGATTATAGGGCAAATAAATGTTTTTGTAAAAGAAGCCAACCAATATTTACGATTAATAGTTGTAAATGAAAAATCCAGGTGATTTTGTTAGAAAGAGAATGGCTTAAACAGTTAAAACTTGATTATTATACACTGGTGTCCAAAAAATAAGAAACTTTTGTTTTTAATGATATGTTTTAAAATATACAACGCTAAAAGCTAAAAAAGTAATTTAATTAGGTATTTCAAGTCGTAGAATTTATTTATCGCAACCATTTGAAGTAGCAAAATGGCTAAATGTGAATAAATCTGTGGTCAGCAAAATATGGAAACAGTTCATTGAGACAGGAACCATCAAAAGAAAAGAAGGTTCTGGTAGAAAAAGAAAAACAGCTACCTCTGAAGACCGTTATCTGGTCGTAACTGCCAAGCGCCATAGGGAGATGAGAGCTATTCAACTCTCTAATGAACTCTCAAGTGCTACTGGAACGAGAATTTCAAGACAAAATGTTTACCGAAGGCTTCACGAAGGTGCTCTTTATGCAAGACGACCAATAGTCTGTATCCCTTTAACCTCTGCTCACAGGAGAGCCCGCTTGAATTGGTGCTTGGAACATCACGCCTGGACTCATGGCCTGCACTCTTCAGTGACGAGTCAAGATTTATTTTAAACAAAGATTCTCAACGAGTTTTCATCTGGAGGGAGCCTGGAACCCGCTATCATCCCAGTAACATCAGGGAAATAGATAGTTTTAGAGGGGGCAGTCTCTTAGTCTGGGCTGGCATCAGTTCTAGCAGACGCACACCCCTCCACATTTTTCTAGGGGCACTTTAACTACCAAAGGTACAGGGATGAGATCCTTAAGCCCTATCTAAGACCTTAAAGAGATCGAATTGGTCACAATTTAATTTTTATGGACGATAATGCTCGTCCGCATAGGGCTAGGCTAGTCATTGAATATCTCCAGAGTAAGAATATTCGAAGGATGGATTGGCCAGCCAGATCTCCGGACCTAAATCCAATAGAGCATGTGTGTGATGCTCTAGGGAGGCGTATTGGAGCTCGTCACGCCTCTTCCAGAACCCTCGTTGAGCTAAGAACTGCTCTATTGGAGGAGTGGGGTTTACTACCCCTGGACCTCCTCCATGTTAGAATGGTTTTAGGGTTTTATATTATTTTAGAAATTAATACATACGCGATTTTAGTAATTGAAAATAGTTTATTTATGCAAAACTATATCTTGCCATTTATTTACTAGTAATAATATATAAGAATAGTGAGGAGTGATAACTATGCAAATATTAATGATGATATACCACAGAATATTTAAAATAATTATTCAGTGACAATATTATATAAAATATTAAAGTCTAAAATTGAATTCATATATTCAACACTCCTTCTTGAATTCATGTTTTAGAGTTTTAATTACTCTATCAAAACATCTGTAGCAGTGAAGATCTGTGTTTTTCAAAAGTTTCCTTTGGCAGAGGCTTGGTTAGGATATCAGCAACTTGGTCTTGGGTTGGGCAAAACTGAACATCAACATTTTCTCTTATCTGATCTTTCAAAAAATGATATCGAACATCTATATGTTTTTTCTTTCTGTTCATTTGTCCTGTCTTTATTAAAGTCATTGCACTTTGGTTGTCAATATTTAGTTTAGCAAGTATGGTTTCATTTGTAAGTTCTTCAATAAGTGCTTTTATATAAATGAGTTCTTTCACACATTCAGCTTTTACAAAATCCCAAGTTTCATTTTTCTTCAATGAATCTTTTTCTTCCTGTATTGCTTTTACCCAGTTTTCTTTGTCTACTCCGGTTACAGCTTAATTGTATGTTAACAATCCTATTTCTCCAGAAAGAGAATTCAACACTTCATAATCTTTTAGTCATTCAGGTCTATTGATATTTTCTCTATTCCTTAACATATATCTT
Source organism: Cordylochernes scorpioides (assembly GCA_030710605.1). Lineage (NCBI taxonomy): Eukaryota > Metazoa > Arthropoda > Arachnida > Pseudoscorpiones > Chernetidae > Cordylochernes > Cordylochernes scorpioides. The sequence goes on along the minus strand of CP092864.1, from coordinate 201,200,338 downwards.
GAATTGGTCGAGTTCTGTGGTTTATCATGGGTATCCAATTCCAATTTAGTGTCTTGACTTTCCTCTATTTCAGAATCCAGATCTTCTCTGTATCTTGGCTGAATGACACTGGTCATTTCATTTGTTAGTTTTCCTGTAAACACCACATCTCTTGCAATTATAATCCTTCTTTTCTGCATGTCCCATAATCTGTATCCATTTCCACTGTATCCGATAAGTGAATATTTTTCACTTTTACTATCCAATTTTTTTAGGTTTCCCAATTTTTTGACATACACTTCACTCCCGAATAATTTTACATTAGAAAGATTAGGCTTTCTTCCAAACCACATCTGTGCTGGTGTTGTTTGTACTGTATTTGAAGGGCTTCTGTTGATTAAACAGGCAGCGACTCTTGTGGCCTCTCTCTCTCTCTCCCCACATTTCCTTATTTAATTTGGAATCCAGCAAAAGTGCTCTGGTTTTTTCAATCAGAGTTCGATTCAACCTTTCTGCTTTTCCATTCAATTGTGGAGTATATGGAACTGTAAAATCAAGTATTATTCCTTTCATTTTGCACCATTCTTTAACTTGCGTATTGGCATATTCACCGCCATTATCACACCTTAATTTTGACACTTTCGCATTTAAAAATCTTTCCACTTCATTTACATATTCTTTAATATATTCTTTTGCTTCATATTTATTGCTGAGCAAATACACATAACAGAAATGTGTATAATCATCCAAAAATGTCATTATATATTTCTTATTATCATGTGTTAAGGGTTCTATTGGGCCGCACAAATCAGTATGAACAATTTCCAAAGGTCGGGTAGCTCTAGATCTTTCATTTCCAAATGACTTCCTAGTTTGCTTTGCCATGATGCAAATTTCGCACACATCATTTTCCTGTTTTTCCAATTTGTTAAGCTCCATACCATCAACCAAACTTTCAAGTTTTCTTAGATTCTGCATCCCAATGTGTCCCAATTTTCTGTGCCATTCTTGGGTTTTGTTTTCACTTGGTAAGGTAAGGTTCGAGTCATTTTGCTTTGAAAAATGTTGTTCAATATTTACAGCATAAAGTCCATTTTCAAGTTGATCTCCTTCTAGAACTTTTTTTCCATCTTTCAAAATTGTCACTTTATCACCTTTAAAATTTACTTCTCCTCCGTTGTTAACAATTGAGGTCACTGACAAGAGGTTTTTTGATAATTCAGGCACAAATATTACTTCATTTAGGTTACATTGTCTCCCCTTAAATTGTCCTGAAGTTTTTGCTCTCATAACCTCTTCTTTTTTGGCAACATTGATGTTCACATCACACTTTTTTTGATGATCAAGCAACTTTTCTTCATTAATAATGTGACAGGTGGATCCGCTATCAAAAATGAAAGTGACTGATGATCTTTTATCATATTCTTCTCTTTGTTCAGCAATGAAAGCAATGGGAGGTTGCTTTTCTTTGTTCCTGAAATAGCAGTATTTTTCTTTATGATTAAACTTTTTACATATTCTGCATTGTTCTTTGTTTACTTTAGCAGCAGGTTTACTGTTGTTCTTAAAGAAACAGTCCTTTTCTTCATGGTTAGTTTTTTTACAAAATTTGCAGAATTTTCTTTGGGTGCAAATTTTAGATATATGTCCTGGTTTATTACAAGTAAAACATACCTTTTGTTTTGTTGCATTCATAGCCACTCGGTCTTCTGGTTGGCTCTGTCTATTTCTTCTTATTTCTTCAGTGGTCAATCTTGATATTAGATTTTCAATAGTTTTTTCATCTTTTCCAGTTGACTCCCAAGCAGTACAAAAATAATTATAATCTTCTGGCAAAATTGTTAAGATCTTTGAAATAACAATATTGTCATCAAAGTTCTGTTTTAGATTATTGAGTTTAAAAGCCAAATTTCTTAAATTACTTATGTTGGCTACAAGGTCTACATTTTTATCAAATTTATAAGTGTGAAATTCTTGTAGCAGCTTACATTTTAATTGTTCATCATCTCTTTCAAATATTCTGCATATGGTGTCATACATTGATTTGGCATTTTCACAATGTATTATGTGTGTTAATATCGTTTTATCGATGCTCGAAATAATATATTTTTGGGCTTTAGCATCTTTTATTATCCATACGTTTTTTTTCTTTTTCATCCTTTTGATCTTTAAAACACAATTTGCCATTTATTGTTTCAATTAAATTATTAGCTTTAAAAATAATGTTAATTTGAAATTTCCAAATATCAAAATTTTCAGAGTCTTTTAATTTATCTATAATCGAAATATCTTCCATAACAGCAGCCATTTTTATTTTTACGATTTTAGATTTTAAGTTTTAACCACGCTTTATGCTGCCACTGTTAGAATGGTTTTAGGGTTTTATATTATTTTAGAAATTAATACATACGCGATTTTAGTAATTGAAAATAGTTTATTTATGCAAAACTATATCTTGCCAATTATTTACTAGTAATAATATATAAGAATAGTGAGGAGTGATAACTATGCAAATATTAATGATGATATACCACAGAATATTTAAAATAATTATTCAGTGACAATATTATATAAAATATTAAAGTCTAAAATTGAATTCATATATTCAACACTCCAAAGCCTGGTAAACAGTATGAGGGCTCGCTGTGAGACCTTGATAGCTGTTAGAGGTGATCATACTCTCTATTGATATCTTATTTCTTTAAGATCTGAAACCTTAGCTTTGGGTATGTTGGTAATAATTTGCATATTTCATAATTTCAATTTTTTTTATTTTCATATAGCTAGTCAAATTCTCCATAGTTTAAACTATTTGTATACTAAATTTTATATTTGTTAATAAATTAGCCTTTGAGAAATTTCAATATTGGTTAAGTTTCTTATTTTTTGGACACCAGTGTAGATTGTTTAGCATTAAAAATTTAAATAATGAATCTAATAGAAATAGTTTGATTGATAGATAGGCAGATTTGTTTAACAGAGATTTGGGCTGTTTAAAGGATGTTGGAATAAATTTTAATTTAAAAAAGGATGTGACTCCTGTGTTTTGTAAGGCCAGAAGTTTACCTTTTTCTCTAAAAAACAAAGTAGAGAATGAAATTGTTCGTTTAATGAATTCTGGCATTTTATAACCTATAGTTCATGCATATTGGACCGCTCCAATAGTACCAGTATTAGAAAAGGATGGTAGTGTAAGGATATGTGGTGAATTTAGATGTACAGCTGATAAAGCAATAGAATTAGATAGGTATCCCATTCCATCGATCGATAAGATCTTTTCAAAATTATCTACAAGCACCGTATATTCGACTTTAGACCTATTACAGGCTTACTTGCAAGTAATGTTAGCGGAAGAAGCCAAAGCTGTTGTTGATATAAACACAACAAAGAGGTTGTTTTCTTATAAAAGACTACCATATGGCGTAGCGGTAGCACCAAATAAATTTCTGAGGATTATGGAAGGTCTATTTGCTGATTTGCCAGATGTGGCCTGCTACATAGATGCTATTTTGGTTGCAGGAAAATACTTTGAAGATCATGAACAAAAGTTGGATCTTGTGTTCAGATGATTTCTAGAAAAAGGTTTAAAGTTAAACAGATATAAATGTAAATTTAAAAAGAAATCGGTGGAATATTCATGGTTTAAAATGGATAAATATGGACTGCATCCTTCAGAAAATAAAATTAAAGCAGTAATAGAGGCGCCTGAACCTGAAGAATGTTTCGCAATTAAGATTTTTCATAGGACTCTTAATTTATTATAATAGATTCATAAATAATATAGCAAACATTTTAGCGCTATTCTAACAACTTTTGAATAAAAATTGTAGATGGAATTGGACGAAAGAATATCGAATGTTATTTAAAAAATGTAAATCATTATTAATGGACTATGGACTATTATGGACTAGGCATAAAACTGAGTCATAGAAATGATAGAAAGGAAGAATGCCCTATAGCCTTTGCTTCTAGAACATTAACTGAAGCGGAAAAACGTTTCTCTCAATTAGAAAAGAAAGCGTTGAGCATAACTTATGGCGTTGAGAAATTCAGACAATACTTACTGGGACGAAAATTTGTATTGGTCACAAACAACCGACCCTTAATTCATATATTTTCACCTCAGAAACCAATTCCCATATGTGCATCATCCAGAATTAAAATATGGTCCTTAAAATTAGCTGCATTTAATTATACTGTGGAATTTACAAAAACTAGTGATAATTCCAATGTTGACGTATTTTCACGTCTTCCTTTAGAATCGAGTGTCATTTTAATTTGTCGTTAAAAAGAAACTCATGCGGTTAAACTTGCAAGTGTCGTTTTACAATTACATGCCGCAGTATATTATATTGTATTATAAGTTACTTCATTTATCATTTACGAACGGGAATTCAAAATACCTAGAGAAGGTATAAAAAATTAAATCCACTCAATTTGAAACAAAAATAAGTAGCAACAAAATATTTAACAAAAAATATTATTTTTGTTTCTAATAGACAAATAGGTGTGGTTGAATCACATTTTAGAAAAATACCTATTTAACAGCCTAATGTGTGTGCACTCAACTTGATACCATTTCATAAAAGAAAACCTATGCAATATTACCTAAATCCCAAAGGGTTTGTAGGGAAATTCAAACATAATATCAATGTTAGGAAAATCTTAACAATATATGTCCCAATGTCTGTTCTCGAAATTACAAAAATAACTTCATTATCAGACCTTCACCAATGTTGTGAAATATTATTTTCAATTTTTAAGCAAGATAAAATATGGATGTATCTCCATTTCTGTTTTTTGCCTCCCAGGTTCTACAGAAATATTGTGTCTTTCCGAGAGATGCTTGAGATACATAGTATTTTATGACAGCAATGGATATCAACAAAAGAGACAAATCACTTTGTTATAAAAATCTATACCTTGAACACTGCTGCTGTCAACGATATCAAAATATGGAATTTCTCTCTCGGATTCTATGCGGAGAAGAAGAAGAAATGGAAGATCGTTGATTTAAATGCCTTGAATGACAAAAAAGAAATGGGGGAAAAGATGGAAGTCGCTTCCTGACATTGTCGAATAGAAACAGTACCCCAAAAAGCCTCCCATTTGAGATCAACTATCTCCTCGCCCGCTGCGAAAGATAAAAGAAACAAATCGTCATCAAATAAATTTATTTTAAGCTCAAGGATGATGATGGTGCGTGGAAAACGAGTGAATCTAATTTTCCTATCATATTTCCACCACCATATATTGCTGGAGTAAGGACTGAACCATTGTCCACTTCCATAAATGTCACAAAGGAGGAGGAACCCAAAGATCCAAATTATTCCTTCCAACGCTGAATGTTCAAAGCACCCATTTGAGTGCATCTCATCGCTGTGCATACCCTTTGTTTTGAATATGCAATATCGAACACGCCTGGGTAATAAAGGCTTGAGGAGGAATTTTTATTTTTGTTTTTATTAAATATTTATTTAACATCATATTCCTTTTATATGAAAAATAGACACTTCGGCCAGTTGGAAGAAGAAGTGGGTTCCATAATATACCGAAAGATTATGAAAAAGTTGTCAAAACGACCCAATCTGCCTAAAATTCTGGGAAAAAAGGGATGGAAGTCGCTTCCTAACATTGGCGAATAGAAATATTACCCCAAAAACTAAGCTATACCAAAAATCCCAATTGGCCGAAGTGTCTATTTTTTATATAAATATGAATGCCGGCCAGCAAGCCTCTATCTTTACGATAATCATATTCATTGTTACACCTGTGTAACCCCCATACCTTTATATTTGAACGTTCCTTCATGGTATTCTCATTCAAATAGATTCTCAGCTAAACCTTTGTAAATATTAGAGACATATAAAAATAAAATTACATGATTTCAAATTCAATATATAATCAATATTGTAGTTGTAGAATCAATAGTCAATATTGTATAAATAATCATTATTAAACATTTTATCATTATAAACTAAACGTTTATAGAACTTGTTCGGTGATATTTGGCAGAAGACCTGCAGTCTAACCACACTGACCAGGGCCAACAGCCTGAAACGCGTTCGTGGTTGACTTTTCTCTATATATAAAAAAATTGGTTGGGCCAAATATCACTCAACAAGTTCAAAAAAAAAAGTTTTGTTTATTTTTATTCCACAAGATGGCGCTCTGCCTATATCTATGGTTTTGGGCTATGATCTCTCATTGGAGACTCTACTGCAAATCACTGGCAGAGTGGTATCTTTGCTCATCCATCTTGAATGAGTATATTCAAATTTCTGATCCTCCAAGCTGTTTTTAGCCTAAATGATATATTCCAAAAATAATAAAGAACCCATTATATATAATTTAATTAATTCGCATCTTTCTCTCTATCTTTCGTGAAACCTGGGAGCTGTTCTCAAGCAAGAGCATGAAGCCAACGAGTGGCGCCCAGTGGCATTTGCATCACGGACGCTGACGAAGACGGAACAGGGATACTCTCAAATAGAGAAGGAAGCCCTTGCAATCACATGGGCGTGTGAGCGCTTCAAGGACTTAGTGGTTGGAAAAACCTTCCTCATCGAAACAGATCATAAACCTTTAGTCCCCATCTTCACCACTAAAGATCTGAACGATCTAACGCCAAGGCTTCAACGGTACCATTGAGGATGCTTCAGTTATCGTTTCATATCTTTCATACACCGGGGAAGGACCTAATCACCGCTGATGCCCTTTCAAGACAACCACTTCCAGGTCATCTTCCCGAAGATGAAGAGCTCCAGGAAGAAGTTGAACATTTTGTGCGTAGCATCGTCCTGCATCAATCCACGACAGACGACGGACTTGCCAAAATAGCCCTCAACCAGAAGCTGGAGCCTACCCTTCAAAATGTGGCATTTTATTCCTGTTGCAGATAAATGATAAAAATAACTTTGACTTGTGCTTAATTAATAGGTAGAAAATCTTTCTTTTGATAAATAATCTTTAATATAATAAACTTAGTTATAATAAAACTTATAGATAAAAAACTTGTTGGTAATCAAACTTATAGATAAAAAAAACTTGTTGGTATTCAAACTTTTAGATAAAAAAACTTAGATGTAATAAAACTTATCGGTAAATAAAAACACTATTTATAAACATTTTGGTAGAAAAACCTGCTCAAATATATGTTCAAAATAGTGTACTTAACTTGGATAATTTAAGATTGACATTGGATTGAATTTAGGTACTTTAATTAAAACATAAGGGTTAAATATGAAAATGTTTGACGCGCGTTTAAATGGCGTCGCTTCCTTTCTTGATAAAAGTTCTTTCTGCCTTTTTTCCGCCGCGCATGCGCACCACACTGATTCTTCGTCATCAACTACGGAGGCGTACCACTTATCACCGGCGGTGGTGCCGCCAGGGGAGCTTAGCTAGATTTGGTCAATCTAGCCTCTCCAATTCCAAAAACGGTTGGCTCGCCAAATGTCAGCTCTCTCCCTTAGAACGCTCGTTCTACGATGTTCGCGACGAGATAGGGGAAGAGAACGGCTTACTAATGAGAGGACTGCGAGTGATCATCCCCTCTAACATGCGAAAAGATGTTTTGAAACGCATCCATGCAGGTCATCAAGGAATAACAAAATGTCGAGCAAGAGCAAGGGATCATGTTTGGTGGCCAGGAATAAGTCAAGAAATCCAAGATATGGTAAACACCTGTGAGAAATGCATCGAGAATCAACCTCTAAAGCACGAACCACAACCCAACGACTTTCCGGAAAGACCGTGGCAAAAAGACAGGATGGATCTCTTCCATTACGAAGGAAGTGAGTATTTAGTCGTCGTAGACTACCTTTCTCGATTTATCGAGGTCGTACGATTTAACTTTCCTCGGAAGCTGTGGTAGATCACTGCAAAGCCATCTTTGCTCGTCATGGCATCCCTGACATTGTAATCAGTGATAACAGACCACAATTTCGCCCATCAACAACTTCAGCCTTTACGAAGTTTGCCTCTGAAGTTGGGTTTCGACACATCACTTTCAGCTCAAAGCATCCACAATCAAATGGTCAAGCAGAGGCTGCTGTCAAAATTGTGAAAAGCCTGATGAAAAAGAATAAAGATCCGGTCCTGGCACTCATGGAGTATCGGGCAACACCCCTGGCAAACGGGCTCTCCCCTGCGGAACTTCTATTTGGACGGAAAATTCGCACTATGGTTCCCTGCACTTCATCATCACTAACCCCTAAAATAGTGGATCAATCCAAACTCAGGGGGGAAAAGGAGCAGCGGAAGATGGCGCAGAAAAAGGCTTTTGACAGACGCCATGCGGCCACGAAAATGGCGGAACTATATGCAGGAGAGAAAGTTTGGGTTAAGGATCTAAGGGCGTGGGGAAGTATGCTCGAGAAGGCTTCAGCGCCCCGCTCATACATCGTGGAAACTCCTTTAGGGACATTAAGGCGGAACTCTCTTCTTCTGACTTCTTCCAAACAACAGGTCGACCCCAGTGAGACATCTCCTGACAGTCAACTCCCCGCTGAAACGGTGGAAACTCCGGGAAATAAACTGCCTGCAGAGGAGCTACAACAGCTGCCAGCAATCGCTCTAGAGATAAAGCAGCTGTCTCCCTCACCTGGGAAGGGGTCGCGGTATGGGAGAAGATACAAGCATGTCCAGCGCTAACCTCCTCTGAACTTTTTGGGGGAGATGTTGAGGGTTCAGGGGAGAATCCTCACGTCACTTCGAGCCTAGCGGCGCCAGTGTGGCGGCGGGAACCGGCCGAGACTGGAACTCGGCAGTTTGGTTTCGGGTTTGGCTGCGAACGGGGGGAGTTACTCCGCGTCTGGCTATGTGTGATGTTCTCCTTATGTTCCGGCACTGGTTAGAAATAAAACCGGTACCAAGGGAGCTCCGACGACTCAGAGTGGATTATTGACAAAACAACGGGCACAATACAACAGTAAATATGTATCTTCTTGTCCTATCCGTCAAAGGGTCAAGTTCAAGTATAAGAGCCGTCCTTCAAAGATGAGTTTGCCCCATCAATCAAGGGTACCTTTCCATACTGTACATGTATATTTCGCTGAGGCTCCTTCTAACATCAAGGATAAGAATTCAACATTTTTACTAATTAGTGACGAGGCTACTAGGGTGGTTCAAGCAAAGGCGATGAAACAACATGGCCATGCTCGAATAAAATTTTTCAACAGACATGAGGATCTGAAATCAGTGAGAACTATAGTCTTCGATCAAGAGAGATCATTTGTGAATGGAGAATTCCCTAGGTGACAAACCTCCAAAGACATCCGATTTATAACTACTTCTCCTTATCACCCTGCAGGAAATGGTTTAGCGGAAGGAGCTATATGAGATATAAAGACCTTGCTATCCTCACTTCAAGGGTGGATGGAAAAATGCCTTAGAAACGGCAGTACGCTACCATAATAGATCCTACAGCTTCAACCTGGGTTGCTCCCCTTCATTCAAACTTACAAAAACTTCTCCTGTTTTACCTGACGATAAAGAGCTTAATCTTCACTGTCCTCTTTATGAAACTGAAAAAGTCAAATTGAGCAAAACCTCTACCGACAAAAAACAAAGTTTTATTTTAACAGTCGTAAGAAGGCCCTGCCACCAGAGATGAGTATCGGCGATTATATTTTGGTAAGACATCAGAAGGTTTGAAAGGAATGGAAGCTATCTGGTCCGCATCGAGTGACAAGGGTAACCCAAATGGATGGCCACCCCAAATATGTTGAATATGAGTCTGATGATAATACTCCAAAAACGGTTCACATTTCCAATATCCAACCTTTTCTGCATAGACATCCCAGGAGTGATAAAGTCGCTTGAAGTCGGGGAAGTTGTAATATGCCTTATAATAATATTATAATATACTCTGTTTAATTAATTTATTTTGATTGTTTGGATTTGTTGCACTGTAATCATTGTTGTTATGAATATATTAAAATGTATGTTTGACATTAGAAAAATATATGAATAAACTTTGTTTATTCATTTGATAAAACATATTTATTTATTTAATCGAAGGAACATCACAAAATTAAATCCACGTATTTCACAACAAAAATAGGAAGCAATGCCATATTTAAAAATATATATTATTTTGTTTTTAATGGAGAAGTAGGTGTGGCTAAATCACATTTTAAAAAAATACTGATTTAACAGACTGCTGTATGTGCTCTAGACATGATACCAATTCATAAAAGAAATAAGTTTACAATATAACCTAACCACACAAAGATTGCAGGAAATTTAAATATTATATCAATGTTAGGAAAATATTAACAATACATATCTAAATGTATTTTATTCGAAAATCTTAAATTCAATTTTCACATCGAATCTTTCTCCATTGTTGTGAATTATTATTTTCCATTTTTTAGCCTAGATAAAATATGGATGTATCTCCATTTCTGTTTTTAGACTCTCAGGTTTAACAGAAATATTGTGTCTTTCCTAGAGATGCTGAAGATATATGGTATTTTATGACAGCCAATGGATATCAGCAAAGGAGCCAAACAACTTTGTTATAAATCTGTGCCTTGGACACTGCTGCTGTCAACGGTATCAAAAAAATGGAATGGCTAACTTGGATTCTATTGGGATGTACCAAGCCCTGAATCAAAAATTGAAGAACATCTATTTGCATACCTTGAATTACGAAATAGAAATGGAGATATCTAAAAAAGAAGATATTGAACTGGTGTCCTTGATCCATCTACTACGTGTCGGCGACACATGTTTTTTGGCAAGGGCAGGGCCACTTAAAAAACATGGAAGAAGAAGTGGGTTCTGCAATATGCCAAAAGATCATACAGGAAGTTGTCCAAACGAGCCAATCTGCCTTAAACGTTGGGGGAAAAAGGAAGAAAGTCGCTACCTGACATTGGCGAATATAAACAGTTTCCCGAAAAGCCTCCCATTTGAGATCAACTATCTGCTTGCCCGCGGAGAAAGAAAAAGGAAACGAATGGACCTCAAATAAATTTATTTTGAGCTCAAAGATGATGATAGTATGGGGGAAATATGTTAATCTAATTTTCCTTTCATATTTCCACCACCATCATTCGCTGAAGTAAGAACTGAACCGTTTTCTCCTCCCATGAATATCACAAAGGTAGAGGAACCAAAAGATCCAGATTTGTCATTCCAAACGCAGAATGTTCAAAACACCCATTTGAGTGCATTTCAACGCTGTGCATATCCATTGTTTTGAATATGTAAAATTGAACACGCCTGTGTAATAAAGGCTTGAAAAGGAATTTTGATGTGCTTCGCTATTAAATATTTATCTAACATCATATTGTTACACCTGCTTAACTTCCATATCTTCATATTTGAATGTTCCTTCATGGTATTCTCATTCAAATATATTCTCAGCTAAACATTTGTAAATATTAGACACATAGAAAAATAAAATTACATCATTTTAAAGTCAATATATAATCAATATTGTAGTTGTAGAATCAATAGTCGATATTGTATAAATAATCATTATTAACCATTTTATCATTATAAACCAAACGTTTATTGAACTTATTTGATGATATTTGGCGGTGGACCTATAGTCTAACCACATTGAAGAAGGCCAACAGACCGAAACTCGTTCGTGGTTGACTTTTCTCTATATATAAAAAATTGTGTGGGTCAAATATCACATCAGTTCAATAAAGGTTTGTTTATTTTTGTTCCACAAGATGGCGCTCTACCTATATCTATGGTTTTGGGCTATGATTTATCATTAGAGACTCTACTGCAAATCATTGGCAAAGTGGTATCTTTGCTCAACCATCCTGAAAGAGTATTTTCAAATTTCTGTTCCTCCAAGCTTTTTTTAGCATGGATGATATATTCCAAAAAAAAAAAAAAAACCCTTCATAAAAGAGTGTCTTTCAAAATATATGATTTAATTAATTCATGCCTATCTCTCTCTATCGTGAAATATCGAGTTAATATAATGATATTTTGACAAATATCTCTATCAATAGGCTATATCAGGTTAAACGAAAAAACCGATTCTTATTCGTTGGAGATGTATTTGATGAAGAAATCGATATCAAAAAAGGATCCAATTCTCTTTGTTGTAAAGCTGTCAACGCTATTTGAAAGAAGGAGTGGCTATCAAGAATTCTCGACGGATGTAACAACCCACGAAAAGAAAAACTGATAGACATTGAATTAGATATGTTAAATGATAACAAAGAAATGTAAGTTTGTTAAAAAAAAAGATATCAAACTGATCGCCTGTCTCCATCCAACACGTCTTGGAGAAACATGTTACTTAGCAAAATAGTACCACTCAAAAAACGTGGAAAGAAAAATATCGTAATTCAATGCCAGAAGATAATCCAGGAATTTGCCAAAGGGATCCAATTTGTCTGAAGCTTTGGGAAAAAGTGGATGGAAGTCGGTTTCTCACTTAGGCGAATATAAATATATCGCCCCCAAGCCTACCCTTCGACATCGGATGTCTTTGCCCGGGGAGAAAAACATAAGAAACGAATGGCAATCAGAGAGTTGTTTTTTGAACTCAAGTATAATGTTTGTCTGCAGGGTAGAAATGAACCCATTTTACCTATTATAATTCTACCTCAATCCAAAGTTGAAATAAGTTCTGAAAATTCGTTTTCATCTCTAAATATCGCCAAATGGATGAACCAGAAGAGCTAATTTCGTCATTCACAACTCAGATTGTACCAGGTTCCTATTCGAATGCAACTCATCGTTGCGCACATCCATTCTACTAATAGTATAATATACAACACACTTGTGTGATAAATAAAGAATCAAAGAGAAGTGTCTCAGTGATTTTTAATTAAATATTTGTCATGCATTAATTTCTTAGTAAAAAATGTGTAATCACAATATATTAATTTATATATGTGAATAACCCTCCATTGCACTCTAATCTGAACAGACTCTTAGTTGAACCTTTGGAAAATATTGGATACTTGTAGCTGCTCTTGAAACCTTATGTCAACGTCTTCAGGAAGATAATGTTTGATGAAAGTACAAGGAAAAGACCTTGGAGGAAGTTGTGGCGCTGCCTCATCCGGAGTACCCAAGATCGAGCCAGTTTTTTTTATTTTTTTTATTTATCGCACTCTAGCCACCTGTTGAATAACGTTCACGGTCGCCTCAGGTCCTATAGTTATATTTTATTTTGGAGTTGTGTTTTGAGATACCCACTATCTTCTCAACAGCGAAGCACGCAATTCATGTTTTTCTTTTGTGACCACGAAATGTGCGGTGTTGCTGGAAATTCGCTAGCGATCTTCAAACCATGATAGCTGAGTGGCTGTGTATAGTCTTTGTAGTTACTTTTTATTTATTGATAACTTCATATAAATTTAATCTATGTTATTAGCATCAATTAATTGATTTATGCGGAAAGATATATTTTTATAGCTCTATTGACATGATGTCAATAAATTCAAATATTTTAATATAGTTATAAAATAAATTATCGCTTTTAAAAATGATGCTTTCTAACACGCCTATACCTTTAAAGTGTTGATTTGATTAATTCACTTGGATAATTACTATTAGAAGAAAATGAGATGTCCGAGACGAGGAGGGATCTTTGAAAATATGGGCAGCCGGGTTGAAGATAAGTGAATTTTTGACACCATCGGATGACAGTGAATTTAGCACACGTTTATGGAGTTCACAACTTACTTAAGATCACTCTATGGAAAATGAATTCATCATCAAGCTTTACACAGAGAGAACAGTTAGATTTATATTAGACACTGCTAATTGAACCTATTAGAGTTATTGAACAATTCACTACTAGCCAGACATGATCATTTTAATTCTCCACCGGGCGTGCTTTTAGAGAAGAACTACACGCTACAGAACAAGATAAGGATTGAAAATTAAATAAATTAAGTGTTTTGACAATTAAACAACTTTTATTGACATCTTGTCAATATATTTACACTCTCAAAGAGAGTTATAATAGTAAAATAATATAATAATAAATAGGAAAATTAAAATATGTACAAAAAATTATATAATAGAGGATGAGGGGAGGCATCCTCGGCGCGCGAATGTTTTCCTCCAGGCGATGAGCGGGTCCTCCACTCATCCGAGCCCAACCTGAACAAAGTGGCGGTAGATCCGTAAATTTTCCGACGCGAGGATGGTCAGGGCCTCGCCCTCAAGGCCGGACCCGAATATCCAAGCCTGCAGGTCAGGGGGGCGCCCGATGATGTTGAAGGCCTCCCGGACGAGGGGCCTGATGGACTGGCAGCTCCAGTAACGGTGGCCCAGGGAGCAGTCGACGGACCCGCAGATGACATTGCCTACGCCGAGGGTCGACTCCAGGCGACGTAGCAGTGGCCCCGTAGCGATGCTGAACAGCGCGGCGCTTACGGCGCAGCCCTGCCTAAGGCCGTTGTGGAGGAGGAAAGCGGTGGTGTGGTATTCCCCAGCCCGGATCGTCGCATCCGCCCCGGCGTACAGGATCTTGATCCAGCCTATGAAGGCCGGCGGGAGGCGAAGGGACATCATCAGGGACTCCAGGAAGCCGCGGTCCAGGGAGTCGAAGGCGGACTCAAGGTCAACGCCACGACGGCCAGCGGCGAGCCCATAGTAGTTGTCTCCTCAACCGCATCGGTGACCTGGGCGATGTTCCAAAAGGGGGACCTCCCGGGGACAGCGTAAGTCTGGCAGTCTGGCACCAGGGCTCGTGGGTGGGGTCTGAGGCGCCGGAGGAGAACGGCTGCCAGCACCCTGTAGTCGGCCGAGGGCAGCGAGATGGGCCTGTATCCATCGAGGCCGCGACCGCCGCGGGCCTTGGGTATCAGGCAGATGGAACTGCGCCGCGTCGACGGAGGCAGGGCTCCGCGGAGCCGTGAAGCCGCGAACACACGCCCAAGAGCTTCAGCAAAAAAGTCCTCGAAGGCAGCGAGGAGCTCGCAGGGTAAGCCGTCCCAGCCGGGGGCTCTTCCGCGAGGGAGGCGGCGGATGGCGGCGGCAATCTCCTTCGCGGTGATGGCTTCCCTGTGGATGGGGTCAACGCGTCGATGTCGATTGGGGAGACCGTCCTTTGGATGAAGGCCGCTCCGGCAGCCGGATCGCAGGTCGCGCGGGAGAACCGTGGGCGGAAAGTGTCGAGGGCCTTTCGCCGTAGTTCGGGGCCCTCGATGACGCGGCCGTTGTCATCCATGACGACGGTGGACGGTGGTGGGGCGTGGAAGATGAACCGCGCGCGCCAGGTCCGGATGCGAAGGGTAGTCGGCCAGGACGGAGGAGGCCTCGAGCTGCGCCGCGATGAATCTTCGGGCTCGGGTGACGTAGCCGTCGCTGGCAGCGTGACGCGGGTCGTGGAGAGATCTGGCCTCCGCTGGCAGCCTCGCCTTGATCGTGGTCCACCTGTCCCACAGGATGCCGTCGAGTGCTCGGCAGACGTCCTCCTCAAACTCCTGGATGTAGCCAGCCAAGTGTCCAGCACAAGCCCCGAGCGGATCATCGCGGCCAAGCGAGGCTGGGGGGAGACGGCGGGCGAGCCCACCTAGAGCAGCACGAGCCGGTGGTCGGAGAGGTGGTAGTAACTGGTCGCGTAGGTGTTCACGCGATCCAGGAAGCCCGCAGGAACGAGGATTCGGTCCAGTCGGTTGCTCTCGATAAGGTCGCCGTGGCTAGCGACCCTGGTGGGCAGGTGGGCGGCGTCAAACTGTGTGGCTACGTCCACCAGCTTAGCCAGGTCCAGAAGAGCGGCGAGGGCATCCGCGGAGCACGATGAAGACTCCCTGATATTAAGATACCCGAGGACCCAGGCCCCCTCCTGGATCGCTGTCGCCGCCAGGAACTCCAGTTGCTCATTCCGCTCGTGGGGGTCGTGTGCCAGATGGGCGTTGATGATGGTCATCTCCTCGCCGTGGACATCGATGACGGCCAAGGCAATGCGGCCCGGCCACAGGACACGCTGTCGTAGCACGGCGACACCTGGCCCGAAGACGCAGGCGAGTCCGGATCCCGAGATGGCTACGGGTGGCCTGACAACAGCGTTGTAGCCGAGGCAGAGGTCTTGGCCTTGGTCAAGATGGAAGCTGTTTGTCTCCTCGACAAACGCGATGTCCACTTGGTGTTGCCTGAGGAGATGACAAAGTACAAGGCTCCTCCCCAGAGTGGCGAGCCCACGAGCGTTGATTGTGGCGATGCAGAAGTTCATTTACCCTTTACTCCAAGTGAGTTCTGGGCCATCCTGAGGAGCTTGAAGATGGAAGTGGAGGAACCGGGTCACTTGGCCAATATGGCTGAGATCAGCCTTATCAACGCTGCTTTTTGGGCGGCTGTGAGCTTGGGCATCAGATTCCTGAGCTCGAATTTTGAGGCGAGGGCACGTAGGACCTCTTCCCTCTGGAGACCTAGTTGTTCAGTCTCGGCATACAAGGAGCTGGAGGCCTTCTCGAGGAAGGTGTCGAGTTCGTCCCTGACAACGCTCTTCTAGGATGATGAGGACGATCCGGTGTTCTCTTGATCTCTATTCTCCACATCCATCATCTTGATGGTTGTAGGAGCGGTCTCGAGCGTCCTCGGGGCAGATAGAGGAGGAAGAGGAGCGGCTACGATTGCTGGCCTTTGTTCCTTCTCGGGTTGATTAGGGGGTCCTGGTTCAGCAGGCTGAGGCGTCGTGGAGCGCGGGGTCACGGAACTTTAATTGGCACCTCCGCAGGTGGAGTAGGGGGTGCTGGTGCAGCGGGCGCAGGTGCTGGCTGACTGGGCTGCTGAGGTGCGGCGGGTGACCTGGCATCGGTGGGGGAGGAGGGTGAAGCTTGCCTGGGCCCGGTGGTCTGCCTGGCGAGCATTGGGCAGTTGGCCCTGCGGTGACCCTGCTTGCTACACTTAGAGCACTTAATGCCGAAGGTAAAGAAGGCCGGCAGGATGTCCCCTTTGGATTTAATATCCAGGCGGGTGGGCAGCCTCTCCATTTTAACGCCGTCGTGGAGAAGGATGTAAGCCTCGCGGCGGCCGTCTGCATAGGTGTATTCACCCACCTTGAACTGCATGGGGGCGATGGATGTCACGCGCTCATATGGCCGCAGCGTCTCGATGATGGTGGCGTCTTCTACAAAGAAGGGGAGGTTTTTAATAATGAATCTCTCCGCCCTCTTGAGGAAGAGGAAGGTCCTGAGGGTTGTGCCCTCGATCTCGAGACCCCCATCTATGAGGCGCTCTGCAGGGTCCTTAGTGGTTAGGCCTACCAGGACGTGGCCGTTCATCCTGGTCAGCTGGATAATGTTCTTGGCCCCGCCGACCACCTTATCCACCGCCTGGAGGTACTGGTAGGGAGTGAAGTCAGGGCAGTGCTCGATGTAAACGCACTGTTCCTGGGTGGACGACGCCTGCCGCACCCTGGCGTCCGCGATGTGTGCTCGCGTGGCCTTGACTTCCTGGACCTGCGGTGCCCTCGTTCCAGTCGTGCGTATTCGCGGAGGCACGTCGGTGGGTCCGCTGGTTCTGACGCTGCTGGACTGCGCCATGTAGGAGTTCGTATTCGGAATAGTCGCCGAATCACGGCGTCTCTTCTTGTTCTTTACCACGGTGTAGCCGTCTTCTTCCTCCTCCTCCATTGCATCAGCCCAATTCTTTAAGGCTTTTTCAGCGCCGTTTGTAGGCGATTTTGGTGCGATGCCGTCTGCGGCGGCAAATTTTGTATTTCTTCCGCCAGCAGGCGAATTCGCTTTGGTAGCGGTTGCTTGAAAAATATCTCGGCGCTGATTGGAGTTTGGAGCTGGGTCTTACAGGAGCACGTGCAGCTCGTTCAGGGCTTTCTGGTGATATGGGGGTTGACACACTTCTGCGCATTCTTACGCACGCCAACGGCGTAAAACGGCGGAGCTCGAAAGAACGGCTGCCGATCAGTTGGGTGCGCGCGTGCATTCCGAGGCATGAACCGGACTCCTCGGGAGTTTGGAAAATAATTATCGGGTCTGTGGAAAAGGCCATAAGAACGATAATTTGAGGCCGAGCCTCGCAGATAGAGATGCAAAAAGCTATCATAACAGAGACCGAGGCGGTGATAAACAGGCTCTATATGTTTGTAGATCCCACGCCTACAGAGGCTCTGATACCTATATATTTATCCTCCCTCGACCATCTATCCCATTGCAAACTCTTGCAAATTTCGAAGACAGAGTCTTCAGTTCGAACAAAAGATAGAGATTCGGCCATCCTTTTGTCGATAGGTGCTGATCGATATCTAAAATAATACTTTGCAATATTACAGAGAAGAAACAGGTGGAATACCACACCTAAATATTGATATCGGGGATATAGCGATTAAAATCGAGATATAGAAACAAAATATTTTACAAAAAAATATATATTTTTTTCTAATAGACAAGTAGATGTGGTTGAATAACATTTTAGAAAAATACTTATTCAACAGACTAATATGTGTGCTCTATACCTGAAAAAATCATAAAAGAAAATCTTTGTAGTATTACGTAACCACATTATTTTGAACTCAAGGTTGATGATGGTGCGTGGAAAACAAGTAAATCCAATTTCCGCATCATTATTCCACCACCATCTATTGCTGAAGTAAGTACTGAACCCTTGTCCCCTCCCATAAATGTCACAAAGTTGGAGGAACCGAAAGATCCTAATTCGTCATTCCAAACGCAGAATGTTCAAAGCACCCATTTGAGTGCATCTCATCGCTGTGCATACCCTTTGTATTGAATATGCAATATTGAAAACGCCTGTGCAATAAAGGCTTGAAAAGGAAATTTCTTGTGCTTAATAATGAAATATTCGTAAAGCATTTTCTTCCTAGTTACATGTGTCTAACTTCAATATCTTTATATTTGAACTTGCCTCCATGGTATTTTCATTCAAATATACTCTCAGCTAAACCATTGTAAAATATTAGAGACATAAATATAAAATTTCATTATTTTAAAGTTAATATATAATCGTTATTGTAGTTGTAGTCAATAGTAAATATTGTATGAATATTCATTATTAACCATTTTATTTTCGCAGATTATTAAAATAAATATAGTCAATCTTTGAATATGTTAAAATATATCGATTTTTGCAGATTTACATAATTTCCAATTTTATTTGATAGCTAAATTAGATAGACAAGTTCATATTGAAACAAATATAAACGCTATTTATATTTCTATTGATATAATGAGGAATTTTAAGAATTATATTTTTACAATATGTCACAAAGAATTGAAGTGTTTAGCTCATATCATGTTGTTATATTTTTAATTTATTTTTTTTTGTTAATTTTTAATGATAATATAGTAAATATTTTTATCACAATTATTTTTATTATCAAATTTTGGCAGAGTAGAAGAATGGCTTTCATTTGAAAATTCATTCTGTTATTCATTGGTTTTAATTCACAAATACCTGATATATTTTGATATTTCAATATTAAAATCATCAACGTCACACACTGTCGCCACCTCAAAATATTTATTGTTTAGTAAGATAGTGTTTCTGCATGTGTGACAGTAACTGAATTTGAGAAAAATATTGAATCGAAATACATTGAAATATTATTGTAAAAACATTTTTCTCTAACCATTACAAATATTTGTTGAAATTTTTGAAACCTGAATTGATTTGCTTTTATTTGTTGAACACACATTGAACACTTGGATTTCCTCAAATCTGAAGATATTATAGGTTAGAAGGATATAACTGTTTAAATTATGTTATTAGCTCCCAACACAATACAAAATAAAGTGTATATTAACATTAAGGTTTGTTTTTAAAGGTAGCGAAAAAAAATAGTTGAAAAAAATGAGTCTTCCTAGTGCTGAGTATCAAAGAGAGGAAGCGGGCGAATGCAATATTTTTTAAGAAACATAGAAATATTGGATAAGTCAGCATTCAAAATACCAGAAGAAGGTGTAATAATTATATCCACGTATATAACAACAAAAATAAGTAGCAACAAGATATTTTAAAAATATATTATTTTTGTTTTTAATACACAAGTAGGTGTGGTTGATTCACATTTTAGAAAAACACTGATTTAACAGACTAATGTGTGTGCTCTCAACTTGATACCAATTAATAAAAGAAAGAAGTTCACAATATAACCTAACCACATAAAGGTTGTAGGTTAATTTAAACATAATATCAAGGTTACGAAAATCTTAACAAAACACGTCTGAATGTACTTTCACGATATTATGTAATTGAACTTCTCCTTATTGAATCTTTTACCATTGTTGTGATATATTTTCCATTTTTGAGCTAGATAAAATATGGTTATATCTCAATGTCCATTTTTACGGCTTCTCATGCTCAACAGAAATAATGTGTCTTTCCGAGAGATGTTGGAGATATATGTTATTTTTTGACGCAATGGTTTACAAAAAAGAATCCAAACCACTTTGCTATAAATCTGTACCATGGACATTGCTCCTGTCAACACTATATAAATATACTAGACGAATGGCCCGGGCAACGCCCGGGTTTTACCCGAGTGCGAATATATTTTAAAAACGTTTTAATTTTCATCTAGATCTTCATCTTGTCTACACCTTGTATACATCTTGCTTCCTAGGGTTGCCCGGCAACGCCCGGGTTTACATGATTAAATGTATTATTCAAACACATTAAACATGTGCCCGTTGGCTGCCAGCGAGTAAATGTCGGCGCCCGTTGACTCCCGGCGAGCAAGCGACCGCTCCCGTCGGCTGCCGGCGGGCGAGTGGCTTCCCGGCGCATGCGCGCGTCCGTTGACTCCCGGCGAGCAAGCGACAGCTCCCGTCGGCTGCCGGCGTGCGAGTGCCTTCCCGGCGCATGCGCGCGCACAGGGAAGCCTCGTGTCGCAGGCCGTCCAATGGGCGCGCCCCGCCATCAGATTCCACCGCGTTCTAGATGAGCTATTTAGAATAATTTGAATATATAGTTTTAATAATTGATTTATATATTTTTTAAAATAGCCTATCGTCATCCTCGTTATTTTTTACCTATGTATTGAAATTTTGGTTTGAATTAGTGAACTACTGCGAATTTGTATACCGGACATACAAACCAACCAACCAACAAACATACAAACATTCATTTTTATATATATAGATATAATATTAATATGGAAATAATGATGATTTGAGGAAATATAGAAATACTGGTTTAATCAGCTTTTTAAAAACGTGGAGAAGGTTTAATAAATTAAATCCATGTATTTCACAACAAAAATAAAAGGCAATAACATATTTCATATAAAAAATTATTTTTGTTTTTAATAGTTGAAAAGGGGTGACTAAATCACATTTGAGAAAAACAATGAATTAACAGAATGATGTATGTGCTCTAGACATGATACCCATTCATAAAATAAATAAGTTTACAATATAGCCTAACAACATAAAGGTTGTAGGAAATTTGAACACTATATCAATGTATTATATAAAATACATGTTTGAATGTCTTTTGTTTTCGAAAATCTAAAATTCAATTTCCGCATTGAAACTTTTCGATTGTTGTAAATTATTATTTTCTATTTTTTAGGCTAGATAAAATATAGATATATCTCCATTTCTGTTTTTAGCCTCCCAGGTTCAACAGAAATATTGTGTCTTTCTGAGAGATGCTGTAGATATATGGTATTTTATGACAGCAATGGATATCAGCAAAGGAGCCAGACCACTTTGTTATAAATCTATAGCTTGGATTCTGCAGCTGTCAACGGTATCAAAAATATGGAGTGGCTATCTTGGATTCTATGCTGATGTACCAAGCCCGCAAATAAGAAATGGAAGATCGATGATTTGAATACCTTGAAAAACGAAATAGAAATGAAGATTTCTGAAAAAGAAGGTATTGAACTGGTGTCCTGCTCCCATCGACTATGTGTCGGCGACACCTGTTATTTGGCAAGGACGATGCCACTTAAAAAACATGTAAGAAGAAGTAGATTCTGCAATATGCCAGAATATTATGCAGGAAGTTTTCAAAACGAGAGAGCCAATCTGCCTGAAACTTTGGGAAAGTAAGAATGGAAGTCTCTTCCTGACATTGGCGAATAGAAACAGTTCGCCCAAAAGCCTCTCATTTGAGGTCAACTATCTCCTCGCTCGCGGAGAAAGAAAAAGGAAAAGAATGGCTCTCAAAGAAATTTATTTTGCGCTCAAGCATGAAGATAGTGCGTGGTAAACAAGAAAATTCGATTTTCCTATCATATTTTCACCACCATCTATTGCTGGAGAAAGAATGAACCGTTGTCCACTCTCATAAATATCACAAAGGTAGAGGAACCAAAAGATCCAAATTCGTCATTCCAAACGGAGAATATTCCCAGAAGCCTTGAGTGCTTCTCTTCGCTGTAAATACCCATTGTTTTGAATATGTAATCTTGAACACGCCTGTGCAATAAAGGTTTAAAACGGAATTTCATGTGTTTCTTTATGGATTATTTGTACAAAAATTATCTTCTAGTTTCACCAGTGTAAATTTCATCTCTTCATAATTGAATGTCCTTCCAAGGTATTCTCATTTAAATGGACTCTCAGCTCAACCTTTGTAAAATCTAGAGATGTATAAATATAAAATTTCATTATTTAAAAGTCAATATATAATTAAAATGTTAGTAGTAGAATAAATAGTCATTATTATTTAAATAATAATTATCGGCCATGTTATATTTGCAAAATACTAGCATATATATAATATATATTTAAATATGTTAATATGTATGGATTTTTGATGATTTACATCATTTCCAATTTTATTTCATAGGTAAACTAGATAGCTAAGTTCATATTGTAAAAACATATAACGCTTTTTATATTTCAATGATATAATGAGGATTTCTAAGATTTCTTTCCACTATACAGCACAACGCAATTGGCAAGTTAAGCTCATTTCATATTTTTAATGTAATTTTTTTTCTGTTAATTTTTCATGATAATATGGTAATTCTTATTATCATATATATTTTTGAGTTATCAGCTTTTGGCAGAGTAGAATAATGGCTATCATGCAAAGATTCATCTTTTTATACATTTGGTTTTAAATCAAATATTCCTGATATATTCTAATATTATCTTCATCAACGTCACTCTCTGTCGCCATCTCAAAAGATTTAGTGTTATTTAAGAAAGTATATCAGCATGTATGACAGTAACTGAACTCTGAGAAAAATATTTAATTGGAATATGTTGAAATAATATTGCATGAACATAATTATCTAACCATGACAAATATTTGCTGATATTTTAAAAGACTGAATTTGCTTTCAATTACTAAACCTTGGACACTTTTGTAATTTCTCAAATATGAAGAAATTATAGGTTGAAAAGATTTGGCTGTTTATATTGTTTTCTCAGCCCCAAGTCAGTACAAAAGACAGTGCATATTAACCATAAGATTTGTTTTTTTAGGGTAACGCTACCAAAGAAAAAATTAAACGAAATAACTGAGTCATCTAGGTGCTGATATCGGAGAGAGGAAGCAGGCGAATAAAATTAATTTGAGGAAATATAGAAATACTGGACTAGTCAGCATTGAAAATACCCGGAGAAGATATTATAAATTAATTTATCAACAAAACTAAATAGCAATAACATATTTCACTTAAAATATTAATATTATTTTTGAAAGACAAGAAGGCGTGGATAAATCACATTTTAGAAAATACTCATGAGACAGACTGACTGTGTGCTCCAAACTTGATACCAATTCATAAAATAGAAAGGTGTACAATATCACCTAATCAGACAGAGGTTGTAGGAAAATTAATCATAATATCAATGTCAGTAAGATCTTAACAATACACGCCTAAATATCTTTTTTTTTTCGAAAATCTGAAATATAACTTTCTCTTCTAAACTTTCCCCATTGTTTTGAATTTTTATTTTCTATTATTGGCTAGAAAAAATATTGGTGTATTTTTATTTCTGTTTTAAGCCTCCCCAGTTCAACAGAAATTTGTGTATTTCTGAGATATGCCGGAGATATATGGTATTTCATAACAGCAATGAATTTCAGCAAAGAAGCCAAACAATTTTGTTATAAATCTGAGCCTTGGAGGCTGCTGCTGTCAACGCTATCAAAAATTATGGAATGGCTAATTTGGATTCTATGCGGAGCTACCAAGCCCTCACATAAGAAATGGAAGTTCGTTGATTTGAATACCTTGAATTAATATATAGAAATGGAGATTTCTAAAAAAGAATATATTGATATGGTGTCTTGCTCTTATCCACTACGTTTTGGCGACGCATGTGTTTTGGCAAGGGCACTGCCATTTAAAAAAACTTGGAAGAAGAAGTGGGTTCCATAATATACCAAAGGATTATGAAAGAAGTTGTCTAAACGAGCCAATCTGGCTGAAACTTTGTGAAAAAAAGGATGGAAGTTGCTTCCTGACATTGACAATAGAAACAGTTCCCCAAAAAGCCTCCCATTTGAGATCAATTATCTCCTCCCCCGCGGCGAAAGTAAAAAGAAATGAATTACTATCAAATAAATTTATTTTGAGAACAAGGATGTTGATGGTGCGTGGGAAAGAAGTAAATCCAATTTCCCTATCATATTTCCGCCACCATCCTTTGCTGAAGTAAGGACTGACCCGATGTCCCCTTCCATAAATGACACAAATAAATGAACCAAAATACCCTAATTCGTCATTCAAAGCGCAGAATGTTCAAAGCTTATTTGAGTGCATCTCTTCTCTGTGCCTACCCATTGTTTTGAATATGCAATATTGAACGTGCCTAATTAATAAAGGTTTAGAGAGGAATTTTCTTGTGCTTAATAATGAAAAATATTCGTAGAGCATTTTCTTCTTACTCCCATGTATCTAACCTCAATATCTTTATATTTGAACGTGCCTCTATGGTATTTTCATTCAAATATACTCTCAGCTAAACCATTGTAGAATATTAGAAAAATAAATATAAAATTTCAATATTTCAGAGTTAATATATAATCAATATTGTATTTGAGGTCAATATTAAATATTGTATGTATATTCATTATTAACCATTTTATTTTCGCAAAATATTAAAATAAATAAAGTAAATATTTGAATATTTTAAAAAAATATATATGGATTTTTCGCAGTTTTACCTAGTTTCAAATATATTTCATAGCTAAATTAGATAGACAAATTCATATTGAAACAAATATAAACGCTATTTATATTTCTATTGATATAATGAGGAATTTCAAGAATTAGTTTTTACTATATATCATAAAACAATTAAAATTATCAGCTCATTTAAATTTTTTATATTTTTGAGGTAAATTTCTTTCTGTTAATTTTTTAATGATAATATAGTATTTTTTATCACAATCATTTTTATTATCAAATTTTGGGAGAGTAGAAGAATGGCTCCCATTTGAAAAATCATTTTGTTATACCTTTGGTTTTAATTCACAAATTCCTGATATATTTTAATATTTTAATTATCA
Source organism: Cordylochernes scorpioides (assembly GCA_030710605.1). NCBI lineage: Eukaryota > Metazoa > Arthropoda > Arachnida > Pseudoscorpiones > Chernetidae > Cordylochernes > Cordylochernes scorpioides. The sequence continues at coordinate 201,174,961 of CP092864.1, read as the reverse complement.
ACGTCACTCTCTGTCGGCACCGCAAAAGATTCATTGTTTAGTGAGATAGTGTTTCTGCATGTGTGACAGTAACTGAACTCTGAAAAAAAATATTTTTTCAAAATACATTAAATAATTATTGTAAAAACATTTTTCTCTAAAACCATTAAAAATATTTGTGATATTATAAAAACCTGAATTAATTTACTTTAATTGTTGATCATTGAACACTTGCATATTTTTAAAACCTAAAGAAATTATGGGTTGGAAGAATTAGGATGTTCAAATTATGTTCTTAGCCCCCAACACAAGACAAAAGACAGTGTATATTAAAATTAAGGTTTGTTTTTCAAAGTAACCAGAATAATTAATTGGAAAAAAACTAGAGATCTAGGTGCTGAGATTCAGAGAGAGGAAGCGGGCGAATAAAATTGATTTAAGGAAATGTAGAAATACTGAATTTATCAGCTTTCAAATTACCTAGAGAAGGTATAATAAATTAAATCCACGTATTTTAAAACAAAAATAAATAGCAACAGAATATTTAACAAAAATATTATTTTTGTTTCTAATAGACAAGTAGGTGTGGCTGAATCACATTTTTGAAAAATACCTATTTAACAGCCTAATGTGTGCGCATTCAACTTGATACCATTTCATAAAAGAAAACCTTTGCAATATTATCTAATTCCAAAGAGGTTGTAGGGAAATTCAAACATAATATCAATGTTAGGAAAATCTTAAAAATACATGTCTCAATGTCTGTTCTCGAAATTACAAAAATAGCGTCATTATCTAACCTTTCACCAATGTTTTGAAATATTATTTTCAATTTTTAAGCAAGATAAAATATGGATGTATCTCCATTTCTGTTTTTCGCCTCCCAGGTTGAGATACATGGTATTTTATGACAGCAATGGATATCAATAAAAGAGACAAACCACTTTGTTATAAATCCATACCTTGGACACTGCTGCTGTCAACGCTATCAAAAATATGGAATTGCTTATTCGGATTCTATGCGGATGTATCAATCCTTCGTAGAAGAAATAGGAGATCGTTGATTTAAATGCCTTGAATGAAGAAATAGAAATGGAGATTTCTAAAAAAGAAAATATAGAAATGCTGTCCTTCTCCCATCCACTACGTGTCGGCAACACCTGTTATTTGGCAAGGGCATTGCCACTTAAAAAACATGGAAGAGGAAGTGGGTTCCATAATAAACCAAAGGATTATGAAGGAAGTTGTCAAAACGAGCCAATCTGCCTAATATTCTGGGAAAAAGGGATGGAAGTCGCTTCCTAACATTGGCGAATAGAAAAATTACCCCAAAAACTGAAGTTATACCAAAACCCCAATTGGCCAAAGTGTCTATTTTTCATATAAATATGAATGCCGGCCAGCAAGCCTCTATCTTTACGATAATCATATTCATTGTTACACCTGTGTAACCCCCATACCTTTATATTTGAACTTTCCTTCATGGTATTCTCATTCAAATAGACTCCCAGCTAACCCTTTGTAAAATATTAGAGACATAAATATAAAATTTCATGATTTTAAATTCAATATATAATCAATATTGTAGTTTTAAAATCAATAGTCAATATTGTATAAATAATCATTATTAAACATTTTATCATTATAAACTAAACGTTTATAGAACTTGTTCGGTGATATTTGGCAGACGACCTACAGTCTAACCACACTGACCAGGGCCAACAGCCCGAAACGCGTTCGTGGTTGATATTTCTCTATATATAAAAAATTGGGTGGGCCAAATATCACTGAACAAGTTCAAAAGAAGTTTTGTTTATTTTTGTTCCACAAGATGGCGCTCTGCCTATATCTATGGTTTTGGGCTATGATCTCTCATTGGAGACTACTGCAAATCACTGGCAGAGTGGTATCTGTATTAGCCTTTCAGGTTCAACAGAAAAACACGGTCTTTGCCGTTGGAGATGTATCGTTTTTGATGAAGAAATCGATATCAACAATGGGGCAAATTCTCTTTGTTGTAAAGCTGTCAACGCTATTTGAAAGATGGAGTTGCTATCAAGAATTCTCTGCGGATGTAACAACCCACGAAAAGAAAAACTGATAGAAATTGAATTAGATATGTTAAATGGTAACAAAGAAATGGAAGTTTGTAAAAAGGAAGATATCAAACTGATCGTCTGTCCCCATCCAACACGTCCTGAAGAAACATGTTACTTGGCAAAAATAGTGCCACTCAAAAAACGTGGAAAGAGAAAATATCGTAATTCAATGCCAGAAGATAATCCAGGAATTTGCCAAAGGGATCCAATTTGTCTGAAGCTTTGGGAAAAAGTGGATGGAAGTCGGTTTACCACCTTGGCGAATATAAATAATTCGCCTCCAAACCTTCCTTTCGACATCGAATATGTCCTTGCCCGGGGAGAAAAAAAAGAAGAAACGAATGGCATTCAGAGAGTTGTTTTTTGAGCTAAAGTATAATGATTGTCTGCAGGGTAGAAATGAACCCATTTTACCAATTATAATTCTACCGCCATTCAAGGTTTGAATAAGTTCTGTAACTCCGTCCTGTTCTCTGAATATCACTAAATTGAAGGACCCAGAAAAGGCAATTTCGTCATTCTCAACTAGGAATATACCCGGGCCCTATTCGATTGCAAATCATCGTTACGCATATCCTTTCTACTAATTATGTAATATTGAACTCACTTGTGTGATAAATAAATAATCAAAGATAAGTGATTTTTATTTAAATAATTGTCAGGGATTAATTTCTTAGTAACAAATGTGTTACTACAATTTTTATATATGTGAATAACCCACCATAGTATTCTAATCTGAACAGACTATTAGTTGAACCTTTGAAAAATATTGGATACTTGTAGCTGCTCTAGAAACCTTATGCCAACGTCTTCAGGCAGATAATGCTCGCAGAAAGTACAAGGAAAGGACTTTGGAGGAAGCTGTGGCGCTGCGCCGAAAGGTCACCCGGTTCCTGTGCATTAGCACACACACTTCACATTGCATGATAGATCATCTATACATTTATCTCTCATCATTCAAACTAGGTGCTCGTGGTCGACGTGCCTACCACCAGCCTGATCCTTTAGAGTCTATGAGGCGGACTTTGCTCTGTGGCTAGCACTCTTCCCACTGCCTCATCCGGAGTACCCAAGATCGAGTCAGCTTTTTTTTATCGCACTCCAGCCTCCTGTTGTATAACGTTCACGGTCGCCTCAGGTCCTATAGTTATATTTTATTTTAGAGTTGTGTTTTGAGATACCCACTATCTTTTCAACAGCGAAGCACGCTTTTCATGTTTTACTTTTGTGACCACGAAATGTGCGATGTTGCTGGAAATTCGCTAGCGATCTTCAAACTGTGATAGCTGAGTGGCTGTGTATAGTCTTTGTAGTTACTTTTTTATTTATTGGTAACTTCATATAAATTTAATTTGTGCTATTTGCATCAATTAATTGCTTTATGCGGATTGATATATTTTTATAGCTGTAATGGCATGATGTCAATACATTTATATATTGTAATAAAGATAAAAATAAATTTAAAAACCGTTTTTAAATTCAATGATTTTTAACACGCCTATACCCTTAAATTGTCGTTTTGATTAATTAACTTGGATGATTACTATTAGAAGAAAATCAGATGCCCGAGAATAGGAGGGATCTTTGAAAATATGGGCAGCCGGGTTAAAAAGAAGTGAATTTTTGACACTATCGGACAAAAGAGAATTTTGCACACGTTTATGGAGTTGGTTTATCGCGGTATAACTTCTGTGACTGCTCCATCTTTTAGATATCTTGGTTCTTTTCAACTTCCTCAAGATCACTCATTGGAAAATTAATACATCAAGCTTTACACAGAGAGAACAGTTAGGTTCATATTAGACGCTACTAATCAAACCTATTAGAGTTATTGAACAATTTACTACTAGCCAGAAATGATCATCTTAATACCCCCCCCCCCCCCCCGGGCGTGCTTCTAGAGAAGAACTACAGCGCTACAGTACAATAGAAGAATTGACAATTAAATAAATTAATTGGGACGTCATTCCGACGTATGAACCCGACTCCGCGGAAGTTTGGAAAAAAAATTATCAGGCCTGTGGAAGAGGCCATGAGAACGTTAATTTGAGGTCGAGCCCCGCAGATATAGATGCTAAAAGCTGTCATAAGACTGAGGCGATTATAAACAGTCCCTACATGTTTGTAGATCCCACACTTACAGAGGCTCTGATACATATGTATTACCTTCCACGACCATCTATCCAATCACAAACCCTTTATAAATTCGACGTCAGAGTTCTCGGGTTGAACAAAAGAGAGAGATTCGGCCATCCTTTTGCCGATAGGTGCTGATCGATGTCTGAAATAATACCTTTCAATATTACAGAGAAGAAACAGGTTGGATACCACACCTATATTGATATCAGGGATATAGCGATTAAAATGGAGGGGAACTTGAAGCTGGTCACAAGGAATGGTTTTTGGAAATTGTTCTCGGGGAAAGACATGATTGTAGAAGTTGTATGGAACCTTTTGATGAGCCGCTATCAAATTGGCCAAGATATACCTCATCCCTACTCCTAGTGGATATTTCTCTCAAAAATGGGAAGGAAGGAGGCTGCATGTGAATATTAGACGCCTAAGTGCCCTTTGGAGCGTCGAGCAACTTAATCGGGGAGAAGCGGCCCGTGCGGGTGACAGTGATTTTGGTACATGTGTATGAAGTTGTCTTTCCGAGTGTAAGTAATCCTATGTACATAACCATACTTTAAATGGTTTACATAAACTTGTATATCATGTGCTGTGTTTAATAATACAATATTTTGATTTACTCGACTAAAAATAAATATTTTAATTATCTATCCGTCAACGTCTCGCTCTGTCATCACCTTAAAAGATTTATTGTTAAATTAGCGGATATACCCGGCTTCGCCCGGGGTTTTACCCGAGTAAAGGTTTGTCTAACGAACATTCGTTAAAACACTTCTCTATAAACTTATATAAAAAAAGATATATTTTGATAATTTGAAACTCGTAAATTTGAATCTCTCGATAAAGTGAACATTTTTTCCCGGTCCCTGTGTGCCGTGTCATCCTGAATTTTGTCTTTCCTAATTTTCTACATTACAAAATCATCGTTTTATCTAGTGAACATTTTTTCCCGGTCCCTTGAAAAATACTCGATAAGTTGAATAAAATCAATATTAATTGGTTCCCTCGGTAATTGGAAGTTAAAGGAATAGTATCTTCGCCTTGGAATTGTATCATTATTATTGTCTCAAATAAATTGCCGTGTTATCCTGAGATAATCTTACTTTGATAAATAATCTTTAAGATAATAAACTTAGCGATAATAAAACTTATAGATAATAAAACTTGTTATCATCGTCGCAATGGTGGCGCTGCTTGCGAGTTAAATCTACAAATAACTCTAAAGGATATTCAAGATATTCAAGAAATTATTTTTCAAAAACCTTCCCGGGGATATACCTAATAATATCCCAAAATTTCACGGCGATTGGATGTATGCTTTTTGAATCTATAGAGTACACACAGACAGACAGGCAGACATTCAATTTCATATAAATATATATTATAGAAGGAGAGATTAAGAGGAACGTGGTAAGTTTCTTTATTAGGCAGTATACGAGCTTTCGGACGTCAGCCGTCCTTCATCAGGTATTGACATGAATGAGAAGGAGATGCTATATTTATAAGCGACAGTTTAGCATAAAAAACATTAAACAAGAAATAAAAGATTAAAAATATTTGAGATTTGCATGCCAGTAATAAAAATATTTAAAAGTGTACAATATATAGATTTAAGAAAATCTGCATACCTAGGATGAAGGGAAAAAGGCGGAAAACTAGAGGCGAAGACAAAAGCAAGAATAAAAATAAAAATAAGAATATAAACGAGAATATAAAAAACAGCGGAATAAAGATAAAGTTAAAAGTTACGAAGGAGATGTATCTGTTGGTATAGAATAAAAAGCAGAATATTGGGGCGGGAGGTCAATCTTTCTGTTGAGGCTGGGTGTAGTATTGGAGACAAGGGCTTCGAGAATTAAGCGTTGGTATTTATTTGCTATATCGCTATAAACGGGGGTTGTATTGTCGAGATTGAAGGAATGTCCGGATTCGGCGATATGTTGGTATATGAGCGATTTTTTGTCTTTCGAGCGGATGTTGCGGGCGTGTTCACTGGCTCTGATGGCGATTGTTCGGCCTGTTTCTCCAATATAGCATAAATCGCAATCAATACAAGGAATTTTGTAAACGGCGTTAGAAAGGGATTGGGGGTTACGTTTGGCGGAGCTTTTTGTGATTGGATGTCGTAGGAAGGTGTAAAGGGAAGGTGTGCACTTGTAAAGAGTGCGAATGCCGAATTTACGTAAAAAGGAACCAATACCGGAATTCGTGGTGGAGTATGGGAGGACGCAGGTGCTCTTAAATAAAGGAGGTGTGGTTCTTTTTTGATTGGGTGTGAAAAAATGTCGGTCGATAAAACTGCGTGGATAGCCCGCGGACAAGAGATGCGAGTAGACCGTGCGCCTCTCGATATTTTTAAAGAAAGGGAGGGAACAGTGGGTGTAGATACGTTTGGAAAGAGTTCGGACGGTGGTGATCTTATGGGAGACGGGGGCGTGGGTTGAAAAATGTAGGTACGAGGGGGTAAAGCCGGGTTTGTGAAAGACCGTTGTGTGAAATTTATCGTCGGTGTTAATAATTAAAATGTCTAAAAATGGAATACAGTTAGAGCGGGACGGGTTGTGTGTAAAAAGTAGATCCGGATGGTAAGAGTTTAAAGCGGTGAGAATGGGTAAATGATCGGTATCTCGGTGTAAGCAGAAGATGTCGTCTACGTAACGTAACCAAGTAACGACCCCCAAATGATCTTTGGACACCAGCCATTGGTCCAGCCCTAGCATGACAATTTCCGCTGCGATTGTGGAGAGAGGACTGCCCATAGGGGAGCCTCGTATCTGTAGAAAGGAACGGCTGTTGAATTCGAGGGTATTCATGCCAAGACAGATAGTAAACAGATCTATTATCGATTTTTGGTCTTTGCTAGAGAATGTAGAGAAGGCAAGGAGTGAACTAAGACCGTCTGTAATCAAAGAGTGCGGAAGGCATAGGAAAAGGGATGTTACGTCGAAGGTGGACATGATAAGTTTATCAGGCTGGGGAATACTCTTTAATTTGGTTAGAAATTCGGTAGAATCTTGAACTGAAAAGAGGTTGTTTGCCTTGACGAGAGGTTTAAGGAGGTTAGTGAGATATTTAGCTAAGTGTAGTGCAGGGGAGAGGTGGTAGGCTACAATGGGCCTAAGGGGAATGTGGGGCTTATGGGTCTTAGGGAGGCCGTATATGTAGGGGACGCCGGTAAGGTTGGAGGTGAATCGCTGTAATTGCTCGGGGGTGATGCTTCCATTCCTCTTGAGAGTCCTGAGTGCAAACTTAAAGCCATCGGAAAGAGCAGCGATTCGTTCGGTTGTTCATGACCCAGTAGGAAACCACTACTCCACAGGCATCATACAACGTACTGAGGAACAACTTCTCCTTTCCAGAATTAAAGGCTCCCGAGCTATGATCCGCTTCCTTCAGAGAACCATCAAAGGCCTGCTTTACTTGCTTTCTTGCAGGATTTCCCCCAACGATCTTGGTTCCCTTATACTGACCATAAACTCTCGCTTCACGATCCAAAACTCGGAGATAGAATCCCGTCACCACAAAAAGTTTGAATTCTGGCGTTTGAAGTACGGATTTCCTTCTTGCACCCAACCAAAACCTGAAGATGGCATCGTGAACCTAACCGAAATAACACTTTCCGACACCCAGATCTCCCTATTAAAAAAAGGCCTCAACTTCCGTCTGCCCAAAGAACCTGATCTCTTGTACACAATCAGTGGAATTGAGTCATCCCTTCAACACCAATCCCACGTTGACAAACATTATATCCGGTCCACCATCACCAACAAACTCCTCGCCTCCTCTAAGAGATCCTAAACCGCTCCCAGTTCCACCAAGAAAGATTTCGCTTCCCTTAAAACCTTAAAGAACCATTGCGATATTATAATTTCCAGATCCGATAAGGGCTCTCAGGTTGTTATGATGAAGGCGGAGGAATATGAGAGAAAAATGCTTGACCTCTGACCCAGACACGTTCCATGAGATCCCAACCGAACGAATCGCTGCTCTTTCCGATGGCTTTAAGTTTGCACTCAGGACTCTCAAGAGGAATGGAAGCATCACCCCCGAGCAATTCCAGCGATTCACCTCCAACCTTACCGGCGTCCCCTACATATACGGCCTCCCTAAGACCCATAAGCCCCACATTCCCCTTAGGCCCATTGTAGCCTACCACCTCTCCCCTGCACTACACTTAGCTAAATATCTCACTAACCTCCTTAAACCTCTCGTCAAGGCACACAACATCTTTTCAGTTCAAGATTCTACCGAATTTCTAACCAAATTAAAGAGTATTCCCCAGCCTGATAAACTTATCATGTCCACCTTCGACGTAACATCCCTTTTCCTATGCCTTCCGCACTCTTTGATTACAGACGGTCTTAGTTCACTCCTTGCCTTCTCTACATTCTCTAGCAAAGACCAAAAATCGATAATAGATCTGTTTACTATCTGTCTTGGCATGAATACCCTCAAATTCAACAGCCGTTCCTTTCTACAGATACGAGGCTCCCCTATGGGCAGTCCTCTCTCCACAATCGCAGCGGAAATTGTCATGCTAGGGCTGGACCAATGGCTGGTATCCAAAGATCATTTGGGGGTCGTTACTTGGTTACGTTACGTAGACGACATCTTCTGCCTACACCGAGATACCGATCATTTACCCATTCTCACCGCTTTAAACTCTTACCATCCGGATCTACTTTTTACACACAACCCGTCCCGCTCTAAATGTATTCCATTTTTAGACATTTTAATTATTAACACCGACGATAAATTTCACACAACGGTCTTTCACAAACCCGGCTTTACCCCCTCGTACCTACATTTTTCATCCCACGCCCCCGTCTCCCATAAGATCACCACCGTCCGAACTCTTTCCAAACGTATCTACACCCACTGTTCCCTCCCTTTCTTTAAAAATATCGAGAGGCGCACGGTCTACTCGCATCTCTTGTCCGCGGGCTATCCACGCAGTTTTATCGACCGACATTTTTTCACACCCAATCAAAAAAGAACCACACCTCCTTTATTTAAGAGCACCTGCGTCCTCCCATACTCCACCACGAATTCCGGTATTGGTTCCTTTTTACGTAAATTCGGCATTCGCACTCTTTACAAGTGCACACCTTCCCTTTACACCTTCCTACGACATCCAATCACAAAAAGCTCCGCCAAACGTAACCCCCAATCCCTTTTTAACGCCGTTTACAAAATTCCTTGTAATGATTGCGATTTATGCTATATTGGAGAAACAGGCCGAACAATCACCATCAGAGCCAGTGAACACGCCCGCAACATCCGCTCGAAAGACAAAAAATCGCTCATATACCAACATATCGCCGAATCCGGACATTCCTTCAATCTCGACAATACAACCCCCGTTTATAGCGATATAGCAAATAAATACCAACGCTTAGTTCTCGAAGCCCTTGTCTCCAATACTACACCCAGCCTCAACAGAAAGATTGACCTCCCGCCCCAATATTCTGCTTTTTATTCTATACCAACAGATACATCTCCTTCGTAACTTTTAACTTTATCTTTATTCCGCTGTTTTTTATATTCTCGTTTATATTCTTATTTTTATTTTTATTCTTGCTTTTGTCCTCGCCTCTAGTTTTCCGCCTTTTTCCCTTCATCCTAGGTATGCAGATTTTCTTAAATCTATATATTGTACACTTTTAAATATTTGTATTACTGGCATGCAAATCTCAAATCTTTTTAATCTTTTATTTCTTGTTTAATATTTTTTATGCTAAACTGTCGCTTATAAATATAGCATCTCCTTCTCATTCATGTCAATACCTGATGAAGGACGGCTGACGTCCGAAAGCTCGTATACTGCCTAATAAAGAAACTTACCACGTTCCTCTTAATCTCTCCTTTTATATTCCAAACGTGGCTTATCATGTCTGATCCCATATATTATAGAGCCTCTCTGCATTTGGCATTAAAATTTTATTTGAGAAATATATATTTATTTATATTATGTTGAAATAATATAGTTAAAACATTTTTTCTTTAACCATTACAAATATTTGTTGATATTAATGAAACCTGAATTGATTTTCTTTTATTTGTTGACCTTGAACACTTTTGAATATCTCTCAACCCTGAAGGAATTTCGGGTTAGAAAGATTTGACTGTTTCAATTATCTGAACCCCAGTTCTGAAGATAATGCATCTTGCCAATAAGGTTTGCTTTTTAAGATAAAACTATCTAAGAAATAAATTAACTAAATAAAAAATGCGTCATCTTGGAGCTGAGAATCAGAGAGAGGAAGCGGTTTAAGGAAATCAATTTGAGGAAATATAGAAATGCTGATTTTATATGCTTTCAAAATACCTAGAGAAGGTGTAATAAATTAAATCCACGTATTTCACAACAAAAATAAATAGCAAAAAAAAAATTACAAAAAATATTTTTTTTTTATTTTCAATAGACAAGTAGGTGTGGCTGAATCACATTTTAGAAATTATTTTTATTATTATTAATTAGAAATATTATTATTAATTAGAAATACTTATTTAACAGACTAATGTGTGTGCTCTATACCTGATGCAAATTCATAAAAGGAAACTTTGCAATATTACCTAACCACAAATAGTTGTAGGAAAATTTAAACATAATATCGATATTAGGAAAATCTTAACAAAACACATCTAAATGTTTTTCCACGAAATTCAAATATTTAACTTCCTTATCAAATCTTTCTCCATTGTTGTGAATTATTATTTTCTATTTTTAAGCTAGATAGAATATGATTGTATCTCCATTTCTGTTTTTAGCCTACCAGGTTCAACAGAAATATTGTGTCTTTCGAGAGATGCTTGAGATACATAGTATTTTATGACAGCAATGGATATCAACAAAAAAGACAAATCACTTTGTTATAAATCTATACCTTGAACACTGCTGCTGTCAACGCTATCAAAATTTGGAATTTCTCTCTCGGATTCTGTGCGGATGTATCGGGCCTACAAAGAATAATCGTGGATTTAAATACCTTGAATGACGAAATAGAAATGGTAATTTCTGAAAAAGAAGATATTGAACTGATGTCCTGCTCCTATCCACTACGTGTCGGTGACACCTGTTATTTGGCAAGGGCAGTTCCACTTAAAAAACATGGAAGAAGAAATGGGTTTGTCAATATGCCAAAGGATCAGGCAGGAAGTTGTCAAAACGAGCCAATCTGCCTTAAACTTTGGGGGGAAAAGGATGGAAGTCGCTTCCTGACATTGACGAATAGAAACAGTAGCCCAAAAAGCCTCCCATTGAGATCAACTATCTCCTCGCCCGCGAGGAAAGAAAAAAGAAACGAATGGCTATCAAAGAAATTTATTTTGAGCTCAAGGATGATGATGGTGCGTGGGAAACAAGTAAATTGAATTTCCCTATCATATTTACACCACCATCTTTTGCTGAAGTAAGCACTGAACCGTTTTCCTCTCCCATAAACGTCACAAAGGTCGAAGAACAAAACGATCCAGATTCGTCAATCCAAACGCGGGATTTTCAAAGCACCCATTTGAGTGCATCTCAACGCTGTGCATATCCATTGTTTTAAATATGTAAAATTGAACACGCCTGTGTAATAAAGGCTTGAAGAGGAATTTTGATGTGTTTCTTTATTAAATGTTTATCTAACATAATATTCCTTGTTACACCTGTTTAACTTCCATATCTTTATATTTGAACGTTTTTTTTCATGGTATTCTCATTCAAATAGACTCTCAGCTAAACCTTTGTAAAATATTAGAGACATATAAAAATAAAATTACATCATTTCAAAGTCAATATATAATCAATATTGTAGTTGTAGAATCAATAGTCGATATTGTATAAATAATCATTATTAACCATGTTTAATTGGCAAAATATTGTTACATCAATTTTAATGCGCCTTACATTTATTCAAAATATTCTATGATATTTAATATTAATTTAAAACAGAATATTTAGATTTTCATCATTCCTCTTTATAGTTTCATTCCTTTTGTAATATTCATTGCACATATATCTTGATTGGTTATTGGAGCGAGAGAGGACCTAGAGGAAAACTGCGGTCACGACCTATGAGGAAGACCATGAATAAATAAACACACTAACGTTGAAAGGTAATTTATTTTTATTTACTTTTATTTATTTACTTTTATTTATTTGCTTTGAATATGGAAACCCGCTCGGGAAACGTGTATAACACCAAGAAAGAAGAAATCAAGGTCGACGACCCTGAAAAGCTGCAACTTGGTGCAACAAATGGTAGAGATGCTGGTTTCGAACCAGTTGCTTTAAACCCCAATATAGAAATTCTGAAATATGACGGGACAGAAGGCCCTCGCCCATGGATAGAATCCCTCGAAGAGATTGGTTTCCTGTACCATTGGGCAGACTATATAATTGCCTGTCATGCCGCCATGAACATGACAGGAAGTGCTAAAACGTGGTTGAATTTACACAAAGCTAGTTTCACGAGTTGGAAAAATATCAAAATCAGCCTCATTCAGGATTATTCTCTGGACGCGAATAAAGAAGAACTTAGAATGAAGCTCAACAGAATGCAACACTGGAATGAACCAACAATCAGGTTCGAGGAAGACATCCTAGTGTTGTGCAACAAGGTTGACTCCGCAATGGAAGAAGAAACAAAAATCGAACATGTTATTGGAGGACTGAAAAAAAGAGTACTCATTCGCGCTCTACCTGAACCTCCACAAAACTACCGATGAACTTCTTGTCGTGTGCAAGAAAATGGATTATTTTGAAAAGAAGTATCGGGAACGTGTGGAGAAATCCAGAAACCTATATAACAGTCCACGCTATTCTAGACCCCAACAACAATCGAGGAAAGTGCCGCCGACTGCCACGCGAAACTACCAGACCACTTCCAGGCCCCAAGCCCCTGTTTACAATAATTACAAGAACGACTCCCCTCCTACTCCCAGGCAGTATCGAAACAACTTTCCCCAGCCCTCTACCCCTAGACGTCCTTATAATCCAAACTTTGTGCCGAAACCAAACCTTCAGAGAAACACCTACAATAAAAGCCAAGAAGTGAGCAAAAATAGGACGGAAGATGGAAGACCAATCTGCTTTAAGTGTAACAAGCCAGGGCATGTGGCCCATTATTGTAGGGTTAAGTTTATAAGAATCCTAGAAGAGGATCCAACAGCTACCCAAGAGAAGGTCGAAGAGAAATGCCAAATGAATGAAATTTTAGATAAATCAGGACCTCGGCTTTATGCTGATGTATGTCATAGCTCACAGACAAATATTCCTACCCGGAATAGATATTCCGTATTGGAAGATTTAAACTAAGAGTCGCGCCTCAATCTGTCAATCAAAGCAAGTCGACCATAAATGGAATCAAGAAGTTGGATCCTAAATACAAATTAAAAATTCATGTGGACAAGATAGGGACTTTTGAAGCTTTGGTTGATACAGGCGCTGACCTCTCAGTGGTCGACCTCAGAACGGCCCTCGATACAGGCCATGGTATAAGTAGTCTCGCAAAAACTTGTGCAGGACCCGATGGAAAAAAAATAGACATAGTAGGAAGTATATTTTTAAATATGAAAATTGATGACGAAACATTATCACACAAATTTGTGATGTTGAAAACGCATTTACGGACATTAATTCTTGGAAGAGATTTCCTTAAGAAAATGAACGCGAAAATAGATTGTAAGCAAGAAACTATAAAATAAGATTTGACGAATAATCATGACGAAAGAAATTTTGAAATGTTGAAAATAAAGAGTGCCAAGGATTCCATTGTACCGGAATGTTCCATTAAACTGATCAAGGCATTAGTAGAAACAGAGGATGGGGAATATATTATCGGGGAGAGCAGCAAATTTTTCAAACAAATGGACTTCGTCTAGCAAGAAGCTTGATCAATGTTATAAAATAGGGAAACACATATCTGGATAACTTATCCGTATCCGTAGTACTTCATCAATTTGATCTTTTATGATTTCTCGCTCTTCAGCGCTCACCCTATACGGCTTGTGTTTTTTATCGGTTTCGCACCTTCTGTATCAATCCGCTGTTTCGCTAAGTTGGATCCTCCTAATCCCGAGGAAACCAAATCCGCGTACCTTTCCAAAACTCGTTTCAATTGCTCCTTTTCCTTATATGATAAATTTTTGTTTTTCTGAAATTGAGGTTCTTCAGGCTCCTTTTGTTCACTTTATTCCACAATATTCACTTTGGCTGGCTGGCTTCCAAAGCACAATGATTTGTTTTTTAATATTTTAAATGGTCGAGGATATGGGTTTGTTATCCAGATATATGTTTCCTTATTCGCAACATTTTTTAAGCTTCTTGCTAGTCAAAGTCCATTTGATTGAAACATTATATGGTTCTCCTCGATGATGTATTCGCCATCCTCTGCTTCTTCAAATGCCTTAATCAATTTAATAGAAAGATCTGGTATAATGACATTCTTTGCCCTTTTTATTTTATTCTGTTGATATTTGATTACGTTACGATTCCCTGTCAAGTCATATTTGATTTTTAAACGCTGACAATCAATTTTTGCGTTCATTTTCTTAAGAAAATCTCGACCAAGTATAAATATTCGCAAATGTGTTCTCATTATCACAAATTGATGTGTAAATTTTTGTCTTCAAATTTTATATCTAAAAAATAATTTCCTAAGATATCTAATTATTTGCCTTCGGGTCCGGAGCACATTTTATCAGGATTTATTATTTCAATACCTGTATTAAGAGCTGTACTAAGGTCAACCATTGAAAGATCAGCGCCTGTATCAATCAAAGCTTCACAGATACCGATTCTATCCACGTTAATGTTAATTGTATATTTGGGGTCCAACTATTTAATTCCATTTATGGTCGACTTGCTTTGATTGATGGACACAGGCGCGATGCTTAGTTTAAATCTTCCAACGCGGAATATCTATTCCGTGTAGGAATACTCGAGTATGTGCTATTACTTGCGTCAGCGTAGAGAAGAGGTCTCGAATTCTCAGTTCCCTTATCCATTCGAATTTCTTCTTCGACCTTGTCTTGTGCAACTATGGGGTCCTCTTCCACAATTATTACAAACCTGACTCTGAAATACCGCGTTACGTGTCATAGCTTATTACACTTGAAACATATTGGTCTCCCGTCTTCTGTCCTATTCTTGTTTGAATCTGGACTCGTATTGTATGTTCACCTGGGTAGATCGGTTTTGGCTCAGGATTGGGAGCGTAAGTTCATCTAGGGGCAGAGACTTGGGGCAGAGGCTTGTTCTGGTAGTACCTTGGAGCTGGAGCCTGGAGCTTGGAGATGTTCTTGATGATGGGGACGATGAAAGCGTGGTCCATTATATAGAGCTTTTGATTTTTCTACGCGTTCTGGATAATGATTTTCAAACAAATCCTTCTTTTTACACAATTCTAGAAGTTCGTTGGTATTTTAAGGAGGGTTTAGATAGAGGCCAAAAGAGTATTCTTTCTTCAACCCTTCAATAACCCAATTTAATTTAGTCTATTCTTCCATTTGGGGATCGACCTTGTTGCACAGTACAAGGATAACCTCTGCAAATCTGATTTAAGGTTCATTACACTGTTGCATTCTGTTTAGCCTCATATTCATTTCTTCTTTGTTGGCGTCTAAAGCAAAAACCTGAATCAGGTGGAGTTTGAAAATTTCCCAGCTGGTGAAGCTTATCTTGTGTAGGTTCAGCCAGGATTTGGCGCTACCACTCATATCCATGGCAACATAACGGGAAATAGTGTAGTCTGAATAATGGCATAGGAAGCCAATTTCTTCAAGAGATTCAGTCTACGAGCGAGAATCTTCTGTTCCATCATACTAGGGATGTCTATGCTGTGATGGAAGGCAACTGTGTCGGCACTTGCATCTCGACCAATTGTTGCACCAGGTTGCAGCTTGGCAGGCTCTTCAAACTTAATTATCACCTGTGCGAGGAATTTCCCAGAGCGTGTTTAAACCATCCTACCAATTTATAGAAGGGAATAATAAGATATTCTACTTTAAGTAGCCTCCAGAATAATTTATTTATTTCTCACATCAAAGTGAGTAGTGAAGTCACACAGTGTACCAAAATACAAATAGTGATTTTATAAAACATAAATCTGTTAAAAAAAAATATATATATATATATATATACAAGGAGTGATAGATATAAAATAATGGTTTTTATTTTATAAAAATTTACTGAACAAAGAAAATAAAGAAGCTACTTTTACGTTAAACCAGATGATCGATTGGAAAGATCCAGATTTAGACGCGGAAATAACCCTTGAAGAGATCTATGATGTAGTTTAAAAACTAGCGAATGGCAAAGCAGTGGGACTCAATGGTATACCAAATGAAGCTGCTAAAGAATTTACCGATACCGACTGTAACTAAATTGAAAAACCTATTCAACAAAATAATGTCCACAGAAAAATACCCGCAACTCTGGACGAACTCAATAGTACACCACATATATAAAAGCGGTGATAAGAATAATCCAACAAATTATAGAGGGATTGCCCTCTGCAGTAATATATCGAAATTATTTACTACAATACTAAGAAACAGATTAAACAACTGGATAGAAAAAAGAGAGATCATTTTAGAAAATCAAGCAGGTTTCCGTAAGAACCGATCATGCACTGACCACATACTACTACTGAATTCACTCATCCAATTATCTTTGAGAAGAAAACGAGGCAAGCTATATGTCTTCTTCGTCGATTTGACTAAAGCTTTCGACACAGTCCCACATGATTTACTTTGGCAAAAATTGCATAAAATGGGCATTAGCAATAAATTCGTAATGCTGATAAAAAACTTTTACCAAGAAGCTAAGATTACTATTCGATAGAAAGGGCAATATTCAAGTAATGTGAAAATTAATTCTGGAGTGTTGCAGGGAGAATCACTTTCCCCACTTTTATTTATATTATATATGACTGACCTAATAGAACTTTATAATAACTCAGCACTTACAGGATTTCATCTCCCTGATTTTGGTGTTTTACACCTACTTCTGTATGCGGATGACATAGCCATAATTGGAGTTCGAAAATTAATCTACAAATTAAAATCAATTTACTAAAGTCTTACCTAGATAATAACAAATTAGTTTTAAATCAAAATAAGTCCAAAATTATGGTATTCAGAAATGGAGGAAGACCGGCAAGACACGAAAACTGGTATTGGGGGGACATCCCACTGACTGTTGCGTCCAATATTACATATTTGGGATATCCATTCACTACCACTAATAATAGCAAAAAGGTAGTCCTCTTTTATAAAGCCAAAGCAAATACGGCAATAAATGCAACAATTAGACTGATAAAAAAAGAAAAAATTAACTCATTAAAAGTTGTACTGAATTTATTTGACTCAGTTATTAAATCAATACTACTCTATGCGGCCCCTGTGTGGGATTGGGACAATACTGATATTATAGACCAAATACAGAATACGTTTATCAAAAACTTTCTGAATCTACCAAGATATATACCAGGGTATATTGTAAGGCTGGAAACAGGCAGAATATCTCTGACTTTTACAACGATCAAATTAATTATGAAATATTTCATTAGAGTACAAAAAATGGAAGACAATAGACTACCTAAGCTATGCTGTAATAGATTGAAGGAAATTTCCTTAATGACAAAAAAACCTATAGGATTCTGTAAAAATATCATGGATATCATCAATCATTGTGGACTCACACGGCTAAACTATAGGTTAAATTATGATGACATACAGATCGAACTTCCTAATATACTAAAAATAAAAATTGAACAGCCATTGCAGCAAGATCTGGCAAAATTATCTCTTACGAAAACATACTCAAACTATAGGTTACTTTATGATTCATTCATTCCAGAACATTATTTCTCATGCAATTTGTCCTCAGCTCTAGTGAGTTTTATTGCACAGATATCAGATTAATATCAACACTGATCAAAGAAAATCATATTTACGTAATTAAGAAAGAAGATTTGTACTGTAGGTTATGCGGAAGTCAGATAACTGATGAAATATACCATTATATTGCTGAGTGCGGGGATCTGGAAGGAGAGAGAAAAAAGATCCTGAAAAGTCTTCCTAGACCGCATTTGAACTCAATAAAGCTAATAAAAACTATTTCAATTAGGGAAAGTTGGGCAATAGAACTGTTCAACTATCAAAAAGCGGTTGTAAATAAAATTGCACTCGTGGAAGAGAGAAGAACAGGGGCACAATAAAAAGTCACCCTGTTTACCATACCTTAATTGTAAATACTCTATCTCTCCCTTTTCTCTTGTGTTTAATATTGTCTGTAATTCCACGGCGAATCTGTACAGGGCAAGACGCCCTAATAAAGTTGTTTTGTTGTTGTTGTTGTATATATATATGTTCTGTTTAATAAAATATAAATTTGAATTTAAAATATATCAAAAATAATATTACAAATTAAAAGAAAATATGTGCAATAGCTATGATGTAACAATATATAGTGTATTAAAGACACATATGTTGAAATATATAGATTTTTTTCAGCTCTCTCTTTACATAGCTTTCAATTTTATTCTAGAGCTAAAATAAGAATAAAAGTTCATATTGAAAAAAATATATAACACTATTTATATTTCTCTCTCTATTGATATAATGAGGAATTTTAAGAACATTTCCTTCTCTACTCTACTGTACAAAGCAACTGACGTGTTAAGTCATCTCATATTTTATATTTTGATGGAATTTTTTTCTGTTATTATTTCATTGATAATATGTTATTTGTTTTGTTTCTTTAAAAATCAAGATGCGAAGATAAACAATTAATTATATTTATATTAAGAGAGCGAACTTCCTCACTTATGGCCTATTTAACATTTATATGTATATCCCCAGCCTAACTCGAGCTGTCTCTATATAAAACATGTACAAACATAATTATAACTTTTCTTTTAAATTCTATGAATTATTTACATTTACATCACATTATTTATTTTTTATTACATTTATTTTTGAATTAACAAATTTTGGCAGAGTAGAAGAATGACTTTCATTTGAAGATTCATTTTATTATACATTTCGTTTAAATTCCTGATATATTTTGATATTCTAATCATTAACGTCACTCTCTGTCGGCACCGCAAAAGATTAATTGTTAAGTAAGATAGTGTGTCTACATGTGTGACAGTAACTGTACTCTGAGAAAAAATATTTTTTCAGAATGCGTTAAAATAACATTGTAAAAATAATTTTCTCTAACCATTACAAATATTTGTTGATATTTTTAAAACCTGAATTGATTTGCTTCTATTTATGGAAACATGAGCACTTTTGGATTTTCTCAAACCTGAAGAAATTATAGGTTGGAAGGATTTAACTGTTTAAATCATTTTCTTAGCCCCCAACACAATACAAAAGACAGTGCATATTAACACTAAGGCTCGTTTTCAAGGTAGCGAAAATAATTAATTGAAAATAACTGAGTCATCTAAGTGCTGAGAATTAGAAAGAGGAAACGGGAGAATAAAATTAATTTAGAGAAATATAGAAATACTGGATTATTCAGCAATCAAAATACCTGGAAAGGTGTAATAAATTAAATCCATGTATTTCACAATAAAATAAATCACAACAACATATTTTCTGAAAAATATACTATTTTTCCAAAAGACAGGTAGGTGTGGCTAAATCACATTTAAGAAAAATACCTATTTAACAGACTAATGTTTATGCTCTATACCTGTTACAAATTCATAAAAGAAAACCTTTGCAATATTACCTAACCACACAGAGGTGGGAAAATTCAAACATAATATCAATGTAAGGAAAATATTAACAATACATGTCTCAATGTTTCTTCTCGAAATTTCATAAATAACTTCATTATCGAATCTTTCTCCATTGTTGTGAATTATTATTTTCTATTTTTAAGCTAGATAAAATATGGATGTATCTCCATTTCTGTTTTAGCCTCCCAGGTTCAACAGAAATATTGTGTCTTTCCGAGAGATGCTGGATATACATAGTATTTTATGACAGCAATGGATATCAACAAAGGAGACAAATCACTTTGTTATAAATCTATACCTTGGACACTGCTACTGTCAACGCTAACAAAAAATGGAAATGCTCAATCGGATTTTGTGCGGATGTATCGGGCCATCAAAGAAGAAGTGGAAGTATGTTGATTTAAATACCATGAATGACGAAATAGAAATGGAGATTTCTAAAAAAGAAGATATAGAACTCGTGTCGTGCTCCCATCCATTACGTGTCGGTGGCACTTGTTATTTGGCAAGGGCAGTGCCACTTAAAAAACATGGAAAAAGAAGTGGGTTCTGCAATATGCCAAAGGATCAGGCAGGAAGTTGTCCAAACGAGCCAATCTGCCTAAAACTTTGGGGGAAAAGGGATGGAAGTCGCTTCCTGACATTGGCGAATAGGAACAGTTCGCCGAAAAGCCTCCCATTCGAGATCAACTATCTCCTTGCCCGTGGCGAAAGAAAAAAGAAACGAATGGCTATCAAAGAAATTTATTTTGAGCTCAAAGATGATGATGGTGCGTGGGAAACAAGTAAATCCAATTTCCCTATAATATTTCCATCACCATCCTTTGCTGAAGTAAGAACTGAACCTTTGTCTTTTCCCATAAATATCACAAAGGTAGAGGAACCAAAAGATCCAGATTCTTCATTACAAACGCAGAATGTTCAAAGTACCAATTTGAGTGCATCTCATCGCTGTGAATACCCATTGTTTTAAATATGTAAAATTGAACACGCCTGTGTAATAAAGCCTTGAAAATGAATTTTTATTTTCATCTTTATGAAATATTTATCTAACATTATCTTCCTAGTTACACCTGTGTAAATTTCATCTTTTCATAATTGAATTACTCTTCAAGGTATTCTTATTCAAATAGATTTTCAGCTTACCTTTTGTAAAATACTAGATACATATAAATATAAAATTTCCTTATTTTAAAGTCAATGTATAATTAAAATGGAAGCAATAGAATGAATAGTCATATTGTTTATATAATCATTATTGACCATGTTGGTTTTGAAAAATACTAACATATATTTAGTATATCTTTAAGTATAAATGAATAAAATAAAGCATCAAGGGCTGCGTATCTTTTATTAGAACGATTATAATAGAGCTTTCGGGCACATACGCCCTTCTACAGGAATTAATGAAACAATAATCCAACCAGTTTGAAATAGGATTTATATACACGTAACTATTGTTTTGCATATCAGCTTATTTGAAAAAAATATTAAAATATTCAAATATACATGCAGATGTAATGATTTGGAAAAACTAATTCTAATTAATATGAGGTAATATAATACATTTTGGTTAAGGCAATCTTATTTTGTATTTTATATTTTTAAATTTTACAAATTTTATAACTTGCAAGCTATCCAATCAGACATGTGATATCTTATACTGTGAATGTAATAGTTTTATCTTATTTTATTTAGGTCTATTGAATCATATGCTTCTGGTAAATCAATTCTGCGATTTATACTGCTATATTGTTTGGACACTATTGCTTCAATCATTAATCTTTGATATTTGTTTTTGATATTGTTGTAATGTACTTTAGGTTCATTTAAGTTAAATGTGTGTCCTGTTGAATTGGAGTGCTGTACTATTAATGATAATGGATCTTTTTTGTTTATGTTTCTTCTGTGTTCAGTGATTCTATTATGTAATTTTCTTCCCGTCTCCCCCACATATCTGGCATTACAGTTATTGCATTCTATAGAATAAATTACCTCTTTTCTGCATGATATATATTCGGTTTGCCTGTTTTTCGTAATCGGGTTTCTTAGAATATCTGATAAGTTGGGAGAGTTGCTATAAAAGGTTTTGATTCCATATTTATCTAGTGTTCTGGAAATGTGGATGGATTTCGGGGAATATGGGATGTAGCAATTTTGCCTGTATATTTTAGTTTTTGTGCTAACGTGTTAGATATGACTTGTGCCTGATAGAAATGTTTTAAAATAAATGTTTTGGGGTAACCAGCTGATGTTAAATTTTGGATAACGGTTTGTGTTTCACGCGTTTTGTATTGATTTATTGAACAATGAGTATAAATTCTTTTAGTTAACGTTTTCACTGTGTTAATTTTATGAATAATGGGGCAAAATGAAGAAAATTTTATATAATTGGGGGTTAATGTAGGTTTGTATTAAACTGCTGTTTGCAATCTATTGTCTATTTTCATTATTTTAATATCTAAAAATGGCAATGTGCAATTATCTTCTTTTTCTATTGTGAAACGTAAGCTATTATTATAGTTGTTAAGTGAGGCTAAAATGTTGGGAATCTGTTTTTCTGTACAAATGCAAAATATATCATCTATATATCTTCTGTATAATATGATGTCTGCGGGGTATGATGAAGTGATCCAATCGTCTATTTCTCTCATAACTATTTCGGCTAATGGAGTTGATAATGGGCTTCCCATAAGGAAACCCCTGATTTGGTTATACTGTTTTTGGTCAAAAGCGAATATGTTAACTTTAAGACATAATGTAATTAAACCTATTATTTTATCTATTGTGTTTGAGTCTATCATATTGTTATTTAAATAGGTTTTTGTAGTTTCAAGTATTAAGTTATGGGGGAGACTGGGATATAAGGCATCTACATCGAATGATACTAAAATATGATCTCTCTGATAATTGTAATTGGCTATTTCAGTAATGAATGTTGGAATGTTTGCTATTGACATTTGGAATACTTTTTCTTAATTAATGACTGTAAGAACATTGTAACATACCTGGCTACACTGGTGCTAATGGTGAGCTGTGATAGGCAACAATTGGTCTTAATGGTATCCCTTGCTTGTGAACTTTGGGTTTTCCGTATATATAACTTTCAGAGTCTAAATTAGACATGAATAATTTAAATTCATCATTTGATATCATGTTGCTTTTGAACATCCTGTTTATTTCTTTCTTGAAATATGCATATTCTCGTTTCTGATCTCTTTCATTAACTATTGTAAAAATGCTTCTGTCTTATAATATATTGTTCATTTTGCTTATATAATCTGTTTTGTCCATCACTACAGTCATCCCTCCTTTGTCTGCGCTTGTGATGATTATGTCCTTTCTATTTTTGAGTTCATTTATGACGGTTTTATCTCTCTGGTTGTTTGGCGGCATTTTATTTGGTTCTTTTAGTATGTTTATAACGGAGTTTCTGATAGTATTCTTTTCGTAGTTGTTAAGCTTACAGATTGCAGTTTCTATTCCACTAATTATTTTGATGGTCTGTGGTTTGCCTATTGGTCTATGTTTTAATCCCTTTGATAATATATTTACTTCATCTTTGCTTAAAACTGTCTTGGAAAGATTGATCACATTAACTGCATTATCATTTTTTCTATTTGTAGCTGGGAAATCATATTTGCGTATCCAATATTCTATTTTATTGTTATGCCATTTTCTATTTTTGCCTTCAAAATTGCTATTTTAGTGTTAATACATGTTATGATATCATTTAGATGTACTTGGTCGCTATTGATAGAGAGTAAACAAATTATGTCCTTTATAGTTTTGGTGATAATCCTGATTTTAGAATGACATCCTTTAGTTTCTAGATCTTAATAGTTTGTTGCAAGTTATAAAATTTGTAAAATTTAAAAATATAAAATACAAAATAAGATTACCTTAACCAAAATGTATCATATTACCTCATATAAATTAGAATTAGTTTTTCCAAATCATTACATCTGCATGTAAATTTAAACATTTTAATATTTTTTTCAAATAAGCTGATATGCAAAACAATAGTTACGTGTATATAAATCCTATTTCAAACTGGTTGGATTATTGTTTCATTAATTCCTGTAGAAGGGCGTATGTGCCCGAAAGCTCGTATTATAATCGTTCTAATAAAAGATACGCAGCCCTTGATGCTTTATTTTATTCATTTATAAATCAAACAGGGTTTTTTAATTGATCTTTAAGTATGTTAATTCATATAGATTATTTGTCAGCTTTACATAATTTTCAATTTCATTTTATAGCTAAAAAAGATAGACAAGGCAATATTGAAAAAAATATATACCTAATTTATATATTTAATGATATATTGAGGAATTTTAAGATTTTTTCCCTACTCTACTCTACAAAGCAACTGACATGTCGAGTTCATTTCATATATATTTTTTTCAAAGTACATTTCTAATAATTATTTATTGATAATATAGTAATTATTTTTATTAAAAATATTTTAGAGTTTTCAACTTTTGGTAGAGTAGATGAATGGCTATCATGTGAAGATTTATAATGTTATGCATTTGATTATAAAAAAAACAAAAATACCTTAATATTTTGATATTTTAATTTTCAAATAATAAACGTCACTCTGTTTCCACCTCAAAAGATTTATTTTTAAGTAAGAGAGTGTGTCTGCATGTATGACAGTAATGAAACTCAGAGAAAAAATATTTATTCAAAATACATAAAAATATTATTGTAAAAACATTTCTCTAACTATTTCAAATATTTGATGATAATATAAAAACCTGAATTAATTTACTTTTAATTGTTGAACATTGAACACTTGATTTTTTTTAAACCTGAAGAAATTATAGGTTGGAAGAATTAGGCTGTTCAAATTATGTTCTTAGCCCCCAACTCAATACAAAAGACAGTGCATATTAACATTAAGGTTTGTTTTTCAAGGTAACGGAAAAAAATAATTGAAAAAACTCAGAGATCTAGGTGCTGAAAATCAGAGAGGAAACGGGCGAAAAAAAATAATTTCAGGAAATATAGAGATATTGGATTAGTCAGCATTCAAAATACCTAAGGAGGAGTAATAAATTATATCCACGTATTTCACATTAAATTTAATGACAACAACATATTTTACGAAAAAATATATTTTCATTTTTTTAATAGACAAGTAAGTGTGGCTAAATCACATTTTAGAAAAGTACTTATTTAACAGAATAATGCGTATGTTCTATACCTGATACAAATTCTTAAAAGAAAACCTTTTCAATATTACCTAACCACACAAAGGTTGTGGGGAAATTCAAACATAATATAAATGTTAGGAAAATAATAACAATATATGTCAAAATGTATTTTTTTTTCGAAAATCTAAATTCAAATTCCTTATCGAATCTTTTACCATTGTTGTGAATTATTATTTTACTTTTTTTAGGCTAGATAAAATATGGATGTTTCTCCATTTCTGTTTTTGGCCTCTCAGGTTTAACAGAAATATTGTGTTTTCCCCATAGATGTGGAGATATATGAAATTTTATGACAGCAATGGATATCAGCAAAGGAGCCAAACAACTTTGTTATAAATCTGTGCCTTGGACACTGCTGCTGCCTTGGAATGGCTAACTTGGATTCTGTTTACTTGTACCAAGCCCTAAATCAGAAATAGAAGATCATCGATTTGCGTACCTTGAATTACGAATTAGAAATGGAGATTTCTAAAAAAGAAGATATTGGAATGGTCTCCTTCTCTCATCCACTACGTGTCGGTGACACATGTTATTTGGCAAGGGCAGTGCTACTTAAAAACCATGAAAGAAGAAGTCGGTTCTTAAATATGCAAAACGATCATGCAGGAAGTTGCCAAAACGAGCCAATCTGCCTAAATCTTTGGGGGAAAAAGGATGGAAGTCGCTTCCTGACATTGGCGAATAGAGACAGTACACCGGAAACCTCCCATTTGAGATCAACTATCTCCCCTCTCGCGGAGATAGAAAAATGAAACGAATGGCTATCGAAAAAAATATTTTTAAGCTCAAAGTTGATGAAAGTGTGTGAGAAACAAGTGAATCCAATTTCCCTATTATAATTTCTTACTCTTCTATTGCTGAAGTAAGGAATGAATCACTGTCCTTTCCCAAAAATATCACAAAGGTGGAGGAATAAGAAGATCCTAATTCGCCATTCCAAACTCAGAATGTTCCTAGCACATTTTCGAGTGCATCTTATTTTCATGCATTCCCATTATTTTGATTATGTGATTTCGAAAACGCTACAGTAATAAATATTTGTCAAGTATTACCATCTTAGTTAGTATTTTATTATTTTTTTAAATTTTACTAGGAAATTAGTTGTGGCTTAATCATATATTACAAGGATACTTATATTTTCAGAATGAAATTCTATGCTTGAGACCAGTTCATAAGAGAAAAATCAATATATCACTAAACCATTCAGAGGTTCTCGGAAATTTGGAGAGATTTGGAATGGCGGGCACCTGAGTAAACGACCTATGTGCACGGATGTTTTAGCGACTTCGGCACACATCAATTCCACTACTCTTAAGAAGATTTGTACTGTAGGTTATGCGGAAGTCAGATAATTGATGAAATATACCATTATATTGCTGAGTGCGGGGATCTGGAAGGAGAGAGAAAAAAGATCCTGAAAAGTCTTCCTAGACCGCATTTGAACTCAATAAAGCTATTAAAAACTATTTCAGATAGGGAAAGTTGGGCAATAGAACTGTTCAACTATCAAAAAGCGGTTGTAAATAAAATTGCACTCGTGGAAGAGAGAAGAACAGGGGCACAATAAAAAGTCACCCTGTTTACCTTACCTTAATTGTAAATACTCTATCTCTCCCTTTTCTCTTGTGTTTAATATTGTCTGTAATTCCACGGCGAATCTGTACAGGGCAAGACGCCCTAATAAAGTTGTTTTGTTGTTGTTGTTGTATATATATATGTTCTGTTTAATAAAATATAAATTTGAATTTAAAATATATCAAAAATAATATTACAAATTAAAAGAAAATATGTGCAATAGCTATGATGTAACAATATATAGTGTATTAAAGACACATATGTTGAAATATATAGATTTTTTTTCAGCTCTCTCTTTACATAGCTTTCAATTTTATTCTAGAGCTAAAATAAGAATAAAAGTTCATATTGAAAAAAATATATAACACTATTTATATTTCTCTCTCTATTGATATAATGAGGAATTTTAAGAACATTTCCTTCTCTACTCTACTGTACAAAGCAACTGACGTGTTAAGTCATCTCATATTTTATATTTTGATGGAATTTTTTTCTGTTATTATTTCATTGATAATATGTTATTTGTTTTGTTTCTTTAAAAATCAAGATGCGAAGATAAACAATTAATTATATTTATATTAAGAGAGCGAACTTCCTCACTTATGGCCTATTTAACAATTATATGTATATCCCCAGCCTAACTCGAGCTGTCTCTATATAAAACATGAACAAACATAATAATAACTTTTTTTTTAAATTCTATGAATTATTTACATTTACATCGCATTATTTATTTTTTATTACAATTATTTTTGAATTAACAAATTTTGGCAGAGTAGAAGAATGGCTTTCATTTGAAGATTCATTTTATTATACATTTGGTTTTAATTCACAAATTCCTGATATATTTTGATATTCTAATCATTAACGTCACTCTCTGTCGGCACTGCAAAAGATTTATTGTTAAGTAAGATAGTGTGTCTACATGTGTGACAGTAACTGAACTCTGAGAAAAAATATTTATTCAGAATGCGTTAAAATAACATTGTAAAAATAATTTTCTCTAACCATTACAAATATTTGTTGATATTTTTAAAACCTGAATTGATTTGCTTCTATTTATGGAAACATGAGCACTTTTGGATTTTCTCAAACCTGAAGAAATTATAGGTTGAAGGATTTAACTGTTTATATCATTTTCTTAGCCCCCAACACAATACAAAAGACAGTGCATATTAACACTAAGGCTCGTTTTCAAGGTAGCGAAAATAATCAATTGAAAATAACTGAGTCATCTGAGTGCTGAGAATTAGAAAGAGGAAACGGGCGAATAAAATTAATTTAGAGAAATATAGAAATACTGGATTATTCAGCATTCAAAATGCCTGAAAAAGGTGTAATAAATTAAATCCATGTGTGTGTATTTCACAATAAAATAAATCACAACAAAATATTTTCTGAAAAATATACTATTTTTCCAAAAGACAGGTAGGTGTGGCTAAATCACATTTAAGAAAAATACCTATTTAACAGACTAATGTTTATGCTCTATACCTGATACAAATTCATAAAATAAAACCTTTGCAATATTACCTAACCACACAGAGGTTGTGGGAAAATTCAAACATAATATCAATGTAAGGAAAATCTTAACAATACATGTCTCAATGTTTCTTCTCGAAATTTCATAAATAACTTCATTATCGAATCTTATTCCATTGTTGTGAATTATTATTTTCTATTTTTAAGCTAGATAAAATATGGATGTATCTCCATTTCTGTTTTTAGCCTCCCAGGTTCAACAGAAATATTGTGTCTTTCCGAAAGATGCTGGAGATACATAGTATTATATGACAGCAATGGATATCAACAAAGGAGACAAATAACTTTGTTATAAATCTATACCTTGGACACTGCTGCTGTCAAAACGCTAACAAAAAATGGAAATGCTCAATCGGATTTTGTGCGGATGTATCGGGCCATCAAAGAAGAAGTGGAAGTATGTTGATTTAAATACCATGAATGACGAAATAGAAATGGAGATTTCTAAAAAAGAAGATATAGAACTCGTGTCGTGCTCCCATCCATTACGTGTCGGTGGCACTTGTTATTTGGCAAGGGCAGTGCCACTTAAAAAACATGGAAGAAGAAGTGGGATCTGCAATATGCCAAAGGATCAGACAGGAAGTTGTCCAAACGAGCCTATCTGCCTAAAACTTTGGGGGAAAAGGGATGGAAGTCGCTTCTTGACATTGGCGAATAGGAACAGTTCGCCGAAAAGCCTCCCATTCGAGATCAACTATCTCCTTGCCCGTGGCGAAAGAAAAAATAAACGAATGGCTATCAAAGAAATATATTTTGAGCTCAAAGATGATGATGGTGCGTGGGAAACAAGTAAATCCAATTTCCCTATAATATTTCCATCACCATCCTTTGCTGAAGTAAGAACTGAACCTTTGTCTTTTCCCATAAATATCACAAAGGTAGAGGAACCAAAAGATCCAGATTCGTCATCACAAACGCAGAATGTTCAAAGTATCAATCTGAGTGCATCTCCTCATCG
The DNA here is from genome assembly GCA_030710605.1 of Cordylochernes scorpioides. NCBI lineage: Eukaryota > Metazoa > Arthropoda > Arachnida > Pseudoscorpiones > Chernetidae > Cordylochernes > Cordylochernes scorpioides. The sequence continues at coordinate 201,145,704 of CP092864.1, read as the reverse complement.
CTGTGAATACCCATTGTTTTAAATATGTAAAATTGAACACGCCTGTGTAATAAAGCCTTGAAAAGGAATTTTTATTTTCTTCTTTATGAAATATTTAACTAACATTATCTTCCTAGTTACACCTGTGTAAATTTCATCTTTTCATAATTGAATTACTCTCCAAGGTATTCTTATTCAAATAGATTTTCAGCTTACCTATTGTAAAATACTAGAGACATATAAATATAAAATTTCCTTATTTTAAAGTCAATATATAATTAAAATTGTAGCAATAGAATAAATAGTCATATTGTTTATATTATAATTATTGATCATGTTGGTTTTGAAAAATACAAACATATATTTAGTATATCTTTAAGTATAAATGAATAAAATGAGGCATCAAGGGCTGCGTTTCTGTTATTAGAACGATTATAATACGAGCTTTCGGGCACATACGCCCTTCTACAGGAATTAATGAAACAATAATCCAACCAGTTTGAAATAGGATTTATATACACGTAACTATTGTTTTGCATATCAGCTTATTTGAAAAAATTATTAAAATGTTTAAATTTACATGCAGATGTAATGATTTGGAAAAACTAATTCTAATTAATATGAGGTAATATGATACATTTTGGTTAAGGCAATCTTATTTTGTATTTTATATTTTTAAATTTTACAAATTTTATAACTTGCAAGGAATCCCATCAGACATGTGATATCTTATACTGTGAATGTAATAGTTTTATCTTATTTTATTTAGGTCTATTGAATCATAGGCTTCTGGTAAATCAATTCTGCGATTCATACTGCTATATTGTTTGGACACTATTGCTTCAATTATTAATCTTTGATATTTGTTATTGATATTGTTGTAATGTACTTTAGGTTCATTTAAGTTAAATGTGTGTCCTGTTGAATTGGAGTGCTGTACTATTAATGATAATGGATCATTTTTGTTTATGTTTCTTCTGTGTTCAGTGATTCTATTATGTAATTTTCTTCCCGTCTCCCCCACATATCTGGCATTACAGTTATTGCATTCTATAGAATAAATTACCTCTTTTCTGCATGATATATATTCGGTTTGGCTGTTTTTCGTAATCGGGTTTCTTAGAATATCTGATAAGTTGGGAGAGTTGCTATAAAAGGTTTTGATTCCATATTTATCTAGTGTTCTGGAAATGTGGATGGATTTCGGGGAATATGGGATGTAGCAATTTTGCCTGTATATTTTAGTTTTTGTGCTAACGTGTTAGATATGACTTGTGCCTGATAGAAATGTTTTAAAATAAATGTTTTGGGGTAACCAGCTGATGTTAAATTTTGGATAACGGTTTGTGTTTCACGCGTTTTGTATTGATTTATTGAACAATGATTATAAATTCTTTTAGTTAACGTTTTCACTGTGTTAATTTTATGACTAATGGGGCAAAATGATGAAAATTATATATAATTGGGGGTTAATGTAGGTTTGTAGTAAACTGCTGTTTGCAATCTATTGTCTATTTTCATTATTTTAATATCTAAAAATGGCAATGTGCAATTATCTTCTTTTTCTATTGTGAAACGTAAGCTATAATCATAGTTGTTAAGTGAGGCTAAAATGTTGGGAATCTGTTTTTCTGTACAAATGCAAAATATATCATTTATATATCTTCTGTATAATATGATGTCTACGGGGCATGATGAAGTGATCCAATTGCCTATTTCTCTCATAACTATTTCGGCTAATGGAGTTGATAATGGGCTTCCCATAAGGAAACCCCTGATTTGTTTATACTGTTTTTGGTCAAAAGCGAATATGTTAACTTTAACACATAATGTAATTAAACCTATTATTTTATCTATTGTGTTTGAGTCTATCATATTGGTATTTAAATAGGTTTTTGTAGTTTCAAGTATCAAGTTATGGGGGAGACTGGGATATAAGGCCTCTACATCGAATGATACTAAAATATGATCTCTCTGATAATTGTAATTTGCTATTTCAGTAATGAATGTTGGAATGTTTGCTATTGACATTGGGAATACGTTATTCTTAATTAATGACTGTAAGAACATACCTGGCTACTGGTGCTAATGGTGAGCTGTGATAGGCAACAATTGGTCTTAATGGGATCCCTTGCTTGTGAACTTTGGGATTTCCGTATATATAACTTTCAGAGTCTAAATTAGACATGAATAATTTAAATTCATCATTTGATATCATATTGCTTTTGAACATCCTGTTTATTTCTTTCTTGAAATATGCATATTCTCGTTTCTGATCTCTTTCATTAACTATTGTAAAAATGCTTCTGTCTTCTAATATATTGTTCATTTTGCTCTATAATCTGTTTTGTCCATCACTACAGTCATCCCTCCTTTGTCTGCGCTTGTGATGATTATGTCCTTTCTATTTTTGAGTTCATTTATGACGGTTTTATCTCTCTGGTTGTTTGGCGGCATTTTATTTGGTTCTTTTAGTATGTTTATAACGGAGTTTCTGATAGTATTCTTTTCGTAGTTGTTAAGCTTACAGATTGCAGTTTCTATTCCACTAATTATTTTGATGGTCTGTGGTTTGCCTATTGGTCTATGTTTTAATCCCTTAGATAATATATTTACTTCATCTTTGCTTAAAACTGTCTTGGAAAGATTGATCACAATAACTGCATTATCATTTTTTCTATTTGTAGCTGGGAAATCATATTTGCGTATCCAAAATTCTATTTTATTGTTATGCCTTTTTTCTATTTTTGCCATCAAAATTGCTATTTTAGTGTCAATACATCTTATGATATCATTTAGATGTACTTGGTCGCTATTGATAGAGAGTAAAAAAATTATGTCCTTTATAGTTTTGGTGATAATCCTGATTTTAGAATGACATCCTTTAGTTTTAGATCTTAATAGTTTGTTGCAAGTAATAAAATTTGTAAAATTTAAAAATATAAAATACAAAATAAGATTACCTTAACCAAAATGTATCATATTTGCCCTGATATAAATTAGAATTAGTTTTTCCAAATCATTACATCTGCATGTAAATTTAAACATTTTAATATTTTTTTCAAATAAGCTGATATGCAAAACAATAGTTATGTGTATATAAATCCTATTTCAAACTGTTTGGATTATTGTTTCATTAATTCCTGTAGAAGGGCGTATGTGCCCGAAAGCTCGTATTATAATCGTTCTAATAAAAGATACGCAGCCCTTGATGCTTTATTTTATTCATTTATAAATCGAACAGGGTCTTTTAATTGATCTTTAAGTATGTTAATTCATATAGATTATTTGTCAGCTTTGCATCATTTTCATTTTCATTTTATAGCTAAACAAGATAGACAAGGCAATATTGAAAAAATATATATACCTAATTTATATATTTAATGATATATTGAGGAATTTTAAGATTTTTTTCCCTACTCTACTCTACAAAGCAACTGACATGTCGAGTTCATTTCATTTATTTTTTTTTCAAAGTACATTTATAATAATTATTTATTGATAATATAGTAATTCTTTTTATTAAAAATATTTTAGAGTTTTCAACTTTTGGTAGAGTAGATGAATGGCTATCATGTGAAGATTTATAATGTTATGCATTTGATTATAAACCAAAAATACCTTAATATTTTGATATTTTAATTTTCAAATAATAAACGTCTCTCTGTCATCACCTCAAAATATTTATTTTTAAGTAAGAGAGTGTGTCTTCATGTATGACAATAATATAACTCTGAGAAAAAATATTTATTCGGAATACATAAAAATATTATTGTAAAAACATTTCTCTAACCATTACAAAATTTGTTGATATTATAAAAACCTGGATTAATTTACTTTTATTTGTTGAACATTGAACACTTGATTTTTTTTAAAACCTGAAGAAATAATGGGTTGGAAGAATTAGGCAGTTGAAATTGTGCTCTTAGCCCCCAACTCAATACAAAAGACAGTGCATATTAACATTAAGGTTTGTTTTTCAAGGTAACGGAAAAAATTAATTGAAAAACCTCAGAGTTAGGAAAATAATAATGTCTAAATGTATTTTTTTTTGAAAATCTAAATTCAAATTCCTTATCGAATCTTTTACCATTTTTGTGAATTATTATTTTTATTTTTTTTAGGCTAGATAAAATATGGATGTTTCTCCATTTCTGTTTTTGGCCTCTCAGGTTTAACAGAAATATTGTGTTTTCCCCATAGATGTGGAGATATATGAAATTTTATGACAGCAATGGATATCAACAAAGGAGCCAAACAACGTTGTTATAAATCTGTGCCTTGGACACTGCTGCTGCTGCTGCCTTGGAATGGCTAACTTGGATTCTGTTTACTTGTACCAAGCCCTAAATCAAAAATAGAAGATCATCGATTTGCTTACCTTGAATTACGAATTAGAAATGGAGATTTCTAAAAAGAAGATATTGGAATGGTCTCCTTCTCTCATCCACTACGTGTCGGTGACACATGTTATTTGGCAAGGGCAGTGCTACTTAAAAACCATGAAAGAAGAAGTCGGTTCTTAAATATGCAAAAGGATCATGCAGGAAGTTGCCAAAACGAGCCAATCTGCCTGAATCTTTGGGGAAAAAAGGATGGAAGTCGCTTCCTGACATTGGCGAATAGAGACAGTTCACCAGAAACCTCCTATTTGATATCAACTATCTCCCCTCTCGCGGAGATAGAAAAATGAAACGAATGGCTATCGAAGAAAATATTTTAAAGCTCAAAGTTGATGAAAGTGTGTGAGAAACAAGTGAATCCAATTTCCCTATCATAATTCCTTACTCTTCTATTGCTGAAGTAAGGAATGAATCACTGTCCTTTCCCAAAAATATCACAAAGGTGGAGGAATAAGAAGATCCTAATTCGCCATTCCAAACTTAGAATGTTCCTAGCACATTTTCGAGTGCATCTTATTTTTGTGCATTCCCATTATTTTGATTATGTGATTTCGAAAACGCTAGAGTAATAAATATTTGTCAAGTATTACCATCTTAGTTAGTATTTTATTATTTTTTAAATTTTACTAGGAAATTAGTTGTGGCTTAATCATATATTACAAGGATACTTATATTTTCAGAATGAAATTCTATGCTTGAGACCAGTTCATAAGAGAAAAATCAATATATCACTAAACCATTCAGAGGTTCTCGGAAATTTGGAGAGATTTGGAATGGCGGGCACCTGAGTAAACGACCTATGTACACGGATGTTTTAGCGACTTCGGCACACATCAATTCCACTACTCTTCTCTTCTGGCTGCGTTGTCTTTTATATAGCTCGCTTGTTCCTACTCACGAGTTTAAAGGAAAAATTTACAGTTTGGATATAAAAATTTCAGAACTAATTTATTATTACTAAGTTTAATCAAACAATTTGAAAACGTCAATTGGCCCCACTGGCTTGGATGTAGGCGGTTGTGCTTACCTTTTGTTCTACAAAAAATAAGGTTGATTTATCTTTGTTTATTCAATAAAATATAAATAGGAATATAACAATATATATATATATATGTGGCGACTACACTTTGCTTCAGCGAGCCGAACTAAGACGCCCGCGGATTCCGAGGCCGTCTTAGTTCGGCTCGCTGAAGCAAAGTGTATTCGCCAAACTACTCCCTCTCCAGTAGGATCTTTCCAGCGATCCTATGCAATCTTATTGATTGCCAAGTTCGGGTCTTGGGAAAACATCGGTCCTTCTGATGTGAAAGCCGGCTTGAGGCGGTCGATTGACACCCACGTGGATCTCTTTTTAATTTTCAGTTTGTAAATTTTGGGTTTCCTAAAAAGGACTTCATATGGACCGTCGTATGGGGGAGCTAGCGGTGGCAATATCAGGTCCCGACGTAGATAGACATGGGAACATGTCTCGAGTGATTTGGGCACGAAACGTGGCGGTTCCCATGTGGTTTGCTTGGTGCAGGTTTCAGAGATGCCAGAGGGTGGGGGGGCCGTTACGATGTCCGCGACGTAAGTAAGGGTTGGCTGGTCTAGGCTCGTTACCGTTGCTTGGAATTTAGTTTCGTCGCGGGAGATCTCGGCTAGACCGAAAACGGCTTCTAGCTGGCTTATCCACAGTTCAACGTTGTTGGGCCAAAATGGTGGCATCTCTGAAACCCAATTTGTAGGATGGTTGTTGCGTGAAGTGTTGGTGTGGCTTGTGGAAAGGCTGCTGATAAAATTATAATTAAAATTAAAATTAATTTATTTAAAGCAAGAAATTATAAAGAGAAAAGAAGCAACGGTTGAAATAACGGCCGTCGGCTTTTAGCCTTCTTGTTTACCGCGTCAGTGGCCAGAGTCTCTGATGGCGCCCCGCGCGCATGCGTAGTCAGGTTGACGCCCGCGGATGCCGAGGCCGTCTTAGTTCGGCTCGCTGAAGCAAAGTGTAGTCGCCACATATATATATCTACTTATATATTTGCCTTATTCTGTCTGTCTGTCTGTCTGTCTGAAGCTCACGGATAGAATGCGCGCCCATTGGCCGCCAGCAAACACGTGACCTCCCTGCCCGCCCCCCCTCTAGACAACCCTGTTATCAGCTGTGTGTTACATCCACCTGTCTATAGCGGTCACCCTAGGCAACCCTGTTATCAGCTGTGTGATACATCCACCTGTCTATACAGACCACCCTGTCTATAGCGACCACCCTAGACAACCCTGTTATCAGCTGTGTGATACATCCACCTGTCTATACAGACCACCCTGTCTATAGCGTTCACCCTAGACAACCCTGTTATCAGCTGTGTGATACATCCACCTGTCTATACAGACCACCCTGTCTATAGCGACCACCCTAGACAACCCTGTTTTCAGCTGTGTGATACATCCACCTGTCTATACAGACCACCCTGTCTATAGCTGTCACTTTCGGCAACCCTGTTATCATCAGTGTGATACATCCACCTGTCTATACAGACCACCCTGTCTATAGCGGTCACTTTCGGCAACCCTGTTATCAGCTGTGTGATACATCCACCTGTCTAAACAGACCACCCTGTCTATAGCGACCACTCTAGACAACCCTGTTATCAGCTGTGTGATACATCCACCTGTCTATACAGACCACCCTGTCTATAGCGACCACCCTAGACAACCCTGTTATCAGCTGTGTGATACATCCACCTGTCTATAAAGACCACCCTGTCTATAGCGACCACCCTAGACAACCCTGTTATCAGCTGTGTGATACATCCACCTGTCTATACAGGCCACCCTGTCATAGCGGTCACCCTAGGCAACCCTGTTATCAGCTGAGTGATACATCCACCTGTCTAAACAGACCACCCTGTCTAACAGACCACCCTGTCATAGCGGTCACCCTAGGCAACCTGTTATCAGCTGTGTGATACATCCACCTGTCTATACAGACCACCCTGTCATAGCGGTCACCCTAGGCAACCCTGTTATCAGCTGAGTGATACATCCACCTGTCTATACAGACCACCCTGTCATAGCGGTCACCCTAGGCAACCCTGTTATCAGCTGTGTGATACATCCACCTGTCTATACAGACCACCCTGTCATAACGGTCACCCTAGGCAACCCTGTTATCAGCTGAGTGATACATCCACCTGTCTATACAGACCACCCTGCCATAGCGGTCACCCTAGGCAACCCTGTTATCAGCTGAGTGATACATCCACCTGTTTATACAGACCACCCTGTCATAGCGGTCACCCTAGGCGACCCTGTTATCAGCTGAGTGATACATCCACCTGTCTATACAGACCACCCTGTCATAGCGGTCACCCTAGGCAACCCTGTTATCAGCTGTGTGATACATCCACCTGTTTATACAGACCACCCTGTCATAGCGGTCACCCTAGGCGACCCTGTTATCAGCTGAGTGATACATCCACCTGTCTATACAGACCACCCTGTCATAGCGGTCACCCTAGGCAACCCTGTTATCTGCTGTGTGATACATCCACCTGTATATACAGACCACCCTGTCATAGTGGTCACCCTAGGCAACCCTGTTATCAGCTGTGTGATACATCCACCTGTCTATACAGACCACCCTGTCATAGCGGTCACCCTAGGCAACCCTGTTATCAGCTGAGTGATACATCCACCTGTCTATACAGACCACCCTGTCATAGCGGTCACCCTAGGCAACCCTGTTATCAGCTGAGTGATACATCCACCTGTCTATAAAGACCACCCTGTCTATAGCGACCACCCTAGACAACCCTGTTATCAGCTGTGTGATACATCCACCTGTCTATACAGACCACCCTGTCTACAGCGGTCACTTTAGGCAACCCTGTTATCATCAGTGTGTTACATTCACCTGTCTATACAGACCACCCTGTCTATAGCGACCACCCACCTGTCTATACAGACCACCCTGTCTATAGCGGTCACTTTAGGCAACCCTGTTATCATCAGTGTGTTACATTCACCTGTCTATACAGACCACCCTGTCATAGCGGTCACCCTAGGCGACCCTGTTATCAGCTGTGTGATACATCCACCTGTCTATACAGACCACCCTGTCTATAGCGGTCACTTTAGGCAACCCTGTTATCAGTAGTGTGATACATACACCTGTCTATACAGACCACCCTGCCTATAGCGACCACTCTACAGCTGTGTGATACATCCACCTGTCTATACAGACCACCCTGTCTATAGCGGTCACTCTAGGCAACCCTATTATCAGCTGTGTGATACATCCACCTGTCTATACAGACCACCCTGTCTATAGCGGCCACCCAAGACAACGTTTTTGAAATATATTCGCACTCGGGTAAACCCCGGGCGTTGCCCGGGCCTTTCGTCTAGTATCCTTATAAAACAAAAGGACCCAAAAGCGCGAATGTTTATTTTATACATAAAACGAACTTCTACTGTCCTTACTGCGATGAAAAAATATATTGGGAGGGCTTGGCTCATCAGTGGCGAACCCTCCCAGCGGTTTCGCCAATTTAATCCACCAGACCGCCTCTCAGAGCTCTAATACTGTATTGGACCATTCTGCTTTTATATGCTACACTGAAGGATGGAATCTTAGAAATGGCCTTCAAGTAAACTATGGACATAAGCTTATAGGACAGTAGAATTACATTCAAATATTTGCTTCGAGCAATGCTCTTCAGCAAACTATAAAGACAAGGCCATAAGGAATAAATTAACACAAAGCAATAACGCGCCATCTATACATATAAAACAAAAGGACCCAAAAGCGCGAATGTATATGTATATGAAATCCAAAATCGAGGTTTGTTATCGCCTTGCGCAAAATCTACAGAATCAATCATTATGAAATTTTGCCTGTAGGTAGCTGAAGATTTTGTTTAATATATAGGCTATTCAAAAATTTAAAAAGATTAATGTTATTATTTTTAAAATTTAAAACCAAAAAGCATTATTTCCAGGCTCCTACCGCTTGGCGCAGCACTGGTCGCGACGATAAATGAATTCGATTGGTTAATAATTTTACTCGTAGTTTTTTTACATGATGAATGTTAGTTTGTTTACACGATGAATGTTTTTGAAAGGTAAGATTATCCAAACACCGTGAAACTTTAAGAAATTATTTACTATACTACTGGGAAGGTTTTTGGTTCGAATTTGTTTTGAAATGAATATTCGTTGCAATTTCATTTGCAAATTTACTACTTTCACTCGCAAGCAGCGCCTCTCGCGGTATCTGGTAAAATTACATTTATAAATTGTAAAAATGCTAAAATGTGTTCCAAGTATAATAAATTTAATATTTAATTTGAGAATTTAGTAATATAATATTCCAATGACGTTTTAAAAACTTGACATTTCAATATTAATATACACTGGTGTCCAAAAAATAAGAAACTTTTATTTTTTAATGATATGTTTTAAAATATACAACGCTAAAAGCTAAAAAGTAATTTAATTAGGTATTTTGTGTCGTAGAATTTATTTATCGCAACCATTCGATTCGGTAAAATTGAAAATATGCAAATTTTTGCTTGTCTTTATAAGTGTGCTATTTGGCGTGTCGTTTACCCCATCTAAGAATTGTCCTATTATAATTTTATTTAATCCTTAGTTAATTGAGAGTTTACGAAAAATTTTAGCAGATGATTTAAAATGGAGAGCTTTTGGAAGAATGGAGGCAGGGCAATCACAAGTTGGAGTAGCAAAATGGCTAAATGTGAATAAATCTTTGGTCAGCAAAATATGGAAACAGTTCATTGAGACAGGAACCATCAAAAGAAAAGAAGGTTCTGGTGGGAAAAGAAAAACAGCTACCTCTGAGAAGACCGTTATCTGGTCATAACTGCCAAGCCCATAGGGAGATGACAGCTATTCAACTCTCTAATGAACTCTCAAGTGCTACTGGAACGAGAATTTCAAAACAAACTGTTTTCCGAAGGCTTCACGAAGGTGCTCTTTATGCGAACGACCATTGGTCTGTATCCCTTTAACCTCTGCTCACAGGAGAGCCCGCTTGAAATAAGTGCTTGGAACATCACGCCTGGACTCATGATCAGTGGGCCAATGTTCTCTTCAGTGATGAGTCAAGATTTAGTTTAAACACAGATTCTCGACGAGTTTTCATTTGGAGGGAGCTTGGAACCCGCTAACATCCCAGTAACATCAGCGAAATAGACAGTTTTAGAGGGGCAGTCTCTTAGTCTGGGCTGGCATCAGTTCTAGCAGACGCACACTACTCCACATTTTTTTCTGGGGGCACTTTAACTGCCCAAAGGTAAAGGGAAGAGATCCTTGAGCCCTATCTTAGACCTTATAGAGATCAACTTGGTCACAATTTAATTTTAATGGACGATAATGCTCGTCCGCATAGGGCTAGGCTAGTCAATGAATATCTCCAGAGTGAGAATATTCGAAGGATGGATTGGCCAAGCCAGATCTCCGGACCTGAATCCAATCGAGAATGTGTGGGATGCTCTAGGGAGGCGTATTGGAGCTCGTCACCCCTCTCCCAGAACCCTCGTTGAGCTAAGAACTGCTCTATTGAAGGAGTGGGGTTTACTACCCCTGGACCTCCTCCAAAGCCTGGTAAACAGTATGAGGGCTCGCTGTGAGACCTTAATAGCTGTTAGAGGTGATCATACTCCCTATTGATATCTTATTTCTTTAAGATCTGGAACCTTAGCTTTGGGTATGTTGGTAATAATTTGCATATTTCATAATTTCAAATATATTTTTTTTATTTTCATATAGCTAGTCAAATTCTCCATAGTTTAAATTATTTGTATACTAAATTTTATATTTGTTAATAAATTAGCTTTTGAGAAATTTCAATATTGGTTAAGTTTATTATTTTTTAGACACCAGTGTATATATTTAAAAAATATATCTTATTTAAAATTCAATAAAGGTTTTTAAAAAAATTACGTGTTTCAAAAATTTATTTAAACGCATATAACAATATTTGTATACGTTTATAAATCTATATATAGGTGGATTGGATGTTTTATAGAATCATTTCAACAAATGTTCGTTAAGCAAACTTTTAGTAGAGTAAAACCCGGGCGAAGCCGGGAACATACATCGTATATATATATATGTATATATATATATATGGAATGTAAATAATAAAGTTTATATCAAATAAAATTTTAAATCTTAAATATAATTTAAATTAAGTTGATATTATAGAGTGAGTTAAGATGGATTTATATATTGATATAACTATATATAAAACTTTTAATAATAGTAATATTTATATATAAAAAGGAAAAATTCTATTAGATTAGCAAGCTAAATCTAAATTAATTATATAAGATAAAAGTTGATAATTATTTTTGTGTTTAAGTTAGATGAGATTAAAAAGTTGTTTATATGTATTATTTTTATATCTTATTTAGGAGAGAAAAATGTAATAAAAGTAATTATATGTTAGAATAATATGTTTTTATTTTAGATAGAAAAAAATTGAAAAATAAAAAGAAAATTTAACAAGAAAAGAAGATTTAACAACGTAACGTCTTTTAGCATCGGCTTTTACCCGTTATTTAGACATACTCTTAAAATAAATAGGAATAAAGAAGAGATTTATAATGATTATATATTTATTTTTCAGTAAAAGAGAGGAAAGAGAAAAAGAAAGAACCATACACTTCTATTTCAAACAGGTAGAGAATTGAAAGGGTGTTAGTATTTTTTTTTTAGTTAATTAATAGTTTTTGTAATTTTTTATATAATTTTTTTTTTCCTATATAATTTTTTTTTCCTAAGAGTAAGAATAATATGATATAATGTTTTTGCCTAGTTAAGGATAGATAAACATATTTTAAATCTTTGCCTATTAGAAATTATTTTTTGGAACCCTAATGGTAGACCAGGACATTACACAAAAGGAGATTGGAAAATCTATTGGAGAGAGAAATCTGTGGTACCAGGGCTCTTCAGATGAAAATACCACTTCCATTTCACCCTTACTTCATTATGGGTTGATTTCTCTTCGACCATTAAACTGTATATTTAAATTAATATTAGATAACATAGAAGGAGGTTGTTTACTTACTTATTCAAAGTGGCGTCTGCCGCTCCCTAGAGACAGCGCAAATGTGTGGATGTAACATCTGTCTGCCAGGGACCCGCCAAAATTGTTCTAAAAGTAACCTTCCCTCTTTTTGGAAATCTTATTTTTAAAATTGTTTGAAGTTAGAAAAGCTGTCAGAAAAGAATCATTAGAAATTTTAAAGATTGTTAAAATATGTATAAAAATTTTGTTTCCATTGATATAAGTTACATTTTTATTAAAATTATAAATAAATTGAATAATAAAACATTTATTATGCTTCAAATTCATTTATATTTGTTTTCCAGTTCCCTCCCACAGTAACTGGAGATCAAATTAAATGAATTTAATGCTTTATAATCGTTATCATATAATTAATATATTTAAAGTCATAGGAAATATATTCAGTAATTCTATCATTTGTTTTAGTGTAAGAGTAGAATATAAGTTGTTGGTTAGATTAATTGGAGAAGTTTGAAGTTTCAAATTTATAATTATATTTATTATTGCTTAGGTATTTGTGTATTGACAGCCTATTGTAAAACTTTACTGTTTTGTATTTAAAACCATTTTGTTTAAATACTCTTTATTAAGATTTTTAATGTCTTTAATAAAGTTTGTTTTAATGTTGTTGATTCTATAAAATCTTAAAAATTGACCAAAATATATGCCTTTGCAGCAATTTGATGATATGTTGGAATTGACATTACAGAATTTAATAATTTTAAAATTATAACAATTTCTTTTGTCATATGTTCCAATTGACTTGTTTGCAAGGTTTATATTTAAGTCTAAAAGTTAACCTCCTTGTTATTAGTTATCTTTTCATTATTTTTAAGTTTCAAATATTTAGGGTATATTTTGTAAATGACATTATTGAATTGTGGGTTATTCAAGATAATGATGTCGTCTACATAGCGGAACATATGCCAATTTAATCATTCTGTAGGAAGAACTCTCTTTCATACCAAAAAAGTAATAAGTTGGCAAGTAGAGGACTGGATGAAGTTCCCATTGGAACACCTTTAGATTGAATGTATATTTTGTTTTTAAAATTAATATAATTAAAGTTTAAGAAGGTTTCAAGTAATGTTTTTGCTGTTTTGTTATCTAATTTAAATGTTTTGTATTTGTTGTGAATGATTTGAATATGGAATGTTTTATCATTAATAAATTCATTTATTAAGCTGTGTATTTTATTATTAAGGTCTTCTAAACGTATGATAGAGTAAAGATCTTCAAAATCAAATGTATGAACTGTATTCATCTTTTGTAGGTTATTTGATAGGAAGTTAATGATTTTTTATTAGAATCTATGAATTTATAATTATGTTTGTTAGTTATTTTTTTATTATGAATTGAAGTGTTGAAGCTAGTCTTAAATCTATGTTTTTTATGACTGAGTTTATTCCTGATGTGATTGTTCTAAATGAGATTGGTGTTTTATGTAATTTAGGAATAATATAAAATTTCGGTATGTTTGTGTTTTTGTTGTAATTAATGATTTTTAGTGTGTTTTCTACATTTTTAATATCTTTTTTGATTTTAGTTTCAGTTGTTTTTATGAAAGTGTATTTATTGTTGTTATTAATTTCATTTTTTAGAAGGTCATGATATAAGTTTTTACATATAATAGATAAATTATTTGAACATTTATCTATTGGACATATGATAAAATCTTTTTGTAAGTTTTCAAAATTGTCTTTTAAGGAATTAATTTCCGATTCATTAGGGTTTGTGTATTTTAGTGTGTTGTTATAATAGTTTTTTTATTTCTTTACTTAATTTATATTTCCATTCTAGGAAAGTAAATTCAGGAATTCTGTGTTTTATACTAGTTTTATTAATGAAAATATCGATGTCTTTTAATATAGATTTAATTGTATTATTGAAATTGTGTTTGATCTGAGGTATATATTTATATCCTCTATTTAAAATGTTTTGGAGTTTTGGTTCCAAAAAAGAATAATCGCTAGTTAAAATATGTCCTGTGAATTTATATTTATCTAGAACATTGTGGCAATTACATTTAGATTTTTTAAAATTTGTTAGATTATTAATAAACGGGTTATAATTGCATAATATACTGCCTATATTCTTGTTATATTTCCAGGTAGTTTTAAAATTTAAACCTTTTATAGGAAATAAACTGTTAATAGATTGGTCATTAAATATATAATTAAATTTGAAATGATCAAATAATTTGTTATTGAATTTAATAATAATGTTAATTTGGTTATTCTTTTGTTTAATTTTTCTGTATTTGAAGATGTCGTTTGTGATATCTGTTAATCTATTAGAAAGATTGTGAATTTTAATGTGTTCTACAAGTTTTATAAGTTTGCTATTATTTAATTTGAATAATGTTTTAATAAAATTTTCAATGAAATTTTTTGTGTACATTTTGTTTGTGTCTAATGAGTTATTATAGTTTATGAAGCCTAATTTGTTGGTAGTTTACCTCTGGTTTTGACTGAGTTATTATTAGAGTTATGTTTTTTGTATTTATTACTAATTTCATAGATCGATATTTCAGATGGTTGTGGTGTGTATGTGTGGTTAAGTTCGTCGTTAAGTCCATAAGGGTATAAAGTGTTGTGTTGATAAATGTAATTGTTTTCTAATAATAATCGTTGTTTTTTGTCTTGACAAATGTCAAGTATTTCTATCATGTAATTGTTAAAGGTATGTATTTTATATTGTGTTGTTTCATGTATGTGTTACCAATTGATTTTTTGGAGTGGTTTCTATGTAAATTTATTCTTATGTTTAAAGGATTGCAAGTTTGTCCGATATATGAAAGTTGACAAGTTTGGCAAGTTAATTTATAAATAGTGTTTTCTATCTTACAACTAGGTATTTGAAATGTGTCATGGTTCTTGAAAGTTGGGCAAGTTTGACATTTCTTATTTAGACAATTTTTAGCGAGTTTAGAGAACATAGAAGGGGTGCTAACCCAAAAATGTTTGTAGTTTTTTTTAAAGTTTTTTAGTTTGTTATTCTTTAAAACGTTTTTTTTTTATATTAAAAATTATTTGTTATAGATGTTAGTTGAAATAATTAATAATTTGTTTGATAATAAATATAGATTGTTGTATGTATATCTGTAGTAATTGTAAGAATAACTAATAAAAAACATCTTTAAACTGACTAAAACACTGAGAAAAAAAAATTCTGTGAGTATTATGTGATTATAATTACTTTTATATTTTAATATTTCCTTTAGGATATAAATTATACCTTTTGGATATGTAAATAACAGAGTTTGTCTATTAAAAATTGAAATCTTAAATATAACTTAAAATAAGTTATTATCATAGAGCAAGCTCGTATGAATTTATATGAAATGTAAATAATAAAGTTTATCAAATAAAATTTTAAATCTTAAATATAATTTAAATTAAGTTGATATTATAGAGTAAGTTAAGATGGATTTATATATTGATATAACTATATATAAAACTTTTAATAATAGTAATATTTATATATAAAAAGGAAAAATTCTATTAGATTAGCAATCTAAATCTAAATTAATTATATAAGATAAAAGTTAATAATTATTTTTGTGTTTAAGTTAGATGAGATTAAAAAGTTGTTTATATGTATTATTTTTATATCCTATTTAGGAGAGAAAAATGTAATAAAAGTAATTATATGTTAGAATAATATGTTTTTATTTTAGATAGACTCGTTTAGATTTTACGTTGTTAAATCTTCTTTTCTTGTTAAATTTTCTTTTTATTTTTCAATTTTTTTTTTCTATCTAAAATAAAAACATATTATTCTAACATATAATTACTTTTATTACATTTTTCTCTCCTAAATAAGATATAAAAATAATACATATAAACAACTTTTTTATCTCATCTAACTTAAACACAAAAATAATTATCAACTTTTATCTTATATAATTAATTTAGATTTAGCTTGCTAATCTAATAGAATTTTTCCTTTTTATATATAAATATTACTATTATTAAAAGTTTTATATATAGTTATATCAATATATAAAGCCATCTTAACTCACTCTATAATATCAACTTAATTTAAATTATATTTAAGATTTAAAATTTTATTTGATAAACTTTATTATTTACATTTCATATAATTTCATACGAGCTTGCTCTATGATAATAACTTATTTTAAGTTATATTTAAGATTTCAATTTTTAATAGACAAACTCTGTTATTTACATTTCCAAAAGGTATAATTTATATCTTAAAGGAAAGATTAAAATATAAAAGTAATTATAATCACATAATACTCACAGAATTTTTTTTTCTCAGTGTTTTAGTCAGTTTAAAGATGTTTTTTATTAGTTATTCTTACAATTACTACAGATATACATACAACAATCTATATTTATTATCAAACAAATTATTAATTATTTCAACTAACATCTATAACAAATAATTTTTAATATAAAAAAAAAACGTTTTAAAGAATAACAAACTAAAAAACTTAAAAAAAAACTACAAACATTTTTGGGTTAGCACCCCTTCTATGTTCTCTAAACTCGCTAAAAATTGTCTAAATAAGAAATGTCAAACTTGCCCAACTTTCAAGAACCATGACACATTTCAAACACCTAGTTGTAAGATAGAAAACACTATTTATAAATTAACTTGCCAAACTTGTCAACTTTCATATATAGGACAAACTTGCAATCCTTTAAACATAAGAATAAATTTACATAGAAACCACTCCAAAAAATCAATTGGTAACACATACATGAAACAACACAATATATAAAATACATACCTTTAACAATTACATGATAGAAATACTTGACATTTGTCAAGACAAATAACAACGATTATTATTAGAAAACAATTACATTTATCAACACAACACTTTATACCCTTATGGACTTAACGACGAACTTAACCACACATACACACCACAACCATCTGAAATATCAATATATGAAATTAGTAATAAATACAAAAAAACATAACTCTAATAATAACTCAGTCAAAACCAGAGGTAAAACTACCAACAAATTAAGCTTCATAAACTTTAATAACTTATTAGACACAAACAAAATGTACACAAAATATTTCATTGAAAATTTTATTAAAACATTATTCAAATTAAATAATAGCAAACTTATAAAACTTGTAGAACACATTAAAATTCACAATATTTCTAATAGATTAACAGATATCACAAACGACATCTTCAAATACAGAAAATTTAAACAAAAGAATAACCAAATTAACATTATTATTAAATTCAATAACAAATTATTTGATCATTTCAAATTTAATTATATATTTAATGACCAATCTATTAACAGTTTATTTCCTATAAAAGGTTTAAATTTTAAAACTACCTGGAAATATAACAAGAATATAGGCAGTATATTATGCAATTATAACCCGTTTATTAATAATCTAACAAATTTTAAAAAATCTAAATGTAATTGCCACAATGTTCTAGATAAATATAAATTCACAGGACATATTTTAACTAGCGATTATTCTTTTTTGGAACCAAAACTCCAAAACATTTTAAATAGAGGATATAAATATATACCTCAGATCAAACACAATTTCAATAACACAATTAAATCTATATTAAAAGACATCGATATTTTCATTAATAAAACTAGTATAAAACACAGAATTCCTGAATTTACTTTCCTAGAATGGAAATATAAATTAAGTAAAGAAATAAAAAACTATTATAACAACACACTAAAATACACAAACCCTAATGAATCGGAAATTAATTCCTTAAAAGACAATTTTGAAAACTTACAAAAAGATTTTATCATATGTCCAATAGATAAATGTTCAAATAATTTATCTATTATATGTAAAAACCTATATCATGACCTTCTAAAAAATGAAATTAATAACAACAATAAATACACTTTCATAAAAACAACTGAAACTAAAATAAAAAAATATATTAAAAATGTAGAAAACACACTAAAAATCATTAATTACAACAAAAACACAAACATACCGAAATTTTATATTATTCCCAAATTACATAAAACACCAATCTCATTTAGAACAATCACATCAGGAATAAACTCAGTCATAAAAAAACATAGATTTAAGACTAGCTTCAACACTTCAATTCATAATAAATAAAATAACTAACAAACATAATTATAAATTCATAGATTCTAATAAAAAAATCATTAACTTCCTAACAAATAACCTACAAAAGATGAATACAGTTCATACATTTGATTTTGAAGATCTTTACTCTAACATACGTTTAGAAGACCTTAATAATAAAATACACATCTTAATAAATGAATTCATTAATGATAAAACATTCCATATTCAAATCATTCACAACAAATACAAAACATTTAAATTAGATAACAAAACAGCAAAAACATTAAACCTTCTTAAACTTTAATTATATTAATTTTAAAAACAAAATATACATTCAATCTAAAGGTGTTCCAATGGGAACTTCATCCAGTCCTCTACTTGCCAACTTATTACTTTTTTGGTCTGAAAGAGAGTTCTTCCTACAGAATGATGTAAATTGGCATATGTTCCGCTATGTAGACGACATCATTATCTTGAATAACCCACAATTCAATAATGTCATTTACAAAATATACCCTAAATATTTGAAACTTAAAAATAATGAAAAGATAAATAATAACAAGGAGGTTAACTTTTTAGACTTAAATATAAACCTTGCAAACAAGTCAATTGGAACATATGACAAAAGAAATTGTTATAATTTTAAAATTATTAAATTCTGTAATGTCAATTCCAACATATCATCAAATTGCTGCAAAGGCATATATTTTGGTCAATTTTTAAGATTTTATAGAATCAACAACATTAAAACAAACTTTATTAAAGACATTAAAAATCTTAATAAAGAGTATTTAAACAAAATGGTTTTAAATACAAAACAGTAAAGTTTTACAATAGGCTGTCAATACACAAATACCTAAGCAATAATAAATATAATTATAAATTTGAAACTTCAAACTTCTCCAATTAATCTAACCAACAACTTATATTCTACTCTTACACTAAAACAAATGATAGAATTACTGAATATATTTCCTATGTATTTAAATATATTAATTATATGATAACGATTATAAAGCATTAAATTCATTTAATTTGATCTCCAGTTACTGTGGGAGGGAACTGGAAAACAAATATAAATGAATTTGAAGCATAATAAATGTTTTATTATTCAATTTATTTATAATTTTAATAAAAATGTAACTTATATCAATGGAAACAAAATTTTGATACATATTTTCACAATTTTTAAAATTTCTAATGATTCTTTTCTGACAGCTTTTCTAACTTCAAACAATTTTAAAAATAAGATTTCCAAGAAAAGGGAAGGTTACTTTTAGAACAATGTCGGCGGGTCCCTGGCAGACAGATGTTACATCCACACATGTGCGCTGTCTCTAGGGAGCGGCAGACGCCACTTTGAATAAGTAAGTAAACAACCTCCTTCTATGTTACCTAATATTAATTTAAATATACAGTTTAATGGTCGAAGAGAAATCAATCCATAATGAAGTAAGGGTGAAATGGAAGTGGTATTTTCATCTGAAGAGCCCTGGTACCACAGATTTCTCTCTCCAATAGATTTTCCAATCTCCTTTTGTGTAATGTCCTGGTCTACCATTAGGGTTCCAAAAAATAATTTCTAATAGGCAAAGATTTAAAATATGTTTATCTATCCTTAACTAGGCAAAAACATTATATCATATTATTCTTACTCTTAGGAAAAAAAAATTATATAGGAAAAAAAAAATTATATAAAAAATTACAAAAACTATTAATTAACTAAAAAAAAAATACTAACACCCTTTCAATTCTCTACCTGTTTGAAATAAAAGTGTATGGTTCTTTCTTTATCTCTTTCCTTTCTTTTACTAAAAAATAAATATATAATCATTATAAATCTCTTCTTTATTCCTATTTATTTTAAGAGTATGTCTAAATGACGGGTAAAAGCCGATGCTAAAAGACGTTACGTTGTTAAATCTTCTTTTCTTGTTAAATTTTCTTTTTATTTTTCAATTTTTTTTCTATCTAAAATAAAAAAAATATTATTCTAACATATAATTACTTTTATTACATTTTTCACCCCTAAATAAGATATAAAAATAATACATATAAACAACTTTTTAATCTCATCTAACTTAAACACAAAAATAATTATCAACTTTTATCTTATATATATATATATATATATATAACTAATCTCGCTGAAATTTGAACAGGACAGAGAGTTGAATCTGGAATAGTTTTTGTCGCACTTTTAACCAAGAAAAACAAAATTTACCAAGTACTGAGCAACAATATTTTTTAGGCAGAATAAATTATAACAATATTGCTGTATCATGCTTGATTGACATAAACAAATTCTTTAGGGGAATATTCACTAGAGCAGATCACGGGCGAACCCAGATAATAATTTCTAGTAGGCAGGAACAAAATTTTACCAGCGAAACATTCACTCGAGCAGAAGACACACGAAGTCAGGTCATCTCTATATATAAAATATCGTTATATAGCCTTTTGGCAAAGATTATGTAGTATATCTGTAGTTAATAAAAGGTGAATGGTGATGTAAAATGGAGTGGTTCACCAGTCGCGATCGCGCTATTCGAGTATAATGCAAAAGAGCCCAAGTTGTATAAAATATAACTTTTTATTTGCCTATTTGCAATATCTCGATCCCAACAGGCCTTATTTACATATATACATTCAAGTTTTAACTTCTTCTGCTTTGACTTTAACTCTTTTGGTTCTTCAATTCCCAGCTTTATCCTCTTGAACTTGTTAGAGTTTTTAAACTTCTTTGAGTTCTTTAACTTCCTTTGAGTACTTTAACTTCTTTGAGTTCTGAACTTCTTTGAGTTCTGAACTTCTTTGAGTTCTTTATTTTCCTTTGAGTTCTTTAACTTCCTTTGAGTTATTCAACTTCCTTTGAGTTCTTTAACTTCTTTGAGTTCTTCAACTGCCTGTCTTCCTTTGAGCAGGGGTATTCGATCTCCTAGGCTCTAATATCTTCTGAGCACAAGTATTCGATCTCCTAGGCTCTAATATCTTCTGAGCAAGAGTATTCGATATCCTAGGCTCTAATATCTTCTGAGCGCGAGTATTCGATCTCCTAGGCTCTATATTATCTTCTGAGCACGAGTATTCGATCTCCTAGGCTCTAATATCTTCTGAGCACGAGTATTCTATCTCCTAGGCTCTAATATCTTCTGAGCACGAGTATTCGATCTCCTAGGCTCTATATTATCTTCTGAGCACGAGTATTCGATCTCCTAGGCTCTAATATCTTCTGAGCACGAGTATTCTATCTCCTAGGCTCTAATATCTTCTGAGCATGAGTATTCGATCTCCTAGGCTATAATATCTTCTGAGCACGAGTATTCGATCTCCTAGGCTCTATATTATCTTCTGAGCACGAGTATTCGATCTCCTAGGCTCTAATATGTTCTGAGCCCGAGTATTCGATCTCCTAGGCTCTATATTATCTTCTGAGCACGAGTATTCGATCTCCTAGGCTCTAATATCTTCTGAGCACGAGTATTCTATCTTCTAGGCTCTAATTTCTTCTGAGCACGAGTATTCGATCTCCTAGGCTATAATATCTTCTGAGCACGAGTATTCGATCTCCTAGGCTCTATATTATCTTCTGAGCACGAGTATTCGATCTCCTAGGCTCTAATATCTTCTGAGAACGAGTATTCGATCTCCTAGGCTCTAATATCTTCTGAGCACGAGTATTCGATATCCTAGGCTCTATATTATCTTCTGAGCACGAGTATTCGATCTCCTAGGCTCTATATTATCTTCTGAGCACGAGAATTCGATCTCATAGGCTCTAATATCTTCTGAGAACGAGTATTCGATCTCCTAGGCTCTAATATCTTCTGAGCACGAGTATTCGATATCCTAGGCTCTATATTATCTTCTGAGCACGAGTATTCGATCTCCTAGGCTCTATATTATCTTCTGAGCACGAGAATTCGATCTCCTAGGCTATAATATCTTCTGAGCACGAGTATTAGATCTCCTAGGCTCTAATATCTTCTGAGCACGAGTATTCGATCTCAAAGGCACTAATATCTTCTTAGACGTTAAAAACATGGCGAAGGAAGACGAGTTTCTTTTATTGGTGCATTAGAGCAAGCTTTCGGGCAAAAGCCCTTCAACAGGCAAGATAAAAAACGACACTATGCCTCTATGCTTTTTTATCTTGCCTGTTGAAGGGCTTTTGCCCGAAAGCTTGCTCTAATGCATCAATAAAAGAAACTCGTCTTCCTTCGCCATGTTTTCAACGTCTAAATTCAATCCAGGAAGAATTCTTTATCCATATTTCTAATATCTTCTGAGCACGAGTATTCGATCTCCAAGGCTATAACATCTTCTGAGCACGAGTATTCGATCTCCTAGGCTCTAATATCTTCTGAGCACGAGTATTCGATCTCATAGGCTCTAATATATTCTGAGCACGAGTATTCGATCTCCTTGGCTATAATATCTTCTGAGCACGAGTATTCGATCTCCTAGGCTCTAATATCTTCTGAGCACGAGTATTCGATCTTCTAGGCTCTAATATCTTCTGAGCACGAATATTTGATCTCCTTGGCTCTAATATCTTTCACAACCAGATTCTTATCAATCCCCTGCTAATCTCACACCCCGATTTAATACCTTCTCTCCCTCGCCTCGCGCTCGCGCGGTCTTTTATAGTCGAAAAGGTCAGGTGGACGGACTCTGTAGCGCACTCTGTGGCGCATCCCGTGATGCACGCCATCTAGTGTCGTTTTCCTGAATCATTTCCAACATATTTCCACCTTTTTGTATGGGAATACAAAAACAAAACAAAAAAAGTAATAAATCCCAATCAGGAAAGATCACTCCACATATATCTGGGTATCCCTATTAAATTAATGAATCTAATCTGATCACACCAAATTTGAAACTCACGAGCCACACTTTCTGGCTATGGTGTATCACATCCCACTTTTAAATCCCACCTTCTTGAGCTCATTTTCGCCCTTTCCATAATCTCGGTGGCAGACCTTAGAAACTCTTCGACCTCTTGTTTTGTTTCCAGAGAGGCAGATATTTTATTTATATTTATAACTTTTCAAATATCTAGTCAGTAGAGAGAGTGGATATGTTTGCTCGAAAAATATATTTTATATATTACTAGCGGACCCGCCCGGCTTCGCCCGGGTTTTACCCGAGTGAATGTTTGTCTAACGAACATTTGTTAAAACAATTCTCTTTAAACTTATAAAACGTACTCGGCTTCGCCCGGGGTTTCACCCGAGTAAAGGTTTGTCTAGCGAACATTTGTTAAAACAATTCTCTAAAAACTTATTAAAAAATAAAAAAGATATATTTTGATAATTTGAAACTCGTAAATTTGAATCTCTCGATAAAGTGAACATTTTTTCCCGGTCCCTGTGTGCCTTGTCATCCTGAATTTTGTCTTTCCTAATTTTCTACATTAGAAAATCATAGTTTTATCTAGTGAACATTTTTTCCCGGTCCCTTGATAAATACTCGATAAGTTGAATAAAATCAATATTAATTGGTTCCCTCGGTAATTGGAAGTTAAAGGAATAGTATCTTCGCCTTGGAATTGTATCATTATTCTTGTCGCAAATAAATTGCCGTGTCATCCTGAGATAATTCACGGCGATTGGATGTATGGTTTTTGAATCTATAGAGTACAGACAGAGAGACATTCAATTTTATATATATAAGATAATATAAAAGAGTTTTAAAAATTGTAAAAAAAAAAAAAATGCATCGGCCGGGAATCGAACCCGGGCCGCCCGCGTGGCAGGCGAACATTCTACCACTGAACCACCGATGCTTAAAAAAATGGCCATATTTAGGTATTCATTCCATTCCGGATTAGTCCGCGTAAAAAAAAGTTCTTCAAATGAAAAAAAAAGAAATAGCCAAAAATACTAATCAAAATGCAGCCGAATATTTTCCTCAGGTTTATAAAAAGCGACATGCAAAATATGGTACCAATTGGTTCAGTAGTTTTTGAGTTTATCGCGAAACAGACAGACAGACAGAAATTGACTTTTATATATATATATATATAGATTTACTCTTCATTGTTGGCTTTTTTACTTACATTCATTCTTCATTGTTGGCTTTTTATATTACATTCACTCTTCATTGTTGGCTTTTTATCTTACATTCACTCTGTTGGCTTTTTATATTACATTTACTCTTCATTGTTGGCTTTTTATCTTACATTCACTCTTCATTGTTGGCTTTTTATATTATATTTACTCTTCATTGTTGGCTTTTTATCGTACATTCATTCTTCATTGTTGGCTTTTTATATTACATTCACTCTTCATTGTTGGCTTTTTATCTTACATTCATTCTTCATTGTTGGCTTTTTATCTTACATTCATTCTTCATTGTTGGCTTTTTATATTACATTCACTCTTCATTGTTGGCTTTTTATCTTACATTTACTCTTCATTGTTGGCTTTTTATCTTACATTCACTCTTCATTGTTGGCTTTTTATATTATATTTACTCTTCTTTGTTGGCTTTTTATCTTACATTCATTCTTCATTGTTGGCTTTTTATATTACTATACTCTTCATTGTTGGCTTTTTATCTTACATTCACTCTTCATTGTTGGCTTTTTATCTTACATTCATTCTTCATTGTTGGCTTTTTATATTACATTCACTCTTCATTGTTGGCTTTTTATATCATATAGAAAATCATAGTTTTATCTAGTGAACATTTTTTCCCGTGTCACATTGCCGTGTCATCCTGAGATAATCTTACTTTTGATAAATAATATTTAAGATAACAAACTTAGTGATAAGAAAACTTGTTATCATCGTCACAATGGGGGCGCTGCTTGCGAGTTAAATCTACAAATCTGCAAATAACTCTAAGGATATTCAAGATATTCATGAAATTATTTTTCTAAAACCTTCCCGGTGATATACCTAATAATATCCCAAAATTTCACAGCGATTGGATGTATGGTTTTTGAATCTATAGAGTACAAACAAACAGACAGACAAACAGACAGACAGACATTCAATTTTATATATATAGATATAAAATATAATTTAACGAATATTATTATCATAATATTCCATGTGTTTTGGAATATTATTATCAATAATATTCGTTAGGCAAACTTTCACTCGGATAAAACCCGGGCGAAGCCGGGTACACATCCGCTAGTATATATATGGTAATTTAAAACAACAACCTTATATTGTATAATACTTATAACAAGATTTTCATGTTGTATAATAGAAAAACATCTGTAAATAGTTATACGCATGATTGGCATGTTTCATTACATCACCCTATGTAATGTACTTTGTACAAACTGAGGATAAATAAATAAAACTCGGTAATAGATTAAGAGTTGAGCTAAAGCAAGAGATTGAGATGTAAGTCTAACAACATCTATAGATAGGAAACTGCCAGGGTGGCGCCAGTGTACAATTTCGCTTCCGATCCACGCTCTTGTTGCATCTGCTGAAATTCAATACTTCCTCTCTCGGCAAATATATATAAGTCCTCCGCCCTTGCCTAAAATATAGTCACTTCACCTCGTCACACACTGGTGCCGCCCTGGCAGTTCCCTATCTTTAGATGTTGTTAGACTTACATCTCAATCTCTTGTTTTACCTCAACTTTTAATCTATTACCGAGTTTTATTTATCCTCAGTTTGTACAAAGTACATTACATAGGGTGATGTAATGAAACATGCCAATAATGCGTATAATTATTTACAGATGTGTTTCTATTATACAACATGAAAATCTTGTTAAAATTATTATACAATATAAGGTTGTTGGTTTAAATTACCATATATATGTAGTATATTTTGAGTTAGATAGTTCACAACCTTCTTTTGATATTTATTATAACCCCATCTCTATATAAAAATATGTATCGAACTTGTAACAATGGAAGTGACAAATAAAACAAAGAAGTAAAGGTAGACTAGACGACGACAAAGGCCAGACGATGAAAACAACCCGGCGCCAGAAAGTGGCGTGATTACAGTAGCCAATCAGGAATCACCACATATGCGGGCGTCCAATATAAAAGGTCCAGAAAAGAGACAAAGTTAGTTGTTTGCAGAGCGACGCCGTTATACGGTTGGTCGGATCTCTCACCCCCCCTTCTATCTGCGTAGGCTCAGGGCATCCGCGACACCCGTGGTTCGACTACCTTCGTCCGTGGTCCACCTCTACTTCTTGGAGCTACCATCTAGACCTGCCTCTGTTCCTTGCTGTCCCCGTGCGGGAATCCCATCACGCACCCACTACCACGACTGCCCAGTACATTCCACATCGGGATTACTACAGAACCCGTTAAAGTCGACAGGATTACTGAGGACAGCAACATGCAGAGGATGACGGAGGCTGGAGACGAATACTTCGCGGATGCCCTCACCAACATGCAGCCCCACTGCGAAGACCTAGTAAGCCGCCTAACAGACGCCACTCGGGGAATAGCCGTGCCTCGTGTGGAGGAAGCCCTCATCTCTCCTTTCGACGGATCCTACGCAGCAAGCAACTTCATCCAACAACTCGATCGGACGAGCGAGGGACCACAAGATGACGCCACCCTGAAAACCCGACTACGTGCGCTACTCAAAGTTGAGCCCCTCTCCCTCTACAACGAACTGAATCTGGCCTCTCTGCCATACAGTCAAGCAAAACAAACTCTCATAGACCTCTACCCCGGAAAATCCGAGGTCACTTTCACCAAATTTTTAACTTTTAAATTAACTAATCAGATCCAATTAGGAGAATATTACCGTCAAAAAATAACTGTGGGATTACAACTGGGCCTAACCAATCCCATCATAGTAGAGGCATTAACAGAAGGCCTCCAGGCCAGTGATCAGCGCCTCATGAGGGCCATAGCCCCTAAAACCCTGACCGAATGGTACTCTACCATGACTAGAATAAAAGGGACCAGTTCACTCCCTTCTCCATCCGAACCATTTCAAGGTGTTACCCACACCAGCGCCTTTCACCGTGATACCGGAACTCCTTCTAGGGGAAGGAACTACAATCCTTTTTCAACAAACAATACTCCAAGATACCCTTCTGGTGCCAGGAGACCACCCTCACCATGTAAATACTGCCAAGGTGATCACTGGAACAGTGAATGTTCCATGAACAGGCGACCCTACAGGCAGCAGGCCTACCACGGCCAACCTACGGCGCATTATTTCCCACCGGAACAAAATGGCGCCCACAACCTTCCCGTGCCGGCCCCCAGGTCTTCTCGCACCCCACAAAACTCCAATTTTCGTCCCTAAACTATCCAATATTCTATGTAAACCTAAAATTTTTAATAATTTTTATTGCCCATTCCTCTTAGACACAGGAGCATCTATTAACATAATTAATTTAAATATTTTTAACCATCTTAGTAAAAACTTATCTAATACTCAAAATTATATCCATGTCATATATTAATCAATTCCATATCTACTCAAATAAATTCGATAGGATATACATTTTTGACCACTACCATAAGAAAAATTACAAAATCAATTAGATTTAATATAATAGATAATTTATTACCTTTTGGTATACTATCATTATATTCCATTAGTCAATTTTGTTTGACCTTAAATTTATATAATCATTCTATTTATCAATGTGATGCTCCTTTGTCTGAGAAATGGTACCATATAACCTATGTAACCCCATGTAATAACGGAGAGAGTAACCAGAATCCGCCCAATATGGGTCATTTAAAAAACATGCCTAACTCACATTCTCCATTGTTGCAAGGGGAAAATGTCCATCCTATACCATGTCCCATTACCTTGAACAAGACCTCTACCAATTGTGACAAAAAGGCACTCAGCCAAACTTTAGTTCATTTTCCCCATTTATATTTATTACCCCCACTCTATCCCTCTGAACATCAATGTAAAATTTTCAATGATTCTTGTAATTTATGTGTTAGGAATGATATCCCATTAACTTTTATGAATATTATTAAGAATTAATCAAATATTTTTTCTACTAACAAATATAACATCCCAAAATTGAAAATTCCCCCTATCAATATTAGGACTAATTCAGATAAAATAATTGCGCTCAGACCGTATCGTACATCTCTTTCAGATCAACGTGAAATACAAGAACAAGTAGGGAAAATGCTAGAATATGATATTATAGAACCTTCTTTCTCCCCCTATTCATCCCCCGTTACTTTAGTTATCAAAAAGGATAAAACAAAACGATTTTTTGTAGACTACCGCCGCCTGAATGGAATAATTTTCCCCGATGTTCACCCCCTTCCGCTCATAGAGAATATCTTAGATAAATTAGCCAACGCCAAAATTTACTCCCGCGCCGATTTTTCATCAGCATACTGTCCCATCGAAATAAGTCCCCCTGATTGAAATTTATTATCTTTTGTCACGTTAGAGGGTCAGTATAATTTCAAAAGATTACCATACGGGATTAAAATAGGACCCCAGGTGTACGAGCGAGCAGTCAGTCAGATATTGCAAAGAAATAGGTTAGGTTTTATAGCACATCATTTCGACGATTTCATTATCTTTTCAAATTCCATAGAAGAACATTTAGATCACTTACAGCAATTTTTTGATATGTGTAATAGGGAAAATTTTAGATTAAATTATAATAAGTGTGACTTCTTTAAAACTACAGTAGAATTTTTAGGCTATACCATATCATCAGGCACATACACTCCATTAGTAAAAATTTAGATGTAATTAATGCCATTAAGGTCCCCACTAACGTTAAATCCCTCCAATCATTCTTAGGCTCCATTAATGTATATAATAAATTTATAAAAGATCACGCCCGCATTAGGAACCCCCTCAATAACCTACTTAAGAAAGATACCCCATGGCATTGAGATGCAGAATGCCAACATTCATTTGACACTCTAAAGGAATGTCTCATCACAAAACCGGTACTACACCTCTTTAAAGAAGGATTACCCTGTCAGCTATTCTGTGATGCCTCACTTCAGGGAATAGCTGGCATATTAAAACAACAACATCCAGACGGCACCCTACAGCCCGTGCAATATTACAGCAGAGCAATCCGACCACACGAGAAAAATTATATCATCACAGAGTTGAAATGCCTTGCTGTGATAGATAGTGTGGAAAAATTCCTCATCTATCTCGCAGGTGTAAGGTTCACAATTTTTACGGACCACCATGCATTACAATGGTTAAAAACCATAAAAAAACCCAACGAGTAGACTTTTTAGGTGGAGCTTAAAGATGTCCGCATACGAATACGATATAAAATATATAAAAGGTAAAACGCAGTACGAGGCAGACCTACTGTCCCGCAATCCTTTATGTGGTTTTCTCACGACCATTCAAATAATAGAAAAGCAACCCCAATTGCCTCCATCTAGACTTATCAAAACGAATATAGATCGCCTCCATACAATCAAACGTAAAGGTATTGTCAAGATTATAGTTTCCCCTTCCTTACAACATACGCTAATTAATAAAGTATTTTTAGAATATAACCATCCTGGTGTATCCCAAATGATTAGGCTCATCTCCACACAGTATACTTGGTGTGGAATGACCAAATCTATAGTTAAGTATAATAGGTCCTGTCCCACATGCCAACTTATAAAGAAACCGAAGGGTCCATTATATGGTAGATTAGAACGCCCCCTATAGCTTTACATTCCTACGATATGTTATCTATAGACACTATTTCAGGTTTTTCTAAATACGGTAATTCTAAGTCATACTTACACGTAATTGTAGATCACCTAAGTCGGTATACATGGACCTTCCCCAGTAAGTCAATTAATATAATCACATACATTCAGTGTCTCAAAAAGGTATTGCAGTGTGGCCGCCCAAAACGCCTTCTTTCGGATCGGGCACCTGCATTTACTTCCCCAAAGTTCAGGAGATTCTTTATAAAGAACGGGATACAGCCTCTACTAACCACTGCAAATAACCCTCAAGCTAACGGTTTATGCGAGCGTCTTAACGCGACACTCACCGGGAAGCTGAGGTTACTGAACTTAGAGAATACAGGAACCTCCTGGGCTAAGTTAATTAAGATAGTAACTAATAAATATAACGATACCCCCCATACGATAACTGGATTTCCCCCCGTATTTTTAATGTATAATATAATCCCCTCAGACTTAAATAACCACATAAACCCTATCGCAATATAATAGAAAGTAGAAAACTAGCAATACAACGTACAAATGACAGGCACGACAAAGAGAAAATTAAATATGATAGCAAACATAAAAATCCACACTTTGATACAGGAGATTTAGTATTAGTAAAGGCGTATCATCATCCAAATAACGGTAAGTTAGTACCCTACTTTACAGGTCAATATAAAATTACTGAAATAATTTCTGATAATGTCGTACGTATAAATAGACCCAATAGGATTACAGGTAATGATAGCGATACTGTACATGTAAATAAATTACAATATTATAACAAAGAGGTCCTTTATATTTCACCACCCAAATAATATATATATATATATATATATATAGAACCCCTAAAAATAAATAGAATAATAGATCCTTTCCGACATTTAGATCCCAACTTGTTTAGTCCAATAGAAAAAAGTATAGCTCATCGATTTTCTGAACCATTTAATCATTTGTCCCCCAACTATTCTCATAAAATTAGCGAAATCTAGGTCCTGAAAGTCTGACAAACAAGCCATGTTACATAAATAGCTATCATATTACCGTCCTTCCAAAACAAAACACGACACCCGCCGCCGCGATGTTCGGTTTGCTTATACAAGGCTGCACATGCTCGAATTTCTCGCGCCACTTTAGCGCCTAATCGTGTCACCTGTTCAAACACATATTTTTATTTCCCACTTTTCTAGATTGTTCACATTAATTTTAATTCCTCTCGCATATCCCATATTCCATTAACACATTTCGCATGATCATAACACATTTATTTATACACTAGTTAATTAATTAATCCCTTTTATAGCAAATCTTATTTTTATAATGTTATCAATCCTATACATGAGACCAAAGGAGACGCCATATTGGCCTCCTAAAAGGACAATTAAATCCCCAAAATGGCGCCCATCGCCACGACAATATTCCAATCTTCAACACTCTTGCCTGTCAATAATTCAATTATAGGGCTTTTGGGTACAATTTAATACGAACATACAATACATTACCGGCTCCCTTGTTAGGAATAAAAAAGGCTCTAACTTTTCTTTTTCTTTTTTGTCAAATTTGTCGCCTCTCATTTCCCCATATGTAACGTAAT
This sequence comes from Cordylochernes scorpioides, assembly GCA_030710605.1. NCBI lineage: Eukaryota > Metazoa > Arthropoda > Arachnida > Pseudoscorpiones > Chernetidae > Cordylochernes > Cordylochernes scorpioides. The sequence continues at coordinate 201,113,929 of CP092864.1, read as the reverse complement.
GTTACATGGAGAAAAGATCTGTTAAGTAAATATTTTAAATGATGTTCCCCAAACGTAACAAGCCGGCGTTTGGGTAGGCTCACCTAGAAATTTTGCAGACCAACTGCATAAAACGCTCTGCAATCTTTTTAGCGCCTAAGACATGCACTACATACTACATGTACCTAAAGTCCTATCTTCCACTACAATGACATCTTTTTAGGGAACAAGATCGCTCCCCGTCTGGTCTCACATAATATAATCGGGAAGATCTGGCAAAGACCAACTTCTCAGACCGGACCAAAGCGACATAGGGCCACATTGCCTCCCCGTAGGCCAAACTAGAAAGACATCAATAATCTTGCACCTACACCTAGACATTGTGTGAAATATGTTCCTTTTTTTTTCAGGAACGAATATATATATATATATATTTTTAACTTTTCTCTCATTTATTGTAAATATGCTTACAGTTTACCTAGTTCTGTGGTGTTGGACTTTGTTTTTTAACTTATAGATGTAGATTAAACATTTCAATATTAATCGATAATATCATTTTGTTTATTAACCATCAACATTAATGCCATCAATTACCAATCAACCCTTTATATATTACTACCTTTAATATTATTTATTTTTTTTTTCATCACATGTTTAGACTTAGAATTTTACAACTTCAACTATTTTAGGCACCATTTTAAAAAACCTACACCTAACAATATTTATAATATTTCTTAAACAGATAAAACATTTATCATTTTATTTTTCTTAATAGATTTTCAAAATGTTATTTTTGACGCTTCCCTTACAACCTCTAACTCTATCCCATGAACCTTTCCTCCCAACTTTTTACATCCATCAAGAGATTATTGTTCGTCAGCCATTTTCTTTTTTTTAATTGAATAAACTAACTAGAAGACCCTTCCTCGCTATACTCATTCCCAATAGTGAACTCAGGGGACCCAGTTAGATTTTATTTTTTTTTCTCTCATCGTCCGGCTCATCATTTTTTTCATTTTTCAACTTTTTCTTTTCACCACACAAGTCGGACACAATCAAAATTGACAGCAATAAATCTCTTACACCCACCTCTCATTTTCCGCATCCTTCAAACCTCCAAACTTCCAAGGGATTCCAGTTCGCCGAACATTTTTGTTTTTTTTTTCATTGATTAATCCGACTGGAACAATCCTTCCTCGCTATACCCATTCCCAATAGTGAGTTAAGGATATCCAGCGCGATCTTTTTATTTTCTTTTTGCCATCGCCCGACTCATCATATCAATTCACCATTTTTTCAACTTTTCACTTTTTTTTCATAATTCAACCGGGCACAATCATTATGGACAACAGGGATCCCTCTTACCTCTACCTCTCCCTTTTACCTCCATCAATCTTCCCACCTCTTTTCACTGTCTGAACTAATGATGCAGACGGAATATCTTGGGCCTTCTGTTAATAAAAACAATGCCTCACTTAAACAAGTTCGCATTGCATTGCAGAATGCTTGGGATACTACTTTGCAGAAACATGCTCAGATACCCCCTTTCCCCTTTTCAACCTTAGCGTCACATTATACATTCAGTCAATAAACTAACTTCATTTTTTTTCCTCTCATCTTTCATGCAATAAGATATTATTTTCCTTGTACGATTCATTTTACCATATTGACCATTTTGTATTATATAGTTTCTCTTAATCTTTTATCATTCATTTTGTGCGTTTTTATTTTTATAACCTTGATTTTTTTTTCATTGATACACCACCATTACAACATCTTTCTCTTTTTAACTTGTAGATTAATAATAATTTTAACTAATTTGTATACAAAAATTATTTCTTTTATTTTTTTATAATAGGTTTGTTAGGTCATCATTCATTACATGTCATTCCCCCAACCAAACCTTCATCACCGGGGGCACATTCTGTAGTATATTTTGAGTTAGATAGTTCACAACCTTCTTCTGATATTTATTATAACCCCATCTCTATATAAAAATATGTATCAAACTTGTAACAATGGAAGTGACAAATAAAACAAAGAAGTAAAGGTAGACTAGACGACGACAAAGGCCAGACGATGAAAACAACCCGGCGCCAGAAAGTGGCGTGATTACAGTAGCCAATCAGGAATCACCACATATGCGGGCGTCCGATATAAAAGGCCCAGAAAAGAGACAAAGTTAGTTGTTTGCAGAGCGACGCCGTTATACGGTTGGTCGGATCTCTCACCCCCCCTTCTATCCGCGTAGGCTTAGGGCATCCGCGACACCCGTGGTTCGACTACCTTCGTCCGTGGTCTAGCTCTACTTCTTGGAGCTACCATCTAGACCTGCCTCTGTTCCTTGCTGTCCCCGTGCGGGAATCCCATCACGCACCCACTACCACGACTGCCCAGTACATTCCACATCGGGATTACTACATATATATATATAATGGCTCTACAGAAATATAACATGTAGAGAAAGAATTTAAACAAATGTCTTTACAGAAAGATACCATATGAAGAAAGAATGATCCAAAATTTCTCCACAGAAAGATCTCAAGTAAAGAAAGAAAGACACAAATGTCTCTACAGAAAGATACCATATGAAGAAAGAATGATCCAAAATTTCTCCACAGAAAGATCTCAAGTAAAGAAAGAAAGACACAAATGTCTCTACAGAAAGATCTCATGCAGATAAAGAATGCACACAAATGTCTCTACAGAAATATCCATGTAGAAAAAGAATCTGCCCTGCAGTGTAATTTGGGTGTTGAAGTTCTCTTGTCCCCAGCGATCGATTGTAAATAAATTTAAACATACATTATTTTCTATAAAATATTTTAATTATTCATACACATACAAAGAAAATATAAAAAATATTTTGAAAATCTCAAAAAAATCGTATTAATAATTAAGACATACACAAACCATAGTCTAGTCCCAACTCTCACTCGGGGTATTTAAATCATTATAGATCAATTTAGCTCCACAGTCATCCTTGCTGTCATATCCACGGAGAACATAAACACAGAAAGAGATATTTAGATGGAAAGAGCACCTTAATTAACCTATTTTACCTACTCTACTGACAAAAAAAACAACTAACACCACTAGAAAGAACAAATTTCAAAAACGTGTTAAACTTAACACCATATAATGATAGAAATAGAGTTTGAAACTTATATCTAACCAATATACTCTGGTAGATTGTCACATAGCATTAATATTAGGAAAAGTTCTGTTTCGTCTAAATATATTTCATATCTATATTTATGTAACTGATACATATTTAAACTCTTTCCTGGAAATATTAAATATAACTTCCTATTTAACCCCCCGCCCTCCTATTTTCGTAATATATATATTTAATATATTTTTAATTCTCTATTTTTAGGGCAAAATTCTGGCTAGTTACCAATATCTATATATCTCTATTTCTGTATTTTAAGCTTCAGAGCTTAACAGAAATATGGCCTTTTGTCAAAAGGCGTTGGGGATATATGATCTTTTGAAGAAAGCAAACTTTTCCAACAATGGAGATCATCTCTTTGTTATTAATCTTTCAGTAAACGATTATCAGTTTAATCTGCTCTCTTGAATATGGACGCGCTTTCAAAAATATTTTGCGGATGCTTTAAGCCACGAAAACCAAAGATGAAGATGATTGATTTAGAGACATTCAATGAGGATATAGAAATGGAAATATGGGACCAAGAAAGAATACAATTAATATCCTGTCCCCACCCTTTTCGCCCTAGCGATTTATGCTATTTGGCAAGGATTGTGCCAGCAAAGAAACGTTGGAAAGGAAGACGGCCGCACAATTCCATGCCTGTGCATTTTGCACTAAATCAGGAAATGGAGCCAATTTCCTTAAAACTTTGGGAAAAGAAAGACGGAGGTATTTTTCTGACTTTGGGGAAAAATACAGTGATCCTCCAAGTCTCCCCATTGAAATAAACTATATCCTCGCCCGTGGAGAGAAAAAAGAGAAACGAATGGCCATAAGAGAAATTTATTTCCAGGCAAAATACAATAAGTCGGGAAAAACTGAATCCCAAATATCAATAATCATTCCACCTCCCGACAATGCGCTATCAAGTCTTAACCTTCGACTTTTCTATTGAATCTCACCGAAGATGTTGAAGTTCAAGGGCCCAATCGGCCATCCTCAGTCCTGGATGATCACTGCGCTTATTCGTCGGCGGGCAGTCGCTGCGCCTATCCGGTCATTTAGGTCAATGATATCATTTTGTTCCGCAGTAATCGATTAAAAGTAAAATAAGAATTTTAATGTTTTTTTTTTAATATATATTCAGCACACTCCAGAACTGTATATCTTCATCGGTTGTGTGAATTCCATCTTCTATATTTTTTATAAACCTTTATAATCGGTACTTAGTCTTTAATACTCACCTATATATATGGCCTATTCTTTCCTTCTCCTTTTTTATTCGATAATCATGAATTCGTTTTTATGCACCTTTATATTTAAATATATGTGGCAATATAGTGATAATAATAATGTGGGGAAATAGAAATAATCACACCACAAATTGGTAGAGGAATTTGGAAGGCAATCGGAGAGAGAGAGGGAGAGCGAGGGGGCTGCCACCGCTGAGCGGCCGTTCGTGTCGCACACAACCACCCAACTGTCTACAAGGTCCCGAGGTGTTAAGTGACGGACCCCAGGAGCCCCTTGGAATGTCCTGATGTCTAAAGTGACACCCTTTAGCTGCCCATCTCTCTCTGGGTTGACTGTAGGTTTGTTTTATTATTCCAGGAAGAGTATATATTATGACATATGGCCCCCGTTGAAAAAGGCTGAACATGGTTTGAGTATACTTAAAGCTGGAGAAGCCAGGAATAGAGAAAATAATTTTACAGTTGAAATTAATTAAGGTTATGGTGACATAGTTTTATGTAAATAAAATATTGTATAGTACACAAGTAAATATTAATTACAAGCAATTTTACAACACCGGAGAGGTTGATATTTAAGGGAATTCTTTATAATATCAAAGTTATAAAAGGCTATATACAACAACATCTAATGTATTATAAGGGAAATGCTATGGAGGAGTGTGAACAACGAGAAGGGGAGTCACATACACATGATGAAATTCTGAAGGTCATTAAGACTGGGGAACTCTACACTTTAAGATATTTTTCAGGCGGACATGGCAAGGGGAAACTTGGCATGGGCTTTCTATGCTATAGGTGTAGAGTACGAGAAATGAGGTTGAGGTTGGAAATTGTGTGAGCTCAGGACTGAGGTAAATATAGAACTACATAAAATGTTATAATTTTGGCGAACAGAGCGAGGGGAAACTTGCTTTGGGCCATTCTACCTTATCTATGCAGTTACTTGTGTAGCGAGTCCGAGGGGAAAAGTCCCGTGTGTAGGTGAGGAAGTCGAATGGACTTATATTTTATTTGCGAAGATAAAATAGTTCGAGATGCAAAGGTAGGATATAGGCGGACAGAGCGAGGGGAAACTTGCTTTGGGCCTTTCTACCTTATCTATGCAGTTACTTGTGTAGCGAGTCCGAGGGAAAAGTCCCGTGTGTAGGTGAGGAAGTCGAATGGACTTATATTTAATTTGCGAAGATGAAATAGTTCGAGATGCAAAGGTAGAATATAGGCGGACAGAGCGAGGGGAAACTTGCTTTGGGCCTTTCTATCCTAATTATTCAGATACTACTGGGTTCGTAAAGTCTCGTTGTCAGGTTAGTAATTGGTAAAGATTTCAGGGGATAAGAGGTTCAAATATATTTGATCATCTTGATTGTAAGTGTAGTCATGTTGCTTTCGTGAGTTAATAGCCGTTTTAGTATGGATTAGAGTGTGAGTGAAGTGTTTATATGGGAAATTGAAAGTATTTTTGGGTTGGTCTCGATCATTTACGGGCGTTGAAATAAATTGTTCGTTTTCCGTATAGTGTTTTAATTTGTTGACATGAATTGTATCTGTCTCACAACTTAGAGGTCGGTTGGAGCGGTTGATCCGTACGATTTGAGGGGAAATTATCTCCAGTATTTCATAAGGTCCTGAGAAGAAAGGTGCCAGTTTACCGGTGTCTGGATGGTGGTATGTTTTTGCCAAAACGAGATCGCCTACTTCAAAATCGGAAGCTCTATGTGTTTGGTCGAATCTCGCTTTGTCGCGTAAGTGTCGTTCGTGTGTCCTTTGATAGGCCAATTCTCTGGCGTCGTCGATTTTTGGGTAGTTTTGTACATGCTCGGATAGTTGTAGCGGGAAACTACCTAACAAGAGGTATGACGGTGGAAACCCGGTCATAGAATGTGGGGTATGGTTATAAGCCTGAAGGACCTGAGGTAGTAGTTTCGTCCAGTCCGTCTTAGGTTGTTGGAGGCACAACATTTTATGTTTTCCAGTAATCGTGGCGTTTTAGTCGTTCACTTAATCCGTTGGCCTGAGGGTTGTAGCTTGTCGTGAGAATTTGGCCAATGTTATGTCTAATCAAAAATCTACGAAATTTCGGAGAGGTGAAGGCAGGATCTCTATCCGTCAAAAGTCGTTTAGGAGAACCAAACTGCATCACCTTTTTAATCACTTGGGTATAGGTGACCACGATGGAAATGCCCACGCGTACCGTGTGGCATGGTCCACTACGACATGTAAGAAGGTCTGAGAATTTCCATATTTCGCGAATCCAGAAATAGTATCTAGTGACACTAGTTCGTAAGCAGAACCGCTAGGGGGAGTTATTCCAATTCTCCGTAGATAGGTGGTCCTATTGGTGGTTTGACTAATTGGCATACTGAACAGGCTCTTACATGTGTCCTGATGTCATTTGTCATGCCGTCCCAATAGTATTGGGCTGCGATCAGTCTGGTCATCTGCGAAATGCCGGGGTGATTGAAATCGCGATGGGCTCGTTGTAGTAGGGTGCCACGGAGTGATGGTGGAACAATTATTTTAGTGACACCCCGTCGTGTGATGGTCATAAGGTCCTTGTCATTGAGGATATACCTAGTGTCCCTCCGTAATTCGCCCTGATGATCTTTTATTTGACCTGTGGATAGAAATCCGCAGAAAGGGTTAAGGGAGAGTAGGTCCGCCTCGTACTGACGCGAGCCCTTGAGGTATTTGACCTCATAGTCGTAAGCTGAGAGTCGAAGGATCCAACGAAAGAGGAGTCCAGTGGGGTCAATACAATGGTATTGTAAGGCGTGATGATCCGAGTAGATGACAAACCTTGTACCTAGGAGGTACACTCGGAATTTGTCAACGCACTCTACAAAGGCTAAGCACTCCAGTTCAGATATAGTGTAATTACGCTCATAGGAACGCAAGGCGCGACTGTAATATTCTACAGGGTAGATGTTACCGTCAGGATGTACTTGTTTGAGTACATCTGCGATATGCCCTGCGTGGAAGCGTCGCAATAGACCTGGCATGGGAGCCCTTCTTGAAATAGATGTAACACAGGTTGTGTTGAGAGGTGTTTCTTCAATTTATCAAAGGCTTGTTGACAATTCGGGCTCCAAAGCCATTTGGCGTTCTTTTTTAGTAATTGATTTAAGGGGTGGCGAAGTCTAGCATATTCTGGGATGAATATATGATATACGTTGACGGCCCCTAAAATGATTGTAGAGTTTTAATGTTGATTGGGGTTCTAATAGCGTTGATGATTTCGGTATTTTTAATATTAGGTGTGTAAGTCCCTGCGGTGATGTGGTAGCCGAGAAAATCTATTTCATTTTGATAAAAATTACATTTTTTAAGGTTAAGCTGGAGATTTTCCTCTAAACAGAATTTAAAGAAAAGTCGAAGGTGTGTAAGGTGTTGTTCTGAGGAGTCAGTAAAAATAACGAAGTCGTCATAATAATGGGCTAAGAAAGAGAGGTGGTGTTTGTGGATCAACTGGGTAATCACACGTTCGAAAATTTGGGGTGCTGATCTGAATCCAAAAGGTAAGCGTTTGAAATTATATTGCCCTTGTTGAGTCACGAAAGAGAGTAGTGGTTGACTCTCCTCCGCGATGGGGATTTGATAGTATGCATTGCTTATGTCAACGGTGCTAAATACTCTGGCTTTCGACAGGTTATTCAGTACCGTTTCTATCAATGGCAAAGGATGCAAATCCGAGGATACTAGTTCATTCACGCGACGGAAGTCAATGCAGAGACGCATGGTGTTATCGCGTTTGCGAACGAGTGTCACAGGGGAGGAATATGGGCTAGAGGAGGGGGTGATTATGTCATGTTTTAGAAGTTGAGATACCTGGACCTGAATTTCCTTCTGGTAGGCATAGGGAGTTCGGTATGGTCGGAGGGAAATAACCTTATCGGAAATAATTTTGAGCTTCACAGGGGTTATGTTGAGTGGTAATACATTGAATTTATTGATAGGGAAAATATCTTTAAAAGAATACAATAATTGCTGCTAAGGGATAGGCAGTTCTGGGCGTTGTTCGATAAATCCTTTAATCATTAATTATCTAGAGGGGCATGGGCTGGTAGGAAGGTTATTAAGGTTGTAAGGGTGAGAGGGGCATTCAGGGGAAGGTTGATAAATAATACTAAGGGTTGTTTGTAAGCAAGGCTCACGTGGAGGTTGAAAATCGTCAACGCCTAAGTTAACCGAGTGAATTATGGGTCGTTTAGGGTTAGAAGTTATTATTCGCGAGCCGTGCTTACACGGAAGGTCACATACAAAATGGTACAAATGTTTAGGTACTGGAACACTATTTTGAAGTATCAATTGATTATGAAAATATATTGTTAATCTTAAGAATTGCATAACATGAATAGATAGAATACCAAGTTAAAGGGGTGAATTTAAAATATAAAATGTTTCATTAAAATTAAAATTATTAAATTGTATTGGTAAGGTAACTAATCCAATTGGTTTAGCATGACTAGATATAGTACGGATAATAACATCATTGTTAATAGGGGTGGAACAACTGAAACTATTAAAATTTTTAATATATTCAAATTGATTTAAACTAATTATGGAAACATTAGCTCCAGAGTCAACTAGGAATGGCATCTTCAAAGAAAGAATGATAGGGGTTAAAACAATTGCACTTACAGGCGTATGCTGGTTTAGGGTGCAGGTAGGTTCATTGAGCTTCGGAGGAGTTCTGCTGCCGAATTTGGCATTACTTGGTTTCTCCCGAGCTCGTCGTTGCTGCGGTCTCGTAGACACTTGCAGGCCGAGTCGATCTTTGGTGTTGCTCGACGTTGTGGACCGCAGGTGTAAAAGTCCGAAATGTCCGCTGGTAGGGCCCTCGCTGCTGACACTGTGCGTGCCAGTGGATATGGTGGGATCCTGTCCACGGTGGTGGAAGTTGCTCTGCTCTGTAGCGGTAATCGTTGTTGGGCAGCTTTAGTGCTGGTTTTATCCCCTTCGTAGGTCAGCTGTTGGGCTAAGCACAACCATTCTTCTGGTTCCGAGGGTTGTGCCATCTTTAAAAGGTTGCCATGGTTACGTGGCACACCGTTGGATAGTGCTTGCCCGATGGCACTCTTAGGGAGGTTATCTCCAATCGTATTCGGACCTTGTTCTTGTAGTAGGTCTCGATCTCGGCCATCGATGTGCATTTAAGCTCATTGAAATCTTGAAGAGTGAAGATAGGGCGTCGAGGATAGACGGCGCAGAGTGACTCCTTGACCTCTTCATAAGTCTTATTGAGTAGAGCTAAGTCTTGTGCAATTTTGCGAGGTTCGCCTCTGAGTGATGATAGAGCCTTTCGAGCTTGGCGTGCTGGCTCTAAGTTGTGGAAGTTCGGCTGAGATTCAAGTTGTGAGAAGAAGTGTGCGGCAGTTTCATCTCCGTCGTAGGTGATTGCTTCTTAGGCTCACAGTTTAAAAGTTGGTCGAGACAGAGGGTGAGAGTTCGAAGCGAAGCGGCTACAGTAGAGTTGGTCGTTGAGTCTTGTGGGCCTTGGTTGTGGGTTTGTCCGATCATCGTGGTATTGCTTCTTGTTGGGGGATTTGCTTCTATATGAGGGATTTGCTTCCTGGCCAGGTCTTATCCTGTCGACTTTTTATGTGGAATTATAGTGATAATAATAATGTGGGGAAAGAGAAATAATCACACCACAAATTGGTAGAGGAATTTGGAAGGCAATCCGAGAGAGAGAGGGAGAGCGAGGGGGCTGCCACCGCTGAGCGGCCGTTCGTGTCGCACACAATCACCCAACTGTCTCCAAGGTCCCGAGGTGTTAAGTGACGGACCCCAGGAGCCCCTTGGTATGTCCTGATGTTTAAAGTGACACCCTTTAGCTGCCAATCTCTCTCTGTGTTGACTGTAGGTTTGTTTTATTATTCCAGGAAGAGTATAAATTATGACAAATATATATTTCACATTCTATATTCTCGAGTTTATATAATGGTCCCAAGTATCTCATAATAAGAGTTATAAATAGTTATATATCCCAAAACTACCAAAACCTTTTAACAACAAGTTTCCTTTTATTTTAAAATGCGAGCTCTTTAGCCTTAATCGATTTCTAATATAATCATTTATATTCACGCTGCCCGTGTATATTTGAAATATTCCTTGTAAGGTAGAGTCGAAGGATGCTAACCAGCGTGATCTTGTCTGATAAAGATTCCGGAAGGGGTGCTGCGGAATCTATTGCCAAAATGTCTCCAAATGTCAAATGAATATTCAGCATTCCTGGTTACTTTCATGCTTCTTCCCAACATGTTCCTGATATGCCTATATATCTATAGGTGATGGAAAAGAGACCATCTTGATGGCAACGGAAGAGTTAAAAAATATTGAAGAAAATCCATAGTAACTTGCCTTGTGTGTGGCCGGTAATTATCTTGTTGAAAGGTAACGTGAAAAGAAAAGGAACAAAACAGGTCTTAGAATGTCATCCATCTCCCGTTGTTCTGTAAATGTGCCAGAAAAGACTTCCCATTAACTCCTACAATCAAATAAAATGGAACCTCAGACTATAAAGTCCAGTTGTGGAACTGTATGGCGTTAAGAAGTAAGGCCAGGATCCACACGATTCACAGGACGTTTCCAGACACATATTCAATCGTTCCTGTAAACTGTAATCTGACTAGTTGGTATAAAGTTATGTTAGGTAGGAATCGTATAGGTAAGTGGATCTTAAATAACGACCTAGTAAAACCTTTTTAAAGTTCATTTTAGACACTTGTGTGCGGGTTACACGTTGCATGGAAGATATCGAATTGGGAGCTGCCAAATCCCTTCTGACAATCGCTCTCTTTACCAGTTCTGTTGTGTCCCTTGGTCGACCGCTGCCGTCCTGATGTTTCTTTCTTCAGATATATTCAAAGAAATTTCTAATGATACTCCGCTTGATTTTCTAGTTCATTTTACGGAATTTTGGCTTAGATATTTGGCAGAGAGGTGTTTATATTGAGTTTAAATGTGGGTTGTTGATTATTTATTAATATTATTTATACTTTATTCGTATTTTGAATATTATAATATCCTCTTGAATATGTTTCAAAAATATATTTCATGAATAATTTTTATTTTCTACAGAGATAATTCTGTGTCGAGCTGAAAGGCGGGCATAGTGTTAAACGTGGAATATTTTACGTGCTCTAAATATATATATATTTTTGCTTCATATGAGGAAGCCTCAAATGAAGAGTGACTTGGAATTCCCTAGTACCTTGCGTGTTATCAACTTATCAAAACTTTGTACCAGCTCTCCCAATTATTTAAATTACTATGCTAAATGTTCTTTCATCCTAATATTTTCACTAGACAATCTATTTTATTCACAAAATGAATTATAAACGATGTAAAGCTGCCAAATAATCCATATATATAAAGATATTTTGAGATATTGCCACGTAGAAAATTAGGAAGGATAAACTTCGGAATGGCACAGCACTCTTTTTAAGGCAAGTACAAACGATGAATGATAAACAAAAGATAAGCACTAAGGGAAGTTTACAGAGTAACAAAATAAAAACAAAAAGAATGATACTCTGTTATTAAAATGGTAAATACTTTGCTTGATAGCTCCTTCCCTATGATGGCTGTGACCCACAGCTTGCAATTATTTTAGATAATGACATGGATCTGACGTGCTTCTGCCAAGGATTCCATCGAAGTCTTGGAACATTGTCCTTAGTAACTTTGCGTCAGTTTTCTTTAGGATTGAAGAAGGCTTTGTTCTTCTATCGTCTATAGGGACATCGTCATCTTGGAATGAAGTCATTGCTTTGACACGGCGGTGGAATCATGAAGTCAATCTCGGAAAATGTAGATCACAGCACCCACGGCCTCTAGGTCTTCTCGGCTATCTTCAGTTTGTCTTCCCTAACTTACCCAGCATCTCTACCAAAATGCCACGTGGAAAATAAGGAAATGCTAACTTCTGAATGACACAAAACTTCATTTAAGGCAACAACAAAATATGAATAATAAACAAAGTTAAGCAATGAGGGGAGTTTAGAGAGTAGCAAAATATAAACATAAAAATGTTTCTCTGTTAATAAAATAATAAATAGTTTGCTACAATATACTATATATATTGATAAATATTTCGCACAAATAGTATGGTCGATAATGTTTTTACAAGTTTTCGAATTTTTGGATTCAATATTTAGAAGTATCTAATATTTGCAAAAGGTTCTACTAAAAGTCTGTTCTAATGAGTATACCATTGCAGGTTATTCAAATATATAGAGATTTTCAGTTGCGACGGTGTATTTGAGAAGCTTATGTTTGACAAATATATATGATGAATAGAAATTCCTTTAAAACTTTAATTTTTAAACAAGCGTGTTCAATATTACATAATCGAAAGAATGGGAATGCACAACGATGCGATGCACACGGATTGGTGCTGGGTAAATTCCAGGGTGGAATTGGCGTTTGTAGACCTTATGATTCCTCTACCTTTGTGATATTCAAGAGAGAGGATGGAGTTTCAAACATTATTTCATCAATTGATGGGGGTGGGATTATGATTGGCAAATTAGATCCAAATGCTTACTCCACATATCCATCATATTTTATCTCGAAAACCAATTCCTTAATTGCCATTGTTTTTCTTTTCTTTTCTCCGCGAGCAAGGATATAGTTGATCTCATATGGAAGGCTTGGAGGCGCACTGTTCGCTTTCGCCAATGTCAGAAAGCGACTTCCATTCTTCTTCATCCAGAGTTTTAGACAAATTGTTTCGCCTTGACTAATTCCTGCATTATCTCTTTGCATAATATTATGATTATTTCTCCTTCTTCTTTGTTTTTCAAGTGGCACAACTCTGGCCACATAACATTTGTGGCCGATACGTTGTGGATGGAGGCAGGATATCAGTTCAAAATCTTCTTTATTAGAAACTTCCATTTCTATTTCATCATCGAAGGTATCCAAATCATTCGTCCTCCATTTTTTCTTTGAGTACTTTTTACATCCGCAAATTATCTTTGATAGAAAATCCATATTTCCAATATCGGTGAGTGCAGCAGTGTCTAAGGTAAGCTTTGTAACAAAATGGATTGACTCCTTTGTTGATATCGATTGTTGTCACCGAAGACTATATATATCCAACATCTTTTCAAGGAAGGATCTGCATAGGACCATAAATAGCACCTCCATATTTGAGATCCCGACGACAGCAACAGCTTTGTTGAAATAATTTTTTTCATCAAAGGCGATATATTCCCAATGTCGTCTGAAAAGACCCGATATGTCTGTTGAACCTGAAAAGCTAAAAACATAAATAGAGATATACCCATATTTGATAGAGCTTGGTAGTAAGAATTTTTCTCCAAAATAGAGAATTTTAAATTATAAACAATACGGGTAAATTCAAATAGTAAGTTACATGTATTGAATTTTCGAGAAGAGACATTAAGACATGTATTGTTAAGTGTTTTCATGATATTAATGTTATGTTCCAATTTCTAGCAACCTCTGTGTGGTTAGTTAATCTGTTGACCTTGCTAGGAATTAGTAGCAATTTCGGAACATCTTTCGGTAAATATATAATTACGAGTGACCCGGGCAACGACCCAGGTTTACCCGAAGGACCCGCAGGTGAGAAACTATAGAAGAAGAAATACACTACTTTAAGGACACGAGAGCACATGCACTGTATCACCACATGTGTACCATTTTCAAAGACTCTGCTTAGGATTAAAACTTCTCAGAAGCATAACAATAGCACCAACCTAGAGTTTAACTGGTGTGGATGCATTCCTCTGGGAGTAAGACTATTGAGAAATTCAGTAGGGAGTTATTTTGCTTCTCCGCATTCTAACACTCCAACTGTTAACACTGAGGAAACACTGACTCATGTTTGGTAAGCAATTTCAGGGAAGAAACTATAGACATTGGATTAAAAAAATTATTAATTAAATTGCATTAAATAAAAATTATTAGATTTAAATAAATATTATTAGAGTGAAAAAAAAGAAAAAAATTAACAAATTAGAAAATAAAATTTCGAACAATACAACTATATTGCAGATAAGATAAGATGACCTTATTAAAAAATAAATAAACAAACTGCAATTCGACACTATCGATAATTCGACACTTTCGATAATTCGACCATTTTAAAAATCAAATTTACAAGGTTGATTGTTGTTTAAATACAACTTTACCGGTAAAAAGGTATTACAGAGGCGAAGGCAGCCACTGAAAATGCACGAAATTTATGTATAGAGAAATGGGAAAAATTAGTAAATAAAGAGAAGTCCAAAATCAAAATAATTGATAATAGTGTATTAACAAAATACTAATACAATAAATTCCTTTGAGTTGAGAAACTATAGACATTAGTGAAAAGTTTATACGGAGGGTGTTTCCTTTCAAATGAAACGATTTTCGCGCGCTCGCGTTTTGCACGTGCAGGCATGCTGCACACGACACTGGTTCCAATAGATCTAGAATCTTCTGGAGAATTCATTTTCATCAGGTATCATGATTTTTGCAACATGGGGGGAGAGAGACTAACGCTCCAAGTCGAACAAACAATTCGGACCCTTTCCAAAGAAGGAAACAGTTATAGCGTCATAGTGAAAAAGCTAAAAGCAGAAGGACTAGATGTTGGCAAAGCTACAATATGTAGGGTAGTAAATGGCATCGGAAAGAAAAGGGAAGCTGAATCCAATGGGCAAAAATTTCAAGTCGATCGACCACGTCCGGTGCGGACCCCCGCCACGGTTTCCAAGGTAAAGCGGCTAGCAACTACTGAAAATCCACCAACTCAGCGCCAACTTTCCAGAATGTGTGGAATATCGCTAAAAACGATAAATAACATCATTCACAAAGATTTGGAACTGGATACCCGACGAAAAGGCAAGGTTCACAAGCTCACCCCTTTCCACATGAAAAACCGTGCAACGAATGCCCGGAAGCTCTACGAGGAACACCTGGCCGGTTCCAGATCGGAATATACTGCAACATTGGACGAAACATGGATTTATGTGACGTATTGCAATGGAATCCGGAAGATCTGTTACATCAAAAGAGGCAATCAGGTCCCGGATAATTGGGCTCACCAATGCTCCGAAACTTTCCCTAAAGGTTTCATGGTTGTCGGGGTAATGACTGGCCGTGGAGTCCTTCCGCTCATAAAGGTTTCATCGAAGGTGAAGGTGAACTCAGAATTCTATATAGAATGCGTTCTGAAACCTGTCATCGAACAACTGAAGGACCTTTACCCAGGGGAAATGGACAAAGTGTTCCTTCATCACGACAAAGCCTCTTCCCATACCTCCAACAAAACCCAACAGTTCCTACAAGAAATGAAGGACACCCTAGGCCTAAATTTTATCAGGAACTCGGACATTCCAGTGAAGTCTCCCGACGCCAGCCCACTGGATTTTTACGGGTTCGGTATGTTGAAACAACGGCTCTTCAACCGACGTCCCAAAACTGAGGCCGGACTTTGGAAAGCCGCACAAGAGGAGTGGTCGAATGTTTCGCTCTCCAAAGTCAAGGAAGTGTTCGCAGCTTGGAAAGTCCGATGCAGGGAGATAGCCAAGAAGAAGGGGAAGCACATAGAACACATGAAAAAAATTCACGTTCGAAAAATAAAGTTCTAACGGACGTTTGAAATCGTTTCATTTGAATGGAAACACCCTCTGTATATAAATATATTTAAAATTAAAAAATAATATAAGAAAATAAATCAGAAAAAAGAGATGCCAACTATATTGCAGTGGAGACTACTTATAAAAGGAATTAATCTAAAGGACTCATTAAAAATAAATTTCTATTTTTATTCATACATGGGTTCAACTTTATATGTATTTTGTACAAAGTTCAAACACATGAAAAAGCCGCATAGAGCTGTCCATGCATAAACACAGGCTCTTGTAGGAAGAACCCAAATATTATTTATAGTCATAGCAAAAGCCAACTTTAGTGAAAACTGATGCCTCTTCAGAATGAATGGAAGTCTGAAATCTGAAGGAGCAAAAGATATGGGTCATCTTTACATGTATGCTATCCAATGTTCGCACACTTGAAAAAGCCACTTAAAGTTGTCCGTGCGTAAACACAGGCTCTTGTAGCCAAGGTTTGGCCTTGAGCCTTATTTATAGTCATAGCAAAAGCCAACCTTAGTGAAAACTAACGCCTCTCTAGAATGAAGCGAAGGTTGGTATCCGAAGGGGCCAAAGATATTTCAGACACTATACAGTGTGTTCAACTTTGGGCACTGTCAGTATATGTGCTTCAAGGACATGAGAGCACATGCGCTGAAACACCATACGTGTTCCATCGCAAAGATCCTAAAGGCATTGGTGAAAGTATAAATAAATATTTTGGAAATGAAAAACATATATATATATAAGAAAATAAATTGGAATATAAATTTACAAACTATATTTCAGAGTGGACACATATATTTGAAAGGAAAAAAAAAATTGCAAACAACAAAACTATATTGCAGATATGACAATATATTAAAGGAATAATTTAATTTAGAAGATCTCATTATAAACTACATATCTATTTTATATATATACAATATTACCTCCTTAATTCAACACACGATAATTCAACATTTTTGATATCTCGACCTACGGCGTATCATTGACAAACTGTAATTCGACACTTTCGATAATTCAACTATTTTGAAATTCAAATTTCAACAGTTGATTTTTGCCTAATAACCCTTTAATTAACAACATATTAAACTGCACAGTGCAAAAATGTAGAAAATTGTATGTATACAATTGTATGCAAATAATTGTATGTATAGATCAATGAGTAAAATAAGTAAATAAAGAGAAGACCAAAAATAATTGATAATAGTTTTTTGAATAACAAATAAAATTTAAAAAATCTTTTCGGGTGAGAAATTATAGGTATATTGGTAAAAAGTATAAATAAATATATTTGAAACCAAAAAAAAAGAAAAGAAAATGCAAACAACACAACTATATTGCAGATATGACAACATATTAAAGGAATAAATTCATTTGAAAGACCTCATTTAAAACTACATTTCTAATTTTATATATATGTGGATTAAACTTACAAACTTACAAGGTTGTAATAAACCTACCTGTTTGGTAAGCAATTCAGTACTTTATCATTAATTTCTAATGTGCTACCAACAGTTTCCAAGGCAAATGCAGAGCTGAGCAGCTCTGCAATACAGAAACCAGACACAAAATACAACAATTGACTACACAAATACAGTATCAGCCTATTTATGAGAAGAAGAAAAATGACAGACACAAAAATGGAGCTAAAATGCAAATGAAAAACTATAACAAAGCAGGTAATCAAATCAGGCATTAGGAAAGATACTGCAAAAAAAAAAAAAAAGAAAATCAGACACAAAAATGGAGCTAAATTAAATGAAAAACTATAACAAATTAATACAAGAAAATAAGACCTAATCCAAATATTTTAATAGTGTGTGATGTTTTGGCAGCAGCAATGTCACCATCACCAGACAAAAGAATAAATGAGATTTTATTCTTTAGTTCATTTATTCTTTTGTCTGATGCTGTTGCCGAAACGTCACACACTATTAAATTATTTGGATTAGGTCTTATTTTCTTGTATAATCTATAATTCAAATTGTGCTTTATCATATAACAAATAAAGTAATCAACAATTGATTATACAAATAAATCATTAGCCTCTTAATGAGAAAATAAAGATGCCAAAGACATTATGAAAGATACTGCAAAAAAGAAAACCAGACACAAAAATTGAGCTAAATTTAAATGAAAAACTATAACAAAGTACTTACAAATTAATTGAATCAGAAATACAAAATATATATTAGAAATTAGTAAAAGGTAATAATAAAAAAGAACGTGTTTTAAAAATAAACAATATTTGAAGGCAAAAGATCTACGATTGCAAAATCTAACAAATTGAAAATAAATAAATCTATTAATATTTGGAAAATAAAAATAAAACGGTCATGTAAAGCAAAAAATAATATATTTGCATTTTTTTTAGTATTTTATTTTCAAAATGCCATAAAGACATTGCTGTAAAGGGGAAAAAAACTTATACTTACAAAATATAATTACAAAGATACAAAACAAAAATAATTATAAAGAAATATAAAATAAATAAATGCTAGAATAAAAAGAACGCGCTTTCAAAACAAAGGAATTGATGATGATAAATGCAAAAAATCTACGATGGTAAAATAGATTAAATTAAAAAATAAAAATAACTGTTAACATTAGGAAAATAAAAACAGAACTAACATACGAAGAAAAAAATAACGAAAATTTTGGTATATAGATCGTTATGTGTAGTTCAGAATCTTCGGAGGAGATAGCTTAGGACTTTACAATGGAAAACTCTGTTACGGTATTATCTATATAGATTGTTGTAAAATGTGAATAAGCCACAACCTCCTTTCTAAAAAAAATGATATATTATAGAAACATGATGTTTACATTTGATTTATTCTCTAAAATACATGGAGAAATTTATATTGACACGTTATTTAGGTCTTTTCGAATAGTGTGTGTGTGTGATGTATCCAGTATTCATATTTTCCATAAAAATTATTACTATTTATAATAAAGCACTGTTTTGAACTAGCTAGTCTATTTCATTGACAGAAAGATCTATTATTTCTCTAGATAACAAAAGTAGCTATTCTACACTGATAGAACCTCATCAGGAATATCATTAGATATTAGACACGGAGGTCCAATACGTCCAAATCTGGGCAGGAAAAATAAAAATATAACAACTATAAAGAAAATATATTTCGAGTTAAAATATGAAGGGCTGAAGTGACTAGCAATCCGTTGAAAATTCGAACTACCACTGGCTCTAACGGTATTTCAACCACTCATGAACGTTATGCCGCCCACTCTCGAGTCTCTCCTGCTGTCCCCAACGTATCAACACCTGGCCACACCTTGTCAAAACAAATGATAGTTCAAGTGCCCCAGCCGCTGTACTTATCCTATCCTCTAACCCGTATTTACAATAAAATCTGATCTTATTTTGTTTCTCCTAGAAATATTTGTGGTGATTCGATTGTATTGAAGGTTGGAGTGTCATTCAGGAGCAAAGACCCTAAAGGTTTGTGTAAAAGATGGAAAGTCCGACTCCAGCAAAAATATGACTGGCGTGGAACCGATTAAAAACCGTGAACTGCACAATTACCCGAGTTTCTAAGTTTATGGAGGGGGATTTTAACCACCTTTCTATAAGAAGGCAAAATCTTACAACAGACGACGTGATAATTCCTGACTTAACATACTGATTTAACAGGGAATTTTATTTCTAGTGTAGTAGTTAAATTGGTTCTAATATTTATTCGACGTCCTACATTTTGTTCCGACTATTGAACCTATACACTTAAACGATCAAATATTCACTGGATTGTCGAAAGACGTACGTTTTTCACCCTTGATCCAAGAATGACTTTTCCAGAGAAATATTCTCTCTATTTTTAAATTAATATTATAAAGATTCAAGCTTTCAATACTGGCGACGTAGGATTATTTTTTTATTCTGAAACCTTTTTACTCTAATTTAATTTTTCTTTGTTTATAAGTTCCGAATATTTGGAATATTTTAATATTAGATTTACAGCTTAGGCGTCTTTAATTTGGCAAGGTGTTAACAGGGTACTAGTGGTCCATGCCAATATATCCCATAGTAGGACAGTCTGACGACTTGGTCACAGTGCCCCATATCCTCCTATATCCTATATCAGAGGGGATGTGGTGGTTGGCCTTCTATTTGACCTTTACCTATTAGTAAGTTCATTCGCCTTTAGTCTCCATTTCTAAATTCAAGGGCAAGATAATTTCTTCCTCCTCTATATCACTCTTAATATTGATATTATAGAAATTAAGAGTTGAAGGTTTATTCTGGTTTCAGCTCGTTTTCCTTATAGCTTAGCCGTTCAGAAGAGTTTTCAATCGGTGCGTGGGAGGGAGAAACTACTAAAAAATAGATGACATTCTGAAAAAGAAGAGCAAACCTAGGAACATTACCAATTGAACCAACGAAAAAACGTTACTATATTAGAAATAAGCCTTCTAAATAAAACTTGGTTTTCAACCTTAATAGGCGATTTAACTGTGTCTTTATCGCCGTCTTCAATTCAGTTTGAGGCTTCAACATAATATAAAACCAAATAATACCTAAAAATTGTATCCTATTGGATTGTAATATAACTTAAATATATGGAAAGCCTAGTATTGTCATTGAATAAATTTAACTTCACTCAAACCTATTATATCTTCTTATTTTTTAATTCTCAATATATGTAAGTAATTATTATTTTATTATTAAATTTTTAGTTAAATATATATTATGACGAATTGATATATATATAATAAAAGGGTCAGGTGTTGATATTAAAAAACAGGATATGCCTTTTTATTTATAATATACTAGACGGGTGACCCGTGCTTCGCCCCGGGATTGACCCGTGTGCATATCTACCCGAGTGATATATATTCAGATAAGATTTTTTTTTTATAATTGTTTGTTAGTAGCATTATCTATTTGTTTGCATCAGCCTAATTTAATCTAATCTTTGATAGAGGGCGCTGTTCGTGAGCTAAGTAGAATAATTTGAATATATAGTTTTAAATTTGGCATACCCGAGACATTTGGCCTATATAGACAGATGAATCAGCTTTATAATCAATATGGGCATTATACTGCAAACCTGAAAAAGGTTTATGAGTCCAAAGCTGAATACGCTGAACAGGAACTTGCATAGTTTGTGTAGCTGCGACGCGGGCTTCAGAATACCTAAGACGGCGAAGGGCACGACGCGTCTCACTTTGAAGTGGTGTCTCAATAGCTCTAGCATTCCTATATCTCCTGGAAGCAGCCGTATTCCTACCAAGTAAACGTCGGCTGTGGCGAGGCATATTCTGAAAAAAAAATAGATTGAGATTAATAACAAAACTTCAAAACCAGCAATTTCTAAACAAAGCATAAAAATCTCCTGTCTTTTTGAGGTAAAAATCAAAATTTTTAAATTTTTTATTCAAAATAACCTTCAGATATGTAAAAAAGATTTAAAAAACTAAAATCATAATATTATATATATTACCCAAAAATTAATGTACAAAACCAGTTATCATTAAAAAGCTTCAAAAATAGACCAACCGCTGGATACGGCAATGAAAAAGCATGCTTTTTTGAGCTAAAAAAAATAGAAATAATTTTCTAAAATACAAAATACAACCCCCATATGTAAAAAAAACTATAAATAATCTAAATATAAAATATTTAATCAAATAAATTAAAATATCTTTAAAAAAATTTTGAAAAAGGACTTCAAAAAGACAAATAAATGAATCCGTAAAAGAAATCCCTTGCTTATTTAAAAATATAAATAACCTATTTTTTAGATACAACCCATATATGTAGAAAATATAATAAATAAACTGTATGGCATATTCGGAAAAAATTTAGATTGAGATTAATAACAAAAGATTCAAAACCAGCAATTTCTAAACAAAGCATGAAAATTTTCTGTCTTTTTGAGGTAAAAATCAAAATTTTTAAATTTTGTATTCAAAATAACCTTCAGATATGTTGAAAATATTTTGAAAAACTAAAATCATAATATTATATATTACCAAAAAATTAATGTACAAAACCAGTTATCATTAAAAAGCTTCAAAAATAGACCAACCGCTGGATACGGCAATGAAAAAGCATGCTTTTTTGAGCTAAAAAAATAGAAATAAGTTTCTAAAATACAAAATACAAACCCTATATGTAAAAAAAACTATAAAAAATCTAAATATAAAATATTTAATCAAATAAATTAAATTATTTTAAAAAAATTTTGAAAAAGGACTTCAAAAAGACAAATAAATGAATCCGTAAAAGAAATCCCTTGCTTATTTAAAAATATAAATAACCTATTTTTAGATACAACCCATATATGTAGAAAATATAATAAATAAACTGTATGGCATATTCTGAAAAAAAATTTAGATTGAGATTAATAACAAAAGCTTCAAAACCAGCAATTTCTAAACAAAGCATAAAAATTTCCTGTCTTTTTGAGGTAAAAATCAAAATTTTTAAATTTTTTATTCAGAATAACCTTCAGATATGTTAAAAAGATTTTAAAAAACTAAAATCATAATATTATATATTACCAAAAAATTAATGTACAAAACCAGTTATGATGTACTAGAGCGCCATCTGTTATCATTAAAAAGCTTCAAAAATAGACCAACCGCTGGATACGGCAATGAAAAAGCATGCTTTTTTGAGCTAAAAAATATAAATAATTTTCTAAAATACAAAATACAACCCCTATATGTAAAAAAAAACTACAGTAGAACTTGGATAATTCGAACTTCTTTAATTCGAAAACCTCTTTAATTCGAATATTTATCTTGGTCCCTAGAAGCCTTAAGCCTTTATTCAAAACATCTTTAATTCGAATTTTTGGATAATTCGAATTATTTTATGGTCTCTTGGCGTTCGAATTATCCAAGTTCGACTGTATAAATAATCTACTTTTAAAATATATAAGCAATTATTTAAAATTTTGTTAAGGTCCTCAAAAAAGACATAAAATTGAGCACATTAATGGAATTTCAAGCTTTTTAGTGAAAAAAAATAGAAATAACTCAATTTTTTTTACAAAACAACCCATATAGGTGGAAAACACCATAAATAATCTGTTATTAAAATATCTAAACAATTAATTAAAAATTTTGTTAAGGTCCTCAAAAAAGACATAAAATTGAGCACATTAATGAAATTTCAATATTTTTTTGTAAAAAATAATATAAATAACCTTAGTCTTATAAAAATACTAACCACGTAAGTTTGAAATAGCATATATAATCTGTATATAAAATAAAAAAGAAATAAATTAAAATTAGCCTAAAAATGTATCTAAAATATAAAATTGATCTCATCAAGTAAGGCTTTAACTTTTTTTTGTATAAAATATGAAAACTATAAAATAAAAGTATCTTACCGTGTATAAAAGTTATTAAAATATATATATAAAAGATTAAAACTAATTTTCCAAGAAGTTCTAAAGTGTAAACACTTTCGAAAAGCAAAAAAAATTATCTAAAAAATAAAATTGATCTCATCAAGTAAGGCTTCAACTTTTTTGGTATAAAATATGAAAACTATAAAATAAAAGTATCTTACCATGTATAAAATTTATTAAAATATATATAAAAAAGATTAAAACTAATTTTAAAGAAGCGCTAAAGTGTAAACACTTTTGAAAGTGTAAACACTTTAACTCTGTTGAATTTTTTTGTATTTTATCGATAACAGCAAAGTTATGTATGTTAAAGTTAGGAAAAATATTTTGATGTTAAGCAAAACCTGCTCCATCTCGTTTTACATAAATGTTGAAAATTTGGTCGAAATTGATGCATTGTAACGAAAGTTTTTAGTGAACAACACTTATGAAATTTCCATTTTATTAATATAGATATATAAATATAGAAATAGTCTATACATCAGAGTTTAACACAACTATTGTAGTATGTGAGATAATCCTTGAAAACATATGTTATTTGATGAAGGTAATCAATTCCAACAATGGGTATTTATCATTTGCTAGGGAGGAGTCTTGAATATATCTTCATATATCTGAAAATAGTGAAATATATTAATTTTAATATGTATAAATAGTGATATTTTAGTAACTTTTATTTTATTTATTGTTTCCGATAGTATCACTGCATAACAAGAAAGCAGTTCTTCTCTTTTTAATTTGAACATTTCTTTCGCTACAATGACACCAAAAGCAGGAACTTAGCTTATTTCAACGTTATCAGTCAAATTTGAAAAAGAAAATCGTGAAATTATTAGCAATGATTTTAATATGGAGATTATAGAAAATGAAGTAATTCAACTGGAACATTGTCCTCATCCACTTCGTCGAGGCTCCTGGTGCTACAGGGCGAGGGCTGTCCCTCTATCAGACCATGGTAACACAAGGAATACAAGGACTTTCATACCCAAGGAAGAAGCGGGATTCCGAAAAAAATGAACCCATCACATTAAAAGTGTGGGCGAACGAAAATGAAAGAAAATATCTCGCCATGCATAATAAATTTTAGCCATGACCATTGTCTACGTGAGAATATTAGAGCAGAACTTCATGCACAGAGGAAAGGTTAAAGGATTATATTTCGAAATGAAATTTGATTTATCTCTAGTTTCCTGCCAATCCTTGCCTCTGCTCACGCCGTCTCGCTGCGGTCCTCCACTCTCAATCTTAAGAAATTTGACAAATTGACTTTGAATCCCACAAAATAACCCACCACTTTTTTACTGCCCGTAGTTAATAAAACTGTTCTACCTGTCTTCATATATCGATATGTCGACCTAAAGTTCTAATACTATAACTTTTGATATTAATCTTCTAATTAAGCCTCTCATTGATATCATATTCATTTTCCATATTGAATATTTGTACTACATAATATTGAATATTGTAACGTAGAAAATCAGGAAAAACAAACTTCAGGATGACACAGCAATTTATTTAAGGTACAAACACAAAGCAACATTTCTAAGATAAAATTTAAGCAATGAGGGAAGTTTCAAGAGTGTATATATATGTATATAGGTAGAATTCTGTCGACTCTTGTCTTTGTGGAATCCTGTCGACTCTCGCTATACTGTGATAACCGAGGGTCTCTCTCTGTGGTGTGGTAACCAAGAAAGGCAAACTTGTAGTAACCGAGAGGGACAGTCAGGGTGTGGAGAGTTTTCCAGTACCTCTCTTTACCTTGGAATAACTTTAACAGTTCTCACAGAGTACAGACAGTCGTGGTCGAGGCAGAGTGAAAAGCTTGGGAATGTTCATACACAAAAACGAATACACAATTGTACTAGGAAAGTTCTGTGAACAGATAGGAACGGAGCTAAGCAGCGAAAGTTGGAGATAGAAGAGTTCATAATGTTCTACATGGTCGATGAGGTGGATTTCGGACACAACCGACGAGGGCTCCCGCTGATGGTGAAGTGATTATATTTTCGGCAAGGGCAGAGGTCTTATATATCTTTGCCGAGAGGAAGTATTGAGTTTAAGCGGATGTAACAAGGGCGTGGATCGAAATAAGTGTCATTGTATACTGTAAACGACCTATATTCTATGCCTTCTGGACTTCTATCTCAATACCTTGCTTTAGATCAACTCTTAATATATAACAGAGTTTTATTTAATTATCCTCAGTCTGTACAAATTACATTATATATGGTTATGTAATGACACATGTCAATCATGTGTATAATTATTTACAGAAGTGTTTATTATACAGCATTAAAATCTAGTTATAAGTTTTATACAAAATGGTTTTTTGGTTTAAATTACCATATGTAGATATAATTCTCTAATATATTATAGGTTAGAAG
This sequence comes from Cordylochernes scorpioides, assembly GCA_030710605.1. Taxonomy (NCBI): domain Eukaryota; kingdom Metazoa; phylum Arthropoda; class Arachnida; order Pseudoscorpiones; family Chernetidae; genus Cordylochernes; species Cordylochernes scorpioides. The sequence goes on along the minus strand of CP092864.1, from coordinate 201,088,150 downwards.
AGATAATCTCATCACCCTGAAGATCTTGGCATTCGATAATGAAAGAATTTTTAAAGATTTTTTTTTTACTGCGAACCCCGATCTCATCATAAACCTTATCTACATGATGGCGCTACGTGATAAATAATATAAAAAATATAAAAGAAATAAAATAAATATATTTTGAATTGAAAACTGAGGAATACATTGGGCCATTTCCAAACTTCATCCCAATATTCCGCTACCAAACTCCCAGTAGTTGGCGAAGACACACCTGGTCTGATTGGGGTTGACCAAGCTTCCTGTAGGTGTGCCTACCTATTGATGTAGTTGTATATCATTTCATTAACTCTCCTAATATCTTCAAATTTTCATTTAACTCATCTTCCTTAAACATAATGCATCCCCTTTTGCCACAAGGTTTCCATAAATGTCCTCATATCTTCTGAATCTGAAGAAAATGCTCCTTACCATATTGCCCTTCAAAAATTTAAATCGATAATTTTTAAAATTTGGTTTTATATTGGTGAAATATTTATTTCTTTTAAATCATTCCCCTCACTGCCAATTAAACTGAAATTTCTCACCAATTCAAACAATGGCCTGCCTTTTCTTGCATACATGGCTGTTTGGAAAGTGGGTATAATTCCGAAAAAGCCAGCACCTGCGAGAAACTTTTAGCTTTTCTAAAAAGGTATTATTAGCTGTCTTCTCGGCGTATATAACCTAGGTACTTTCACTCGTCCTAGCAATGTCTATAGGTTGCTAGAACCTCTACTGTGAATTCCCCAAGGTTCAAATCTTCACGCCTATAATTCTGCTCTCCTTGAAAATAGCGTTTCCTATCAATTTGCAGCCACAAACTATGTCCTCTGGCCAAGGTCCTCTCTCGCGAAGGTCACCTTGGCACTCGCAAATGTATAATAATCATGAGGAAATAAACATATTCGCTCCGTGTGTATATATATCTATACGTGTACTTCGATATTTTTATTCGCTGAAAACTAAATTTATTTGGACAAATTGAAACTATATCCAATTTCTATATATATGGGTAAATGATTATCATAATAAACGTTTTGAGAATCAAAATTATACCTTTTTATACATTACTTTTCTAAAAAGATTTTGAGACATTCCTCACATTTTAATTATCTAAATCGTGGCACAAATTGTCTATATAATATATAAAAGAAATATAAAAGAATAATAAAAGAATATAAAATATTAATATAAAAGAAAATATACAATTTCTAATTTTTAATCTATCCTATGTCACGAAGGTCAACTAGATGTATTGAAATTTCTACACTCGCATTGGGAGCCTTATACCTATGGAAATATATATACAGGTATATATATTTCCATAGGTATAAGGCTCCCAATGCGAGTGTAGAAATTTCAATACATCTAGTTGACCTTCGTGACATAGGATAGATTAAGAATTAGAAATTGTATATTTTCTTTTGAGAGAAAGGAAGTTGTTTCTATGGTTTGTAGACAGGCCAGCATTCCATAATAATATGGTCGGGAAAGGGCAAATTTCCACAATTTCCCTGTAATATTTTAATATTGTCACAGTAATGAAGTTGGCAAGTCGTTTGGGTAGAATGGAATAATAATTTATTAGATGATTGTATATAGTTAAAAGGTTTGAGGAGAAGAAAAGGAGAAGAGATAAACTATGTTAATTGGATAAAAATAAATATAAATTAAGTAAGTAATGTTAACGAACCAAACGGCTCTCGAACGGCTACTCCTCCAAAGATGGCGGCTTTTGTTTACAAACTTCCCGCCTAGCGCGCCATCCACCTATCGGGGCTTAGATTCATAACATTCGCCGAGCTGACGATGTATTATTTACTGTTATACGCTATGTACATTTTTGGTTATGACAATATTATCAATACAATCCTTCAGAACACATAGTAATTAATATCAAACTTTCAGGTTACCCTGGTGATGAGGTATGAACAAAAATAAATTTCCTTTAAAACAAAGAAAATATACGCAAACGTTTATGTGGGGTAATTGAACGACTGATATCACAAAAATTCAATCATCCAGGCAGTAACCCTAGTATTCTTAACGCGAGTAAATTTAGCCATATTTTTCCGAGTGTAAACTTTCTAACTACTTCAGATTGCCAGTTGACTATTTATGTTATATACAGTTAACCCCGCTGTACACACAATGTTCAACTTTAAAATGTCACAACGGTATTCTGGTTAATGAACTAACAGCTAGAAGAATAAGCCTGCTGCACCTTCTAATTTATACACTGTTTCTCAAAATAGTTCCATTAAATATTTCTCTTTATAAAATAACTCCCAACATAGATAATCTACAGATAGACCTATACATTATAGATTAGTCAAACAGCAATCTCAGAAGAGTTACATTCACGCCTAGAATTTTGATTTCTATGCTTACAAGAATTCAACATGGCTACATTTCAATAACAGTCCTAACTGGCCATTGCCACAATGACACAAGCATATTATTCTAACATTAAAAGAGGATCCAATTTCATAATTGATAGGCTGAAGTTCAAACTGTGGATCATCTCCTCTTCAACTTCAGTTTTCTAACACCAATTACTTCAAATGGCCAATCTCCTATGGGTTATCAATCTCAACGTGGTGTCAATAAAAAATATCCCTTTGAATAAATATTATTGACACTTCTTTATATCGTGGACTTTAACAAATTTTCTCTATGACACAACGAAACTTATGACAACACGGGTAGTTAGAGACATCTTTTGAAAGATTAAAAATATTATTTCTGATTTGAATAATCATTATATTTGTAATTATATATATAATACATATTTGTTTTATGTACTTATATATATTATATTTGCATTATCATTATATATATATTTTTGTGTGAATTATATATAATATTTATTAATTATATTTATAAATATTCACTATTTTGGTAATACATATTTCGGGAAAAGGATATATAGTTTTTCATTTATATATTCCGGGTTTTCCAGCTTAACAGAAATTTCGTTGTATCAGGAGTTGACCTTGGAAACCATTGCTATTTGATGAAAGCAATTTATTTCAACAAATGAGCATAAATATTTGGTCGAGGTTGAGTCCTAAAAATACATTTTATCTGGAATATATTACGCTATATTAATTTTTATACATCGTTAATAGTAATTTTATAGTAACTCTTCTACATTTATTGTGATTGTTTTTGACAGTACCTATCTCTACGAAATTTGCAGCTTTCCATTTTCTCCTCTGAGCTTGCTTTCACATCGCTTGTCCCATAAATATGGCTACCTTCAAAAAACTATTTTGTAGTTGTTTCAGAGGTCGTCAGCCAAAACTTAAAAAAATTGACCTCCAAAATTTGAGAGAGGATTTCAACATGGCAATTGGAGACAATGAAGGAATCCAATTAGAACATTGCCTGCATCCTCTTCGTCGAGGCTCCTGGTGCTACAGGGCGAGGGCTGTCCCTCTATCAGACCATGGTAGCACAGGGAATCCTAGGACATTCATATCAATGGAAGAAGCGGGATTTCATAAAAATGAACCCATTACATTGAAAGTGTGGACGCGCGGAAATGGAAGCAAATACCTAACTTTGCATAATAAGTACACCGCGCCTCCTAGTCTTCCCATGGACATCGTGTATGTGATGGCGCTCGGCCAGAACCCCAAAAATAAAACAGAAATAAGAGAAGTGTATTTTGAATTAAAGACTAAGGGTTTCTCTGGGCCATTGCCCATCTCTACTCCCAATATCCCACAAACGAACTCCCAAGTAGTTGATCAAGACACAGGTGGTGTGAATCAGGTTGACCAAGCTTCGTGTAGGTGTTGCTACCCATTGATGTAGTTATATATCCTTATATTAATTCATAGAATATCTTCAAAATCGCATTTACCTCATCTTCTCCAACCATAATGACTACCCTTTTCCTTCAAGCGTTCCATAAATGTTTTTATAGCTCATTTTCTTTAAAAAATGATCGTTACAGTTCTAACGCCAAAAAATATAATTTGATGTATGAATAGAAAATATTTTTTTCAATCTTCTCGCAACTGCTAATGTCGAAGGATATTTGCCACATTCGAACAAAAGCTTGCCTCGTTGATGCATCCACAAGTGTTTTGAACTCTGGTGCAATTCCTGGAGATGGCACGCTAATGAAGAAGACCTTCCATTATATGAGGAAGAATCATTAACTGTATTCTCAGCGCACAGAAACTAGCTTTACAGAAACTAGAAACCCAGCTTTTCAATATGTTCCCACTCTAAATGAAATTTATCCCATTTGCACTCACAAACTATACGAGTATATTCTGGTCCTATTTCTCTGTCGCAAGGGTCATCTCAACTGTGTCCAATAGTTATCAGTGTCTCCCTGTATTTGTATAATTATTGTAAGAAAATAAACATTTTTGTTGTGTGAGTTTAGATATCTTCATTATATATCTATTTTATTATATAGAATACAACATATGTCTGTCTGTTCTTCTCACACAAGCTGAATAAAAATTGCAGGTTATATTTTTACTAGGAAAATATTTAATATTAAAAGAGAGTAATCCTGTGAACAATATAATTGAAGTAATGTAAATAGGTCATCATATGGAAAATAAAATAGAAAAATCAAAAACAAGCATCTTATATAAAACTTGGTTTTAAACATTGATTGGGAACACGATTTTATTTATTCATCGCCGTCTTCATTTCAGATTGTGGCTTAAATCGATATAAATTTTGTTTAAATTAATTCTAACGCCATGCCTAATAGGTGTACTACAGGAATATTGTCATATGAATTAAACATAAGGAAATTATAGTATTTCCATTTAAAAATTCAACATTACTAATATTTAATATTTCCTTGTGTTTTGGATTTCTTTATAATAATTCAAATAAATAATCATTATTTCAGAATTTTATTCAGATTTTGTTTTCTAGGCTTCGGATTGTAACAAACAATTGTAGTATTTAAGATAATCCTTGAAAAATCTATTATATTCGATGAAAGCATGTGTAATCGATTCCAACAATCGAGCATTCATCATTTGTAAAGAACGAGTCTTAAATATATCTTTCTGAAGATATCAATCTATAACAAGAAAATGGCTCTTTTTTTTAAAATGGCTTTGCTACGTTGAACCTGCATCTCCAAAATAAGAAAACATTCCTAAAATATTCAAGTAGATATCGACATCATGAATTAGAATTTAATAATTATGCGCTGAAAACATTTTCAAGGATTTCAACATCCTGTTAGAATTTTACCCTCATCCTCTTCGTCGAAGTTCATGGTGCTACTTAGCGAGGGGTGACCCTTATTTGACTACAGAAGTACTGGGAGACCTAGGACCTTTATATCGATAGAAGAGCAGGTCTTCGCCAAAATGAACTCATGATGTCAAAAGTGTGAACGCGCGAAACTGAAGGGAAATACCTCATCTTATTTATTTATTTAACAGTTGGGAGAGACACGCCATATCCACAATTTGGATAATTGCGTGTATATTTTAAATTATATACAATTAATACAATTGAACATTGGGAAGCATGAAAATTAAACGTTCGATGTCAAATTTTGCATATAGTAATTATAAAAAGTAGCTTGAAATATGTACAGTCAACACTTTCGCCTCAAAATATACATCCTCAGAATCTATTAAACTTAATGTATTGGTCTTTATTGCAAGCAACTTGTTTTGTATTAGTCAGGTAAAGTTGGTTTTCTACCCTCAGATCAGAAGTTAATGGACAGTTTATCAGAAGGTGTTCAGGGGTTTGTTGTTTGTTTCCACAAGTGCATGCAGGTGAAACAATTTTGCCAATTCTAAACAAATATGTGTTGAAGTCACCATGTCCCCAGTAAAAAAATTGAACGTTATAGAAGTTGGGTTGAACATAGTTAGGAATTCTTGAAGTAAATACCTCATCTTGAATAATAGGTTCACCACTTTCCATTCTACCTATAGACGTAGTCTATGTGATGGCCATTGGACATAACCCCAAAAATGAAACAGAAGTGAGAGAAATCTATTCTGAGTTCAATACTGAGGATTTTTCTGGGCCATAGCATATCTCCACTCCCAATATATCACTACCGAACTCCCAAGTTGTTGCCGAAGACATACCTGGTCTGAATCGAGATTACCAAGCTTCTTGTAGGTGTGTCTGCCCATTGATGTAGTTGTATATCCTTATATTAATCCGCCGAATATCTTCAAATTCGCATATATTCATCTTCATTAACTATCCTGCATCCCCTTTTGTCATAAGGTGTACATAAATGTCCTCATATCTTATAAAACTGAAATAAAAAATAATAACCGTACTTTCCCTGAAATATAGTTTGATATTAGAAGAGAGATGATTTTCTTTTCTAACCTTCAAGCTTCTACCAAGGTTAAAGTAAATTTCCCACAAATTCAAACAAAAGCTTGCCTCGTTGATGCATTCACGGGTGTTTTGAATGCTGGTCTAATTACCCAAGATGGCACGCTAATAATAAACCATGATCTTGTCTGGCGAGACTTGACACTTAAGTAGTTCTTCAATGAAGATGGAGGTGTTGAAAGTGGAATATTGGAACCTTTGTTGTTTTATTATGGGCTTAAGAAATGCTGAGAAAAATGTATAAAGAGGTGCTTTGAGGAACGGTAGAAGGCAACTATGGGTCTTAGAGGGACATCAGGTTTGTGAATTTTGGGGTGGCCATATATATGGGCATCGGTCTGCATATTGGACAGGAAGTCTTTCAATTCTTCGTTTGTTAATTTATTTTTCCTATGCATTTTTTGAGTTATTTTTGTATGAAGAGTATATTATTTTTTCTTCCTTTAATTGTGCTTGAAGGTAGTAGAGTCTTCGAGTATGCTTCGCATTTTTCGGTGGTAATTGGATTTGTCTAGATTTACTGTATGTTCCCCCTTTGTCTGAATGGTTGATGATAATTTCCTTTTTATTTTTCAGGTCTTTAATTAGACGGCTTTCGTGTGGGGCTTACAAAATTTAAAATCAGATTAAAGGTTCTCTCATGGGAAGCTCTCTTTCAACCTCAGTCACATAAATTTGCATGCGTCGCATCGAGTTAGATAACCTCACTATTCCGTCCGATATAAATTTTGGCGTCGATATATTTTGTATCTCCCCGAACACCAAACCAAGAAAATTCAGAAAAAGCTCAACAGTTACCATCCTGACCTGAATTTCACCTATTAAAAATAACCACAAATAGCCTGCCTGCATGTATTGAATCAATTCCAAACAACTGTTTACTATAAGTCATCCTTCAACCCCAACTATATCCGTTTTTCCTCCTACTGCCCTCTCAGCCATAAAATCAATACAGCAAAGACCTTTACTAAACGTGCCTATAGCCACTGCTCACTTCAAAACTTTAAAACAGAAGAGAACCAGAATATATTGAGGAATCTAAAAATTTGCCAATACCCTTTATCATTTATAAAAGACATTTCCATGGCCCCCCTGAAAGACAAAATTCCCCAGTTTACAAAGCTATTTGCAGCATTCCCCAGTCACCAGTATCCATATCAATAGCTCGATATCTGAAAAAAAAATCGGCAATAAAACCTTCTGCAACTCACCCAGTTTAATTTCGCTATTAAAAAAACCTTATAGCAAAAAGCAATAGCTTTAATTATCCTTCAAATATTAAGAATGTCATATACTCCATAGAATGCAACAAATGCAAACAAAATATGTAAGTAACCATTAGAAATTTAAATATAAGAACCTCAAAACAGCAACGAAATATCGAAAACTAGGACAATAGATCTCTAGTATTTCATCATGTAAGAGAAACAGGTCATTCCTTCGCACTATCAGAACCCACAACCCATTACTCCAAAACATCCCCAATAAACAACAGAGACTCATCATTGAATCCATAATATCAGGAAAGCACAATAGTATTAACAGAAGTATAGATATTCCAGAAATTTATAATATACTTTTCCCTGAGCACACCTCAAATCATCCAAATACAGAAATCGCCTCAAAAGTATTTATTATTTAATTAACAGAGTATAATTTCCATGTTTATATTTTGCTACTCTGTAAACTTCCGTCATTGCTTATCGTTAGTTTACATTCTTATTTTGTTCTTGCCTCAAATAAATTGCTGTGTCATCCTGAAATTTGTCTTTCTTAATTTCCCACGTGGCATTTTGGTGTAGATGCCGGGTAAATTAGGGAAGACAAACTAAAGATTGCCGAAAAGACTTTGAGAAATTAGGTGCTATGAACTATATCGTTAGAGACTCCAGGATTTCACCGCCGTGTCAAAGCAAATACTTCCCTCCAAAATAACGATGTCCCTTTAAACAATACGACGAAAAAGCCGCTCTTCATGCCGCAAGAAAAAGGACCTAAAGGTACTAGGGACAAAGTCTCAAGAGGTCGATGGAATCTTTGGCAGAAGCCCTTCAGATCCATGTCAGTAACAATACAATAATTGATAGCTGTGGGTCACAGCTCCCATAGAGAAGGAGCTATGTAGTGAAGCATTTATTATTTTACTAACAGAGATTCATTTATATGTTTATATTCTACTACTCTGTAAATATTCTCCATTGCTTATCTTTTGTTTATCATTCTTAGATTGTTCTTGTCTTATATAAATCACTGAGCCATCCTGAAGTTTGTCTTCCCTAATTCTTCACGTGGAAATATTGTTCGATAAATTTTGTATTTTTATGTTTTTACTATATATACATATAAACACTGTTTTTTTTTTTCTAACAATCCTCCAAATGAGTTTATATATATATTTTTAGGTCTTATAACATTTTATAACTATATTCTGCATATAAATTGCTATATGTAATATTATTGGTTTTAAGCTATATATTTTCAAAGATAAACGATGCATTTCCATATGAATACTATGCCAATTAAATTGGTGGTTTTTAGATTTTAATAGAAATAATTACACGACTTGGGTTTATATCAGTTCAATACATAACTTAAGAATATGATCAATATGAAACATATTTATTTTATATTTATTTTTTTAAAGATTGAGTTGTATTTTTAGAGACATTGTTTTATTTAAAAATTGATTTTCACACAGTTCTTGAAGCATTAAATTTATATAAATCTGTGAGAGAGAGATTATCAAATGAAATTGGAATACCTTATAAGAACCGTATTTCCATATTTTTCCTTGTGTGAATCCGTATTTATTTATATATCCAAATTTGATTTGTTTGCATGTAGGTTTTATAATCAAGCCATAATTTGGATACATTTATATAATTTTATTAAAAGCTATTGTTGCAAATCATCTTTATTCACCGTGAACTATTTTTTTTTTAAATAGAGAACATTAGATATTATTTAAGAATACCATATTTGATATATATTTAAATTCCTATTTAAATATATATCAAATGTGGTATTCTTAAATAATATAAAATGTTCTCTATTAAAAAAAAATAGTTCACGGTGAATAAAGATGATTTGAATAAAGGTCGATGAGATCAGAGGATTGAGCCAGAATAAATTATTAGAATAAGGTGTTCATATCAATAAATTATGTTATTGAAAGGGATATAGGGGATTATTAGCTCCTCCTTTTACAAGAGTGTTTTTTTTTTATTTTGTAGGTTTTCGAATATTTTTTTCTGAATTTTTCTGAGAGTGGAGGTCAGCCGTGATAAAGTGGACACAAAGAAATGGATTGTTAGTGGCCTAAATTCCAACGCATAAAGAGACTGATCGAATACCATTTTAATATACAATTTTTCAATTACTCTTCTGTTTCTGAGGTTCTGACCAAAGGCTACCATGTAGACGACGTTTTATAGGTAGACTGGGAGGAGCGGTGAACTTATTATTCAAGGTGAGATATTTTATATCATTTTCGCACGTCCACACTTTTAACGTAATGAGCTCAATTTGGAAAAGCCTTTTTCTTCCAATGATATGAAGGTCCTTGGTCTACTAGGATCACTGTGGTCAAACAGGGTGTCAGCCCTCGCCCTTAACCATGAAACGCAACCAAAAGGATGAGACAAAATTTCATTTGGATGCCTTCATTGTCTGCAATTTCGATGTTGTAATATTTTCTTAAATTTTGAAGATTTTTTTTTCCGGTTTCGACTTCCGAAACAATCAGAAAATAGTTTTCTAAAGGTAGCCGAAGGTTCTCCAAATCCAATGTTGAAACTCTCACAAATATTTCCAGCTTTTAATCTTTCAATTCCTACTGATCGAGATCAACTTGAAATTGTTTATAAAAATTTTCTTATTTTGAAGAGCCGATTTCAAGAAGAAGAGTAGATTTCTTGTTATAAATGTATACCTTAAGAAAGATATCTTTAGACTCGTTCATAACAAATGATGACTACTTAATTGTTCGATTTGATTACTTTTATCAAATAGCATAGGCTACCGAGAAGTATCACACATACTACAATAGTTTGTTACAATCGAGGCCTAGAGAATACAGAAAGATTTATATCAATGTAATTTTAAAATATTCATTATATGTATGTATTTCAATAATATCAATTTCATTGTATTTAATTAATATGACTATATACCTGGAGTTCACAGTTTGGCATGGCATATGAATCAATTTAAACAAATAGACTTGAGCCACAATATGAATTGAAAAAGGCGATTGATGAACAGCATCGTCTTTTTCTAGTAGAAAAAAAATGTGTAATTTTTTATCAGCTTTTATGTGTATGTGAAGGACAGTAAGACACATTTTAAATTATACATAATAATAGTGATGTATAATATATATATATCTGAACTGAAACAAAAATATGTTTATTATATCACAATATTTATATAATTGCGGGTAAATGCGTTAAATAATAAGACACAGTTAAGGGAACCCTTACAGAAGGGAATATTTCCAGAGGATATAGTTTGTGGGTGCAAAGAATTGGGCAAAACAAAACTGAAGGAGTAAGCAGAAAGAAGGAATTGAGGAGCTGACCCTTAGAGACTTCGCAGTAAAAGGTTCTGGAAACCCATGCACTTTGTCAGAAATAGTAGGAAGATCTAGTTTCTCTCTTTTGATAATACAGTGAATTAATCTTCTTTATATAAAAGAAGGTCTTCTTTATATGGGTCCATCTCCAGGAATTAGACCAGCATTCAAAACACCCGTGGATGCTAAACGAGGCCCCATTGTTTGAATTTGCGGGAAATTTCCTCTTACATTGGGCGGGAAAAGAGTAGAAAAGAAAATTAACTCTCTTCACATATACAACTATATTTTTAGGGAGCATTAGCGTAATAAACATTTTATTCTGATTCAGAAGATATGAGAACATATATGGACACCTTATGGAAAAATAGGATGCAGTATGGTTGAGGAAGTTGATTTGAATTCGAATTTGAAGATACTCGGCGCATTAATATAAAGATATACAGCTTCACCAATGGGTAGACACACCTACACGAAGCTTGGTCAACTCGATTCGGACCAGGAGTGTCTTCGCTAACTACTTGGGTATTCGGTATCAGTATATTGGGAGTGGAGATGAGCAGTGGCCCGGAAAATTCCTCAGTTCGTATTTCAAAGTTCAATTCTCTAACTTCTGTTTTATTTTTAGGGTTCTGGCCGAGCGCCATCACATACACGATGTCCATGGGAAGACGGTGGACGGTGGAAGTCGCGGTGTATTTATTATGCATTGTGAGATATATGCTTCCATTCCCTCGCGTCGACACTTTCATTGTGATGGGTTCATTTTTGCGGAATCCTGCTTCTTTCATTGACATAAATGGCCTAGGATTCCCTGTGCTACCTTGGTCTGATAGAGGGACAGCCCTCGCCCTGTAGCACCAGGATCCTCGGCGAAGAGGATGCGGGCAATGTTCTAATTGGATTCCTTCATTGTCCCCAATTGCCATGTTGAAATCATCTCTCAAATTTTGAAGTTTATTTTTTTTATTGTTGACTGACAACTAATGTTGAAATCCTTGCAAATATTTTCAGCGTTCAAATATTTAATTCTGTATGACAATGTCGAGTTCTACTATGAAAGATTCAGGCAAGTTTTCTTCTCTCGGGGAAGGAGGGTCAACGTAGCAAAGCCATCTTTAAAAGACGAGCCATTTTCTTATTTTAGATTGATATCTTCAGAAAGATATCTTAAGGACTCGTTCCTTACAAATGATAAAAACTCGATTGTTGGAATCGATTACAAATACTTTCATCAATTGGTTTCAAAAGATTATCTCAAATACTACAATATTTTTGTTACAATCTGACGCCTAGAATACAAAGAGTGAGGTATACCAAAAATGAAATAAAAATCTGAAATATTCATTATATGCTGCATTTGAATAAATCAAATAATTATAATTAAATTCTAAAACCAATTTATATATTGAACAGGATATTTCAACTATGTTTGCGCATGGCTTATAAATATGATTTAAACAAAATTTATATCAATTTAAGCCAAATTATGAATTGAAGAAGGCCATAAATAAACAGCATCTTGTCCCCGAATGATGTTTGAAACCAAAATTCAAATAAATATCTTGGTTTTTATTTTCCATAGGGGATGACTTTATTTCCATTAACTTAATTATTATTGTTCACAGGATGACTATTTTCTTTTGATATTACATTATTATCTACTAGAAATAGAAACTGCAATTTTTCATCAGCATAGGTGAGAAAAAAATAGAGAAAATTCAACTTTTATATAATAAAAGAGATATATAATAAAGAAATATAAATTCACACAACAAATATGTTTATTTTCTCACGATACTTATACAAGTGCAGGATAACGCCGAAAGGAATGAGTCACAGTTGAGGTGACATTGCGATAGAAGAATAAGGCTAGATGATATGGTTTGTGGCTTCGAAGAAATTGGCAACACTATAGTGAAGAAAACAGCAGAAAGATGGAATTGAAAAGATTGGCTTAAAGAATTCACTGTAAAAGGTTCTGGCAGCCCATGGACCTTGTCTGAAATGGTAGAAGACCTAGTTTCTGTACGTTGAGAATACAGTTAATGAATCTTCCTTATATATAATAAGTTATTCTATATATTGGTCCATCTCCAAGAATTAGACCAGCTTTCAAAACACCCGTGGATGCATCAACGAGGCAATCCATTGTTTGAATTTATGGGAAATTTCCTCTTACTTCCTTTATAGAAAAAAAAGAGTAGAAAAGAAATTAAACTCTCTTCACATATAAAATTATATTTTTCGGGGGCAGTATTCTAATAATCATTTTATTCTGATTAAAAAAATATGAGGACATTTATGGAAAAGGGGGATGCAGTATGGGTGAGGAAGTTGATTTAAATGTGGATTTGAAGATATTCGGCGGATTGATGAAAGGATATACTAGAACACCAATGGGTAGGCACACCTACATGAGGCTTGGTCATCTCGATTCAGACCTGGTTTGTCTTCGGCAACTACTTGGGATTTCGGTATCGGGATATTGGGAGTGGAGATGGGCAGTAGCCCAGAGAAATCATCAGTTCTTATTTCAAAGTACAATTCTCTAACTTCTGTTTTATTTTTGGGGTTATGGCCAAGCGCCAACACATATACGATGTCTATGGGAAGACTGGGAGGCGCGGTGTATTTATTATGCATGGTGAGATATTTCATGCCATTTTCGCGCGTCCACACTTTCAATGTAATGGGTTCATTTTTGCGGAATCCCGCTTCTTCCATCGACATAAATTTCCTTGGATTCCCTGTGCTACTAGGGTCTGATAGAGGGACAGCCCTCGCCCTGTAGCACCAGGATCCTCGGCGAAGAGGATGCGGGCAATGTTCTAATTGGATTCCTTCATTGTCCCCAATTGCCATATTGAAATCCTCTCTCAAATTTTTGAGGTCAATTTTTTTTAGTTTTGGTTGACGACGTCGTCTGTAACAACCAGAAAATAGTTTTCTGAATGTAGCCATATTTCTGGGACAAACTCTTTGAAGATAGGTTCAGAGGAAGAAAAGAAGAGCCAATATGTTGGTTTAGATATAGGTACTGTAAAAAGGTTACTGTTAAATAATTCTGGATGTCACGATAGATGTGTCGATTAATATATCATAATAGATCTCAGTAATAGGGCAGTTTTAGGACGAGATTATATTGCCAAAGATATATGCTCCTTTGTTGAAATCGATTACTTTACCATATGGTTTAGGTTTCCATGGTTAATTCCATTTAAATGTTATTTCTGTTTTCGTTGAAAGACCCCCTAGAATACATAAATAAAAATTTATAAAAATTTGTATTTGAAATATACAGAATATTTCCTTTCAAAATATTGATTAATTATAAATATATCATGAATATGTAGGGACACCACTCATTCTCAATAATTATTATAGAAAATGTAAATTCAATTTGTATATTTTATTTTTGGTTATAATTGATAGTTTAGAAATTATAATCTTTTTGTAAAAAATATTTGTTATCATCATCAATAATGTTGTTGCCTTCGAATTGAAAACAAACTTTGTATATAAAGACATTTTAGTTATAAGATATTGAATTAATATGTGTGAAGAAAAATAAATTGTTTAATTATTCAAAGTTGTAATAATTGAGCCCACACATATATTGGTGAGCCGGACGTGATAATCCATGTATTTGTTGGAAAATTTTCATTCTGAATTGTTTGGGAACGAATGGTCTAATATTTTCAGTAGATGTGTCGCACCACAAACTTTTACCAGATGGTAATGGATAGCGTTTGAATTTTAGAGATTTATTCGAATTGATAAGTTCTATAAGTTCCTTATCTTTATCTTGTTCTTTTGCTATCTCATCATAATCGATTATCTCGGTGATGTCTTCTATTCTCGATAAGTTATCAGCAACTATGTTTTGTTCTCCTTTGATGTAGATGATATCTGTAGAGAATTGTGAAATGTATTGTAGTTGTCTAACTTGCCTCGGAGATGCCTTATCATTTCTTTGCTTGAAGGCAAAGACTAGGGGCTTATGATCAGTAAATATTTTAAATGTTCTTCCTTCCAGCATATATTTGAAATGTTTGATTGACATGTATATGCTTAGTAATTCTCGATCATAAGTACTATAATTTTTTTGACTTTCATTTAGCTTCTTCGAGAAGAATGCAATTGGCTTCCATGCTTCGTTCTCGTATTGTTGCAAAACTGCGCCTATCGCCCAATTTGAAGCATCTGTGCAAAGCGACAGAGGTAGTTCTGAATTGGGATAGCTTAACAGTGTTGCTTTTGCTAGGTCATTCTTGCATTTATTGAATATTTCTTTTGCTTCTTCGGTCCAATTAATTAATCTTTTATCTTTCTTTTTTGAACCTTTGAGGTAATCGTGCAAAATGGATTGTGTTTCCGCAGCATCTTTCAAAAATGGACGGTAGAAATTTAACATGCCTAAAAAGGCTCGTAATTCCTGAATCGTAGTAGGCAATTTATATTCTTGGATAACTTTTACGCGTTCTGGAAGTGGGCTAAATCCTTCAGGCGTAATTAAATAACCCAAGAATTCTATTTCTTTAACTCCAAAGACAGATTTTTCCATATTTATTCTCAATCCGTATTTGCTAAATCTTTCAAATACTATCTTCAGATGGTTTTGGTGTTCCTCTTCTGACTCGGAAGCTATTAGGATATCATCTAGATAGGGGAATGTAAAATCAAGGTTTTGGAGAGTTTGGTGGATGCATCTCTGGAATGTTGATGGTGCATTCCTTAGTCCAAAGCTCATAACATTAAATTCAAACAATCCAAAAGGTGTGGTAATAGCAGTTTTTGGCTTATCTCCTTCGGCTATTGGAATTTGAAAATATGCCTTAAAAAGATCGACCTTTGAAAATATTTTCTTTTTGTTCAGTATGTGACTAAAATCGTTTAATCTCGGAATTGGGTATCTATCTGGAACTGTACAGTCATTTAACCTTCTGTAATCACCACAAGGTCTAAACGTCCCATTTCTCTTCAAGACCATGTGCAGTGGACTTGACCATTGTGAACTTGATCGGCGGATTATATCATTATCAAGCATGAACTGGAATTCCTCTTTTGCTAATTTCAGTTTCATTGGGTCCAATGGTCTTGGTTTCGAGAAAACTGGTTGTCCCTTTGTAATAATGTGATGTTCGACGTCATGTTTGACTTTATTTATTAAAAAATTGGGCTTAGTTATTTCGGGGAACTGTGCCAATATATTGTAATATTTTTCGTTCTTGTTTATGGTGCTGGTGATACTTGTGCTGTCGATGGACATGACATCACCTCGAATTGAGAGGTTAGTTATGCCATCAATTAGCCTTTTATTGCTAATATCAAGTATCAACTTGAAATTATTTAAAAAGTCAGCTCCAATAATTCCTTTGTTCACTTTGGCGATGATGAAACACCACTGAAAGGATCGCCTTAGGCCCAAATCTATTTTGATCACCTTAGTGCCAAATGTTACTATTTTGGAACCATTTGCAGCATATAGCAAGAGTTCGTTGCTTGGCACATCCTTATCAGTTGGCGGAATTACACTGACGTCAGCACCGCTGTCTATCAGGAACTGCAGACCCGTTTCCTTGTCCTTAACAAATAGACGATGTTTGCGACTATCCTGTATTTGGTCAGCAACAAAACTAGTCGCTAGTTTTGCTGCTGGTTCCCGTTTCCCGAATCCTTCCAGCTACATGGAGGCTTGCACTTGTTTGGTAAACATTTGCCGCCGAAACGGAAGTGGTAAAAGCAATATTTACCATCAGGGTTGAAGCGTTTCCGAGAATTGCTTCGTGGTCTTGAATAGGTCCTATTTTCAGATCGAGATCTCGTCCTCTTAAAATTAAAATTGAAAGATTCCATAGAACACTAAAAGCAGCAATAAGGGCGCACAACTCAAATAAATGGACAGAGTCAATTCCCACGGTACTGCTAGGACTAAGAGCAGCCTTGAGAAAAGACTCGGACTACTCATTGACACAAATGGTCTATGGAAAAACAATTAAACTTCCAGGCGAGTTTTTCGACGCCCCTAAAATTTCAACCACCCCGGAGACATTTCTCCACAAACTGCAAAAGCAGATGGAATCACTCAAGCCCAAGTTGACACGACACAATACGTCCCATAAAATATTTGTTTTCAAGGACTTAGAGACGTGTTCTCGTGTCTTCTTGAAGACATGCAGAGTGAGAAAATCATTGGAGCCTGCCTATGAGGGCCCATTCAAAGTTACTTCTAGGACCGACAAATACTTTTCAATCGAAATTAAAGGAAGGGAAATAAATGTTTCCATCGATAGACTAAAACCAGCCTACATACTAAAAGAGGAAGAGGACATAGCCACCACACCTGGAGTAGCTGGGGACCCAAGACTCGCCCCACCTGGAGAGGATAAAGAACCTTCCGCCAGTGCTGCCCCCAAGATGTCAAGATCTGGAAGGACAATAAGAACCCCTGTTCGTTTCAGAGATAAGGTGGAATGTTACCCAGGTTAGGGGTTGTTGTCCTACATTGGTCCTCATCTCGTAACTTAGTTACTTGGGAGGGAGTGATGTAGGGACACCACTCATTCTCAATAATTATTATAGAAAATGTAAATTCAATTTGTATATTTTATTTTTGGTTATAATTGATAGTTTAGAAATTATAATATTTTTGTAAAAAATATTTGTTATCATCATCAATAATGTTGTTGCCTTCGAATTGAAAACGAACTTTGTATATAAAGACATTTTAGTTATAAGATATTGAATTAATATGTGTGAAGAAAAATAAATTGTTTAATTATTCAAAGTTGTAATAATTGAGCCTCAAGAAATGCCCACACAAATATATATAATATATATTTATGATTAATTTTCAATATATTTCATATTGATATCTAGAAATAAATATTAATTATGAAAATATAAATAATTACATAAATCAGAATTACAATTGAAACATATACAGTGAGAAATCGGGATAAATTAACTATTCGAAAATATTTTCAAGATATCTTTATTTGAGAAAATATGTTTATATTGTTACATCAATTTTAATGCGTCTTACATTTATTCAAAATATACTATGATATTTAATATTTATTTAAAACAGAAAATTTGATTATCATCATTCATTTTTATAGTTTCATTCCTTTTGTAATATTTATATTGTACATATATCTTGATTGAGCCAGAGAGGACCTAGACAATAATTATATATTTTCTTTATAAAAAAATGCAGCCTATTGTAATCAAATAAACGATCGGCCCAGCGAAAAGGTCAGTATAATCGAAACCAATATGCTTTTGAAAATTCTTGAAAGATGTGGCATCGAGTACAAAGTAGAAAAACTCCTTCAACAAAGAAACGAACTCGTGAATCCCCATCAGATTCAACATCACGTAGCCACAAGACACCGAGAATGGAAGTTGTCTCACAGCATAATGAAAACGATGACTCCATGAACGAGGTAACTGAAGTCCCTCAAAAAACGTCCGCAGCTACCCCTCCTCAGGTTAACGAAGAAAACATTGATGAAGATGGTCCTTGAACAACAGTTACACATGCAAAAAAGCAAAGAATACTACCTGTAATAGCATAAAATATAACAGACTGGAAGTTGCTCTGCCAAGAGCTGAAAGACCTGCGCACAGATAAATTCCAATGCACGATCTCAGGAAATAAGCAACTTATCAAGGCCAAAAATAATTCAGACTTCAAAAGAATCAGGGAATACGTTCGAAAAAAAAAAAACAATGGCGGCTACTCTTATAGACTCCAAGAAGAAAAACCGCTCAAAGTGGTATTAAAGGGCGTAACAACAGCCTACAAGACTGAAGATATAGCAATTGAACTTGCAACAATGGGCTATACTGAGACCTCTGTGAAGAGACTTCATAGACAATCAAATAAAAGGCCAATAAATATAGTACTGGTAGAATTACCAAAAAATGAACATAACAAGAAAATTTACGCAATAACTGAACTTCTTTATAAAAAAATTGTAGTAGAATCTTTCAGAACAGCAAACCGTGTGACTCAATACTTCAACTGCCAGGGTTTCGGGCACGGTCAACTTAACTGCTTCCTGAAACCAAAATGTGTCAAGTGTGCCGAGGAGCACCATTCGAAGGACTGTCCAAGAAAATCAAGACAACTTCCCCCAAAGTGTGCAAACTGCGAAGAAGCGCACACAGCCAATTTCCGCGGATGCCCTAAGTTTCCAAGAGTACATCAGCAACAGCCAAGACACCCTGGTCAGTACAACCCTAACAACCCAATTCCGATTTCAAAAAGATCTGAAACACTGCCGAAAATTGTAGAACAGCAAAACAAAAGCAATGCTGAGGTTGCGACAAGAAAAACTTCTCGTTCTAAGACTAAGGACCTATGTGAAAAATTGATGCAAGTAATCAAAACATACCTACAATGAATTGCAAATTGCCTTTTAAAATTATTGCTTGGAATTGTAACGGAATCAGATCAAAGAAAGAAGAATTATTGCACTTTATAGAAGATAACTCAATAGACATTGCTCTGCTCAGTGAAACTCACCTTAAAGCCTCAATTGATCTAAAGTTCAGGAACTATCAAACCATTAGATATGACCGAATTACAGGAAAAGGTGGGGGAACAGCCATCATTATAAAATCCTTTTTTAAATATAAAAATATGCCGTTTCATACTTCACACTTGGAAAATACTTCAATTTTAATAAAACCAGATGGAAAAACCCTCTGGCAAATTTCAGCAATTTATAAGAAGCCTGATGGAAGAAGATTTGAACCAACTGATAAAACACAACCACGCAATAATCGTTGCAGGAGACTGGAACTCCAAACACCCTTTTTTGGGATCAAGGACTTCTAATTACAGCGGAATCGTGCTGCACATTTTCTCTGAAAGAGAAAGTCTCGACATTGTCGCAGATTCGTCACCCACGCATTACAGTCCACTTGTCAATCCCGATTTCCTAGACTTCGCTCTTTTTAAAAACATTCCCTGGACCCCAAAGGCCAGAACCACCGAAGATTTATCATATGAACATCTCCCTGTAATCTTTGAATTGAATTGTCCAAAGGATGAATTCACAACCCAGCTCAGCCGAGTAACTAATTGGGTTCATTTTCAACAAGATCTAATCACCACCACGCCCCCCAGGCTCCCCTTGAAAACTGAAGTAGACATTGAGTCAGCAATTGGAATTAAGCGAGAAAATTAATAATAGCTACGCAAACAAACACCATAGTTTCATCTTCCAAATTAATAAAGAACCCAAAAACCAAAGCCTTAATAAGGGAAAAAATAAAGCTCGGAAAAGATGGCAATCAACCTGGGATCCAGCTCATTGAACTACTTACCACGATCTTCAAGAAAAGGTAAATCAAGCCCTTGAAGCAGAGAAATCTGAAAATTGGAATAGTTTTTTAAGCAAACTTGAATCGAGCCCAACAGACTTCTGGAAAAAAACAAAACCCATTAGGAAAAAATTGACAAAATCACTAGTTTAAATGCAAATGGAAAACCTTGCTGACCGACAAAGAAATTGGAAATGATATTTTAGAGAATTTTTCCAAACACTTTTCCAAGGCTGAGGATGAGGTTCCGTCTTACCTAACAGATAACAGATAACAGATGACAACGCCAAATAAAATCAAGGAAGTGATTAAAAACCTAGGTAATCACAAAGCTCCAGGCCACGACAAATGACTAAAAACCTCCCCATCAAATGGATAGTTTTCCTCGCTAGGATCTTCAATGCTGCATTACACCTGTGCTACTTCCCGAAGACATGGAAACATGCCTTTATCATAACCATTCCAAAAAAAAATACCTGTCAAGCACCTGAAGATCTCAGACCAATCAGCCTTCTCTCCATCATCGGTAAGGAATACGAGAGGATTGTTCTTCGCAGATTACAGACATACATGGATTCTATAAACTTTATCATTCCTCAACAATTTGGATTCAGAAAAGGACACGCCACAACCCACCAGTTAATCACAGTAATAGACTACATCCAAAAGTTACGTAGGGTAAAACTTGGTCCCAGTCCTTCTGCTCAACACCTGTGTACGTGGACAACATATCTCCCAGAGTTTTGTTGAACCTTTCATTCAGGCCGTTGGTCTGGGGATGGTAGGCCGTTGTAAATCTGTGCACAATTCTTCACAGAGCATTGATCTCTTTTATTACTTAAGAAATGAAATTTCTTCTGCGATCGGTTATCATTTCTCTAGGATCTCCATGCTTCAAGATAACATCTTCAACCAGGAACTTAGCTGTTTCGATTGATCCTCCGTCTGGGATCGCTTTCGTTATGGCATACCTTGTCATATAATCGGTGCCCACAATGATCCAACGGTTTCCATCTTTAGAAACTGGAAATATTCCAAGGAGATCAACCCCGACCTTATAGAATGGCTTTTCTACAGGCGGTATGTATACAAGTTGTCCAGCCGGACGTCGAGGTAATTTCTTCCTTCGTTGACACTCCCGACAATGGCTTACATATTGGCGAACAGTTCTATAAAGGCAAGGGCAATAGAATCGTTTCTTCACTTTGTCATACGTTCGGGCGAAACCCAAATGCCCAGCTGTAGGAGCGTCATGTAAATCTGCCATAACTTCCGATCTTAAGTGTTTAGGAATCATCATAAGCCAGGGTCTTCCAGTTGTGCTATAGTTTTTCTTGTATAAGATGCCGTCGATAATGCTGAATTCCTTTCTGGTGTAGCCCGAGTTTAAATTATCGATTATTTTAGCTAAATCCGGGTCTTTAGTCTGCTCTATATCGACGTTGGTTATTGACATCACAGCACTTGGTTGATCGTTCTCAAGCGGGCTCCTTGACAAACAATCGGCATCTTTATGTTTGCGTCCGCTCTTGTAGATAACGGTCACGTCAAATTCTTGCAACTTCAGCGCCCATCTTGCCAAACGGCCAGAAGGATCTTTCTGTTCAACCAACCAACATAGAGAATGGTGGTCAGTGACAACCGTGAATGATCGACCAAACAAATATGGGCGGAATTTGCTAATAGACCAGACTACAGCAAGGCATTGTTCAGCCTTTGTCAAGCTTCTAGTTGCATAAGCTATAGGCCGCTCCTTTCCACCTTCTATTTGTAGAATAACAGCTCCAATATCATGTCCGCTTGCATCCGTGTGTAGTAGGTATCAGCGGATTCATCAGTGTCCCAAGACAGGCTCTGAAATTAAAGCTGTTTTAAGGACTTCAAACGCTTTCTCTTGAGCTGCATCCCAATAGAATAGTTTTTCAGTCTTCAGTAGGTCATGCAAAGATCTAGCTCAGTCAGCAAAATTTTCAATAAAACTTAGGTAATAGGAACATAATCCAAGAAAGCTCCTCAGTTCAGAGATATTATTTAGCCTTGGAAATTTAGAGACGGCTTTAACTTTATCTGGTCTGGATGAATTCCATTGGCTTCAACAAGGTACCCTAAAATCTTTATCCTACTTGATTTAAAACGACAATTTTTGTGGTTCAAGCTTAGTCCAGCTTTCTGGATGCATCTTAATACAAGTTGTAGACGACGTAGATGTTCCTCAAAGGTAGGTACTTAAACTACGATGTCGTCCAGGTAGCAAAGGCACAAGTTCCATTTAAGACTGCCCAGAACACTATCCACCATCCTTTCAAACGTTGCTGGAGCGTTGCATAGACCGAAAAGCATTATTCGGAATTCATACAGCCCATCTGGAGTGATGGAGGCAGTTTTATCCCTGTCTTTTTCGTCCACTTCAATCTGCCGATACCCGGACCGAAGATCCATCGTGGAGAAGTAACCAGACCCAGCTAACCTCTCCAAGGCATCGTCAATGCGTGACAGCGGGTAAACATATTTTTTGTTATCTCATTTAATCGACGAAAATCTACTCAGAATATTCAGGTCTCATCTTTCTTTCGAACTAGAATAACTGGAGATTACCAAGGACTCTCAGAGGGCTTCACGATGTGATTTTCAATCATTCTGTTCACTTCAACTTGAATTAGTCGTCGTTCACTTGGTGCTACCCTATAGGGCCGCTGTTTGATAGAAGAGTGGTCTCCTGTGTTTATCTTGTGCTTCACAGTACTGGTGGTCTTAATAGGAGTCCCCCAAGTCACATATGTCAATAAACTCGTCAAGACATTAAATAAGTAGTAACCTTTGAATTTCAGACAGCCCTGGATCTAGAGTAAGGTTCATCTTCTGTGACCATTCACGTGACTTTAGCTGCGTTTCATGTAACGTATCGCTGGATTCTATGAGACTGCAGATATTTCCATTCTCATAACTTTCCATGGTGCACATATTCATTCCTGATGGAATCAGTTGCGGCCAAGACGCTCCATTCGCAATCCAAATGCTAGTTCGGCCGTGTCGAAATGTAACCAATGAGTTTGGTATAAGAACTTCTTTTCTTAATAACAAGTCCTTAGAAGTTGAGACTAAAACATCTCTAACCCCGTATAGTTCTTCGTTTATCAAACTGATCTTCTTTACTGATTTAGATGGGATAACAAAGTCGTTGGAAGCAAACAATCTCTGGTTTTCCTCCTCTCGAGATTCCAGAACGGAGGTTTCCCCGAGATGGAGTTCATTTCTGCCACAATCAATGACGGCTTCGGTGGCCTTGAAGAAGTCCCATCCGAATATGTTGTCATTGCTGTATTCCACCATATATATATATAACAACGAATTCAAAGGATATCTTCAGACCATTAACTTCTATGTTCAGAACACATTTTCCTAGGGTCTCTATTGAATTTTTGTTTGCGGCTTTAAGAATGGGACCTGGTTATTTGAAGGGTGGTGTCTTTAATTGGAGTGAAATTTGTCTGAAATAACAGAAAAGTCTGCTCCTGAATCCACCAATGCTATAGACTATATTTTACAAAAAAAGAACTTATAAAGAGATCAAATTTATTTATATTATATAAAAAAATATCATCTTTTAAATAATATGTTATGTTATGGAGTATTTAAAATGTATAGATCATGGTAAATTAAAATGATATCAATAAAAGTTGAAAAGAGCTGAGTATTAAAATCAATAAATTTAATCATAATAATAGGTGGATATTTCGATATATAAAATTATTCAGATGTGTGTAGGGGTTTTATTAATTCCGGCCTGTACAAAATTGTTTGAGTCGTTTTGTGGGAATGAGAATCAATTCAGCTGGATTTGAAAAGACTGAGATAGGAGGATTGCAGCGAGACAGTGGAATAGGAGTCAATGATTGACAATGGTCCAGAAAATTCCACAGAATGATCCAACTTCATTTCAAAATACAAAACTCAACTTCTATTTTGTTTTTGGGGTTATCGCAAGTACCACCACGTAGACAATGTGAATAGGCAGATTGAAAAAAGAGGTGAACTTATTATGCAAGTTGAGATATTTACATCCGTTTTCGCGCGTCCACTTCCAACGTGTTTTTCAATAGTTCATTTTGAGAAATCCTGCTTCTTCCATTAATATGAATGTCCTAGGACTCCCTGTGCTACCGTGTTGAGATAGAGGGACAGCCTTCGCCCTGTAGCACCAAGATTCCCGAAGAAGAGGATGAGAGCAATGTCGCAATTGGATACCTTCCTTATCTTTCACCTTCCATGTTGAAATCCTTCCAATAATTTTCAGCATCAATTTGTTCATTTAGACTGATGATGCAGAAATCTACTGCTGGAAGTTTCAGAAAGTTACTTTTTTTGAATGGAGGTCATTGTAGAGATGGCAACGTTAGATCGAAAAGAAAGGCTGCTTTCTTGATATCTTGATTATCTTGAAAAAGAGAAGAGAATCGAAGATTACTGCGTAGATAACAATTTCGCTTCCATATAAATTAATATACCTTTATATATATAACATGGTATATATTTAAGACTTCTCCCTCTCTCTCTAACAAAAGATAAATGTTTCATTGTTGGGATCAATTATATTGTTCAAATAGCAAAATTTTAATATTGTATACAACAAGTATTTTGTTAAACTCTGAAGTCGTGAATTGAGTTTAGAGATATGAAAATTTAAAATAGGCATAATATATTTGATTAAATTGAATAATCATGAATAGAAAAACTTAAAATCATAAATAAAAAGGATGATCTGTATTATGTGTGAATGATTTCAAATTATTAGATGACAAACTAGGCTTTCCTTATGTATATGTTTACCTATGGCGTATAATGTTCATTTCAACAAGATATTTTCTGTTGAAGCCACAATCTGAATTAAATAAGGCAATGAAGACTTAGCTTAATCGCATATTGAGGTGAAAAGCCAAGTTTTATATGAATTACTTATTTCCATTTTCGTCATATTATGAATTGATTTACGTTATTTCAAATAGTAATGTATATCAAGGCTTGCTATTCTCTTTCAAAATAACATTTGTTCTCTATTAGAAATTGAACCTTCAATTTTATCAGTTTGTGATATTTTTCTGGAGAAGAGTTAGTCAATTATATTTCAGCGAAATATTTTTTTTTTATGAACAGATAATCAATTTTTTTTATTTATATCTAACTACTCTGCATATTTTCCTTATCGCCTCTATTGTACTCAATGAATTTGAGTTTGTCTTAAATAAATTGCTGTTTCATTTTTGAGTTTGTTTTTTCCAAAAATAACAGATTTGTAGATATAATAGAATTTGAAATTCATTAATGAAATTTAAGTAGTCTATAACCATTCTCAAGGTCAAAAGGTTTGACATGAAATATTTGGTGATATACCCTCGAGTAGTTTTAGAGTTCAGCGATGAATAGTAAGAAAAAAAGACAAATACATTAATACTTAATGATGTTATATGTATATGATATAGATAAATGAACACACACAACGAATATGTTTATTTCCTAATAGTCATTGTACAATTGCGGACATCAGAAAAAAAAATAGGACGCAGTAGCGGTGAAGAGTCAGGAATATGGACGGTAGACGGAGGTTGTGGCTTCAAAAGAATAAGGATCATTACACGTGAGGGATGGGCAGAATGATGAGGATTTTGAAGATATTCGGCAGATTAATATAAAGATATGCCGCTACATTAATGGGTAGGCACACCTGCATGAAGCTTGGTCAACCAGAATCGGACCAGGTGTGTCTTCGACCACTACTTGAGAATTTGGTTTTTGAATATTAGGGGTGGATATTGGCAAAAGGCCAGAATATTCTTCAGAATTTAATTCGAAGTATAATTCCCTAACTTCCTTTTTGTTTTTGGGATCCAGGCCAAGGGCCATGACATAAACAATGTCCATAGGCAGACTTGGAGGAGCGGTATTCTTGTTGTGCAAAGTAAGGTATTTACTTCCATTATCACGTGTCCACACTTTTAACGTGATTGGTTCATTCTGGCGAAACCCTGCATCGTCCATTGATATGAATGCCTGAGGTGTCCTCGTACTACCATGGCCGAAAAGAGGGACAGCTTTCGCCCTGTAGCACCAGGAACCTCTACGAAGTGGATGAGGGCAATGTTCTAACTGGATGCCTTCATTATCTGCTATTGATATGTTGATATCCTCTCTCAGATTTTGAAGATTAAATTTTTTCAATTTAGGTTGAGAACGTTGGAAACAACAAGAAAAAAGCTTTTTGAAATTAATCATATTTATGGACGCTGTGATTTGGAGGTTCAGAAGAAAATATTTCGAAAATCCGCTTTGTTTGTATAGGTAGGTACTGCGTGAAACAATCAATAAAAATATAAAGTTAGTGAAAAATCATTAATTTCTATGTATATTAGTTAATAATTCATAATTTGTTTATGATATTTGTGTATTTTTATATATATTTTCCTTTGTTGGAATCGATTGTTTCCAAGGTAACTCCCATATACTAAGATGCTTCTGTTAAGCGCTCGAAAGCCTTCTGCCCCCACAAAAAAAAAGAAATAAAAAATATTCAGAAATAGCCAGAATAGTTCCTTAAAAAAATATTAATTAGATATATATGAATAACCACACATGAATTGAAAATGTATTGGGAGATGAAGATTAGAGATAAATAAACCATGCAAAAATTAGTTAAGTAAAATTTATAAGTGGAAAATTCTGCTTCAAATATATATTCTAAAATCAACTGTTCAGGTAGTTTATAAATTAAATTTGATTTAGATATGGGATCAATATTTGAGCCATAATTAAAAAGAACATTGCCTACAGAAACTATAATCAAGACCATATTTTATTCTATAAAATATTCCTTTGCATCAACATCCAGTAAAATTAATCATGCCTGCAATGAAAAGTGTATTTTCAAAACATTTTGATTATTCTCTAGCTTTGGAAACGGACGCCTTTCAACAGGAGAAAACCTGGTAAAATAATTCGTCGAAGGACACGAGTTAAATATAATTGGATAATAATTTACATAACTTCATAAAATTCAAATTTGAATTCAATTCAAATTATACAAATCGAGACAATATATTTTAAAAATATATATCTCTAATAAGAGGACGAATAAAAAAATAAATAAATATAGGCCAATAGAAAATAACTAAAGAAGCAAGGAATACATATTAGGCTGTGGTTATCATTATTAGGAGATATCTGTCTAGTTCCCACCGTTGCAATTCAGAGGCGATTTCTGTATTTGAATGATTTGTGGTGAGCTCAAGGAATAGTATGTTATAAATTTCCGGAATGTATATTCTTCAGTTAATACTATTTCGCACTCTTGATAGTATGGATTCTATGATGAGTCTCTGTTGTTTATTGGGGATGTTTTGGAGTAATGGGTTGTTGGTTCTGATAATGCGAAGGAATGACCTGTTTCTCTCAAATGATGATATACTAGAGATCTATTGTCCTGGTTTCCAATATTTCGTTGATATTCTAATTATATTATATTTGAATTTCTACTGGCTACACCAACATATTTGGTTTTTAATTTGTTGCATTCTATGGAGTATATGGCATTCTTGATATTGCAAAGATAATTAAGGCTATTGACTTTTGTTTCTTAGTAGTGAACTTAAACTGGGTGAGTTGCAGAAGAAGGTTTTAAATCCGAAAATTTTCAGATAACGAGCTATTGTTATGGATACTGGTGAGTAGGGAATGCTGCAAATAGATTTGTAAACTGAGGGTATTTTATATTTCAGAAGGGCTATATGGAAATGTCTTAAAATTTATGATAAAGGATTTTGGCAAGTTTTTATATTCCTTCAGATATGCTGGGTCTCTTCTGTTGTGAAGGTTGGAAGTGAGCTGTGGCTATGGACACATTTAGTAAGGGTCTTTACGGTATTGATTTTATGGGGC
Organism: Cordylochernes scorpioides; assembly: GCA_030710605.1. NCBI lineage: Eukaryota > Metazoa > Arthropoda > Arachnida > Pseudoscorpiones > Chernetidae > Cordylochernes > Cordylochernes scorpioides. The sequence goes on along the minus strand of CP092864.1, from coordinate 201,059,928 downwards.
TGATACACTTTTCCCTGGAGGAATAATTAATTTTACTCAATATTGATGCAAGTGATTATTTTATAGAATTGATATAGGTCTCATCAGTAGAATTTAGGGGTTTTTACTGAGATTATATAAGAGGTTATATCATATATACGCACGAGAAGTAATATAGAATAGCTGATTTTAATGTCTCAATATGTAATAAAAATTTCTGCCAGTGATATAGACTAGCTAGTTCACAACAGCATTTTGTTGTGAATAATAATAATTTTGATGGAAAATATAAATACTAGATACATAACCAATCGAAATGCCTAAATAACGTGTGAATATAAATATTTCCACGTATTTTAGAGAATAAATTGAATGTAAATATCATGTTTTTTTCAAATTTATATTTATTTTATAGAAAAGAGGTCGTGGCTTATTGACATTTTGTAACAATATATATATTTACAAAAGATGTTCCGAAATTGATACTTATTCCCAACAGGTTTAACAGATTAACTAACCACACAGAGGTTGCTGGAAATTGGAACATAACATCATTATCAGTAAAACACTCAACAATACATGTCTTAATGCCTCTTCTCGAAAATGTTATATATGGAACTTCCTATTTGAATATCCCCAAATTTTTGTTAATTCATAATTTCCCATTATGGAGCAACATTCTTACTACCAAGCTCTATAAAAAATGGTTATATCTCTTTTTCTGTTTTTAGCCTTAAAGGTTCAACAGATATATCGGGTCTTTTTGGAAGATATTGGAAATATATCATCTTTAATGAATCAATCTATTTAAACAAAGTGGTGTTGTCGGCGGGATCTCAAAAATGGAGGTGCTATTTATGGTCCTATGCAGATCCTTCCTTGAAAAGAATTCGGATATATATAGTCTTTAGTGACAACAATTGATATCAACAAAGGAGCCAATCCATTTTGTTATTAGCTTTACCTTAGACACTGCTGCAGTCACCTATATTTGAAATATGGATTTTCTATCAAAGATAATTTGCGGATGCAAAAAGTCCTCAAAGAAGAAATGCAGGACGATTGATTTGAATACCTTCGATGATGAAATAGAAATGGAAGTTTCTAATAAGGAAGATGTAGAACTTATATCCTGCCCCCATCCACAACGTCTCGGTGACACATGTTACCTGGCCAGAGTTGTGCCACTTAGAAAACAAGGAAGAGGAAGAAGAAGAAAGAATCTTAATATTATGCAAAGGAATCATTCGGGAATTATTCAAGTCGAACCAATTTGTCTGAAATTTGGATGAAGAAAGATGGAAGTCGCTTTCCAACATTGTCAAACGTAAACAGTTTGCCGTCAAGCCTTCCATACGAGATCAAATATGTCCTCGCTCGCAGAGAAAAGAAAAGAAATGGAAAAGAATGGAAATAAAGGAAATGATTTTTGAGATATAATATAATGAATATGTGGGGTAGATATGTAGATCAAATATGCCAATCATAATCCCAGCCCCATCAATTGATGAAATAAGGTTTGAAACTCCGCCCTCTCTCTTGAATACCACAAAGGTAAAGGAATCAGAAGATATACAATGGCCAAATCCAGCCTGGAATGTACCCAACATCTATCCGAGTGCATCTCATCGTTGTATTAATAATGTAATTTTCAAAACGCCTTTTTAATAATTAAATGTTCGAAGATGAATTTCTATGTGCTTCTTTATAAATATTTATCAAACATAAGCTTCTCAATAACATCGGCATAACTAAAAATATCTATATATTTGAATAACCTGTAATGGTATACTCATTAGAACAGACTTTTAGTAGAACCTTTTGCAAATATTGAATGCTTCTAAATATTGAATCCAAAAATGTGAAAACTTGTTAAAAACATTATCGACCATACTATTTGTGAAAAATACCTATCAATATATATAGTTTATTGTATCAAAGTATTTATTATTTTATTAACAGAGAAATATTTTTAAGTTTATATTTTGCTACTCTGTAAACTCCCCTCATTGCTTATCTTTTGTTTATCATTCATATTTTGTTTTTGCCTTAAATGAAGTTTCGTGTCATTCAGAAGTTAGTATTTCCTAATTTTCCACGTGGCATTATGGTGGAGATGCTGGGTAAGTTAGGGAAGACAAACTGAGGATCGCCGAAAAGACCTAGAGGCCGTGGGTGCTGTGATCTACATTTACAAAGACTGACTTCATGATTCCACCGCCGTATCAAAGCCAAGACTTCCCTCCAAGATGACGATGTCCCTATAGACGATAGAGAAACAAATCCGTTTTTCAATCCTCAAGGAAAAATACGCAAAATTATTAGGGACAAGGTTCCAAGACTTCGATGGAATTCTTGGCAGAAGCACGTCAGATCCATGCCAAGTATTCATCATTTTATCAACAGAGTATCATTATTTTTATGTTTTCTTCTTTTTTTTTTGTTACTCTGTGAACTTCTCTTAGTGCTTATCTTTTCTTTATCACTCATAGTTTGTACTTGCCTTAAATAAAGTGCTGTGTCATTCCTAAGTTTATATTTCCTAATTTTCTACGTGGATATATCTTAAAATATGTTTATATATATGGATGTTTTGGCAGCTTTACATCGTTCATAATTCATTTTGTGAATAAAATAGATTGTCTAGTAAAAATATTAGAATGAAAAAATGCCCGCCTTTCAGTTCGACACAAAATTATCTCTGTAGAAAATAAAAATGATTAATGAAATATATTTTTAAACATATTTTTTCAAGAGGATATTATAATATTCAAAATATGAATAAAGTAGAAATAAAATGAATAAATCATCTACAACCCCCACATTTTAAACTCAATATAAACACCAGTGTGCCAAATATCCAATCCAAAATTCCGTAAAATGAAACAAAAATACAAGCAGGGTATCATTGGAAATTTCTTTGAATATATATCTGAAGAAAGAAACATCAGGACGGCAGCGGTCGTCCAAGGGGAACAACAGAACTGGTAAAGAGAGCGATTGTCAGAAGGGATTTCGCAGCTCCCAATTCAATATCTTCCAACGTGTGACCCGCACACAAGTGTCTAAAATTATATTCAAAAGAAGTATAATATAGCGTTATCTAAATTTTTCTGACCTTTACGATTCCTACCCAACACAACTTCAGACCAACAAGTCGGATTACAATTGACGGGAACGATTGCATATGTGTCTGGAAACGTCCTCTGAAGCGTGTGGATCCTGGCCTTACTTCCAAACACCATGCAGTTCCAAAACTGGACTTTATAGTCTGGGATTCCATTTCATTTGATATTAGAACTCGATAGTTAGTCTTCCCTGGCATATTTACAGAACAACAGAACATAGACGACATTCTAAGGCCTGTTTTGTTGCTTTTCTTTTCACGTTACCTTTCAACAAGATAATTCCCGGCCACACACAAGTGCTATGGATTTTTTTCAATCTTGTTTAACTCTTCCGGGGTCAGCAAGGTCGTCTGTTCTATCACCTATATAGCCCATCAGGAACATGTTGGGAAGAGGAATTAGAGTATCCCGGAATGTTGACTATTTACCTGATATTTGAAGATATTGCAACGTGGAAGACCAACTTTGGGATCAGGCAGCAATTTATTTCAGGCAAGAACAAACTATAAGTCATAAATAAAATATAAGAAAATAGGGAAGTGTGCAGAGTAGCAAAATGTAAACATAAAAATGGTATTCTGCTAATAAAATAAAAAATACTTCCTTATAATATTTTGGCAATAGATTCCTCAGCATCCATTTGAGAATCATTATCAGACAATAGCATGCTGGTTAGCAGCCTTCGACTATATTTTACAAGAAATATTTACAAATATACGCGCCGCAGTGTGAATATAAATTATTATATTGTAGAGCGATTAGCATTTTAAAATAAAAAGAAACTCGTTGCTAAACAGTTTTGGTAGTTTTGAGAAATATATATATATATATATAGAACTATTTATAACTCTTATTATGATATACTTGGGACCATTATATAAACTCGGGGATGTAGAATGTGAAATATATATTTAAATATAAAATTGCACAAAAACAAATTCATGATTATTAAATAAAAAAGGAGAAGGAAAGAATAGGCCATATAAATATATATATAGGTGAGTATTAAAGACTAAGTACCTATTATAAAGGTTTATTAAAAATATAGAAGATGGAATTCACACAGGTTGACTAAGGAAGATGAAGGGTTCTGGAGTTTGCTGAATATTCAATAAAAAATACATTCAAATTCTTATTTCACTTTAATTCGATTACTGCGGAAGAAAATGATATCATTGACCTAAATGACCGAATAGGCGCAGCGACTGCCCGCCAACGAATAGGTGCAGGGATCATCCAGGACTGAGGATGGCCGACTGGGCCCTTGAACTTCAACATCTTCGGTGAGATTCAACAGAGAAGTCGAATGTTCAGACTTAATAGCCGAATTGTCGAGAGGTGGAACGATTATTGGAATTTGGGATTCAGTTTTTCCCGACTCATTGTATTTTGCCTCAAAATAAATTTCTCTTATGGCCATCCGTTTCTCCTTTTTCTCTCCACGGGCGAAGATATAGTTTATTTCAATGGGGAGAATTTGAGGATCACTGTATTTTTTCCCCAGAGTCAGAAAAAGACCACAGTCTTTCTTTTCCCAAAGTTTTAAGGAAATTGGCTCTTTTTTCTGATTTCGTGCAAAATGCACAGGCATGGAATTGTGCGGCCTTCTTCCTTTCCCACGTTTCTTTGCTGGCATAATCCTTGCCAAATAGCATAAATCGCTAGAGCGAAATTGGTGGAACAGGATATCAATTGTATACTTTCTTGGTCCCATATTTCCAACTCTATATCTTCATTGAATGTCTCTAAATCAATCATTTTCATCTTTGGTTTTCGTGGCTTAAAGCATCCGCAACATATTGTTGAAAGCGCGTCCATATTCAAGAGAGCAGATTAAACTGATATCGTTTACTGAAAGATTAATAACAAAAGGGATGATCTCTATTGTTGGAAAAGTTTGCTTTCTTCAAAAGATCATATATTTCCAACGCCTTTTGACAAAAGGCCATATTTCTGTTGAGGTCTGAAGCTTGAAATACATAAATCGAGATATATACATATCTGTTATTGATAACTAGCCAGAAATTTGCCCTAAAATTAGAGAAATAAAAATATATTAAATATATATATATTACGAAAATGAGAGGTTATATTTAATATTTCAAGTAAAAAAGAGATTAAATATAGATATAAAATATTTTTAGACGAAAAAATGAACTCTTCCTGATAACAATGTTATGTGACAAACTACCAGAGTTTATTTGTTAGATATAAGTTTCAAACTCTATTTCTATCATGACATGGTGTTAGTTTAACACGTTTTTGATATTTTTTTTTAGTGGTGTTGGTTGTGTTTTGCCAATGGAGTAGATGAAATAGGCTAATTAAGGTGCTCTGTTCATCTACATATCTCTTTCTGGGTTTATGTTCTCCATGGAGAAAACTGCAAGGTTCAATGTGGAGCTAAAAGGATCTATAGTGATTTAAATACCCCGAGTGAGAGTTGGGCGTAGACTATGGTTTGTGTATGTCATAATTATTAATACGATTTTTTGAGATTTTCAAAATAATCTTTATACGAGGGCCATCCAATAAATAAGTTTTCCTATTTTTTAACAAATAAACAACATTATTTACAATTATGCAGTTATTTTATTTTCATTATACAACTTATAGACTACTTCTCTACATATTCACCATTTCTGTCCAAATATTTTTGGTACCGTTGTAGCAATATTTTTATACCACTGTTGTTCCAAGCCGTGTCCTGTCTTCGTAGCCAGTGTTTCGCCTCCGCCTGCAATTCGTCATCATTCGCAAAGTGCTTGCCTCCAGGGTGCAACTTGAGTGCTGGAAAAAGATAGAAGTCGCTTGGGGCAAGATCCGAATAATAAGGTGGATGTGTGAAAAATTCCCATATGAAATTTCCCAGCAACGTTTGGGTCGTTCGAGCTGCGTGAGGGCGAGCATTGTCATGGACGAGTAACACTTTCCAAGACAAAAGTCCAGGACGTTTCCCGTTTTATTGCAGCTCTGAGTTTAGTGAGGACTTCGCAGTACCTCGCAGCGTTAACCGTAGTGTTTGGGGGCAGGTAGTCACCCAATAAAACACCCTTATAGTCCCAAAAGACGATAGCCATAACTTTGCCTGCAGAGATTGTGACCTTCGCCTTTTTTTGGTGCACTTTCCTCAGGCTTCTTCCACACCATGCTTTGTCGTTTTGTTTCTGGAGTTGAATGATGCAGCCAGCTTTCATCTCCAGTGACAATACGGGAAAACAGTAGATCTCCATCTCTTCGATGCATTTCCAGGAAAGCTCGGGCTGCCTCCATTCGTTGTGGCTTGTGATTTTTCGAGAGCAAACGCGGGACCTATCTTGCGCAGACTTTGCGAAAATTCAAAACATCTGACATGATTGATCCAATAGAAGAGCGTCCAATTTCGATTCCAGGAGGCAGTCGAATCATTATTTTGTCAATGGTGACGCGGCGATCTGCTTCCACCACATTCCGAACAGCAGCAACGGCTGCATTGTCCGTAGCACTAACGGGCCTGCCGCTTCGCTCATCATCATGCACGTTTTGCCGTCCTTCCAAGAACCATGAACGCCATCGGCGAAACATTTGGATGCTCATTCAGCATACACTGACACTAAATTGCGATGAATATTGACCGCAGTTTCATTTTTCGCCGTGAAAAAAACGAATTACAGAACGGAGTCCGCAAGTGGACACGTTCACCAGTGGTAGCTCCATTGAAACTGAAGCGCTACGGACTTGCGCGTACGAGTAGCGTGATTTTGAAGGTCACGTGCTTCCAACGCATCCTAGTGACCATTTCTTACACTACTAACTAATTTTTACAACGTTTCGTTCGCAGAAAAAAAATAGGGAAACTTATTTATTGGATGGTCCTCGTATTTTATTTTTATGTTTATGAATATTTAAAATATTTTATAGAAGAGAATGTATGTTTAAATTTATTTACATCGATCGCTGGGGACACGAGGACTCCAGCACATAACTTATACTGCAGGGTATTATTTTTCTAAATAGATATTTCTATAGAGACATTATAGGTACATTCTACCAGACATCTTTATGCAGAGACATTTGTTTACATTCTTTCTTTACATGATTTCTTTCTGTAGTTAAATTTATGTGCATTTTTTCTCCACATTATATCTTTCTATAGAGACATTTGTGTACATTCTTTCCCTACATGAGATCTTTCTGTAGAGACATTTGTGTTCATGCTTTCTCCACATGAGATCTTTCTGTAGAGACATTTGTGTGCATTCTTTCTCTTCATGAGATCTTTCTGTAGAGACATTTGTGTGCATTCTTTCTCTACATGAGATCTTTCTGTAGATACATTTGTGTACATTCTTTCTCTACATGAAATCTTTCTGTAGAGACATTGTGTACATTCTTTTTTTACATGATTTCTTTCTGTAGTTAAATTTATGTGCATTCTTCTCCACATTATATCTTTCTATAGAGACATTTGTGTACATTCTTTCCCAACATGAGATCTTTCTGTAGAGACATTTGTGTGCATTCTTTCTCTACATGAGATCTTTCTGTAGAGACATTTGTGTACATTCTTTCTCTACATGAAATCTTTCTGTAGAGACATTGTGTACATTCTTTTTTACATGATATCTTTCTGTAGTTAAATTCGTGTACATTCTTTCTCCACATGAGATCTTTCTGTAGAGACATTTGTGTACATTATCTAACTACATGAGATCTTTCTGTAGAGAATGCACTCAAATGTCTCTAAAGATGGATTTCATGTGGAGAAAGCATATACACAAATGTCTCTACAGAAAGATCTCATGTGGAGAAAGATTTAACACATGGATCAAATTAGCTCCACAGACATCCTTGCTGCCATATCCACGGAGAACATAAACTCAGAAAGAGATATGTAAATGGACAGAGCACCTTAATTAACCTATTTCACCTACTCCACTGACAAAACACAACTAACTCCACTAAATATGACAAATTTCAAAAACGTGTTTACTTAATACCATATTATGATAGAAATAAAGTTTTTAAAACTTATATCTAACAAATACACTCTTGTAGATTGTAACATAACATGAATATTAGGAAGAGTTCATTTTTAGTCTAAAAATATTTCATATCTATATTTATCTAACTGATACATATTCAATCTCTTTCCTGGAAATATTAAATATAACTTCCTATTTAACCCACCGCCCTCCTATTTTCGTAATATATATATTTAATATATTTTTAATTCTCCATTTTTAGGGCAATATTCTGGCTAGTTACCAATATCTATATATCTCTCTTTCTGTATTTTAAGCTTCAGAGCTTAACAGAAATATGGCTTTTTGTCAAAAGACGTTGGTGATATATATGATCTTTTGAAGAAAGCAAACTTTTCTAACAATAGAGATCATCCTTTTTGTTATTAATCTTTCAGTAGGGAGTTAATGCTGGACGATGAGAACACCACTATACAGGAATTGGAGAAAATAACAGGATTTGGTCGAGCAGTATAAAAATAAATTTCTGCGAACAAAGAAGAAAGTAAACGAATATCTCAATCCTAAGGGACATGGCCAAGGGGATGTGGCTTCAATTAGGAGTAGCCCAGAGAAGAGAACCTCATTAAGACTGCCAAAAATCGCGTTAAAGGTTCACGATGGCACCAGTCTTGAGTGGCTGGGATGGTGGTCGCAGTTTGAGGCCATTCATGAGAATCCAAGCCTGTCTGAAGTGGATAAATTCCATTATTTGATTCAGTCTATGAAAGTTGGAACAAGAGCAGAAAGACTAGTCAAGAGCTACCCTTTGACGGAGGTTAACTACCCCAAGGTAATAGAGGCGCTCAGGGATCGCTTCGGCGACAAGGTGATATGAGGGATTTATGGAGGGAATTTCGTGATGAATTGAAATATCTCCGGACATTGCAAATACCCCGATGGCTGGGCACAGGAGGAAATCAGGAGTTACAATTGCATGGCTTCAGTGACGCCTCGGGCGACGCATATGCGGCGGTGGTCTACTTGCGGGTAACGAATAAAGATGGCAGTCGCGTAGGATTGTTGGCGGCCAAGACGAAGCTGGCACCCATCCATCGGGTCTCCATTCCCCGATTGGAATTATGTGCGGCGGTGCTGTTAACCCGCCTAGTCATACATGAGGTGTCCGTATTGAAGCTTGACATCAAGGAGATAGTGTGTTGGGCAGACGCCACCATCATTTTGAATTGGATATGGATGTTATCTAGAACCCTTCCCACCTTTGTAGGAAATCGAATAGCGGAGATTCAAGCCTGCCGTCAAATCAAGGAATGGCGTCATATATATAATCCGTTGATAATCAGCTGACATTGCTTCCCGCGGTATAATGGGCTCACAGTTATATGGCTCCACAATATGGTGGAATGGACCTACATGGCTGACGTCTTCCCCCGAGCTATGGCCCAAAATGCCAAAATTATCCGAAAGTCAGGAGGAGACTAAGGTATTGTCAGCCTGTTTAACCGACCATAAACCTATGCTGGTCACCCTTGGAGAGCGGTGTTCATCTCTGAATGCTTATATTAGAATAGTTGCCTGGAATTTGCGTTTTGGCAATAAATGCGGTGATAGGTCAAGGAGGGTCCACATATCTGACAACGGCCCGAGTTAAGAAGGGCAAACGATAAGATATTCCTCGCCGTTCAGCTGTATTATTTTGAAGATTTGAAGAATTTCCCTAATCAAAAGAAGGTCAGAAAAAATAGTAAGATAGTGGCTCTGAATCATTTTCTTGATGAAAAGAGCATCATCCGAGTCGGAGGCAGGATAAGATGGGCTCCAGAGGTTCCCTATGATCAAAGGCATCCTGCATTATTGCCATCCGCAGGGAAGTTAAGTCAATTGATTATCCGAGATGCGCACTCCAGAACTCTAAACGGCGGTGTGCATCTAGTGTTGGCCAACCTTAGACAAAAATATTGGATTTTAAAGGCGAAAATTAGGAAAGATAAACTTCGGAATAACACAGCGCTTTATTTAAGGCAAGTACAAACTATGAATGATAAACAAAAGATAAGCACTAAGGTAGGTTTACAGAGTAACAAAAAAAAAGAAAACATTAAATGAATGATACTCGGTTAATAAAATGATAAATACTTTGCTCCGTAGCTCCTTCCCTATGATGGCTGTGACCCACAGCCTGCAATTATTGTAGATATTGACATGGATCTGACATGCTTCTGCCAAGGATTACATCGAAGTCTTGGAACCTTGTACCTAGTACCTTTGCATCATTTTTCTTGAGGATTGAAAAACGGACATCGTCATCTTGAAGGGAAGTCTTGGCTTTGACACGGCGGTGGAATCATGAAGTCAGTCTCTGAAAATGTAGATCACAGCACCCACGGCCTCTAGGTCTTTTCGGCTATCTTCAGTTTGTCTTCCCTAACTTACCCAGCATCTCTACCAAAATGCCACGTGGGAAATTAGGAAATACTAACTTCTGAATGACACAAAACTTCATTTAAGGCAACAACAAAATATGAATAATAAACAAAAGATAAGCAATAAGGGGAGTTTAGAGTAGCAAAATATAAACAAAAAATATAAATTTCTCTGTTTATAAAATAATAAATACTTTGATACAATATACTATATATATTAAGTATTTTGCACAAATAGTATGATCGATAATGTTTTTAAAAAGTTTTCAAAATTTTGGATTCAATATTTAGAAGTATTCAATATTTGCAAAAGGTTCTACTAAAAGTCTGTTCTAAAGAGTATATCATTGTAGGTTATTCAAATATATAGAGATTTTTAGTTACACAGGTGTAAATGAGAAGCTGATGTGTGGCAAATATCTATGATGATTCACATAGGAATTCCTCTTTGAAACTTTAATTATTAAACAAGCGTTTAAATATCACATAATCAAAAGAATGGGAATGCACAACAATGCGATGCACATGGATTGCACAGCAATTTTTGTTCTAAATCCCCTCAATTATCTATATCTTGTAATTCTTCTATTTAAAAACTGAATGCTTCTCCCTCGAGATAATTCGATATATTATTTAGTTTAAAACCTTCATCAAGATGTTTCTGTAAACATTATTTGTTAAAGAATTTGAGCCAAGATATTATGTCTAAATTTTGACCATTACATTTCGGTATTTCTATAGTACTTGGATTAGGCGTCATGGCTTGTTCTACATTCCTTTGTTTGCGCGACATTTTGTAAAAATAGTTTTATACAATTTGAATAATAATTTATAGAGCAATTGGGTTGATATTCAGGTAATCCTGTCGGCTTATTGTTATGAATATTTTGTTGTTGTTGTTAGATAAAGGGTTGATAAGACAAAGGATCGATAGGATAAAGGGTTGAGGTGCAGTCGTGATAAAAAAATATAATTATTTACCGTCAAGTAGCTTTTATTTTCAATAACTTGAGGAAAGATTACACATTAATTATTTTCACATTATATAGAAATTATAAAGTTAATCATATATTAGTGATTTAAAAGGATAGATATGTTAACTACGCATATTTACAACAAAACTATACAGCAAAACTGAAAGTCTTTCAAAAACGATGATAACAAAAGTAAAATTATCAATGAATAAAATAAAATATTTATTTTTTTTAAATATATAAATATTTGAGTTTTTAGATTATATATCTATATAGGCACATCCTGACTACTGACATGAGCGCTTTATAAATGGCAGAGCGCCATCAAGTGGAACAGAAATCAACTAGGTCCAACAGCCCGAAACACGTTTGTTGTTGGCTTTTCTTGATTAAAATGGGTTGACCAAATATCGAGGAAAGGTTTAAGGTTATCAAGGTTTAGTTGATTTCTGTTCCACTTTATGGTACTATGACATATAATATTTATAAAGTAAGAAAGAGAACAGGGCTAGATGATTAATTTTAGTGAAAAACATGTTATCACACCAAAAAAGAGCTGGGTTCTTTGTATATCTTCTTCTAGAATGATATAGGTCTTGAGTCAAATGAATCATATTTCCAGGGAAAAGTTTATTTTCGTTAAATTTTCGGGCACGGACGCCCTTCTACAGGAGAAAACATGGTATAATGATACGCCAATAGAACTCGAGTTAAATATAATCGGATACTATTTTTCATAATTTTATGAAGTTCTATAGATACAAAAATATTATATTATATTAACTATTATAAAATTGCGACAATATATTTTTAAAATATATATCTCTAATGAGAGGAAAACTAATAAATAAATATAGGCCACTAGAAAATAACTAAGGAAGCAAGGAATACATATTAGGCTGTAGCTATCATTAGGAGGAAAACCCTATAACAAAATGCAATAGCCTTAATTATCCTTTCAATATTAAGAATGCCATATACTCTGTAGTAGCACTGAAATCTAAACCAAATACGTAGGTGAAAGCAGTAGAAATTCAAATATAAGAATATCAGAACATCAACGAAAAAAATCGAAAACCAGGACAATAGATCTCTAATATTTCATCATGTAGGAAAAACAGGTCATTCCTTCGCACTATCAGAACCAAGAACCCATTACTTCAACATCCCCAATAAACAACAGAGACTCATGATTGAATCCATAATATCCTTGAAAATGGTTGGCGTTTATCAAACTGAAATATTGGTAAAATAAATTATATTTTGAACCCATATATCCATTTTTTAATCGAATACTTAATTTATCAATATATACATAAATGGAGATAGTGTTCAATGAGATTCATAATTTTGTGTTTGTTCAAATCAATAAGCTTGAGGGATAATTTTGTGTCATTATTTTTTATATACAGTATAAATATTTCTCTTTCACATGAATTCATTTTTTTCAACCAGAATTGGACCAGGTGAGTCTTCGGCCACTACTTGGGAGTTTGGTAGTGGAATATTACGAGTGGATATTGGCAATGGCTCATGATACTCTTTAGAATTTGATTCGAAGTTTAATTCCCTTACTTCTTTTTTTTGTTGTTGTTTTTGGGGTTCAGGCCAAGGACTAAGAAGTAGACAACCTTTATAGGCAGACTTGAAGGCACGGTGTACTTATTATGCAAAGTAAGTTATTCACTTCTATTTTCACGTGTTCACAATTTTAACGTTATGAGCACATTTTGATGAAACCCTGCTTTTCCATTCATGTGAAGGTCTTAGTTCTCCTAGTACTTCTTAAGTCAAATAGGGGTCAGCCCTCGTTATATAGCACCAGGAATCTCGACGAAGAGGATGAGGGCAAAATTCTAACTGAATTCCTTGATTTTCACCAATTACGATTTTGAAATACTTGCAAATGATTATAGCGTTTAATCATTCAAATTAAATTCATGACGTCAATATCCACTTGAAAATTTTAGGTATATTTTCTTCTTTTGGGGTTGGAGGGTCAACGTAGCAAAGTCATCGTTAAAAAATCAAAGAAGACCTGTTTTATCTCGTTATAGTTTTTTTTTTTTGATAATTCCAGAAAAATATCTTCAAGACTCGTTCCCAACTAATGATGAATTATCCATTATTAATATCGATCACTTTATAAAATATAATAGGTTTCCATGGATTATCACAAATAATACAATATTTTTGTTGCACTGTGAAAAGTCTAGAGAATACAGAAAGAGATTAATATAAATATAATTTCAAAAGGGTCATTATATATTGGAGAATAAAAATGAAATAATTATTAATAAATATATTAAAATCATTAATCAAACAAGAAGAGAGATATATCAAAGATGCAATTGTTTAACTCTTATATAGCAATAATAGAGTTCCCCCATATCTAATTTATATTAGAATATACCTGGAGTCCACTCTTAGGTATGGCATATAAAATTGAATTTTCAAAAATTGATTTTAATGTAAGCCATAATCTGAATTGATGAAGGTGATGAATAAACAGAATCTTGACCCCAATAAAAGTGTGAAACCAAGTTTTATATAAATGTATTGTACTTAGTTTCCTTTTTATTTTCCATTTGATGATTTACGTATTTACATTACTTCGATTAGTAATATTCAAAGGATAGCTATTTTCATTTTATATTACATTATTGTCGTGGAAATTCCTCAGATTCTGAATCAATATATATTTCTTAAACTTTCTTTTGTTTTTGGTATTTTGGCTAAGTGCTATCTCGTAAAAATGTCCAAGTGCAGACTGGGAAGCGTAGTCAATTCAAGGTAACTACTTTCAATATCCAGCGCAAAGAGTTCCATAGTGATGATCTCATCCAATTCCATTGAGATCGAGTTTGGTAACTTAGTTCTATCTGAGTCACCCAGCTGACAGATATAGTTTGGTAGACCGTAATATTGCATGTTAAGTATTGTATATGAATTATTGTATTAATATATTTAAAAAAACCTTTATGTTTAAATTAACTGATAAATGTATAAAATTTGATATTTTCCTAATAGTGTATATATACAGTTATTTTAAATATATATTTCAACAGGTTTTTCATGCATATTTTTTGACAAGGGCAAGCAAACTTAATTCCAACATGAGGCCTGAAGGGCGCTCGTTGCGAGTGAAATTAGAGAGTAGATAGACACATTTATAAATATAATAGCGTCTGAAATTATACTTATGAAATATAAGTAGTCTACAACCTATCCGAGTTCATATGTGAAATTTGGTGATATTTACTCCGATAGTTTTGGCGTTCAGCTATAAACAGTGAGAAGGACAAAGAGATAAATTTAAACTTTTATAATAATATAGATATGATATATAGAGAAGTAGGAAAACACACAACAAATATATTTATTTCCTCAAGATAATATTATACAAAAGCGAGCGGAGACACCAGGCAAAAATAGGCCACAGTAGAGGTGATTATTTCAACAGAGGAATATGACCAGAGGACATAGTTCGTGGCTGCAAAATAATAGGGTAAACAACATTGGAGAGGAGAGCAAAATGATTATTTTGAAGAGCTGAGCATTTGAATTCACAATAAAAGATTATCGCAACTTATTGACCTTTTTGCGAAGAGAGGAAAGTCCTAGTTTCCATACTCTGAGAAGAGATCTAATGAGTCTTCCTTATATACCGGAAGATTTTATTGTTGGAATGTCATCTTAAAGAATTAGACCAGAATTCAAAATACCCGTGAAGGCATAAATGAAGCAAGCCATTGTTCTAATTTGTGGATAATTTCCTTTCCCCTTGGCAGTGGCAAAAAGTAGAAAGAATTCACAGTCTCTTCATATATCAGGGGGGGGAACAGTACGGTAATGATGATTTTATTCAGATGAACAAAAGATTGAGATGAAAACATGATATGAAAAGGTTATGCAGTATTGGTCATAACGATGTATATGCCATATTTAAAATAATAGTCGAATTACTGGAATAATAGACAACATAATACTACATCAAAGATAAAATATGATAAATATTCAACTAAAATAATGGGTAGGCACATCTACATGGAGCTTCGTCAACCCGAATCAGACCAGGTGTGTCTTTGGCTACTACTTGGGAGTTTGGTAGCGGGATATTGGCAATAGCCCGGAAATTTCTTCAGATTTCAATTCGAAAAATATTTCTGTTACTTCTTTTTTGTTTTTAGGGTTTTGGCCAAATGCCATCACGTAGACTACTTCAATAGGTAGACTGGGAGGCGCTGTATATTTATTATGCATGGTGAGATATTTACTACCATTTTCTCTCGTCCACACTTTCAGCGTGATTGGCTCATTTCTGTGAAATCCTGCCTCTTCCATTGAAATGAAGGTTCTAGGTGTTCCAGTACTACCGTGGACAAATAGGGGGACAACCCTTGCCCTGTAGCACCAGGCACCTCGACGTAGAGGATGAGGGCAATGTTCTAATTGAATAACTTCACTTTCGCCAATTTCCATATTGAAATCTTCTGTTAAATTTTTAAGGTTAATTCTTTTCAAATTCGATTTACGACGTCTGAAACAGCAAGAAAATAGCTTCCTGAGAGTAACCATTTTTATGAAGCTAAGTTGGTGAAGTCAATTTCAGAAGAATAAAAAAAGAAAATCTGCTTTTTTTAAGATAGGTATTGTCTGAAAAATTTAATGAAGAAATAATGTTTTTGTAAAATTACTATATTATAGATGGATGTCAATTACATTTCATGATTCATTTAATATATATGCTTTGTAGAATTCGAATTTAACTAAATATATATGCTACATTGTTGAGATGGATTACTTTCATCAAATAGCAATGGTTTCTATACTCTAACATATATGCCCGATTTTTTTCTGTTCAGCTCAAAACCTCCCTCTCCTACATTACAGAAACATATATAAATATTGTTTTATGAATATATAATATGTTTGAAAAGAGAAATATTTTTATTGAAAGATAAATATAGTATTTTTCAAAATAAGAATAGGAAATGGATGTGTAATCGTTAGATTTACCTATAAGATTTCCAAATAAATAAATTTATTATAAAATAATTTATATATATGGACACATGGAAAATGACATGTGAGTTGAGGCAGCTGTGAAGTGGGTTTCTTTTTGGGAGTTGGAGTCAGTTTGGCAGGATTTTAAATGATCGAGTGAGGAATTCATCAAAATAGGAGTGTGAAAGAAGACAGTGATTTCCAGTGGTCCAGCGGATTCATCAGATTGATCGAATATCAATTCAAAATACTGTTCTTCAATTTTCACCTTGTTTTTGGTCTAAAAGTCAAATTTCTTCACACAAACTATATCAATGGGCAGACAGGGAGGTGCACTGAGTTTATTGGTGACTTTTAGATCTTCACCTTCATTATCGTGCATCCACAGCTGCAAAGCAATAAGGCCATCTTGTCAAAAACCAGCTTCTTTCATTAATATTATGGTGTTGAGTTCCATAGTTCCCCGTAATTTCCACGTGAATATATTATTCCATATAAAAAAAACCTAATCGTAATATATTTCTAAAGGCATTTATGTAGCAACAGTACATCTGGGATTTTGGCCTCCTGATCATTATATATTCAGTATACGTCTCTAGTCATGAGCTAAATAAGTTGGTGCATAATCTTGTTGGTAAAATAATGTCTGTTGAAGGTCAGATAATTGAGTATCATAAAAACCTCCATGAAGTCAAAGTAATTTGTGACATTCATTGTTTTCACTGTACAAATAAAATAGGATCGTATAATGCGATAAATTATGACATAATTACATTTAGGTTATCACACACAAACTTACTTACAGACGGCTGTTTTAGTGACCTTCAGATGCGGAAATTATGTTGGCAATTATACAAATAAATGGTTTTTCTATCGGAGAACGCTACCATTTTGATAAAATTGATATACTCGTTCAAAATAGGTACTAGAATGTGTGTTCAAAATTGCATGTCTTTCTCTTTTCTACAGACTCAATTACCAGCATTAAGTGTATATTTATAGGTCTCTCTCCTTGAGAGGGTCGGAACTAGTTTCAATAAAAGTTTTCATTCATTGGGACTTTTTTATGCAGAAGGATATAATTCAAGTTCATTTTAACTTAAAAAGCACACCAAATTGAGTTATAACATTATCAAAACAAGAATTAATCCATATAAATTAATTAAAAATAGTGTATTTTTACTTTGAATTGGAAAAGTACTTTTCAAGACACCTGTATATTCTTGTATGTTGGAGTTAATATATTATAGGCGTAATTTTCTTAGCTATATTTCTATTATTGGTTTGCTGAAGATGAAATATCGTATTTTGGAAGGTTCTTTCCAATAGAAGTGTATTTTCACTGCTATTTCACAAATGTGTTGTGGCACGGACACCCTTCTCTAGGATAAATACTTGTATACTAATTCGCCAATAGAACACGAGTTAAATATAATTGGATACTATTCTACACAACTTCATAAAATAACTCCGCCCTTGCCGGTCCCAAGCCCGGATGAAAAAGGAAGTAATAACAAGCTCACTTAAAAACCTGGGTTCAGCTGGCCTGGCTGATAGTACCCTGTTAGGGCTCCTAATCCAGGGATACAGGATGAGCAGCGTTTGTACTCCATGTTAGGAGCGGCTGCACATGACGTCTGTTCCTCATGTCAGGGGCGGCCATTTATTTTGGAGCTAAGTCACCCTGCCACTGAGTAATGCTCCCAGTCTTAATGAAAAAGGCAGACACATTCTACTTCACAAAGTCATGATGGTTGTCGAACAAGCTTGATACCCTAATATGATTGAGAGAGAGAGAGTGTAGATAAGAAAGAAGAAGAAGAAGACTTCCAAAAATTTAATAGATAAAAAAATATTTCATATTAACCTTAATAAAAATCGAGACAATACATTCTAAATATATATATACATATGTTATATTGAGATATTATTTAAAATGTTATATTAAGATATTATTTAAAATGTTATATTAAGATATTATTTAAAATGTTATATTAAGATATTATTTAAAATGTTATATTAAAATATTTTATTAAAAAAAAAAATAAATTTCATATATATAAATACTCTGTATAAATCGACCGCCAGAGGTCACGCTTTCTCTATAAATACTCATTGTTGTTGTTCCCCGTTGGTCGGCCCAAAAACATTTGTACATTATGTAATGTTGTTATGGGCAGCTAAAGCGAGACACTTTAGACAACTAACTTACGACCATTTTTGGCCACATTCCTGAGGGGGGGGGGTCGTCACCACCTGACGACTTTCCTGGTTAGCCCCCCGGTTGTGTACACAGGAAAAACAGTCGTTCAGCTGATAACGTCTCGCTCGCTCTCTATCGGCTGGCTGCCTGGATGATTGCTCTAACAACTCGTCGTGTGATTATTTCTCACCTCATCACATCATTACCTCTATATTGTCACATCGAAAGTCGACAGGATAAGACCTGGCCGGGAAGCGAATCCCTCATATACCGAAGTATGAAGAAACAAGAAGCCAAGCCACGATGATCGACCAAACCCAACTCAACTGTAACCACTCCTCTTCGAGCCCTCAACCCCTTCCTCGCCAACCTTTGAACCGTGATCCCGAAGAAGTATTCACCTACGACGGAGATGGAGCTGCCACACACTTCTTCCAGCACTAGATCTACCCAAGAACGACCACTGTGCCAGAGCAGGACACCTTCCATCATCATGGACAAGACTCCGCCATATCCCTGCCGCTACTGTGATGTACAACACTGGTACGCTCAGTGTCACAGACAGAACTCTCCCGAATCTCAATGAACTTACCTGCTCTCTAAACCAGCATAACCTGTAAGTGAAATTGTTTCACCACTTCCATTCATTCTTTAAATAAGTCATTCCTTGTAAATTGTCCCAATATTTACATAATTAGCTCCATTTATTCTCTCCATGCCTATTAACAATGATTTTATGCTCCATACTATTCATCTAGATATTTGTAACTCATTTAATTAGTTAAATTACCAGTAGAATTTAACAATCGTTATTTTAATTAAATAATTTCCATTTTTAACGTAACTCTTAAAAGAAAAAAATAAAAATTGGAAATCTACCTATTAATGCTTTACGATTTTTACTATTAACAATAGATTTTTAATAATTAATTTATTTATAAAAATATGCCTCCAGCATCTAAACTTTTGTATGTCTATTTGTATATACCTCTCCTACTTGTAAGCACGGCTCACGAAAAATAATTTCGTTCCCTAATCGAGCCTTGCTTAAAACCAACCCTTGGTGACTCTTATCTATCTTCCCCTGAATGCCTCTCTCATTCTTACAACTTTGATAACCTTATACCAGCTCAGGACCGTTTAGAGAATTATTGATTAATCAATTATCGAACTTCTATATTGTCATTTCAAAATCCTAACCTTCGCCCTTCATTTATGATAATTTATTTCGTAGTTCATCTCTAGCCTATCCACCGACCCACACCATCTAGCCAATGGTGTGTTCGTCACAGGGTGCAGATTGACTAACTGCTAGATATTTATCAACCCCTTTTTGTTCGCACTTGAACAATCTGCATCGAGCGACACAGTTCGCTTCTTCTTCTCGCGCCACACGTTCGCCACACGGACCCTGTCTTCAAATCTATGTTTGTCCCTTGTCCAAACCAGCACGATATAACCTACTTCCGATATTTCCCACGGATGTACGTTAAACATCGTCGCTGATTTTGTCCGGTCCGTCATTATTTCGCGCAGACATGGGTTTTACGTTCGACCCATCGCGAAATCATCGCCTCGGACAAGCTCCCACGACCGTTCAAACACCTCGTGTCAGAGCAGCTTGTCACCTGTAAAGGACAACGCCGTCCTCGTCCCAATTTTTTGGCACTGTGCGCGCATACTTTCCTCCAATTAGTCCTAAAGTCTCATGATATCGAAATAATTAAGGTGGAAAGGCCCAAAGCAAGTTTCCCCTCGCTCTGTTCGCCTATATTCTACCGTTGCATCTCGAATTGAATCCGATTTTTTTCAGATGACGAGCTATTGATATGGATACTGGTGAGTAAGGAATGCTGCAAATATATTTGTAAACTGGGGGATTTTGTATTTCAAAAAGGCTATGGAAATGTCTTAAAATAAATGATAAAGAATTTTGACAAATTTTAGATTCCTTAAGATATTCTTGGTCTCTTCTGTATCAAAGGTTTGAAGTGAGCAATGGCTATGGACACGTTTAGTAAAGTTCTTCACTGTATTGATTTTATGGTGAGAGGGCAGTAGGAGGAAAAACGGATATAGTCGGGGTTGAAGGATGGCTTATAGTGAACAGTTGTTTGTAATTGATTCTGTATACGCATGATTTTTACATAAAAAAATCAGGCTATTGTTTGTTTCTTTCTCATAAGTGAAATTCAGGTCGGCATGGTAACTGTTGAGCTTTTCCAGAATTTTCTTGGTTTGGTTTTCGAGGCAGATACAAAATATATCGTCTATTTATCGACGCCAAAAAAAATTATATCGGACGGAAATAGTGAGGTTATCTAACTGTCAATGCGACGCATGACAATTTCTGCGACTGAGGTTGAAAGAGAGTTACCTATGGAGAACATTTTATCTGTTTGTATTTTTTGTATTTGTATGTTTTGATATTTGTTTCGTGGCCTAGGGCTATAAGTTTGGATATTTTCTTGACAGTAATCAGATCAATAGGATGTTCTTTCAACAATTCTTCAGTCTTTTTCAATATCTGTTGGTGTGGGAGACTGGAGTACAGTCAAGAAAGCACAATAGTATTAACAGAAGAATAGACATTCCAGAAATTTATAATATACTATTCTCTGAGCTCACTCCAAATCATCTAAATACAGAAATCGCCTCTGAATAGTAATGGTGGGAACTAGATAGATATATCCTAATAATGATAACTACAGCCTAATATCTATATATTGTTTCCTTAGTTATTTTCTAGTGACCTATATTTATTTATTTGTTTGTCCTCTTACTAGAGATGAATATTTTTATGATATCTTTATCTCTATTTGTATATATATTAATATAAATAATTTTTAAATATATATAGAATTTTATGAAGTTATGTGAATTATTATCCGATTATATTTAACTCGTGTTCTATTGACGAATTATTATACCAGGTTTTCTCCTGTAGAAGGGCGTTCGTGCCCTAGATCTAAAAAATAATAAAAATGTTTTGAAAGGATACATAATATCTATATATCAATTTTTTTCTCTCAATTGAATTTTAAGCAAGAATATTCTATTGACGTTACGTCTTGCTTATTTTGTAGTTGACAGACATTAATATGTTATAATACCTTGAAAAAGGTTGGCGTTCAAGCAACTGAAATTTTGTAAAATAAATTACATTTTGATCCAATATATGCCTTTTTAATTAATTACTATTATCTATAGGAGTATGTAATTCTCTATAATAAATACATAAATGTAAATGGAGATAGTGTTCAATTAGATTCAGAATTTTGTGTCTTTACTTTTTATATACACTATAAAGATTTCTCTTTCACATGAATTAATTTTTTTTCAACCAGAATTGGACCAGGTGAATCATTGGCCACTACTTGGGAGTTTGGTAGCGGAATATTAGGAGTAGATATTGGCAATGGCCCATGATATTCTTTAGAATATAATTCGAAGTTTAATTCTTTAACTTCTTTTTTGTTTTTGGGGTTCAGGCCAAGGATCATGACGTAGATGACGTCTATAGGCAGACTGAAAGGCCTGGTGTACTTATTATGCAAAGTAAGGTATTTTCTTCCATTTTCACGTGTCCACACTTTCAACGTTATGAACACATTTTGATGAAACCCTGATTTTTCCATTGATGTGATGGTCAAGGACTCCTTGTACTTCTCTGTCTAAATAGGGGAACGGCCCCCATCATATAATACCAAGATCCTCGACGAAGAGGATGAGGGCAAAATTCTAACTGAATGCCTTCATTTTAACCAATTACCCTGTTGAAATTCTTGCAAATATTTTGAGCGTTCAATTAATTATTATTCATGACGTCAATATCTACTTGAAAATTTCAGGTATGTTTTCTTCTTTTGGGGTCGGAGGGTCAACGTAGCAAAGACATCGTTAAAAAATCAAAGAAGATCCGTTTTCTCGTTATAGTTGGATAATTTACGAAAATATCTTTAAGACTCCTTCCTGACAAAGATCAAAACTCCATTATTTGAATCGATTACTTTAATAAAATATAATAGGTTTCCAAGGATTATATATATCACAAATAATACAATATTTTTGTTGAACTGTGAAAGGTCTAGAGAATACAGAAAGAGATTAATTAAAAATATAATTTTGAAATGGTCATTATATATTGGAGAATAAAAATCAAATAAGTATAAATAAATATATGAAAATCATATATCAAACAAGAAGAGAGATATATCAAGGATGAAAATGTTTAACTCTTATATAGCATTACTAGAGTTTCCCTATGTCTAATTTATATTACAATATACCTGGAGTCCACTTTTAACATATGACATATAAAATTAAATTTAAAAAATTGATATTGATGTAAGCCACAATCTGATTTTAAGAAGGTGATAAATAAACATAATCATGTCCCCAATTAAGTTTTAAAACCAAGTTTTATATAATCTGTACTTCATTTTTAATTTTATTTTCCATTTGATGATTTATCTACATTATTTCAATTCGTAATATTCAAAGGATAGCTATTTTCGTTTTATATTACATTATTGTCGTGGGAATTCCTCAGATTCCAATTAAATATATATTTCTTCAACTTCTTTTTGTTTTTTTTGTGTTTTGGCTAAGTGCCATCTTGTAAAAATGCCCAAGTGCAGAGTGGGAGGCGCAGTCAATTCAAGGTAACTACTTTCAATATCCAGCGCCAAGAATTCTATAGTGATGATCTCATCCAAATCCATTGAGATCAAGTTAGGCAACTTAGTTCTAACTGAGTCACCCGGTTGACAGATAGAGTTTGGTAGACCGTAGTATTGTATGATAAGTATTGTATTAATATATCTGAAAAAAACATTTATGTTTAAATTAACTAATAAATGTATAAATTGTGATATTTTCCTAATGGCGTATATATATACAAATATTTTAAATAAATATTTCAACAGTATTTGAAGTATATTTATTGACAAGGGCAAAAGCAAACTTAATTCAAACAAGAGTCCCAACAGGCGCTCGTTGCGAGAGAAATTAGAGAGTAGATAAACACATTTATAAATATAATAGCATCTTAAATTATACTTATTAAAAAAAAATTAAGTAGTCTTCAACCTTTCCGAGTTCATATGTAAAATTTGATGATATTTACTCCCATAGTTTTGGTGTTCAGCTATACACAGTGAGAAGGTCAAAGAGATAAATTTAAATTTTTATAATAATAGAGATATGATATATAGAGATGTAGAGAAACACACACAACAAATATATTTATTTCCTCAAGATAATATTATACAAAAGCGAGCGGAGACACCAGACAAAAATAGACCACAATAGAGGTGTTTCTTTAGACAGAGGAATGTGGCCAGAGGACTTAGTTTGTGGCAGCAAATGAATGGGGAAAACAACACTAGAGGGAAGAGCAGAGTGATGGGTATGAAGAGCTGAGCCATAAGGAATTCACATAGAAATATTCTCGAAACCTATTGACCTTGCTACGAAGCGAGAAAGTCCCAGTTTCCATACTCTGAGTAGATATCTAATAAGTCTTCCTTATATACTAGAAGATTTTCTTGCGGGAGTGTCATCTCAAAGAATTAGACCATCATTCAAAACACCCGTGGATGCATAAACGAGACAAGCCATTGTTTTAATATGTGGGAAACTTTCTTTAACCTTGTCAGGGGCAAAAAAGTAGAAGGAAAACAAACTCTTTTCATATATCAAGTTAGATTTTTAAGGGTGGCAGTACGGTAATGATGGTTTTATTCAGATGAATGAAAGATTGAGATGAAAACATGGCGTGGAAAGCTTATTCAGTATGGTTGATGAAGATGAAGTAAATGCTATTTTGTAAATATTAGAAAAATACTGGAGTAATATACAACTACATCAAAGATACAATATGATAAAATTTTTACTAAAATAATGGGTAGACGCACCTATATGAAACTTCTTCAACCCGAATCAGACCAGGTGTGTCTTTGGATACTATTTGGGAGTTTGGTGGCGGGATATTGGGAGTGGATATTGGCAATAGTCCAGATAATCCCTCAGTTTTCAATTCAAAATATATTTCCCTTACTTCTCTTTTGTTTTTGGGGTTCTGACCAAGCGCCATTACGTAGACGACGTCTATAGGCAGACTGGGAGGCGCGGTGAACTTGTTATGCATTGTAAGGTATTTACTTCCATTTTCGCGCGTCCACACTTTCAAAGTGATGGGCTCATTTCGACGAAACCCTGCCTCTTCCATTGATATGTAGGTCCTAGGTTTCCTAGAGCTACCGTGGGCGAATAGAGGGACAACCCTCGCCCTGTAACACAAGGATCCTCGACGAAGTGGATGAGGGGAATGTTCTAACAGAATGCCCTCATTTTCTCCAATTTTCATATTGAAATTATCTCTTAGATTTTGAAGATCAAATTTTTTCAATTTCATTTGAGGACGTCTGAAACAACAAGAAAATAGGTTTCTTAAATTTATCATTTTTATGGGGACAGCGTTGTGATGGCAGGTTCAAAAGTGAAATAAAGAAGAGCCGCTTTTTTGGTTAGGTAGGTACTGTAAGAAACAGTTAATAATGCTATGAAGTTACTGTAAATAAATAATTTAAATTGATATTATTCAATATTTCATAATTTGTTCGAGATATTTGGATATTTTTTGGACTCGCCCTTGATCAAAGATATATGCTCCTTTGTTGGAATCGATCACTTGTGGGCACCATGGAATTCTAAGCGGAGTCAGACATAAAATTATTTATAGTAAAATCAACTTTTAATTACATTTATATAATACAAATTATCAGAAGGGTTTAATTGTTGTATACTACATGTTGATGTTCTTTTTGTGTGTGTGTGGTGGTCAAATATCATTTATTTATTATAAAATGTTAGACATATGTGTTTGATATATTATAAATAACTATTTACATTTTATATGATTTATGATTTATATATTTAAAATGATATATAATTATGTTCAGTATATTATTATGACAACAAATAATGTGATATTAATGTTAATTTATATAATTTTAATAAAGTATATTGTTACGACGCTTCTCATCCGTCGATGTTTGCGTACAAGGTTTACTGAGAAGACAATGTGAGTTCGTTTTGGATACAGCTTAGTACTATGGATTTATTACCAGATCTTTGAAAGGGATATAAGTAACTATACAGTAGATGATTAACTTGCCTTCAATGTCCGCCACTAGAGGGATCCTTCTCCGCTACCGTCTTCGGTGCCCACCTGCTGCGTCTGTTGTCACCACCGCCGTTCTCCTTGCTGCAGGTCCCGTTGTCATCAGACAAACTTCTTCCCTCCAGACTGCTATCTCTGCCAGACAGTCTTCTCGGCACACACCAATCCCCGGCAGGCCGGCCAGCTTCCTTCCACTCCGGCACCAGCAGGGCTCGGCTGATCCCTTCCCCACGGCGACGCCAGCTGGACTGCCCCGAGTGTCTGCCACCCCCTCCCCTGGAATTTCGTCAATCAACACTTCCGAGAAGGGGCCCTTCTTCTCTTGGCGTTCCAACTTCTTCCCTGCTACTTCTCTGCTGCATCGTTTCACTGCCCCCTTCTCAATCCTTTTCGTCCCGAAAAGGCTGATTTCACCAGAGGGGCTGATCGGCGGCCCTTTGATCTCCCTGACGTCTCTGGCCACATGAGGGTCGTCAGCCTCCCGGAAGCGTAACGGCAGGGTTAACACCAACCCTTGTTTGCAGAACCACATCTCAACTCGGGCTTTCTTTCCACTCTCAACCAGTGCCGACGCCATTGATTGGTCTCGCTGTCTAGCACAGGGCGGTGGTTCTCCACAAGATGGCGGCCATATTTCACTGCCTACGATGCTCCCATCTGATATTTTGAATTCTCCTTGAGAACACTCTGTAGCCACAGTGTACAAAGGGTTGTGATCGCTTGTGTTGCGCTTTCGCCGCTTCCTTCCATGACGGGGCTGAAGATCGCCGATCTTTACAGTGGATTCGTCCACCTGATCCACGCTGTCCATTTCGTGGCCTCCCTTTTCTTCTTTAGGTTTCACATTCTCTTTCTCTAGAGGCTCTCTCTTTCCAAACCCTTCAAACCTGGGCTTCTTAGTGCCGACCACGCACAGGGCTGTGAATTTCTTAAACCTTCTGGAGGTGTCGGATCCCGTGGCAGTCTCAAGATCGGGAGAACTTTTCCTAGGCGGTGGCTGCTTTATCTGTACCTTGTCGGGCGAAGGAACGAAGATGAATGGTGCACATTCTTGGCACATCTTTTCAGCTTGCATTGCAGACGACGGCGCTGACACATTGCGCGCGACTTCCGCGTCACAGACATTGTCGTCGGACTTCCACAGAGCGTCCAATGCTCTATCCCGTTCAGTCGGGTTGCGGGCTCCAACTTCAGGGTGCTTCGACCATTTAGCCTTGTCGCACTTCCACGGAGCATCCAGCTCCGTCCCGTCCAGTTGGATCGCCGCTGTAGTCCCTGACAGCCTGACACTGTCGCTGAAGTCAGCCACGCTGTCGCAGTGCAGCTCGCCAAGATCGTTGCTGTTCTCATGGAGTATTTCAGAAAGAATCCCACGGGTTGAATTTTCGCTCTGTATATCACCTTGAGGGCATTCTCCTTCCGTCCGCTTGATTTTATACAAAACACTCGTGCCACAGCCGTTGTCGGAGGCGATCAACTCACCCTCCTCCGCTACACAACCAGTCTGGATCATTTCCTGCTGTCGACACTCTTCGGACTTCTGGATCACGGGAGAATCTTCTAGCGTAGATTCTGGCAGTTCACTTACAACGTCTCCTGACGTGATGATCTTGTCGAGATCTTCATCACCTGGGATCGTCTTTTGTCCCCTCAGACATTGAATACGTGGGCTAATGGTTGCTGTGATTGATTTTGAAAAGCCATCCGGATTTTCTGGCGGTAGTACATTGAACTGAACTTCGCAAGACATGGGTGTGGCAGAACGTTTGACATTCCGAATATGCTCGAGTCGGCTCAATCGAGTATCCAAGTTTTCTCCGAGCTCATCTACTTTCTGGCTTAACAGACGGAGCAATTTTGTGAATTTTTCGATTTCGGGGTCGGTTAGTTTTTCCATTTTCCTTTTTGAATTAGCGCAAAATAAAATCTTCAATTAAAATTGACTAAGCTGTATCCCACTTCTGACACCAAATGTTACGACGCTTCTCAGCCGTCGATGTTTGCGTACAAGGTTTACTGAGAAGACAATGTGAGTTCGTTTTGGATACAGCTTAGTACTATGGATTTATTACCAGATCTTTGAAAGGGATATAAGTAACTATACAGTAGATGATTAACTTGCCTTCAATGTCCGCCACTAGAGGGATCCTTCTCCGCTACCGTCTTCGGTGCCCACCTGCTGCGTCTGTTGTCACCACCGCCGTTCTCCTTGCTGCAGGTCCCGTTGTCATCAGACAAACTTCTTCCCTCCAGACTGCTATCTCTGCCAGACAGTCTTCTCGGCACACACCAATCCCCGGCAGGCCGGCCAGCTTCCTTCCACTCCGGCACCAGCTGGGCTCGGCTGATCCCTTCCCCACGGCGACGCCAGCTGGACTGCCCCGAGTGTCTGCCACCCCCTCCCCTGGAATTTCGTCAATCAACACTTCCGAGAAGGGGCCCTTCTTCTCTTGGCGTTCCAACTTCTTCCCTGCTACTTCTCTGCTGCATCGTTTCAATATTTTATGAGCATTATATATTCACAAGATAAATATTTTAATTTAATATTTGAATTAAATAGTTATTAAAAAATTAAAACTTATAATGTAAATATGAAAAGTTAATATTTGGAAGCCGCTACATACTAATCAAATAGCATAAGTTTCCATATATCATATACCACGATGTTTCCTTTAGACTGTAAGTCCCCAGATTACTTGAATAGAAATATATAAATATTTGTATTCGAAATAGCCTGAATATTTCATCACCCCCCTCCCCCCGCCCCGAAAAATATATATATTGCCACGTAGATGATTAGAAAAAATAAGAACTTCGAGATGATACAGCAATTTATTTGAGATAAAAGAGCAAATTAAGAATGATAGAAAATAAGATGAACAATGAGGGGAATTTACAGAGTAGCAAAATATAAACATAAAAAATGATACTCTGTTAATAAAATAATAAATACTTTGCTACATAAAAGTGAAAATATCAAATAAATAATAGGTACAATTATGTAAATCGAACGTTTAAATAGAACAAAAGGGAGGTTGGTGGAGAAGTAGTATAGACCATTGAGATATTCGACAACCTCTAACCAATATCATATCCTGCATTGGGCACTTTTATTATTAAAGAAATAAAACTGCATTAATGTCAATGACTCTTGCAGATGTACAACTACATCTGTGAGGGCCAATGACCAGTAGGAGCTCTGAGAGAGACTCTCTTTTGTAAAATAAAATTCAAACTAGTTTCTAAATGTGAAGAGATGTGATTGTGTGTGAACTTAGAGAGTATAAACGGTATCATCTATCAACCATGATTAAAACATGAATAATCGAGATAAATAGCACCTTCATTGAACAATTAAAGATAATATTTAGAAGTAACCCGCGTAATTAGTAATATTTAGCCGCCTTGGTTTAGATACCTAAAATTATGGTATTATCTCAAGATTCGCTTTGAAAGGTTTTATATGAATATATATTATTTTTTTATTTTTTAGGGTTTGTTATTATCAACACTATATAAAACAATTTCTTATAATAAATTGAAAACAATATAATTAGTCTAATTATAAAAATTAGTTTTCGGCGAATGAAAATATCGAATTTCACTAATAGATATTACCACGTGGTAAATTAGGAAATACAAACTTCAGGATGACACAGAAATTAATTTAAGGCAAGAACAAACTATGAATGATAAACAAAATATAAGCAATAAGGGAAGTTTACAGAGTAGCAAAATATAAATATAAAAATGTAACTCTGTTAATAAAATAATAATTAATTTGCTACATTGCACCTTTCCTATGGGAGATGTGACTCACAGCTTTCAATTATTATGGTTATTAACATAGATCTGACGTGCTTCTGCAAAGAATTCCATCGAAGTCTTGGAACTTTTTCCATAGTACATTTGTGGCCTTTTTCTTGCGGCATGAAGAGCGGTTTTGTCGTCGTATCTTCTAAAGGGACACCGTCATCATGGAGGGAAGACTTGACTTTGACACGCCAATGGAATCCTGGAGCCAGTCTCGGAAAATGTAGATCACAGCATCCATGGCTTCAAATTCTCCTCGACGATATTCATTTTGTCTTCTCTAACTTACCCAGCCCCTCCACCAAAATGCCACGTGAAAAATTAGGGTAGACAAACATCAGGATGACACAGCATTTTTTAAAGGCAAAAACACACTATGAATGATAAACAAAGAGAAGCAATGAGGGAAGTTTACAAATTAGCAAAATATAAATATAAAAATGATACTCTGTAAATAAAATAATAAATACTTTGCTACAATATATGAACATACACAACAAATATATTTATTTCCCAACGATTATCAAATTATTGTAGACATCAGAAAGAATGGATCAGTAGAGGAAACACTTTCTAAAAGAGAATATGGCCACAGGACATTGTTTTTGACTACAAAGAAAGTTTTGGCTATAATTTTGTAGATAGGAAATTGATGTGATTGAATACAGAGGGTGTTTCCTTTCAAATGAAACGATTTCAAACGTCCGTTAGAACTTTATTTTTCGAACGTGAATTTTTTTCATGTGTTCTATGTACTTCCCCTTCTTCTTGGCTATCTCCCTGCATCGGACTTTCCAAGCTGCGAACACTTCCTTGACTTTGGAGAGCGAAACATTCGACCACTCCTCTTGTGCGGCTTTCCAAAGGCCGGCCTCAGTTTTGGGACGTCGGTTGAAGAGCCGTTGTTTCAACATACCGAAACCGTAAAAATACAGTGGGCTGGCGTCGGGAGACTTCACTGGAATGTCCGAGTTCCTGATAAAATTTAGGCCTAGGGTGTCCTTCATTTCTTGTAGGAACTGTTGGGTTTTGTTAGAGGTATGGGAAGAGGCTTTGTCGTGATGAAGGAACACTTTGTCCATTTCCCCTGGGTAAAGGTCCTTCAGTTGTTCGATGACAGGTTTCAGAACGCATTCTATATATAATTCTGAGTTCACCTTCACCTTCGATGGAACCTTTATGAGCGGAAGGACTCCACGGCCAGTCATTACCCCGACAACCATGAAACCTTTAGGGAAAGTTTCGGAGCATTGGTGAACCCAATTATCCGGGACCTGATTGCCTCTTTTGATGTAACAGATCTTCCGGATTCCATTGCAATACGTCACATACATCCATGCTTCGTCCAATGTTGCAGTATATTCCGATTTGGAACCGGCCAGGTGTTCCTCGTAGAGCTTCCTGGCATTCGTTGCACAGTTTTTCATGTGGAAAGGGGTGAGCTTGTGAACCTTGCCTTTTCGTCGAGTATCCAGTTCCAAATCTTTGTGAATGATGTTATTTATCGTTTTTAGCGATGTTCCACACATTCTGGAAAGTTAGCGCTGAGATGGTGGATTTTCAGTAGTTGCTAGCCGCTTTACCTTGGAAACCGTGGCGGGGGTCCGCACCGGACGTGGTCGATCGACTTGAAATTTTTGCCCATTGTATTCAGCTTCCCTTTTATTTCCGATGCCATTTACTACCCTACAT
This sequence comes from Cordylochernes scorpioides, assembly GCA_030710605.1. Lineage (NCBI taxonomy): Eukaryota > Metazoa > Arthropoda > Arachnida > Pseudoscorpiones > Chernetidae > Cordylochernes > Cordylochernes scorpioides. Next base: position 201,028,559 of record CP092864.1, on the reverse strand, counting down.
ATTGTAGCTTTGCCAACATCTAGTCCTTCTGCTTTTAGCTTTTTCACTATGACGCTATAACTGTTTCCTTCTTTGGAAAGGGTCCGAATTGTTTGTTCGACTTGGAGCGTTAGTCTCTCTCCCCCCATGTTGCAAAAATCATGATACCTGATGAAAATGAATTCTCCAGAAGATTCTAGATCTATTGGAACCAGTGTCGTGTGCAGCATGCCTGCACGTGCAAAACGCGATCGCTCGAAAATCGTTTCATTTGAAAGGAAACACCCTCCGTATCAGACCATTGGAGAATTCACAGTGATAGGTTTTCGCAACCTAGTGACCTTTCCCGGAATAGTAGAATGACTTTTGTTTCATACACTGAGAATACAGCTAATATATTTCTCAAATAGAAGGTTTTTCGTATGGTGCTTTCTCCAGAAATTAGACCAGAATTCAAATAACCATTTATGAAAAATAGCAGATCATTTTTGAATAGGTGAGAAATTTTCTTCATATTTTAGGTTGGCGGAAAGAGTGAGAAAAGTTAATAAAACATTTTCGCGCGAGAGATAAGGCCCATGCTTGAAAATAACCAAACTAGAATTGAAGGGGTGGCAATACTGTAATGTTCATTTTATCCAAATTAGAAGTTATGAGGATATTCACGAAAACCTTTCGGAAAGAGAGATCCGATATGATTACATTAGATGGGTTAAATGAGTATTGAAGAATAGGTGGATTAAAATGGAAATTCACAACTAAAACAATGGATAGGTACACCGAAAAGAAGCTTCATGAACAGGTGTGATTTCGTCTGATATTTGGGAGTCCTGCAGCGGAATATTAGGAGAAGAAATCGGCAATAGCCCGGAGATTTCCTCAGATTTTAATTCGAAAATAATTTCCCTAACTTCCTTTCTGATTTTGGGGTTCCTGCCGAAGGCCATTACGTAGACAACATCTATAGGTAGACTAGGAGGCGCTGTATATTTATTATGCATGGTAAGGTATTTACTTCCATTTTCTCTCGTCCACACTTTCAGCGTGATTGGCTCATTTTTGTAAAATCCTGCATCTTCCATTGAAATGAAGGTTTTAGGTGTTCCAGTACTACCGTGGTCAAATAGGGGGACAACCCTTGCCCTGTAGCACCAGGCACCTCGACGTAGAGGATGAGGGCAATGTTCTAATTGAATGCCTTCATTCTCTCCAATTTCCATATTGAAATCTTCTGTTAAATTTTTAAGATCAATTCTTTTCAAATTCGATTTACGACGTCTATAGCAGCAAGAAAATAGCTTCTGGAAAGTAACCATTTTTATGAGACCAAGTTTGAGAAGTCAGTTTCAGAAGAATAAAAAAAGAAGATCCGCTTTTTTTAAAGAGAGAGGTACTGTCTAAAAATTGTAATAAAGAAATAATGTTTCTGTAAAATTATTATATTATCAATGGATATCAATTATATTTCATGATTCATTCAATTTATATGTTTAGTAGAATTCGACTTTAACTAAAGATATATGCTCCTTTGTTGGAATCGATTACTTTCATCCAATATCAATAGTACATAGCCTAACTCATATTACATTTTTTTTCTATTAAGCTCGGAAGATTCCCCTCTTATAATACAGAAACACATATAAATATTGTTTTATAAATATATAATATGTCTGAAAAGAGATATTTTTATTGAAAAATTAATGTAGTATTTTTCAAAATGTGAATAGGAAATGGATGTGTAATCGTTATATTTACCTCTATAAGATTTTCATATAAATAAATTTATTATAAAATAATTCATATTTCTGGACACATGGAAAATGACATGTGAGTGTAGGTTTTATGGAGTCTGTGCATATTCAAAGATAATACAAAGCAATAACGCGCCATTTATATATAAGATATGAAACATAAGACGCGAATGTTCATTTTCATAAATAAATCAAACTTCTACTGTGCTTATTGCGATGAAAAAATATTAGGAGAGCTTGGTCCATCAGTGGTGAACCCTCCACAGCGGTCTTGCCAATTTAATCTATCAGACATCTTTTTTAGAGCTCTAATACTGTATTTAGGGAAAACATTAATTTTATTTATAAATTTATATGGTATTATTGTCTTAACTAATATTCTATATTCTCTGGAGTTTATTTTTAAAGTGTATTTATTATGGTGAATTATACAAAGAGAGAACATAATATAAATGATAGTTGTGTGAAAAGGGAATTTTTAAAATCAGAACATATGATTACATAAATGTGTAGACGCGTCGTATTGAAGTTATTGAGACTGTTTCATGAATTTTATTGACTCTAGTCCAGGCAGGTGTGGCGTGGGTTTCTTCGTGGGAGTTAGTCAGTTTGTCAGGATTTTGAATATCCGAGTGAGAATTTCAGCGACATGGGAGTGGGAAAGGAGATAATGATTTCTAGTGGTCCAGCGGATTCACATTAGATTGATCGAATTTCAATTAAAATACTGTTCTTCAATTTTCACCTTGTTTTTGGTCTTAAAGTCAAATTTCTTCACATAAACTATGTCAATGGGCAGACAGGGAGGTGCAGTGAGTTTATTGGTGACTTTTAGATCTTCACTTTCATTATCGTGCATCCACAGCTTCAAAGCAACAAGGCCAACTTGTCAAAAACCAGCTTCTTTCATTAATATGATGGTGTTGAGTTCCATAGTTCCCCGTAATTTCCACGTGAATATATTATTCCATATAAAAAAACCTAATCGTAATATATTTCTAAAGGCATTTATGTAGCAACAGTACATCTGGGATTTTGGCCTCCTGATCATTATATGTTCAGTATACGTCTCTAGTCATGACCTAAAGAAGTTGGTGAATAATCTTGTTGGTAAAATAATGTCTGTTGAAGGTTAGATAATTGAGTACCATAAAAACCTCCATGAAGTCAAAGTAATTTGTGACATTCATTGTTTTCACTGTACAAATAAAATAGGGTCGTATAATGCGATAAATTATGACATAATTACATTTAGGATTCCACACACAAACTTACTTACAGCAGGCTGTTTTAGTGGCCCTTAGATGCGGAAATTATGTTGACAATTATACAAATGAATGGTTTTTGTATCGGAAAACGCTACCATTTTGATAAGATTGATATACTCGTTCAAAATATGTACTAGAATGTGTGTTTAAAATTGCATGTCTTTCTCTTTTCTACAGACTCCATTACCAGCATTAAAGGTAGATTTATAGGTCTCTCTCCTTGAGAGGGTCGGAACTAGTTTCAATAAACGTTTACACTCATTGGAACTTTTTTATGCAGAAGGATATAATTTAAGTTCATTTTAACTGCAAAGCACACCAAAATGAGTTATAACATTATCAAAACAAGAATTAATCCATATAAATTAATTAAAAATAGTGTATTTTTACTTTGAATTGGTAAAGTACTTTTTTAGACACCTGTATATTCTGGTATGTTGGAGGTAATATATTAAAGGCGTACTTTTCTTAGCTATATTTCTATAATTGGTTTGCTGAAGATGAAATATCGTATTATGGAAGGTTTTTCCAATAGAAGTGTATTTTCAATGCTATTTCACAAATGTGTTCTACCAGATCGCAATTGCTATGAATCTTTTTTTCCACTTATTGGGATGCTTATTCAATGTGATTAAGGTTCTAAGGTTAGGTGTATTAAGTGTATTAAGGAAATAAAGAAAAACATTATTGGACAATATACAAAGTACAATATAATTGCTGGAGATGCTATTCATGTCAATAAAATAGGAGAAATATCAATCAATTAATTTCAAATTTCGTCCTATATAATTAAAAATAAATATACTTAGTTTCGCTGAAAAAAGCTAGTTTCAATTTTTTTATATAACGCGCCTCCATTCTATATATATATATATATATATGTATATAATTGTGCTTATTCTGGATAATATATTTTATTTTCCAATATTTCATATGGCAGCACGCAACCTTTTCGGGGAACAAGATTGCTTTGAGATGCTCATTCTGGATGGCGGTCACTGAGATACATCAACTGGATCACCGTTAACAGTCCCCTACCTCCCCATCTTCGGGTGATGCTGCCTTCTACGTCCACGCGACCTTCTGTCTCCTGCACGATAGGTTGACGCCTGCGTTAAAGACTCAGTGAGTCCTGCCGCTCTTTTTGCTCGCCCAACGCGCTGTTCTTTGGCGGACGCAGCCTCCTCGTCCTGACGACCGTCGTTAACGTGTTTTAAAACATTCTGAGCAGCGTGTGGGTAAATTTCTTACTTTTGAACACCACACAGGTCCAAAGAGAAGCGTTATAATCTGTGGTTTAAAAGAAGAACCAATTGTAGCCATTCAAGACCCGCTGACAGCGCAACAGAACGTAGATATATTCTACGTCATTTTTGGCTACCATTCCTCTCATATAACCCCGAGCTAAATTTTCAAATAAACCATGCAAAAATTAGTTATATAAAATTTATAGGTGGATATCCTGCCTTTTTAATATATATTCTAGAATCGACTCTTCAGGTATTTTATAATTTTTTCAATTTGATTTAGATATGGTATCAAGATTTGAGCCATAATAAAAAAGGACACTGCTTACAGAAACTATAGTCAAGACCATGTTTTGTTCTTTAAAAAAATCCCTTGCATCAATATTGAATAAAATTAATCATGCTTTCAATGAGAAGTGTCTTTTTGAAACATATTTATTGTTCTCTAGCTTTCGGGCACGGACACCCTTCTCTAGGAGGAATACTTGTAAAATAATTCGCCAATAGAACACGATTTAAATATAATTGGATACTATTCTACATAACTTCATAAAATAACTCCGCCCTTGCTGGTCCCAAGCCCAGATGAAAAAGGAAGTAATAACAAGCTCACTTAAAAATCTGGGTTCAGATGGCCCGGCTGATAGTACCCTGTTAGGGTTCCTAATCCAGGGATACAGGATGAGCAGCGTTTGTACTCAATGTTAGGAGCGGCTGCACATGACGTCTGTTCCTCATGTCAGGGAAGGCCATTTATTTTGGAGCTAAGTCAGCCTGCCACTGAGTAATGCTCCCAGTCTTAATGACAAAGGCAGACACATTCTACTTCACACAGTCATGATGGTTGTCAAACAAGCTAGATACCCTAATATGATTGAGAGAGAGAGTGGAGATAAGAAAGAAGAAGAAGAAGACTTCAGAAAATTTTATAGATATAAAAATATTTCATATTAACCTTAATACAAATCGAGACAATACATTCTAAATATATATATATACATATATATATATATATATATATATATATATATATATATATATATATATATATTGCCACGTTTTTATTTTTAAAACGCTAATTTTAGTTTAGTAAAACTTTATTTTTAAAGTTTATTATTTTAAAAGTGAAATGTTTGTTAATGAAATAGACATTTTGCCTAAACTCATTTATTGCTGCTTTCTTTTACAAGCCATTTGTTTATGTGTATTTTTACATATCGTTTTTATTGAGTTTTTACCAATTTAGTATGTACATCATTGACTTTTGATGAATGAGAAAAAGAACTTGAAAATAAACATATGAAAAATTAAAGTAACATTTTAAAGGAATTTATGTACAATTGAAAATTGTTTCTGTAACGTCTCATATTCCCCTTCTTGAAGCATTTATTCTCGGGTAATAAATGGTCGAAGTTGAGATATGTGAACGCGTCTTGCTTGCTTTTGGTCTTTCAGAGAGATATCGTAGGTTACATCAGATATCCTTTTTTGAATGACAAATGGTCCTTCATATTTTGGTGATGTCTTGATGAGACGAGGGTCGTTGAAGGCAATTTTTCTTATGACAAAGTCTCCTTCTTTAAAGACATACTTGGGGTGATGGCTATCGTGTTTAATCTTCCACTTACTTCTAAATTGTTCTGTCCGCAGGCTAGCTTTCTTCCTGGCTTCTTCAATTGTAATTGGAGTTTGGTCGGCAAATTCGGGTACATTACCGATTCCATACATTAAGAAAAGCGGTGAAAAACCAGTCACGTCGTGTGGTGTGGAATTATAATTTTTGACAACTTGCGGTAACAATGAGCTCCATTTATATCTAGGTTTCTCCAGAACAGCTATTCTCAGTTTTGTCATTATCGTATCATTTAATTTCTCACAAATGCCATTGCACTGAGGATGATAAGGCGAAGTATATGTGTGTTTAATTCCTTGTAAAGAAAGAAATTTGTTGAACTCTTTTGATATAAAATTTTTGCCATTATCTGTTAAGATAGTATTGATCGAATTAACAGATTTGATTATCTTATCAAGACATTGAGTGACAGCTTGAGCAGTGTTTGTTATTGTGGGATATGCCCATAGATAACGAGTTGCGTGATCAACAAAAACTTGCATGAATTTATGCTTTGTGTTAGCTGCTGCTGTTCCCAGTACAATAGTGTCACAACCGATCATTTGTAATGGTTGGATATTTGACGTTGGAGTGATCATTTCTCCTAAAGTTGGTTCATGTCTGACCTTCACTAGTTGACAAGATTTACAAGATCGAACATAATTCTTGATATCAGTTGTTATTCCTTTCCACCAATAACATTGAGTTGTAAGTTTGCATGTTTTGGTTATTGATGGGTGACTCAATGAATCGTGATATTCTTCCAATATTTTTTTGGTAAGCGAGTTTGGGACAACTGCTTTAAAAACTCCTTTTTGTTTGATCATTACCACACCGTCGCGAGTGTGGGGATTTTTCAAGAAACTCAAATCTGAATTTTGTTGGTGTTCTTGAAGTTCTTGAGTTGCAATGTTAACAACTGGGAGTCTTGATAAGGCGTCAACATGAGTTTGTTGCTTTCCAGAACGATGAACGATGTTACATGATTTCGAGGATAAACTAAGAATCCATCTAAAATACTTAGGTTTTGGTTTCTTCATGGTGAAAAGCCATTGGAGCGCCGCATGATCAGTGATGATTTCAAATGGTTGGTTTTCTATGTATACATGAAAGTGATCAGTTGCTTGTATTACGGCCAGGCATTCCATCTCATAAGCAGAATAATTCTCTTGGTGTGGTTGCAGTGTTTTGGAGTAATAAGCAATTACATGTTCCTCATTGTCTGGACCAATTTGTGTTAGGATTGCTCCAATTCCATATTTGGAGGCATCTGTATAAACTTTAGAGGGGTAGTCCGGGTTGTAAATAGCAAGGACAGGTTTTGTAGATAGTGCCATTTTAAGTTTAGCGAATGACTCCTCTACTTTCTCATTCCAGATGAAGGGCTGATTCTTCCGAGTGAGTCGAACCAAGGGGAATGAAATTTTAGAAAAGTCCTTCACAAATTTTCTGTAATAATTTGCCAATCCCATGAACTGACGAACTTTCTTTACAGTATCAGGTCTTGGAAAGAGTTGAATAGATTTTACTTTTCCTGGATCAGGTTTTAATTGATTGTGACTGATGATATGTCCGAGGTATTTTACTTCAGTTCTTCCAAAAATACATTTCGACAATTTTAATTTCATGTTGTACTGTCTTAATTTGTCAAAAACTTTACTAAGAAGCTCTATGTGCTCTTGCCATGTTTTCGTGTACACCAATATGTCATCTTGGAAAGAGCAAGTTCCTTTCCATAATAATTCACCTAGAATATGTTGGATTATCCTTTGAAACGTTGAAGCAGCATTTTTTAAACCAAAGGGCATCACTAAAAACTCATAATGACCATCGTTTGTGACGAATGCAGTTTTTTGAATAGATTGCGGGTCCATTTCGATCTGCCAATAACCCCATGCAACATCAAGGGTAGAGAAGAATCTGGATCCATGCAATCGATCAAACATGTCCTGTATGTGAGGTAGGGGTTGCCTGTCATCCAGTGTGATCTCATTAAGACGTCTGTAATCAATGCACATCCTTTTATTTCCATCCTTCTTGGGAACCATAACAACAGGAAATGCCCAAGGAGAATCTGAAATTCTTATTAACTTGTGTTGGAGAAGTTCTTTAACTTGTTCAGCTATCTCTTCATACTCTTTCAGAGGACGACGATAGGGTCTAAGAGAAATTGGTTGTTCACTTTTCGTGATGATCTTATGTTGTATAGCTACTTTTCCCAAATCAATAGCATGCTGAGAAAATACATTCCTATTGTGTTCAAGTAATTCTTTTAATTCATGTTCTCTTATCTCTTCTAGATGATTTACAAGAATTGGATTTTGTAATCCATCAATTTTGGTGTAAATTGTTTTGTCTCTGACATCTATTAAAAGATTAAAAAGAGATGCAACATCTAATCCGATCAAGAGTGGATATTTAAAGTTCTTCATTACATGGAGAGTTACAGGTTTAATTAGTTTATCTATTCTTACCTTGGTCTGAAGGCTTCCACATGTCCTGGTAACTCCATCCGCTTGGCTGATGTGAATGTCTGAATTTGGTTGAAGTTGAAGACGGGTTCGCTTGAACAATCGCCAATTGATTATTGATACTGTTGCTCCAGTATCCACAAATGCTTGCGCAGGAATTCCATTTACTTCAACACTTATGTTGATAAGCTTGGAAGCTCCTTGTGTAGGGGTATTTGTCAAAGTACTTACATTCAACAATTCCGGGGCTCCGCATACTTGTTTCACTGAAGTGTTTCACTGAGGATCATAATCCTCACAATCTGTGACCCAATGTTTAATTTTTATTCCCTTTTTCGAACATATTGGACACCAGAATGGGCAAACATTTTTTCTATTATCATTATTTTTTGTCGCGAGATGTATTTTGTTTTTAGGCTTAAACTGAATTGAAGCCCTATTTTGTTCAATTGAAGCTGCGATATGAAACCATTTCGTGGTGTCAGTTGGCTGTGCAGCCACAATTAAATCTTTCCAATCATTTGGAAGTCCGTCTGTTAATAAATTAATTTTTTCCTCCTTCGTTAGATGGGTTTGATTTAACAGGCGAATTTTCTCTTGAAAATAATTTTCTATTGATTCTTCTCGTTTTAATCTTCGATGTGATGCTGAGACAATTGGATTTGCGTTGTATGAACCAAATCTTTGAATCAACTTTTCCTTTACAACTTCCCATCTTTTTATTGCAGGATTTGAAATAATCTCGTCTGCATACCATTCAAGTGCTGAATCTGTCAAGTAGTACATAAGATTTTTGATTTTTTCGTCTTCCTTTAAAGAATTATTTTCAAAATCATATAATTTGATCCATGACTCAGGCCTAATTGCCGACTTCGAGCCGTTGAATTTTTGCAACCGGTTGTTTGGATTTTCCGCCATTTTCTTTTTCTTCGTATCCTTTTCGACTGCGCCAAATGCCACGTTTTTATTTTTAAAACGCTAATTTTAGTTTAGTAAAACTTTATTTTTAAAGTTTATTATTTTAAAAGTGAAATGTTTGTTAATGAAATAGACATTTTGCCTAAACTCATTTATTGCTGCTTTCTTTTACAAGCCATTTGTTTATGTGTATTTTTACATATCGTTTTTATTGAGTTTTTACCAATTTAGTATGTACATCATTGACTTTTGATGAATGAGAAAAAGAACTTGAAAATAAACATATGAAAAATTAAAGTAACATTTTAAAGGAATTTATGTACAATTGAAAATTGTTTCTGTAACGTCTCAATATATATATATATATATATATATATATATATATGAAAAAACAATAGAAAAAAATAAAAGATAAGTGGGTCAGGTGTTGATATTAAAAATAAAGAAGGCATCTCCTGACCACGAGCACATGTGCTTTTTAGATGGCAGAGCGCCATCTAGTGGAGCAAGAATAAACTAAACGTTTATTTAGCTTGCTCCGTGATATTTGGCCAACCCAATTTCTTGATAAATCAAGAAAAGTCATCCACGAACGCGTTTCGCGCTGTTGGCGCTCGTCAGCGTGGAGTAGACTGTAACCACTGCGACCAAAAATATTTTTGGACCCAATGGCTTCTTGAGAAATCAAGAAATGGGTATTTAAGGCCAAATTTGCGTAAAGACGCTTAACACATGAAAAAACAATAGAAAAAAATAAAAGATAAGTGGGTCAGGTGTTGATATTAAAAATAAAGAAGGCATCTCCTGACCACGAGCACATGGCGCTCTGCCATCTAAAAAGCACATGTGCTCGTGGTCAGGAGATGCCTTCTTTATTTTTAATATCAACACCTGACCCACTTATCTTTTATTTTTTTCTATTGTTTTTTCATGTGTTAAGCGTCTTTACGCAAATTTGGCCTTAAATACCCATTTCTTGATTTCTCAAGAAGCCATTGGGTCCAAAAATATTTTGGTCGCAGTGGTTACAGTCTACTCCACGCTGACGAGCGCCAACAGCGCGAAACGCGTTCGTGGATGACTTTTCTTGATTTATCAAGAAATTGGGTTGGCCAAATATCACGGAGCAAGCTAAATAAACGTTTAGTTTATTCTTGCTCCACTAGATGGCGCTCTGCCATCTAAAAAGCACATGTGCTCGTTGTCAGGAGATGCCTTCTTTATTTTTAATATATATATATATATATATATATATATATATATATCTTTATATATATATATCTTATATAAGAGGACAAACAAATAAATAAATATAGGCCACTAGAAAATAACTAAGGAAGCAAGGAATACATAGGTAGCTGTAGTTATCATTATTAGGAGATGTCTATTCGGTTCCCACCGTTGCTATTCAGAGGCGATTTCTGTATTTGGATGATATGGGGTTAGCTCAAGGAATAGTATATTATGAATTTCTGGAATGTCTATTCTTCTGTTAATACTATTTTGCTCTTTTGATATTATGGATTCTATGATGAGCCTCTGTTGGTTATTAGGGATGTTGGAGTAATGGGTTCTCGGTTCTGATAGTGCGAAGTAATGACCTGTTTCTCTTACACGATGATATTCTAGAGATTTATTGTCCTGGTGTTCGATATTTCGTTGATGTTCTGATATTCTTATATTTGAATTTCTACTGGTTACACCTACGTATTTGGTTTCGCATTCGTTGAATTCTATGGAGTATATGTCATTCTTAATATTGGAAGGATAATTAAGGCTATTGCTTTTTGTTATAGGGTTTTTTTTTAGTAGTGAACCTAAACTGGGTGAGATGCAGAAGAAGGTTTTAAATCCGATTTTTTTCAGATGACGAGATATTGATATGGATACTGGTGAGTAAGGAATGCTGCAAATAGATTTTTAAACAGGGGGATTTTGTATTTCAAAAGGGCTATGGAAATGTCTTAAAATAAATGATAAAGAATATTGACAAATTTTAGATTCCTTAAGATATTCTTGGTCTCTTCTGTATCAAAGGTTTGAAGTGAGCAATGGCTATGGACACGTTTAGTAAAGATCTTCACTGTATTGATTTTATGGTGAGAGGGCAGTAGGTGGAAAAACAGATATAGTCGGGGTTGAAGGATGGCTTATAGTGAACAGTTGTTTGTAATTGATTCTGCATACGCATGATTTTTACATAAAAAAAATCAGGCTATTGTTTGTTTCTTTCTTATAAGTGAAATTCAGGTCGGGATAGTAACTGTTGAGCTTTTCCAGAATTTTCTTGGTTTAGTTTTCGAGGCAGATACAAAATATATCGTCTATTTATCGACGCCAAAAAAATTAAATTGGACGGAAATAGTGAGGTTATCTAACTGTCAATGCGACGCATGACAATTTCTGCGACTGAGGTTGAAAGAGAGTTACCTATCGGAGAACCTTTTATCTGTTTGTAAGTTTTGTATTTGTATGTTATGATATTTGTTTCGTGGCCTAGGGCTATAAGTTTGGATATTTTCTTGACAGTAATCAGATCAATAGGATGTTCTTTCAACAATTCTTCAGTCTTTTTCAATATCTGTTGGTGTGGGAGACTGGAGTACAGTCAAGAAAGCACAATAGTATTAACAGAAGAATAGACATTCCAGAAATTTATAATATACTATTCTCTGAGCTCACTCCAAATCATCTAAATACAGAAATCGCCTCTGAATGGTAATGGTGGGAACTAGATAGATATATCCTAATAATGATAACTACAGCCTAATATCTATATATTGCTTCCTTAGTTATTTTCTAGTGACCTATATTTATTTATTTGTTTGTCCTCTTACTAGAGATAAATATTTATATAATATCTTTGTCTCTATTTGTATATAGATTAATAAAAAAAAAATTAAAATATATATAGAATTTTATGAAGTTAGGTGAAATATTATCCGATTATATTTAACTCGTGTTCTATTGACGAATTATTATACCAGGATTTCTCCTGTAGAAGGGCGTTCGTGCCCGAGAGCTAGAAAATAATAAAAATGTTTTGAAAGGATACATAAATATCTATATCAATTTTTTTTTTATAATTTGAATTTTAAGCAAGAATATTTTTTGAAACTTAATTCTATTGACGTTACGTCTCGCTGATTTTGTAGTTGACAGACATTAATATGTTATAATACCTTGAAAATGGTTGGCGTTCAAGCAACTGAAATTTTGTAAAATAAATTACATTTTGATCCAATATATGCCTTTTTTATTAATCACTTGATATATCTATAGGAGTATGTAATTCTCTATGATAAATACATAAATGTAAATGGAGATAGTGTTCAATTAGATTCAGAATTTTGTGTCTTTACTTTTTATATACTCTATAAATATTTCTCTTTCACATGAATTCATTTTTTTTCAACCAGAATTGGACCAGGTGAATCTTCGGCCACTACTTGGGAGTTTGATAGCGGAATATTAGGAGTAGATATTGGCAATGGCCCATGATATTCTTTAGAATTTAATTCGAAGTTTAATTTTTTAACTTCTTTTTTGTTTTTGGGGTTCAGGCCAAGGATCATGACGTAGATGACGTCTATAGGCAGACTGAAAGGCCTGGTGTACTTATTATGCAAAGTAAGGTATTTTCTTCCATTTTAACGTGTCCACACTTTCAACGTTATGAGCACATTTTGATGAAAACCTGCTTTTCCATTGATGTGATGGTCAAGGTCTCCTTGTACTTCTGTGGCTAAATAGGGGAACAGCCCTCGTTATATAATACCATGAACCTCGACGAAGAGGATGAGGGCAAAATTCTAACTGTATGCCTTTATTTTCACCGATTACAATGTTGGAATCCTTGAAATTATTTTGAGCGTTCATTCAATCAATTCTTATTCATGACGTCAATATCTACTTGAAAATATTAGGTATGGTTTCTTCTTTTGGAGATGGAGGGTTAACGTAGCAAATCCATCGTTAAAAAATCAAAGGAGACCCATTTTCTTGTTATAGTTTGATAATTTAAGAAAATGTTTTATAGACTAGTTGCTAACAAATGAATACTCCATTATTGGAATCGATTACTTTAATAAAATATAATAGGTTTACAAGGATTATCACAAATAATACAATATTTTTGTTGTACAGTGAGAAGTCTAGAAATACAGAAAGAGATTACAGTAAACTCTCCTATAACGCGATTAATGTGTTTCGTGTTGTATGAAATCGCGTTATAGGAATTCCCGTTGTACGAAATAAAACTTGTATAACGCGAATGTTGTTAGGGTAAATTATTAGTGACAAATATCATGTAAAAATATTGTATAAAATGATGTATATAGGAAAAATAATTATATACTAAAACAAAACTAAATGTTATATTATTTTATATGCAAATGTATATATAAAAATAAATTAAAGTTTATTCACTACGTAATTGATTTTTTTAAATATATATTTGCATATAAAATAATATAACATCTAGTTTTGTTTTAGTATATAATTATTTTTCCTATATACGTCATTTTATACAATACATTTTTACATGATACAGTATATCTCCATTTCAATTTTTCTTTTTTTCCAACTTTATTCATCATGCCTGGGGAGCATGTTTCGTAATTTTTTATATTTGCAAAATATTTACATGTAAATTCTAATTTAATACCTTATATGCGTAAAAAAATAATGAATTTAAGCTTTAAAACTCAATTTATCACTATTTAAAATATTTTACTTACAGAAACACATGTGCAATTAAATTGACAAAGTATACAACACTACTTCGTTCAAACACAAAAAAAAAAAAAATTGAAAAACGCGTATGCATAAAAATTAAATGTATTGTACAGTTGTCAATATGGGAATTTCCGCATTTCATTTTATAACGCGTTATACGAAAATTTGCGTTGTATAAATAAATTTGTCGCAATTTTTTTTATCGCGTTGTACGAAATCGCGTTGCAAAAACTCGCGTTATAGAAAGAGTCTACTGTAATATAAATTATAATTTTCAAATAGTCATTGTATATTCGAGAATAAAAAATCAAATAATTATAAATAAATATGTTAGCACGTTTTCTTTGATGTTTCTTCTAGAAAGAACGAGCGGACTCAATTCGATTTATTTCACACAACAAAAAAGAATTACATTACGATTTAATGCGATTTAGTTGTATTTAACACAAAAGAAAACAGAAGAAGAAAAAAAAACAACAAAAAAGAATGATGATAAGTAACAATAAAATTCTATGAATATGAAAAAATTATAATTAATTAATAAAATACAATAATCATAATAAAAATAAAACCTAACATATAGATTACTATAATAATGATAATAAAAAAAACCTAGCAAAATATATGAAAATCATAAATCAAACAGGAAGAGAGATATATCAAGAATGGAATTGCTTAACTCTTATAAAGCAATACTAAAGTTTCCCTATATCTAATTTATATTACAATATACCTGGAGTCCACTTTTAAGTATGGCATATAAAATCAATTTTTGAACGATTGATGTTGATTTAAGCCACAATCTGAATTGAAGAAGGCGATGAATAAACAGAATCATGTCCCCAATTAAGGTTCAAAACCAAGTCTTATATATATATTTTTATACTTTTTTCAATTATATTTTCCATTTAATGATTTATTTACGTTAAATCAATTCGTAATATTCAAAGGATAGCTATTTTCTTTTTATATTACATTATTGTCGTGGGAATTCCTCATATTCCAATTCAATATATATTTCTTCAAATTATTTTTGTTTTTGGTGTTTTGGCTAAGTGCTATCTCGTAAAAATGTCCAAGTGCAGACTGGGAAGCGTAGTGAATTCAAGGTAACTACTTTCATTATCCAGCGCCTAGAATTCCATAGCGATGATCTCATCCAATTTCATTGAGATCGAGTTAGGTAACTTAGTTCTATCTGAGTCACCCGGTTGACAGATATAGTTAGGTAGACCGTAGTATTGTATGCTAAGTATTGTATCAATATATTTGAAAAACCTTTATGTTTAAATTAACTAATAAATGTATATATTTTTCTAATGACGTATATATACAAATATTTTAAATATATATTTTAACAGGTTTTGAAGCATATTTATTGACAAGGGCAAGCAAAATTAATTCCAACAAGAGTCCCGAGGGGCACTCGTTGCGAGTGATATTAAAGTGTATATGAAAACATTTATATATATAAATATAATAGCGTCTGAAATAATACTTAAGAAATTTGAGTAGTCTCCAACCTTTCCGAGTTCATATGTGAAATTTAGTGATATTAACTCCAAAAGTTTTGGCGTTCAGCTATACACAATGAGAAGGACAGAGAGATAAATTTGAATTTTTATAATATTAGAGATATGATATATAGAGATGTAGGAACACACACAACAAATATATTTATTTCCTCAAGATAATATTATGCAAAAGCGGGCGGGGTCACCAGGCGAAAATAGACCAGAGTAGAGGTGATTCTTTACACAGAGGAATATGGCCAGAGGACATAGTTTGTGGCTGCAAATGAATGAGGCACACACCACTGGAGGGAAGAGCAGAGTGATGGGTATGAAGAGCTGAGCCATAAAGAATTTACCTAAAATATTCTAGAAACCTATTGACCTTGCTACGAAGCGAGAAAGTCCTAGTTTCCATACTCTCAGTAGATATCTAATAAGTCTTCCTTATATACTAGAAGATTTTCTTGCGGGAGTGTCATCTCAAAGAATTAGACCAGAATTCAAAACACCCGTGGATGCATAAAAGAGACAAGCCATTGTTTTAATTTGTAGGAAACTTTTTTTAACCTTGTCAGTGGCAAAAAAAGTAGAAGGAAAACAAACTCTTTTCATATATCAAGTTAGATTTTTAAGGGTGGCAGTACGGTAATGATGATTTTATTCAGATGAATGAAAGATTGAGATGAAAACATGGCGTGGAAAGCCTATTCAGTATGGTTGATGAAGATGAAGTAAATGCTATTTTGTGAATATTAGAAAAATACTGGAGTAATATACAACTACATCAAAGATACAATATGATAAAGTTTCTACTAAAATAATGGGTAGACGCACCTATATGAAACTTCGTCAACCCGAATCAGACCAGGTGTGTCTTTGGCTACTATTTGGGAGTTTGGTGGCGGGATATTGGGAGTGGATATTGGCAATAGTCCAGATAATCCCTCAGTTTTCAATTCAAAATATATTTCCCTTACTTCTCTTTAGTTTTTGGGGTTCTGACCAAGCGCCATCATGTAGACGACGTCTATAGGCAGACTGGGAGGCGCGGTGAACTTATTATGCCTTGTAAGGTATTTACTTCCATTCTCGCGCGTCCACACTTTCAAAGTGATGGGCTCATTTCGACGAAACCCTGCCTCTTCCATTGATATGTAGGTTCTAGGTTTCCTAGTGCTACCGTGGGCGGATAGTGGGACAGCCCTCGCCCTGTAACACAAGGATCCTCGACGAAGTGGATGAGGGGAATGTTCTAACAGGATGCCCTCATTTTCTCCAATTTTCATATTGAAATCATCTCTTAGATTTTGAAGATCAAATTTTTTCAATTTCATTTGAGGACGTCTGAAACAACAAGAAAACAGGTTTCTTAAATTTATCATTTTTATGGGGACAGCGTTGTGATGGCAGGTTCAAAAGTGAAATAAAGAAGAGCCGCTTTGTTGGTTAGGTAGGTACTGTAAGAAACAGTTAATAATGCTATAAAGTTACTGTAAATAAATAATTTAAATGGATATAATTTAATATTTCATAATATGTTCGAGATATTAGGATATTTTTTGGACTCGCCCTTGATCAAAGATATATGCTCCTTTGTTGGAATCGATTACTTGTGGGCAGCATGGAATTCTAAGCGGAGTAAAACATCAAATTATATATAGTAAAATCAACTTTTAATTACATTTATTTAATACAAATTATCAGAAGGGGTTAAATTGTTGTATACTACATGTTGATGTTCTTTTTGAGTGTGTGTGGTGGTCAAATATCATTTCTTTATTTTAAAATGTTAGACATATGTGTTTGATATATTATAGATAACTATTTACATTTTATATGATTTATGATTTATATTTAGAATGATATATAATTATGTTCAGTATATTATTATGACAACAAATAATGTGATATCAATGTTAATTTATATAATTTTAATAAAGTATATTTTATGAGCATTATATATTCACAAGATAAATATTTTAATTTAATATTTGAATCAAATAGTTATTAAAAAATTAAAACTTATAATGTAAATATGAAAAGTTAATATTTGGAAGCCGCTACATACTAATCAAATAGCATAAGTTTCCATATATCATATAACACGATGTTTCCTTCAAGACTGTAAGTCCCCAGATTACATGAATAGAAATATATAAATATTTGTATTCGAAATAGCCTGAATATTTCATCACCCCCCTCCCCCCGCCCCGAAAAATATATATATTGCCACGTAGATGATTCGAAAATAAAAACTTCGAGATGATACAGCAATTTATTTGAGAGGCAAGAGCAACTTAAGAATGATAGAAAATAAGATGAACAATGAGGGGAATTTACAGAGTAGCAAAATATAAACATAAAAAATGATACTCTGTTAATAAAATAATAAATACTTTGCTACATAAAAGGGAAAATATCAAATAAATAATAGATACAATTATGTAAATCGAACGCTTAAATAGAACAAAAGGGAGGTTGGTGGAGAAGTAGTATAGACCATTGATATTCGACAACGTCTAACCAATATCATATCCTGCATTGGGCACTTTTATTATTAAATAAATAAAACTGCATTAATGTCAATGACTCTTGCAGATGTACAACTACATCTGTGAAGGCCAATGACCAGTAGGAGCTCTGAGAGAGCCTCTCTTTTGTAAAATAAAATTCAAACTAGTTTCTAAATGTGAAGAGATGTGATTGTGTGTGTGTGAACTTAGAGAGAATAAACGGTATCATCTATCAACCATGATTAAAACATGAATAATCGAGATAAATAGCACCTTCATTGAACAATTAAAGATAATATTTAGAAGTAACCCGCGTAATTAGGAATATTTAGCCGTCGTGTTTTAGATACCTGAAATTATGGAATTATCTCAAGATTCGTTTTGAAAGGTTTTATATGAAGACATATATAATTTTTATCCTCATAGGGTTTGTTATTTTAAATTCTATATAGAACAATTTATTTTTATGCTATATTGAAAACAATATATTTAGTCTAATTATAAAAATTAGTTTTCGGCGAATGAAAATATCGAATTTCACTAATAGATATTACCACGTGGTAAATTAGGGAAGACAAACTTCAGGATGACACAGAAATTAATTTAAGGCAAGAACAAACTATGAATGATAAACAAAATATAAGCAATAAGGAAAGTTTACAGAGTAGCAAAATATAAATATAAAAATGTAACTCTGTTAATAAAATAATAATTAATTTGCTACATTGCACCTTTCCTATGGGAGATGTGACTCACAGCTTTCAAATATTATGGTTACTAACATAGATCTGACGTGCTTCTGCCAAGAATTCCATCGAAGTCTTGGAACTTTTTCCATAGTACATTTGCGTCCTTTTTCTTGCGGCATGAAGAGCGGTTTTGTCGTCGTATCTTCTAAAGGAACACCGTCAACATGGAGGGAAGACTTGACTTTGACACGGCAATGGAATCCTGGAGCCAGTCTTGGAAAATGTAGATCACAGCATCCATGGCTTCAAATTCTTCTCGACGATATTCATTTTGTCTTCTCTAACTTACCCAGCCTCTCCACCAAAATGCCACGTGAAAAATTAGGGTAGACAAACATCAGGATGACACAGCATTTTTTAAAGGCAAAAACACACTATGAATGATAAACAAAGAGAAGCAATGAGGAAAGTTTACAAATTAGCAAAATCTATATTAATAAAATGCAAATTTCATAAGAGGACATCACTAAACACTTTCGTTACAATGCATCAATTTCGACCAAATTTTCAACATTTATGTAAAACGAGATGGAGCAGGTTTTGCTTAACATCAAAATATTTTTCCCTAACATTAACATGCGTAACTTAGCTGTTATCGATTAAATACAAAAAAAAATCAACATAGTTAATTTTATTTATATATAAATACAAAAAAAATCAGCAATTCATTCAACTCAATCAAAAAAAATATTCAAAACAAGCAATTTTAAGATAACACCATATGTAAAACAGTCGGCCAAGAAAACAACAACGATATTACATCTTTCTCACATATTCACACACAATCTTGATTAATAATTAAAACTTTTCTTTAACATTGTTTATTATACTTCATAATATATAATATTCGTTAGGCAAACTTTCACTCGGATAAATGCAATATAAAAAGCCAACAATGAAGAATGAATGTAAGATAAAAATCCAACAATGAAGAGTAAATATAATATAAAAAGCCAACAATGAAGAATGAATGTAAAATAAAAAGCCAACAATGAAGAGTAAATATAATATAAAAAGCCAACAATGAAGAGTGAATGTAAGATAAAAATCCAACAATGAAGAGTAAATGTAATATAAAAAGCCAACATCCTAATATTGATCATAGAAAAAAATGGTCTTATATTTCTCCTAGAACGATTAAAAAGGAAATAAATATTTTGATGCTTCACGAACCTTAAAAGGTAGTGCTCAAGCCAATCTTTGTTATCCTAAAGATTTTTTGATTGTTCGTGATTTGGAATCTGAATATATTTCAAATATTATTGAAGATAGTGAAAAGGATAATAATTTAGATTTGAATGATATGAATTTATCTTATTTTGTAGTTTTTCGTTCTGAATATGGAGGGAAAGTTTTCCAAACCTTTGGATTATGAAAATGTTTTATTCTCTTGCTCTTTTCTTCTGTTGAACTCCTGTTCAACAGCGGGGGGAGTATGTTACGACTACTAAAGTAGTCAACTTTATGCAGATATGTTTAACTTAAAACTAGGAGAAAATTAGGTAAATCTCTTTGTATAAAAATTGTTATATAAATTTCTTTGTTGTATAAATTGTTATGTAAATTTCTTAATGTATAAATTGACCGTGTCTTTTAATAAAAATGAGTTCTGAAAAAGATATTGAGCGTGGTGGTATCCGTTCTTCAGGCCACTTCCCTTGGTGTACTAAAGTAGCTGGCTGGACAAGTGACTGGACTTTTGGGGGCACTGGGTCGTCTCACGGGGTACAGAGAGACACCCTTTCTATATTGAGGAGAAGGCCTCAATAAAGGGTGTTAATATTTTTAATATTAACGATAGCGCATATTTTATGTTTACAATTATTTGTTCTCTGTGTGAAAGGTTTCTATATAAAAACTAGCGGATGTGCACCCGGCTTCGCCCGGGTTATATTCGAGTGGAAGTTTGCCTAACGAATATTATTGATAATAATATTCCGAAACACACATAATATTATGATAATATATCGAAATATATAATTCGTTACATTATATATTTATATAATATATAAAATATATTTTTCGAGCAAACATATCCACTTACTCTCAGATATATAGATTAGATCCGAAAACTTTAGTAGCTAATATAATTTTTCCTGTCGAAGGGCGGTTGAGCCCGAAAGCTTGAAATAAATGTATTTAAAAGATACTTATCCCTCAACCTTATTGATTTGAAAACATATCCACTCCCTCTACTGAATAGATTTTGAAAAAATATATATATATAAATAAAAATATCTAGATATATACTACATGATCTTAGCCAAAAGGCCGAGAAAACGATATTTTATATATAGAGATGACCTGGTTTCGTGTGTCTTCTGCTCTAGTGAATGTTGCTGGTAGTATTTTGTTCCTGCCTACTAAAAAGTATTATCTGGCCTCGCCCGTTGTCTGCTTTAGTGAATATTCCTCTAAAGAATTTTGTTTATTTCAATCAATAATGATACAGAAATATTTTCATCATCATTTCTGACTAAAAAAATAGTGTTGCTCAGTACTCGGTTGATTATGAATTTTCTTGGTTAAAAGTGCGACAAAAAACTCTTCCAGATTTAACTCTCTGTCCTATTCAAATTTCAGCGAGATCAGTTGCATATTGAGGGCGTGCATAGCCGACAAACATTTATATATGTTCCCCGGTTTCGCCCGGTTTTTACCCGTGTTAAGGTTTGCCTATCGAACATTCGTTGAAACGATTCTAGCAAAAATCCAATCCCTACTGAATCTATACTTGTCTATAGTCTCGATAATTTGAAATTTTTTCCCGGTCCCTTGAAAAATACTCGATAAGTTGAGTAAAATCAGTATTAATTGGTCCTTTCGGTAATTTGAAGTTGAAGGAATAGTATCTTGCCACGAACGAACATTTGTAAATAACTGTATTTTGCGAATGTACCCGGCTTCGCCCGGTTTTTACCCGAGTAAAAGTTAGCCTAACGAACATTTGTTAAAACGATTCTTAAAAACTTCCAATCTACCTATATATAGATTTATAAACGTATATAAATATATTTTTATATGCGTTTGAATATAAATTTGAAAATTTTTTTTTTAATTTATTTAATTTTATATAAGATATGTTCTTAGAAAATATATATTAATATTGAAATGCCAGGTTTTTTTACAACGTCATTGGAATATTATATTACTAAATCCTCAAATTAAATAATAAATGTATTATACTTGGATAACATTTTATCATTTTTACAATTTATAAATGTAATTTCACAAGATGCCGCGAGAGGCGCTGCTTGCGAGTGAAAGTAGAAAATTTGTAAATAAAATTGCAACAAACATTCATTTCAAATCAAATTCAAACCAGAAACCTTCCCAGTAGAATAGTTTCACGGCGATTGGATAATCTTACCTTTTAAAAACATTCATCGTGTGAACAAACTAACAAACTACGTGTAAAATTATTAACCAATAAAATTCATTTATCGTCGCGACCAGTGCGGCACCAAGCGGTAAAAGGCTGAAACCAACGCTTTTTGGTTCTACATTTTAAAAAAAGCACTTCAACCTTTTTAGTTTTTTGAATAGCCTATATGTTAAACAAAATCTTTAGCTACCTACATGCGAAATTCCATAATGATTGATTCTGTAGATTTTGCGCAACGCGATAAAAATTCGATTTTGGATTTGATTTTTTTAGATATAAAGGATAAAATAAAAAAAACAAATTATATATATATATATATATATATATATATATATAGGAAATGCTAAACAATACAAATTAACAAACAAAATGTTGAATAAATAGAATCTTCCGAAAAGACACAAACTAAGTATAATTTGTGAAAATAATTAGATAATCAAATAAGGTATTTATATAAAACATGGTCTTGACTATAATAGCTGATGAGGTAGTGTCCATTTTTATGGATCAAATATTGATACCAAATTTAAATCAATTTAAAAAATATAAAATATACCTGAACTTTCGATTCTGGAATATAAAAAACAAAATTTTCCAACAATAAATTTCAAATAACTAATTTGTGCATGGTTTATTTCTCTCCAATCTACATCTCCCAATACATTTTAAATTTATGTGTTGCTATTTATTTATATCCAATTAATATTTTGTGAGGAAATAATCTGGCTATTTCTGAATATTTTTATTTCTGTTTTGTGGGAGGTGGGGCTTTCGAGCGCTTAACAGAAACATCTTAGTATATGGGAGTTACCTTGGAAACAATCGATTCCAACAAAGGAGAATAATACTTTGGTTAAGGTCGAGTCCTGTATAAAAATACCCAAATATCATAAACAAATTATGAATTATTAACTAATATACATAGAAATTAATGATTCTGTATTAACTTTATAATTTTATTGATTGTTCCACAAAGCACCTATCAATACAAACAAGGCGAATCTTCTATATTTTTCCTTCTGAACCTCCATTCACAGCATTGATTCCATAAAAATGGTTAATTTTAAAAAGCTTTTTTTCTGGTTGTTTCCGCCGCCCTCAACCGAAATTGAAAAAATTAATCTTCAAAATCTGAGAGAGGATTTTAACATTACAATTGCAGATAATGAAGGTATCCAGTTAGAACATTGCCCTCATCCACTTCATCGTGGTTCCTGGTGCTACAGGGCTAGAGCTGTTTCTCTTTCGGTCCATGGTAGCACGAGGAGACCTCAGACATTCATTTCAATGGAAGACGCGGGGTTTCGCCAGAATGAACCAATCACGTTGAAAGTTTGGACACGTGAAAATGGAAGTAAATACCTTACTTTGCACAATAAGTATACTGCTCCTCCAAGTCTGCCTATAGACGTTGTCTATGTCATGGCCCTTGGCCTGGATCCCAAAAACAAAAAGGAAGTAAGGGAATTATACTTCGAATTAAATTCTGGAGAATATTCTGGGCTATTGCCAATATCCACTCCTAATATTCCAATACCAAATTCCCAAAAAGTGGCCGAAGACACACCTGGTCCAATTCGGGTTGACCAAGCTTCATGCAGGTGTGCCTACCCATTGCTGTAATTGCATATCTACAGAATCCTCATCATTCTGCCCTTCCCTCACGTGTAATGATCCATATTTTTTTGAAGCCACAACCTACGTCTACCGTCCATATTCCTCACTCTTCACCGCTACTGTGTCCTATTTTTTACTGATGTCCGTAATTGTACAATGACCATTAAGAAATAAACATATTTGTTGTGTGTGTTCATATATCTATATTATATACATATAAAATCATTAAGTATTAATTTATTTCTCTTTCTTTCTCACTATTTATCGCTGAACTCAAAACCTACTCGAGTGTATATCACCAAATATTTCATGTCAAACCTTTTGAACTTGAGAATGGTTATAGACTACTTAAATATCATTAATGAATTTCAAATTCCATTATATCTACAAATCTGTTATTTGGAAAAACAAGCTCAAAAATGACACAGCAATTTATTTAGGACACACACTAAAATGCATTAAGTTTAATAGAGGCGATAAGGAAAATATGCAGAGTAGCTAGATATAAATAACAAAATTGATAATCTGTTTATTAAAATAAATATTTCGCTAAAAAGTCTAATTGACTACTCTTCTCAGGAAAAATATCACGAGCTGTTAGATTTGTAGGTTCAAATTTCTACTAGAAAAAATGTTATTTTGAAAGAGAATATCAATCCTTGGTATATATTACTATTTGGAATAATGTAAATAAATTCATTATATGGTGAAAATGCAAACGCAAACAAGTCATTTATAAAAAAACTTTATTTTCACCCTCATAGGCGATTAAGCTAAGTCTTTATCACCTTATTTAATTCAGTTTGTGGCTTTAACAGATAATATCTTGTTGAAATGAACATTATACGCCATATCTAAATAGTGGACACAGCTGAATTTCCATTTGACATATACATGAGGAATACCTAGTTTGTCATCTGATAATTTCAAATCATTCACACATGATACAGATGATTCTTTTTATTTATTTTATTTTTTGTAAGTTTTTCTATCCATGATTATTCAATTTAATCAAATATATCATGACTATTTTAAATTTATATATCTCTCTATTTAATTCTCGACTTCAGAATTTAACAAAATAATTGTTGTATATGAGATAATCCTGGTAAAATATTGCTTTTTGAATAATATAATTGATCCCAACAATGGAAAATATATTTTGTTAGAGAGAAAGAGAGGGAGGAATCTTAAAGATATATATTCATATATATATATATAAATTAAGGTATATTAATTCATATGCGAGGTAATTCCTTATCTACGCAGTTATCTTCGATTCTCTTCTTTCTTTCGAAATAATCAAGATATCAAGAAAGCGGCCTTTCTTTTCGTTCTATTGTTGCCTTCTCTATGTTGAGCTCCTTTAATTTTTTTTCATATTTCTAGCTATGGATTTCGTCATATACAATCAGAATTTAAAAGAAGAATGCTGAAAATACTTGGGAAGGATTTCAACATGGAAGGTGGTGGATAAGGAAGAGATCCAATTGCGACATTGCTCTCATCCTCTTCTTCGAGAATCTTGGTGCTACAGGACGAGGTTCGACCCTCTTTCTGACCACGGTAGCACAGGGAGTCCTGGGACATTCATATCATTGGGAGAAGCGGGATTCCGAAAAATGAACTGTTGAAAAACACGTTGAAAGTGGACGCGCGTAAACGGAAGGAAATACTTCAACTTGCATAAAAGGTTCACCACGTTTCCTAGTCTGCCTATCTACAATGTTTGCGTGATGGTACTTGCAATAAACCCATGAACAAAATAGAAGTTGAAGGTTTGTATTTTGAAATGAAGTTAGTTCATGCTGGTGATTTTTCTGGACAATAGTCAATCATTGCCTCCGCTCCCACTGTCTCACTGCAGACCTCCACTCTCAGTCATTTCAAATCCAGCTGAATTGATTCTGATTCCCACAAAACGACTCAAAATATTTAGCACTGCCTGGAATTATTAAAACCCCTACAAACATCTCAATAATTTCATTTATCGAAATATTCACCTATCATTTTGATTATATTCATTGGATTTAATAATCTGCTCTTATAAACTTTTATTGGTATCATTTTAAATTACCACAATCTACATTTAAAATATTTCAGAACATAAGATATTATTTATAAACACCATATTTTCAAATATTATATAAATAGAAAAATATTTGATCTCTGTTTATAATTTAATAATTATTGTAAAATATAGTCTAGAGCTAATCTACATTCGAAAATATCCCAAATTAACATAAGAATAAATATAAAGTTGTTTCCTACAATCGCGATTATAGTAAAATAGGTTCTTATAAGTTCTTCAATCCCATTTTATGTGCACTAATTCGCACAATATTACTAAAATTAGTCCTCACCAACAAAAATAATATTTTGGGAAGAAAAAAATTGTTTGCCGGCAAAGAAAGAACTTCTACGATTTTTCGTGATGCTATTTCCAAATTGAACTTATTTAAAATCAAATCTTGATTTAGAGGTACATTTTTCCAGCTATTTGAAGAGATTTTTATCTATATGCCATGTTTCTATTCCAGTGGTACAGGGTTTCGCTACATTTGTTGATCAGACAATGCGGTGAACAAGACGCTGTATTGTGTGTCATCAGCTGCGTCAGATCTTTTTTAATAAAGGAATTGAAATAAGAAAATAATTAAATCATTTATATATTTTTAAAAATCTTTTTCGGTGATTTTATCATTAGAATTTTTTAATAGCCTTTGCTTTCCCTACCTGTAAATTTCAATTCTCTCTGGTTGACAATAAATATAGAGTCTACTAGCAGAATATATTGTGACAAACATCCCAATATGTTTGTTAAACGTGGCAAGTACACAATGCAAGATTTCAGGAAACTCAGTTCTAACTTCTTAAGAAATGAGTACCTGGCTTACTTTGGAGGTGACTAGAAAACCAAGATGAAACTCGGCTCCATTTGAAATTTATATTGAATATTTGCGCGAGTGGGCAAATGGTAAAAGAAGCGCCTCAAGTTTGAGTGCCAATGATTTGGAAAACCCAAGAATCCAAACTAACGATTACTATTTCTGTACTATAGACATTATTGGTATCAACTGAAACAATTGCTAAAAGTGGATTTATTCTAACATTCCTTTTGCAATACGCCCATTTTCTCACTCAGAAGACGTACCAATCCTAACTTGTCATGGCCTTCTTAAATTTTTGAAATTCTAGTTGTTACAAGTCATAATACAGAGTTCAACGAGCATCAGTGGATGGTTTGTGTCGATCTTGAAATAATGATATTTTTTCTTACCCATCAAGGTGACTACACAGTATACCCATGTTTCATGAGTCTCTGATATAGCAGAGCTGAATGGATCATCTAATAAGAAAAAACTAGCCTTTGAGTGAGAAAATGAATGTTGTCGAAAAGAACATCATTTATTCACTTCTCATTTCTCGAGAGAAAGTCATTCTGCCCCCATTTAATATATAATTAGGCTTTTTGAAACAGCTTTTATAGCTCTTGAACATTATATGTCCTGTTTTCAATAAATAGAGCGTATATTCCCTGGACTTAGTGGTAGAAAATTGAATACTGGTAAAAATTAGATGGCCCTCTGATGAGATACCTCATCAATGATCTGAATTTGTCAACTCAATCAATAAAATTGAATTTGGTGCTAGGAGCTCGTTTGTCTTGGAAGTTCGAATTTGTTTTTGAGTAGTTACAAGGATGATAAATATAGTGTCTAAATATAACTATAGATAGTGAAAAAATGCATAAAAGCTTAGAAATATTGATTTCCGAAGTGGTATAAAATCAACACAATACATACAACACATACAATATGAAATAATTGACCAGGAAATCAACACTATGAAAAATCAGTAACAGAAAAAATGGGAAACTCATAAAATGGCAGCTTACTATCAATTTAGCCATCGTCCCCCCCCCCTGCCAGAGGTTCACAATATATATTTCTAAGATGCCCTATTTCACATTGTCCATTTACAATATTTCAGGATCAAATAAAAATCAAGATCGATTACATACACTCGATAAATTGGAATTCGAGCAGCCATCATCTTCGCTCTGTTGTTTAAAGAATCTTCAAAAGAGTAGACTTTTTAAATCCACAAAACCACTCTCTATCGTGTGGGGAAGTAGT
The DNA here is from genome assembly GCA_030710605.1 of Cordylochernes scorpioides. Taxonomy (NCBI): domain Eukaryota; kingdom Metazoa; phylum Arthropoda; class Arachnida; order Pseudoscorpiones; family Chernetidae; genus Cordylochernes; species Cordylochernes scorpioides. The sequence continues at coordinate 201,000,659 of CP092864.1, read as the reverse complement.
TTGATGAGGCCGACACTGTAACAGAGAGTAAACAAATAGCTGCATGGAAAAACATTCTTGTCCATCGACAGGGTGAGAGGCGAAAAATTTGTCTCAAATGTCAAGTAGAAGATAGATGTAAAGAGCATGAGAGCCTTAGCCAAGGAAATATATATGGCATGCTGAGGTTCTTCTCTGATGAAAGCAATTTTAACGTAGCCTTGAAGGTGATAATCATTGTTTTTTTAAAAGACTATTCAAATGTGTGTGATACACCTAAATTCCCCCTACTTCAATGATGGTCCTAGTCGTTATTATATTTCCTATTTTTTAAAGGCCTTAGGATGAACGGCGCCACTGAAAAAAAAAATGTGCGGAGACGGTTTGAAGATTTGGGTGGACATAGTTGCCGCAGGAAGGTAGTATGCCTTCCAACAAGACTCGGCTCCAGCCCACAATGAAAAAAGAAACTGCGCCTTTGCCGGTCCAATCCTGGAAGAAAAAGGAGGAGGGGGAGCAGTAACAAGCTCACTAAAAAACTTGGGCTCAGCTGGCCCGGCTGATAGTACCCTGTAATGGCTGCTAATCCAGGGATACAGGATGGGTTTGTTCTCCATGTTAGGATCGGCTGAAAATGGCATCTGTACCTCATGTCAGAGGCGGTCATTTCGTTTGGAGCTAAGTCGGCCTGCCACTGAGTAGTGTTCCCAGTCTTAATGACAAAGGCAGACGCATTCTACTTCACCCAGTCATGATCTCAACTCTATACAAGCTTTATACCCCAAATATGATTGAGTGGAGATAAGAAAGAAGAAGAAGAAGGAAAAAAACGCAATTAAGGCTGACCCTTATCGTCCTCAGTCATTACAGTGCTGAAAAATTGCCCTCTAACTCTCCAGACTCCAACTATCTGAACTACTATGTATGGGTGGTTGTTAAGAAAGATATTAAAAAAATATAAGACAACACCATCCAGTCGGAAAAAAAAGGCGGTTCACGTGGTTATGGCCCAAATTATCAAGGTCATCGTTGCCAAGACATGTGCCTCATTCTTGAAATTGTGGGTACATGATAATGGTCGTAAATATTTAACTTTTCATAATAAATTTTCTGCACCTCCCAGTCTGCCCATGCACATCAGCTATATTATGGTACTAGGTGAAAAATCTAAAAAAAAATACAGTTGTGAAAGAACTGTTTTTGAATTAAAATTTGACCCTTATGATGATTTCGATGGACCATTGACAATCCTTATTTCCGCTCCCATGCCTTCGAACTCTCCACCAGATCTTTCTAAATCCTGCCAAACTGACTTTATCTCTAATAAGGGAGCCCAAGATAACACTGTCCAAACTGGAGAAATTGGAGACTTCAATGCTGCATCATCTCGATGTGTCTTTCCCCTGATCTAATTCCACATATATTCTCATTATCGTCATTTTCCCATTCTGCTATTGTCTCAATATATGTAGTAAATAAAAATATTCGTTGTGAATTTATATATTTATTTATGATTGCTGAAATTGTTTTTAGAATAGTCATCTATGATGGTCGTTTCTCTATTGTCTGAATAGTCATTCAAGCTGGAAGAGCCATCTATTGAGAGCGTCTCAGCAAACTAGAGAACTCGAGTCGGTGACTAAGGACTAATGACCCTCGTCAATTCTGGGCCGACTTTGATATCAAGAGATATCAAATGATTATTCATAATCTCCCAAATAGGTGTTCACTTAGTAAAGTGCCTATGCCATATCTTTGGTAGAATATATAGATGAAAAATTTGCTCTAAAATAATATCTAGCTATAAAAATGGGTTATCATTAAAAGTAAAATCAAACAACTACACATACGATACAGGTATAAAATGGTAGAATAAAGAATTTGAACAAATGAAAACACATTTTCATTATGTAAGAAACTTATTTGATCACAGTAAGACTATCGAAGCAACAAGATTTAAACAACTCAGAAACAAATTTAATAATATGATAAAGAAAGAAAAGAGAAATAGTTTGGAAAATTCCATCGAAGAAAATGAATCAAATGATCCTTTTGGTAACGCATATAAAATTTTCAAAAAGCTCAAATCCTCAAACAAACCAAAAGGACTTTCCATAATAGACAACAATCAAGAATCAGAAAAAGAAAAACGCATTACAGACATAATAAATGTATTAATTGCAGATGACAGAATTGATCAAGACAACCATCAACAAGAATTGGTTAGAAGTTACGAACCTTTTATAAATAATCCAAGCGCTATCCATATTGATACCGAAGAAATAGAATATCTAATTGACAATAGCAATGTCAAAAAGTCACCAGGTCAAGATAATATCAGTAATATCATGATAAAATACGCAAAGACTCTGTTACTTCTGGTGCTACTTTCGTTATTAAATAAATGTATTCAGATGGGATATTTTCCAAGGAAATGGAAAACGACAGTTTTAAAAATTCTAATGAAACCAAACAAATCTAACGTCGAATCAATAAAAAGCTATCGACCTATTTCGTTAACATCTAATCTGTCTAAGATCTACGAAAAAGTTATTAAAAAGAAAATTTATGAATATTATATGCAAAACAATTTATTAATTCCGAAACAGCATGGATTCATCAAGTCAAAATCTACTATTACAGCCTTAAATAATATAATCGATATAATAATGGAACACAAAACCAAAGAACTGACAGCTCTGGTCACAATAAATATTGCGGGAACCTTTGATAACGCATGGTGGCCTGCGATTTCAAAAATAATAGATGAAGATAATTTGCCGGAAAGTTTAATAAGGGATATTCGATCATATTTCAAATCGAGGAAAACGAAATTTACATATGAGAACTTAACAATAAATAAACAAATTACAAAGAGATGTCCGCAGGGTGGCCCGCTATCTCCACTACTATGGATAATATTACTAAACGATTTTTAAATCAAATACTAAGTTCCTAATAGTGAAGTGGTATGTTATGCGGATGGTGTATCAATTATATGCTGGCACAACAAATGCAAAGACCTGAAATTAGTTATAGAAAAGGCATTAAATACGATTGATGTATGGAGTCAAGAGTAACAAACTTGAAATAAGTCTAGAAAAAAACTAATATACTTTATTTACACAACAAAGGAAAAAAATCCCAATTAAATTTTATAATGAAATAATCATACCTACTCTGAAGACCAAAATTTTAGGAATAATAATTGCAAATAACAGAAGAAGAAGCAAAATAAATTTTACATACCACATAGAAGAAATAATAAATCGTACAAAACGTTTAAAAATTATCTCTTCTCAATTTGTGGGAAATCTTGGGGTCTAAGCACCCAAAAAAGGCTAACTTTATATAAATCCATTTTCAGACCAATACTTACATATGGAGCCGAAATTTGGTTCAAATATTTAAATGAAAAATGTTCACTAAAATAAAATTCAACCCAATATCAAATACTAACATGGTATAATCAAGCCTATAAATCCACATCATATAGCTGCGTTCATAGTTTGGCCACCATTCCTCTGATCTCAAACTTTATCGAATCCAGAATCATGATATCTGATCTGAGAAAGTTATCCACAGATGATCAACAAATTCATGACCCATTTATTCCAGGAAATATAGATAACTTTCTTAAATTAAGAATGGATGTTCTGAAAAACGAAGAAAATAATACTTTCTTAAGCTTTTTTCCCCAAGAAATCCCTAAATACTTTCGTCCAAATTTTTATAATACTCAATTTGTTACAAACCACGGAAATTTCAAAGGTTTTTAAAATAGAATAAAGGCAGTGGAGGATTCAAGTTGCTTTTGTGGTATTGAGGAACAAACCTCAAGACATCTACTGATCGATTGCCCAGCATTTTATATTTATCTTTATTACCTTGATACACTTATTACACCTAACCTTAATACCTTAATCACCATGAATAAGCCTCCCAATAAGTGAAAAAAAAGAATTCATAGCAATTGCGATCTGGTGGAACACATTTGTGAAATAGCAGTGAGAATACACTTCTATTGGAGAAAACCTTCCAAAATACGATATTTCATCTTCAGCAAACCAATTATAGAAATTTACCCAATATATTTAAGAAAATCACGCCTATAATATATTTACTCCAACATACAATAATTGACAGGTGTCTCAAAAATTATTTTCCAATTCAAAGTGAAAACATTATTTTAAATTAATTTATATGGTTTAAATCTTGTTTTTAAAATGTTATAACTCAATTTGGCGTGCTTTGCAGGTAGAATGAATTTATTATGAGATATTAGCGCGTCATTTGTTCTATTTTAAAAATGAATTTATAATAATGCCGTCTGAATAAAAAAAAGTCCCAATGAATGAAAATGTTTATTGAAGCTAGTTCCGACCCTCTCAGGGAGGGGGACTTATAAATCTACCCTTAATACTGGTAATTGAGTCTGTAGAAAAGAGAAAGACATGGTATTTCAAACACACATTTAGTACATTATTTAGACGAGTATAACAATTTTCTCTAAATCGAAGCGTTCTCCGATACAACAATCATTAATTTGTATAATGGTCAACATTATTTCCGCATCTGAAGGTCACTAAAACAGCATGCTGTAAGTAAGTTTGTGTGTGATATCCTAAATGTAATTGTGTCATAATTTATCGCATTATACGACCCTAATTTATTTGTACAGTAAAAACAACGAATGTCACAAATTACTTTGACTTCATGGAGGTTTTTATGATACTCAATTATCTGACCTTCAACAGACATTATTCTACCAACAAGATTATGCACGAACTTATTTAGCTCATGACTAGAGACGTCTACTGGACATATAATGATCAGGAGGCCAAAATCCCAGATGTACTATTGCTACATAAATGCGTTTAGAGAGAGACTACAATAAGGTTTTGTATATGGAATAAAATATTCACGTGGAAATTAAGTGAAACCTTGGAACTCAACACCATGATATTGTCAAGAAGCTTCATCCAGATGGGACACCTGTCAATCATCCCTGGACCCCGGGGGGGACCACAGGTGTGAGGTGTTCTCGGAAGCTGTTCTGTAAATAAGGAAAACGGGACGGTGGCTGACGCCTTTCATTAGGATTATCTTTAACTTGGGGGTAAGTTGCACTCTCTCTCTCCCTATAAATACCCCTTATAATAAATTATTATTCCCAAACTTGCCCTTGCTTTATATATCTCCGCGACATATTTTGGCGGAGACGCTGTGTAACGTGACGGAACTTGGAAGAAGTCGACGTCTACAGGGACGTGAACCAAATATTGAACTTTTGCCACAACGAATAAAAATGGAAGACGACCACAGACCTACTGTTAGCGGATCCTACCTCCCTTGTCAGCGTCAACGAGATCCATCTACCTTTTCTGGAGATGGAAATATAAACCCTGGACAGTGGTTGAAGGAGTACGAGAGAGTGTCGAAGTACAACAGATGGGACGACACCATGAAGCTTACCAACGTCGTCTTTTACTTGAACGGAACTGCTGGAAGGTGGTTTGATAATAAAGAAAAATCACTCAACTCGTGGAGAAGCTTTGAAGACGCATTCCGCGGTGTGTTCGGACTGCAGAAGGATTCTGCTTGACGCGCTGAGGAAGTTCTGGAGTCAAGAGCACAGAAGGCCGAGGAATCCAGCGAGTCATACATCCAGGAGATTCTTAGTCTCTGCCACCAGGTGAACACTCGCATGGAAGAAGGTGAGATAGTTGCTCACATTATTAAGGGAATTTCGGAGGACACATACCAGGTATTGGTGGCGAAAGACATACAGACGGTAGATGAGATCCTGAAGTTTTGCCGTCATCTGACAACCGTCATGCAGCGCAGGATCGGCCGCACGAAATTCGCCAGGTTGTCAAACGTAATGCCCATTTCATGTGTTGACGACTCAGACGACTTGGCCGGCTCAATTCGCCGCATCGTTAGAGAAGAGATACAAAAGATCTTCTCACCACCTGAAGTGGTCAATCCTCTCCGAGAGGTGAACGCTCTGAAACAGACTGTGAGGGAAGAAGTTAGCCGTGTTCTCCAAGCTACCAGAGCACAAATCAACGTGGTACAACAACAACCACGCACGCCCTATAATATCGGCCGACCAACCCAACCCAGGAAGACGGATCATTGGAGAACCTACGACGACCAACCAATCTGCTTCCACTGCCGACGACCCGGACATGTCGTCCGTTATTGTAGGGAACAACGGCAGGTCTTCGCTGAAGCCATACCAAGGAATGGCGGAGAAGGAAGAAATGTTGGATTTTCTAGTCGACCCCCGAGATATGACGCCGATGACGACTGTGTAACGCCCCAAACTTCGACGTACTTTTACCGGAACACTTCCCCACATCCAAGCCGCGCAAGGTCGCCAACCCGAAGACAGTCCAAGTCGCCAGCCCGTCGTTTCAGCCGTTCTCCCAAGCCTCAGAATGTGAAAATCTAGGTGGAGCGGCTTCTAACGGGGGTGAGGTTGCCATTGAAGAATTTCCTTCAAGGTATATCGCCGCTAAATTAAAAGAAAATTTTGTTATGGTCGAAATAAATGGACGCAAAATTGAAGCATTGGTGGATTAAGGTGCCGACCTTTCTGTTATTTCGGACATTTCGACGCGAACTAAAGACACCTCTCTTCAAAGAACCAGGTCCCATTCTTAAAGCCGCAAACAAAAATTTAATAGAGACCCTAGGAAAATGTGTCCTGAACATAGAAGTTAATGGTCTGAAGATATACTTTGAATTCGTTGTTATATATATATATATATATATATGGTGGAATGCAGCCATGACATCATATTCGGATGGGACTTCTTCAAGGCCACCGAAGCCGTCATTGATTGTGATAGAAATGAACTCCATCTCGGGGGAAACCTCCGTGCTGTAATCTCGAGAGGAGGAAAACCAGAGATTGTTTGCTTCAGACGACTTTGTCATCCTGCCTAAATCAATAAGGAAGATCAGTGTGATAAACGAAGAAATATGCGGTGTTAGAGATATTTTAATCTCAACTTCTAAGGACTTAATATTAAAAAAATAAGTTCTTATACCAAACTCATTGGTTACATTTCGACATGGCCGAGGTAGCATTTGGGTGGCTAATGGAGCGTCTTGGCCGCAACTGATTCCATCAGGAATGAATATGTGCACCATGGAAAGTTATGAGAAAGGAAATATCTGCAGTTTTATCGAATCCAGCGATAAGTTACAAGAAACGCAGCTAAAGTCACGTGAATGGTCACAGAAGATAAACCTTACTCTAGATCCAGGGCTGTCTGAAATTCAAAGGTTACAGCTTGTTTATTGCCTTGACGAGTTTATTGATATATTTGACTTTGGGAGTACTCCTATTAAGCCCACCAGTACTGTGAAGCACAAGATAAACACAGGCGACAACTCTCCTATCAAAATGCGGCCCTATAGAGTAGCACCAAGTGAACGACGACTAATTCAAGACGAAGTGAACAAGAATTTCGAAAATCACTTCGTGAAGCGCTCTGAAAGTCCTTGGTCATCTCCAGTTATTTTTGTTCGAAAGAAAGATGGGACCTGGAGATTCTGCGTAGATTATCGCCGTTTAAATAAGATAACAAAAAAGATGTTTACCCGCTGCCACGCATTGACGATGCCTTGGACAGTTAAGCGGCTCTAGTTACTTCTCCACGATGGATCTTCGGTCCGGGTATTGGCAGATTGAAGTGGACGAAAAAGACAGGGAGAAAACTGCTTTCATCACTCCAGATGGGCTGTATGAATTCCAAGTAATGCCTTTCGGTCTTTGCAACGCTCCAGCAACGTTTGAAAGGATGATAGATAGTGTTCTGGGCAGTCTTAAATGGAACATGTGCCTTTGCTACCTGGACGACATCGTAGTTTACGCACCTACCTTTGAGGAACATCTACGTCGTCTACAACTTGTATTAAGCTGCATCCAGAAAGCTGGACTAAGCTTGAACCACAAAAAGTGTCTTTTTGGATCAAGGAGGATAAAGATTTTGGGACACCTTGTTGACGCCATTGGAATTCTTCCAGATCCAGATAAAGTTGAAGCCATCTCTAAATTTCTGAGGCCAAAGAATATCTCTGACCTGGAGAGCTTTCTTTAATTATGTTCCTATTACCGAAGTTTTATTGAATACTTTGCCGACAAAGCTAGATCTTTGCATGACCTACTGAAGACTGAAAAACAATTCTATTGGGATGCAGCTCAAGAGAAAGCGTTTGAAGTCCTTAAAACAGCTCTAATTTCAGAGCCTGTCTTGGGACACTTTGATGAATCCGCTAATACCCGTCTACACACGGATGCAAGCGGACATGGTATTGGAGCTGTTCTTCTACAAATACAAGGTGAAAAGGAGCGGCCTATAGCTTATGCTTCTAGAAGCTTGAGGAAGGCTGAACATAACTATTCTACAACAGAAAAATAATGCCTTGCTGTAGTCTGGTCTATTAGCAAATTCCGTCCATATTTGTTTGGTCGACCATTCACGGTTGTCACTGACCATCATTCTCTATCTTGGTTGGTAGGGCAGAAAGATCCTTCTGGCCGTTTGGAAAAATGGGCACTGAAGTTGCAAGAATTTGACGTGACCGTTATCTACAAGAGCGGACGCAAACATAAGGATGCCGATTGTCTGTCAAGGAGCCCGATTGAGAACGATCAACCAAATGGTGTGATGTCACTAGCCAATGTCGATATAGAGCAGACTAAAGACCCGGATTCAGCTAAAATAATCGATAATTTAAACTCGGGCCACACCAGAAAGTAATTCAGCATTATCGACGGCATCTTATACAAGAAAAACTATAGCACAACTGGAAGACCCTGGCTTATGATGATTCCTAGGCACTTAAGATAAGAGGTTATGGCAGATTTACATAACGCACCTATAGTTGGGCATTTGGATTCCGCCCGAACGTATGACAAAGTTAAAAAACGATTCTATTGGCCTGGCCTTTATAGAACTGTTCGCCAATATGTAAGCCATTGTCGGGAGTGTCAACGAAGGAATAAATTACTTCGACGTCCGGCTGGACAACTTGTATCTTTACCGCCCGTAGAAAATTGGGGAAAATGAGGGCATCCAATTAGAACATTGCCCTCATCCACTTCGTCGAGGATCCTGGTGTTACAGGGCGAGGGCTGTCCCTCTATCCGTCCACGGTAGAACTAGGAAACCTAGAACCTACATATCAATGGGAGAGGCAGGGTTTCGCCAAAATGAGCCCATCACTTTGAAAGTGTGGACGCGCGAAAATGGAAGTAAATACCTTACAATGCATAACAAGTTCACCGCGCCTCCCAGTCTGCCTATAGACGTCGTCTACTTGATGGCGCTTGGTCAGAACCCCAAAAACAAAAGAGAAGTTATGGAAATATATTTCGAATTGAAAACTGAGGGATTACCTGGACCATTGCCAATATCCACTCCCAACATCCTGCTACCAAACTCCCAAGTAGTAGCCAAAGACACATATGGTCTGATTCGGGTTGACGAAGCACCATGTAGATGTGTATACCCATTATTTTAGTAGAATATCTATCATCTTGTATCCTTGATGTAGTTGTATATTACTCAAGTAATTCGCCTAATATTTTTTTAAAAAGCATTTACTTCATCTTCATCAACCATACTGAATAACCTTTCCATATCATGTTTTCATCTCAATATTTAGTTCATCTGAAATAAATTATCATTACCGTACTGCCCCCCTTAAAATTCAAGCTTTATATATGAAGATAGTTTGCTTCCTTTCTACTTTTTGTCGCTTCCAAGGTTAAAGGAAATTTGCCACAAATTAAAACAATCGTTTGCTTCTTTTATGCATCCATGGGTGTTTGGAATTCTGATTTAATTCTTGGAGATGGCACTCCCACAAGAAAAATTTCTAGTACATATATAAGGAAGAGTCATTAGATATCTTCTCAGAGTATGGAAATGAAAACCTGAAACACAGATGCAATCTCTTGTGAGGTTTTGTCACCAATTGGATATAAGGTGTAATACACGTGCATATTAAAGTAGGCATTTACCCTTTAGAGTTGTACAAGTTCAATTAGAGTTAGATTATGTAGATGAATAACAAGAATACTTATTTATTTATGGAATGAAAAAATACATTTTGTAGTACACCCTGTATATCCTCTATTCTATATATATATATCATATAATAATGCTCATTTTGGACAATATATTTTATTTTCAAATATTCCGTATGGCAGCACGCAAAACCTTTTCGGGGAATAAGATTGTTTTGAGAACCCATTCTGGATGGCGGTCACTGTGATCCATGAAGTGGATCACCGTTAACAGTGCCCTACCTCCCCATCTTCGGGTGATGCTGTCTCCTACGTCGACGCGACCTTCTGTCTCCTGCACGATAGGTTGTCGTCTGCGTTATAGACTCAGTGAGTCCTGCAGCTCTCTTTGCTCGCTCAACGCGCTGTTCTTTGGCGGACGCTGCCTCCTCGTCCTGACGACCATCGTTAACGTGTTTTAAGACATTCTGAGCAGCGTGTGGGTAATTTTCTTACTTTTGAACACCACACAGGTCCAAAGAGAAGCGTTATGGTCTGTGGTTTAAAAGAAGAACCAATTGTATTCATTCAAGGCACGCTGACAGCACAACAGATCGTAGATATATTCTACGTCATTTTTGGCTACCATTCCTCTCATATAACCCCGAGCTAAATTTTCAAATAAACCATGCAAAATATTAGTTATATGAAATTTATAGATGAAAATCCTGCCTTTTTAATATATATTCTAGAATCGACTCTTCAGGTATTTTATAATTTTTTCAATTTGATTTAGATATGGTATCAAGATTTGAGCCATAATAAAAAAGGACACTGCCTACAGAAACTATAGTCAAGACCATGTTTTGTTCTTTAATAAATACCTTGCATCAACATTGAGTAAAATTAATCATGCCTTCGATGAAAATAATCTTTTCAAAACATTTTATTATTCTCTAGCTCTAGGCACGGACGCCCTTCTACAGGAGAAAACCTGGTATAATAATTCGCCAATAGAACACAAGTTAAATATATTTGGATAATTTTCTACATAACTTCATAAAAATAACTCCGCCCTTGCCGGTCCCAAGCCCGGATGAAAAAGGAAGTAATAACAAGCTCACTTAAAAACCTGGGTTCAGCTGGCCCGGCTGATAGTACCCTGTTAGGGCTCCTAATCCAGGAATACAGGATGAGCAGCGTTTGTACTCCATGTTAGGAGCGGCTGCACATGACGTCTGTTCCTCATGTCAGGGGCGGCCATTTATTTTGGAGCTAAGTCAGCCTGCCGCTGAGTAATGCTCCCAGTCTTAATGACAAAGGCAGACACATTCTACTTCACCCAGTCATGATGGTTGTCAAACAAGCTTGATACCCTAATATGATTGAGAGAGAGAGAGAGTGGAGTATATATATATATATATATATATATCTTATATAAGAGGACAAACAAATAAATAAATATAGGCCAAAAGAAAATAACTAAGGAAGCCAGGAATACATAGTTTGCTGTAGTTATCATTATTAGGAGATGTCTATTTGGTTCCCACCGTTGCTATCCAGAGGCGATATCTGTATTTGGATGATTTGGGGTTAGCTCAAGGAATAGTATATTATGAATTTCCGGAATATCTATCCTTCCGTTAATACTATTTTGCTCTTTTGATATTATTGATTCTATGATGAGTCTCTGTTGTTTATTGAGGATGTTGGAGTAATGGGTTGTTGGTTCTGATAGTGCGAAGTAATTACCTGTTTCTCATACACGATGATATTCTAGAGATTTATTGTCCTGGTGTTCGATATTTCGTTGATGTTCTGATATACTTATATTCAAATTTCTACTGGTTACACCTACCTATTTGGTTTCGCATTCGTTGCATTCTATGGAATATATGTCATTCTTAATATTGGAAGGATAATTAAAGCTATTGCTTTTTGTTATAGGGTTTTTTTTAGTAGTGAACCTAAACTGGGTGAGATGCAGAAGAAGGTTTTAAATCCGATTTTTTTCAGATGACGAGATATTGATATGGATACTGGTGAGTAAGGAATGCTGCAAATAGATTTTTAAACTGGGGGATTTTGTATTTCAAAAGGGCTATGGAAATGTCTTAAAATAAATGATAAAGAATATTGACAAATTTTAGATTCCTTAAGATATTCTTGGTCTCTTCTGTATCAAAGGTTTGAAGTGAGCAATGGCTATGGACACGTTTAGTAAAGATCTTCACTGTATTGATTTTATGGTGAGAGGGCAGTAGGTGGAAAAACAGATATAGTCGGGGTTGAAGGATGGCTTATAGTGAACAGTTGTTTGTAATTGATTCTGTATACGCATGATTTTTACATAAAACAAATCAGGCTATTGTTTGTTTCTTTCTTATAAGTGAAATTCAGGTCGGGATAGTAACTGTTAAGCTTTTCCAGAATTTTCTTGGTTTAGTTTTCGAGGCAGATACAAAATATATCGTCTATTTATCGACGCCAAAAAAAATTATATTGGACGGAAATAGTGAGGTTATCTAACTGTCAATGCGACGCATGACAATTTCTGCGACTGAGGTTGAAAGAGAGTTACCTATCGGAGAACCTTTTATCTGTTTGTAAGTTTTGTATTTGTATGTTATGATATTTGTTTCGTGGCCTAGGGCTATAAGTTTGGATATTTTCTTGACAGTAATCAGATCAATAGGATGTTCTTTCAACAATTCTTCAGTCTTTTTCAATATCTGTTGGTGTGGAAGACTGGAGTACAGTCAAGAAAGCACAATAGTATTAACAGAAGAATAGACATTCCAGAAATTTATAATATACTATTCTCTGAGCTCACTCCAAATCATCTAAATACAGAAATCGCCTCTGAATGGTAATGGTGGGAACTAGATAGATATATCCTAATAATGATAACTACAGCCTAATATCTATATATTGCTTCCTTAGTTATTTTCTAGTGACCTATATTTATTTATTTGTTTGTCCTCTTACTAGAGATAAATATTTATATAATATCTTTGTCTCTATTTGTATATAGATTGATAAAAATATTTTAAAATATATATAGAATTTTATGAAGTTAGGTGAAATATTATCCGATTATATTTAACTCGTGTTCTATTGGCGAATTATTATACCAGGTTTACTCCTGTAGAAGGGCGTTCGTGCTCGAGAGCTAGAAAATAATAAAAATGTTTTGAAAGGATACATTAATATCTATATATCAATTTTTTTTTTTATAATTTGAATTTTAAGCAAGAATATTTTTTGAAACTTAATTCTATTGACGTTACGTCTCGCTGATTTTGTAGTTGACAGACATTAATATGTTATAATACCTTGAAAATGGTTGGCGTTCAAGCAACTGAAATTTTGTAAAATAAATTACATTTTGATCCAATATATGCCTTTTTTATTAATCACTTGATATATCTATAGGAGTATGTAATTCTCTATGATAAATACATGAATGTAAATGGAGAGAGTGTTCAATTAGATTCAGAATTTTGTGTCATTACTTTTTATATACTCTATAAATATTTCTCTTTCACATGAATTCATTTTTTTTCAACCAGAATTGGACCAGGTGAATCTTCGGCCACTACTTGGGAGTTTGATAGCGGAATATTAGGAGTAGATATGGCAATGGCCCATGATATTCTTAGAATTTAATTCGAAGTTTAATTCTTTAACTTTTTTTTTTGTTTTTGGGGTTCAGGCCAAGGATCATGACGTAGATGACGTCTATAGGCAGACTGAAAAGGCCCTGGTGTACTTATTATGCAAAGTAAGGTATTTTCTTCCATTTTAACGTGTCCACACTTTCAACGTTATGAGCACATTTTGATGAAACCCTGCTTTTCCATTGATGTGATGGTCAAGGTCTCCTTGTACTTCTGTGGGCTAAATAGGGGAACAGCCCTCGTTATATAATACCATGAACCTCGACGAAGAGGATGAGGGCAAAATTCTAACTGTAGCCTTTATTTTCACCAATTACAATGTTGGAATCCTTGAAATTATTTTGAGCGTTCATTCAATCAATTCTTATTCATGACGTCAATATCTACTTGAAAATATTAGGTATGGTTTCTTCTTTTGGAGATGGAGGGTTAACGTAGCAAATCCATCGTTAAAAAATCAAAGGAGACCCATTTTCTTGTTATAGTTTGATAATTTAAGAAAATGTTTTATAGACTAGTTGCTAACAAATGAATACTCCATTATTGGAATCGATTACTTTAATAAAATATAATAGGTTTACAAGGATTATCACAAATAATACAATATTTTTTGTTGTACAGTGAGAAGTCTAGAAATACAGAAAGAGATTACAGTAAACTCTCCTATAACGCGATTAATGTGTTTCGTGTTGTATGAAATCGCGTTATAGGAATTCCCTTTGTACGAAATAAAACTTGTATAACGCGAATGTTGTTAGGGTAAATTATTAGTGACAAATATCATGTAAAAAGTATTGTATAAAATGATGTATATAGGAAAAATAATTATATACTAAAACAAAACTAAATGTTATATTATTTTATATGCAAATGTAAATATATAAAAATAAATTAAAGTTTATTCACTACGTAATTGATTTTTTTAAATATACATTTGCATATAAAATAATATAACATCTAGTTTTGTTTTAGTATATAATTATTTTTCCTATATACCTCATTTTATACAATACATTTTTACATGATACAGTATATCTCCTTTTCAATTTTTCTTTTTTTCCAACTTTATTCATCATGCCTGGGGAGCATGTTTCGTAATTTTTTATATTTGCAAAATATTTACATGTAAATTCTAATTTAATACCTTATATGCGTAAAAAATAATGAATTTAAGCTTTAAAACTCAATTTATCACTATTTAAAATATTTTACTTACAGAAACACATGTGCAATTAAATTGACAAAGTATACAACACTCATTCGTTCAAACACAAAAAAAAAAAAAATTGAAAAACGCGTGTGCATAAAAATTAAATGTATTGTACAGTTGTCAATATGGGAATTTCCGCATTTCATTTTATAACGCGTTTATACGAAAATTTGCGTTGTATAAATAAATTTGTCGCAATTTTTTTTATCGCGTTGTACGAAATCGCGTTGCAAAAACTCGCGTTATAGAAAGAGTCTACTGTAATATAAATTATAATTTTCAAATAGTCATTGTATATTCGAGAATAAAAAATCAAATAATTATAAATAAATTTGTTAGCACGTTTTCTTTGATGTTTCTTCTAGAAAGAACGAGCGGACTCAATTCGATTTATTTCACACAACAAAAAATAATTACATTACGATTTAATGCGATTTAGTTGTATTTAACACAAAAGAAAACAGAAGAAGAAAAAAAACAACAAAAAAGAATGATGATAAGTAACAATAAAATTCTATGAATATGAAAATTATAATTAATTAATAAAATACAATAATAATAATAAAAATAAAACCTAACATATAGATTACTATAATAATGATAATAAAAAAAACCTAACAAAATATATGAAAATCATAAATCAAACAGGAAGAGAGATATATCAAGAATGGAATTGCTTAACTCTTATAAAGCAATACTAAAGTTTCCCTATATCTAATTTATATTACAATATACCTGAAGTTCACTTTTAAGTATGGCATATAAAATCAATTTTTGAACGATTGATGTTGATTTAAGCCACAATCTGAATTGAAGAAGGCGATGAATAAACAGAATCATGTCCCCAATTAAGGTTCAAAACCAAGTCTTATATATATATTTTTATACTTTTTTAAATTATATTTTCCATTTTATGATTTATTTACGTTAAATCAATTCGTAATATTCAAAGGATAGCTATTTTCTTTTTAAATTACATTATTGTCGTGGGAATTCCTCATATTCCAATTCAATATATATTTCTTCAAATTATTTTTGTTTTTGGTGTTTTGGCTAAGTGCTATCTCGTAAAAATGTCCAAGTGCAGACTGGGAAGCGTAGTGAATTCAAGGTAACTACTTTCATTATCCAGCGCCTAGAATTCCATAGCGATGATCTCATCCAATTTCATTGAGATCGAGTTAGGTAACTTAGTTCTATCTGAGTCACCCGGTTGACAGATATAGTTAGGTAGACCGAAGTATTGTATGCTAAGTATTGTATCAATATATTTGAAAAACCTTTATGTTTAAATTAACTAATAAATGTATATATTTTTCTAATGACGTATATATACAAATATTTTAAATATATATTTTAACAGGTTTTGAAGCATATTTATTGACAAGGGCAAGCAAAATTAATTCCAACAAGAGTCCCGAGGGGCACTCGTTGCGAGTGATATTAAAGTGTATATGAAAACATTTATATATATAAATATAATAGCGTCTGAAATAATACTTAAGAAATTTGAGTAGTCTCCAACCTTTCCGAGTTCATATGTGAAATTTAGTGATATTAACTCCAAAAGTTTTGGCGTTCAGCTATACACAATGAGAAGGACAGAGAGATAAATTTGAATTTTTATAATATTAGAGATATGATATATAGAGATGTAGGAACACACACAACAAATATATTTATTTCCTCAAGATAATATTATGCAAAAGCGGGCGGGGTCACCAGGCGAAAATAGACCAGAGTAGAGGTGATTCTTTACACAGAGGAATATGGCCAGAGGACATAGTTTGTGGCTGCAAATGAATGAGGCACACACCACTGGAGGGAAGAGCAGAGTGATGGGTATCAAGAGCTGAGCCATAAAGAATTTACCTAAAATATTCTAGAAACCTATTGACCTTGCTACGAAGCGAGAAAGTCCCAGTTTCCATACTCTGAGTAGATATCTAATAAGTCTTCCTTATATACTAGAAGATTTTCTTGCGGGAGTGTCATCTCAAAGAATTAGACCAGAATTCAAAACACCCGTGGATGCATAAACGAGACAAGCCATTGTTTTAATTTGTGGGAAACTTTTTTTAACCTTGTCAGTGGCAAAAAAGTAGAAGGAAAACAAACTATTTTCATATATCAAGTTAGATTTTTAAGGGTGGCAGTACGGTAATGATGATTTTATTCAGATGAATGAAAGATTGAGATGAAAACATGGCGTGGAAAGCCTATTCAGTATGGTTGATGAAGATGAAGTAAATGCTATTTTGTAAATATTAGAAAAATACTGGAGTAATATACAACTACATCAAAGATACAATATGATAAAGATTCTACTAAAATAATGGGTAGACGCACCTATATGAAACTTCGTCAACCCGAATCATACCAGGTGTGTCTTTGGCTACTATTTGGGAGTTTGGTGGCGGGATATTGGGAGTGGATATTGGCAATAGTCCAGATAATCCTTCAGTTTTCAATTCAAAATATATTTCCCTTACTTCTCTTTTGTTTTTGGGGTTCTGACCAAGCGCCATCATGTAGACGACGTCTATAGGCAGACTGGGAGGCGCGGTGAACTTATTATGCATTGTAAGGTATTTACTTCCATTCTCGCGCGTCCACACTTTCAAAGTGATGGGCTCATTTCGACGAAACCCTGCCTCTTCCATTGATATGTAGGTTCTAGGTTTCCTAGTGGTACCGTGGGCGGATAGTGGGACAGCCCTCGCCCTGTAACACAAGGATCCTCGACGAAGTGGATGAGGGGAATGTTCTAACAGTATGCCCTCATTTTCTCCAATTTTCATATTGAAATCATCTCTTAGATTTTGAAGATCAAATTTTTTCAATTTCATTTGAGGACGTCTGAAACAACAAGAAAACAGGTTTCTTAAATTTATCATTTTTATGGGGACAGCGTTGTGATGGCAGGTTCAAAAGTGAAATAAAGAAGAGCCGCTTTGTTGGTTAGGTAGGTACTGTAAGAAACAGTTAATAATGCTATAAAGTTACTGTAAATAAATAATTCAAATGGATATTATTTAATATTTCATAATATGTTCGAGATATTAGGATATTTTTTGGACTCGCCCTTGATCAAAGATATATGCTCCTTTGTTGGAATCGATTACTTGTGGGCAGCATGGAATTCTAAGCGGAGTAAGACATCAAATTATATATAGTAAAATCAACTTTTAATTACATTTATTTAATACAAATTATCAGAAGGGGTTTAATTGTTGTATACTACAAGTTTTTATTTTTTTGCGTGTGTGTGGTGGTCAAATATAATTTCTTTATTATAAAATGTTAGACATATGTGTTTGATATATTATAGATAACTATTTACATTTTATATGATTTATGATTTATATTTAGAATGATATATAATTATGTTCGTTATATTATTGTATAATTTTGATAAAGTATATTTTATGAGCATTTTATATTCACAAGATAAATATTTTAATTTAATATTTGAATCAAATAGTTATTAAAAAATTAAAACTTATAATGTAAATATAAAAAGCTATTATTTGGAAGCCGCTACATACTAATCAAATGGCATAAGTTTTCATATATCATATACCACGATGTTTCCTTCAAGACTGTAAGTCCCCAGATTACATGAATAGAAATATATAAATATTTGTATTCGAAATAGCCTGAATATTTCATCACCCCCCTCCCCCCGCCCCGAAAAAAAATATATATTGCCTCGTAGAAAATTATGAAATAAAAATTTCGAGATGACACAGCAATTTATTTGAGAGGCAAGAGCAAATTAAGAATGATAGAAAATAAGATGAGCAATGAGCAATAAACATAAAAAAAATTATACTCTGTTAATAAAATAATAAATACTTTGCTACATAAAAGTGAAGATATCAAATAAATAATAGATACAATAATGTAAATCAAAAGTTTAAATAGAACAAAAGGGAGGTTGGTGGAGAAGTAGTAAAGACCATTGATATTCGACAGCCTCTAACCAATATCATATCCTGTATTGGGCACTTTTATTATTTCAAAAATAAAACTGCATTAATGTCAACGACTCTTGCAGATGTACAACCCCAGCTGTGAGGGCCAATGACCAGTAGGAGCTCTGAAAGAGACTCTTTTGTAAAATAAAATTCAAACTAGTTTCTAAATGTGAAGAGATGTGATTGTGAAGTTAGAGAGTATAAACGGTATCATCTATCACACATAAGGAAAACATGAATAATCGAGATAAATAGCACCTTCATTGAACAAATAAAGATAATATATAAAAGTAACCCGCGTAATTAGGCATATTTAGCCGTCGTGTTTTAGAGAGATACCTAAAATTATGTTATTATCTCAAGATTCGCTTTGAAAGGTTTTATATGAAGACATATATAATATTTATTCTCATAGGGTTTGTTATTATTAATACTATATAGAACAAATTATTTTTAAGATGTATTGAAAACAATATAATTAGTCTAATTATGAGAATTAGTTTTCGGCGAATGAAAATATCGATTTCCATTTATAGATATTACCACGTGGAAAATTATGGAAGAGAAACTTCAGGATGGCAAAGAAATTAATTTAAGGCAAAAACAAGCAATGAATTATAAACAAAAGATAAGCAATGATTGAAGTTTACAGAGTAACAAAATATAAACATAAAATATGATAATCTGTTGATAAAATAATAAATACTTTGCTACATAGCTCCTTCACTATGGGTTCTGTTAGCCACATTTTTAATTATTGTAGATACTGACATGGATCTGAGGTGCTTCTACCTATGATACTATCGAAGTCTTTGTACTTTGTCCCTAGTACAGTGATTCTCAACCAATGTGCCGCGGTAATTTTGTGTGCCGCGAAATTCTAAAAATGTGCCGCCGAATTTTAGTCATATGATTATGTTCACGTTTGTATTGGTTTTTCTTTTTTTCTTTTTCATTTTTTTACTTTTTAAAATAACGAAATTAGCAAATTGAATGTTAGAGATGTATATTACTTATATTTTGCATAGAAATATTGATACATAATTTGAATTTTCTTGCATTCAAGTTAGCAAAAGTGTGCCGCGAAATTCTAAAATTGTGCCGCCAAATTTTCAAATCTTTAAAATAATGCCGCAACAAAAAAGAGGTTGAAAATCACTGCCCTAGTACCTTCACGTCCTTTTTCTTGCGGCGTGAAGCGCGGCTTTGTCATCGTATCGTCAATAGGGGCATCGTCATCTTGGAGGGAATTCTAGGCTTTGAAACGGCAGTGGAATCCTGGAGTCAGTCTCGAAAAATGTAGATCACAGCACCCATATCTTCAAAGTCTTCTCGGTGATCTTCAGTTTGTCTTCCTTAGGTTACCCAGAATCTCCACCAAAATGCCTCATGGAAAATTAGGAAAGACAAACTTCAGGAAGACACAGCAATTTATTCAGAGCAAAAACACACTATGAATGATTTAAAAAGATAAGCAATGAGGGAAGTTTACAGAGTAGCAAAATATAAACATTAAAAAATGATACTCTGTTAATAAAATAATAAATAATTTGCTGCAAAATATAAACATACTTAACAAATATATTTATTTTTCAACGATTATCATATTATTATGGACGTCGGAAAGAATAGTTCAGTAGAGGAAACACTTTCAAAATAGAAAATGGCCACAGGACATTAGGTTTGACTACAAAAAGGTTTTGGCTACATTTTGTAGATAGGAAATTGATTGGATTGAAGATCAGACCAATGAAGAATTCACAGTGAAAGGTTTTCTCAACCTAGGGACCTTTCCCGGAAAAGTAGAATGACCTTTGTTTCATACCCTGAGAATACAGCTAATATATTTCTCAAATAGAAGGTTTTCATAGGGTGCTTTCTTAAGAAATTAGACCAGAATTCAAATAACCATTAATGAAAAAAGAGCAGATAATTGTTTGAATAGGTGAGAAATTTTCTTCATATTTTAGGTTGGCGGAAAGAGTAGAAAAGGTTATTAAACCATTTTCAATAAAGCCCATGCATAAAAATCATCAAACTAGAATTGAATTGAAGGGGTGGCAATACCGTAATGTTCATTTTATCCAAAATATATTAGGATATTCATGAAACCCTTTCGGAAAGAGAGATCCAATATGATTACAGTAGATGAGTTAAATGAGTATTTGAAGAATAGGCGGATTAAAATAGAAATATACCACTAAATCAATGGATAGGTACACCGAAATGAAGCTTCATGAACCCGACTATGAGCAGGTTTGATTTCGTCTGATATTTGGGAGTCCTGCAGTGGAATATTGGGAGAAGAAATTGGCAATAGCCCGAAGATTTCTTCCGATTTTAATTCGAAAAATAATTATCTTACTTCTTTTTTGTTTTTTGGGTTCTGGCCAAACGCCACCGCGTAGACAACA
The DNA here is from genome assembly GCA_030710605.1 of Cordylochernes scorpioides. NCBI lineage: Eukaryota > Metazoa > Arthropoda > Arachnida > Pseudoscorpiones > Chernetidae > Cordylochernes > Cordylochernes scorpioides. Next base: position 200,979,366 of record CP092864.1, on the reverse strand, counting down.
TCTATAGGTAGACTAGGAGGCGCGGTATATTTATTATGCATGGTAAGATATTTACATCCATTTTCTCTTGTCCACACTTTCAGCGTGATTGGCTCATTTTTGTTAAATCCTGCCTCTTCCATTGAAATGAAAGTTCTTGGTGTTCCAGTACTACCGTGGTCAAATAGGGGGACAACCCTTGCCCTGTAGCACCAGGCACTTCGACGTAGAGGATGAGGGCAATGTTCTAATTGAATACCTTCACTCTCTACAATTTCCATATTGAAATCTTCTGTTAAATTTTTAAGGTCAATTATTTTCAAATTCGATTTACGACGTCTAAAACAGCAAGAAAATAGCTTCCGGAACGTAGCCATTTTTATGAGGTCAAGTTGGTGAAGTCAGTTTTAGAAGAAAAAAAAAGAAGATCCGCTTTTTGTTTTTAAAGAGAGGTACTGTCTGAAAAATTTAATAAAGAAATAATGTTTTTGTAAAATTATTATATTTTCAATGGATATCAATTAAATTTCACGATTTATTCAAATTGTATGGTTAGTATAATTCGACTTTAATCAAAGATATATGCTCCTTTGTTGGAATCGATTACTTTCATCCAATTAAAATGAGACATAGCCTAACTCATATACCATTTATTTTTCTATTAAGCTCAAAAGATTCCCCTCTTATAATACAGAAACATATACAAATATTGTATTCAAAATATATAATATGTTTGAAGAGAAGATATTTTTATTGAAAAATAAACATAGTATTTTCAAATTTTAAATAGGAAATGGATGTGAAATCGTTATATTTACCTATAAGAATATAATAAAAATAAACTTATTGTAAAATAATTTATATATATGGACACAGGGAAAATGACATGTGAGTTGAGGTTATATGGAGAGTCTGTGCATATTCAAAGATATTATTTAGCATAACGCGCCATATATATATATATATATTAATTGAATAGCATATTTTGGATCAAAAATAAAATAAACATTTTATTTAATATAAATGCCAATATTTCAATAGGCTATACGCCTAACTTCGTCAGGGCTTTTCTTGTTTTTGAACTGCTTTGGTTCAACACGTGATCCCTTCACGCGACGATATATAAATATTTGCAACTCTGTGGGGATAAGATTTAAAATATATACACACAAACAAATATTAATAAGAATAGACTATATATGTACATTTATAAAAATAAAAAATAATATATGATTCCTAATAAGTATAATAAAATAATTTTAGATCGATTTGAACTGTAAATATAACGGAGGTATGTCAATTTTTCTATTAATACTGTTGGTATCTTTCATTGAGGTCCAACTTTCTAAAAAAACTTTCTAAAATATATATATAAGAAATGGAACATAAGACGCGAATGTTTCTTTCGACAAATAAACCAAACTTCTACTGTCCTTATTGCGATGAAAAAATAATTAGGAGAGCTTGGTCCATCAGTGGTGAAGCCTCCAAGCGGTTTATTTAATCTATCAGACCTCTTTTTTAGAGCTCTGATACTGTATTTAGGAAAACATCAATTTTATTTATAAATTTATATGGTATTATTGCCTTAACTAATATTCTATATTCTCTGGAGTTTATTTTTGAAGTGTAGTTATTATAGTGAATTATACAAAGAGAACAATATATAAATGATAGTTGTGTGAAAAGGAGTTTTTTTTAAATCAGAACATATGATTACATAAATGTGTAGACGCGTCGTATTGAAGTTATTAAGACTGTTTCATGATTTTTATTGACTCTAGTCTAGGCAGGTGTGGCGTGGGTTTCTTCGTGGGAGTTAGTCAGTTTGTCAGGATTTTGAATATCCGAGTGAGAATTTCAGCGACATGGGAGTGGGAAAGGAGAAAATGATTTCCAGTGGTCCAGCGGATTCATTAGATTGATCGAATTTCAATTAAAAATACTGTTCTCCAATTTTCACCCTGATTTTGGTCTTAAAGTCAAATTTCTTCACACAAACTAGTCCATGGGCAGACATGGAGCGCAGTGAGTTTATTGGTGACTTTTAGATTTTCACTTACATTTTCGTGCGCGAACGGCTTCAAAGTAATTAGGCCATATTTGCGAAAACCAGCTTCTTTCTTTAATATTATGGTGTTGGGTTTCATAGTTTCACCCCGGTCTGACTGGAGAACATCCTTAATAAAGTTGAATCGTGTTCCTCGACGAAAAGGATGCGGACAATATTCTAATTGTATGCCTTCATTATCTACAATTTCCATGTTGAAAAACTTCACTTTAATTTGAAAGTCAAATTTTTCAAATTTTGGTTGACGACGTTGAGAACAACCAGAAAATGGGTTTCAGAGAGTTTCCATAATTATAGGTTCAACCATGCGATTGGGGTTTCATATCTTTTTTTTTTTTGACATTCGGTCTTATATGTTAAATTGTTGGAATGGAATACACTTACATCATGATTGAAATTTTGGAATTGACAGAATATATTGCCTCGAAATTAATTTAAAAGAATACTCACCAAAAATTAAAAAGCCGGGTAGAAAAAGATTCACTAAGAGAATTCTAAGCTGCAATTTAATCAGTTAGTGTATATTTCTGGCGGAGATACCAAAATTTATACATAAATTACTAAAATATATAATTTACAATTTCCAGTGTAACTAATTATTTTGTTTTTAAATCAAATTAATTTTAAAACTCAAATCTGAATATTGATATAACTCTAAATTCATATTATCCGGTATCAGTATGTAAATACAGGGTGATCCAAAAGTCCCGCACAACTTTAAAAATTAATAACTCCGCGAATATTTGCGCTAGAGCAATGCGGTAAACACCATTGTGTTCAGAATGCAATGGGATTTTTTATGGCAAATATTGAAAATTTCGAAATTGATTTTAGTTACAATTTCATTCCCTAGATGGCGCTGTACCAGAATCAGTAATTCAGCGGCCAAATTGTTTGATTAATTGAAAAATATAACTGATCGACACGTATTTTTCCTTTTTGTATACCAGGAAAGAATCCTAATAATAACAAATCGTTAATTAATAAAGCACCATTTCGCCAAAAGTTAGAAGAAATGGTTAACGATTTTTAAATACAATCTGAGATATGTAAAATAGGTATATGCAAATTAAAACATGTAGCAAAAAATATTTATATTTTTGATAGAGTTTTGTCAAATATATTGAATGTTTGAAAAACATAGCTGAATTCAATACACGATTTTTTGAAATGTTAATATAGTACCAAAAATTATGATGGTACTACTAATAGGATTTCTTGCTATAAGGAATGTGTAATTTCTTGAATAATTGGCGATACTCGATTATTTAACTGGAAATTTGTCATGATTCAACAAATGAAATATAGATGGGAGTGACAAAATACATTTGTCGTACTTTATTCCAAATATCCTATGGGCTTGTCAAATGTTATCATTGTTTATTATACTGTACACGATTTTTAAAAATGTATCCCCTCAAATAAATATAATTTTTGAATCAACCATTTGCGTTGAAAAACGTGGTAGTAAAATCATTTTGTATTATTTTTTTTGCCCAAAATTTCTAAAGGTGGGGGGTTACAGAGAATATTCCTTATGCTATTTCTTTTAATGAACGAAAAGCGATAAATTAAACATAAAGGGTAAAATTGTGTGTACCAGTGTTATTCGAGAAGTTATAACACTTTGGTCTGCACGACATAATATAAGATGTGAGCAAATGACAAAAAAACAAAAATTACTGTTCACAAATAAAATAGAGACAAGATATGAGGACAGAATTTATTTACCCATAACCCAACACAAAGATCTTCAAAATATTGGTAGATAATATAATACATGGCAGCTTATATAACACATGAGGTAACTTGTCTCTTGGAGGCCTTGTCTCTTGTATTAGATCACAATCCTTGCTCAATGTGGCGCCCTTCATTCTCAAACACCGCCTGCAGACGATAGATGACAGAATGGACAGCATTAAATAACATATCTGTTGAAATTGATGAAACGTGCCGTCTGATAGAAGCCTTCAACATGACCAATGTGGTAGGCCGGCATCGATAAACACGCGACTTAATGTACCCCCATAGCCAAAAATCGCAAGGCGTCAAGTCTGGTGATCTTGAAGGCCACTGGTGTATAAAGTGGCGACTTATCACACGATCTTCACCGAACGTATCCTTCAGCAATTGTTTGGCACCGCGGGAGATATGAGGAGGTCCTCCATCTTGCATGAATGTTATTTCGCTCAGTGCTTGTCTGTCCTGCAATATGGGGATAACCTTTTCTCTCAAAAGTTGAACATAACGTTCACCAGTTACAGAAACGGTTTTAAAAGTTCTTCCATTTATTTCTTCAAAGAAAAATGGCCCAATAATAAAAGAAGAAGTGAACCCACACCAAACTGTAACTCTGGGCTGATGAAGTGGCATTTCTGTAAAAATCCTAGGGTTTTCTGTTGCCCAAATGCGGCTGTTTTGAGTGTTGACTTCTCCATTTAGAGAAAAGTGAGCTTCATCTGTCCACAGAACATTCGACAGCCAGTTTTCATCAATATCAATTTGCCGGAAAACCCATGCAGCAAATTCTTGACGCTTCTCAAAATCGCCGACCTTTAGCTCCTGAAATCTTTGAATTTTGTACGGGTATTTTTAAAGAAAAATTCTTAGAGCTCTCCAAACTGTTCCATACGAAATCCCCGTTTGTCGAGAAACTTGTCGAGCACTTACTTCTCCATACGTGGATAACGTTTCAATAGCTTCAACATTCTGCGAAACCGTAACAGCCACTGACTTGCGTGTCGATGGTCTTCCACTCCGAGGTTTTGCTTCCAGAGATCCAGTCTTCTCAAAAATTTTTATCATTCTCCTTAGAGAGTAGCAACTCATGGGTCCTTTACCTCTTCGAATACCTTTAAAGTTACGAAACGCTCCTAAAGCTTCAGTGGAAGATTCTGAATTGCAATAATAAAATTTCACCAAGAGTACTTTATCCTGTAGTGACGGCATCCCAGAGTAAAATAAATGATCAGGGATAGTTGAATTTTTCAAATGAATTAAAAAAAGCATAATCGATATATGGCTTCTGAAGCCAACTGTGCGGAGGTGTTTGGCATCGCTTGTCTCGTACCGCGAATGGGATTTAACTCTGCATATCACAATATAGTATTAAAAGTTACTACCAAAGTTTACCAAATTTTAAGAAAAATGGGTAATGAGATATACACCGATTTTGAGCGATGTTCTACACAAGACAGAATATTTGTAAGACAATGCCAAAATTGTTTTGAATTTAATCCGAACCATAAAACAAAAGACTGCCAAAACATTAAAATATGTAAAATATGCGGTGTACAGGGTAGCCACAACTGTATTGAAGCGCCAAATTGTCACAATTTCTCTAAGCACCCTAAATTTAAAAACCTTTCTACAAACCATAAATCAAATTCAAGTGAATGCCCGATTTACAAATCACAAATAGACAAAATTATCCAAAGGACACAATATTCACAAATATACGAGGGAAATGATGTAGCAAATACAATTTAAAGCTTAATCTTAAATAGATTAATATCCTATATGATTGAAAATGTGAGATGTATTCAACAAAATGTAAGAAAAAGTTTTACTGCGATAAGTAAACTACAGGCCAGCACTAGAAATGACCCACCTGACAAGGACGAGTGGGTAACACCCTCGTTTCCAGACAGTCATGAACCGGGATCGAATCCCGCGTTAACATTTTGTTTGATATGTGAATATCCTTCACCTGACATTCTTTTGATTCAAGAACCATATGTTTTACATGAAAATGTTATTTATGATATGGACTCTCAAATTATATGTTCGAATAAAACTGGGGAAAAATATACGGCAACTATAATTTTAAATAAAAATATAAAGTTCAGCAAAGAGGAAAAATTCACAAATTATTTGTGTACAACAATATCTATTTCTACAGTTAAAGCAAAATTAATTATTTCTAATTTATACATTCATCCGAATACTTATAAACCTGTTCATCAAACATTCATTAGAGATCTGCTCAAAACGTATATAAATCAACCTGTAATCCTTTGCGCTGATTTTAATTCACGACATACTATATGGTTTGACAATGTTATAAACTCTAATGGATATAGATTACAACCTATTATAGACGAATGTAACCTCTTTATACATAACCTGAAAAAACACCCACCTGCCGCGGAGAGTAAGTATAATTGATCTCACAATCTCGAATAAACACTCACTAAGTTTAATAAACAACTGGCATACCTCTGATTTGACTAATATTTCCGACCATTTTGCTGTTAAATTTGATATCAGGTTAAAGAATGGTCATTTATTCAATAATCAAATTTCCACTTTGAAAAAAATGCGAATTGGGCAAATTTTTCTAATAACATATCATTACAAGATACAAAAAACTGGGAATTGATATAAGCAGAGTGAAAGATGAGGAAGACATTGATGTGATAGTGAACGCACACTCATGAATTTATTGAGAGAAGCAGCATATAAATCTTCGAAGGTTAAATCCCCCATTAATAAACATGTTTCCAGAATTGACTGGTGGACTAATGAACAGGAAATAATAAAAAATCATTTTCATTATATTAGAAACTAGTATTATCGTCATAAAACAATCAGTTACAATACATTCAAGTTGGCAAGAAACAAATACACCAATGCAACTGGCGAAACGTTATTGAAGAAAATTACACAGATAATCCATTTGGTAATGCTTATAAGTTCTTCAATAAATTAAGATCCTCAAATGTAAAGAATGGAATTCCCATAATTGACAATTCACCAGAATATCTAAAAGAGCAAACAATGACCATATTAATGGACGATTTAATTCCTGAAGACGATCCTAATTGGACAATTTTCAACAACAAATAATTAGAACTTTTAAGCCACGAATGAATAATCCAAGCATAATATTTATTGAAGTAGAAGAAATAATGAATATAATTTCTAATTCTGATGTTTAAAAAGCTCCAGGTTTAGACAACATAAGTAACAATATTGTAGCGTAGAAATCAAGCCTTGAAATATCCTAAGATATAAAATAATTTATTGATGACGTCACAACGACGAGTCGACAATTATTAACAAGTCAGCAAAACTATCTACAGCTAGGGAATCTTAAGCAAGCAAGCAAAGAAATATTTTAAAGATGATTTCACAAATACAGAGTAATATATTTTTTTATAATCTGTTGAGTATTTTCATTTAATTATATTAAATTAAATAATAAAATATTTCTTCGCCACAATATGATCAAATGTGCTTACCCAAAAATTAAGCATATGTTATGCAAACTATTTTATAAATGTATTCAAAAAGGGGTATTATCCGGAGAAATGGAAAATAGCAGCTCTAAAGATAATTCCTAAACCACATACCACACAACGTGCTTGAATAAAATAATTATCGATCGAGGATCAAAAGCGATACGACTTGGATATTCCAGATATAATTGAAAATTTGATTAAATATAAAATTACACTATTGAAGAAAAATACTAACCAAACATTTCAAAGTTTCTTTCCCGCTAATATTCCGAATTATTTTCGGGCAAATTTCCACAACTCTCAATTTATTACAAATCACGGGAATTTTAGAAGCTTTTTAAAATTCATCAAAGCAGTGCAGGATTCAAGATGCTTCTGTGGATGTGAGGAACAAATTTCTATTCATCTGCTGCTAAATTGCCCCGTCTTCCAAGAGTATAGAGAGAGAAATAAGGATAACCCAGGCCCCTGGAGCGCAAGAAACGCCAACTGCCCGGGCTGTCAAGCTAACTAGTAGAAACCAGTTACTCTAGATTATATTTATATAGAGCCAATTGCAGAGCCGAACCAGCTGGTCAAGAAGTTCCATGCCTGCAGAGAACCCGGGAGTCCAGCCAACGAGACTGGGTCGAAGGAGGTCTTCCCAAGCAGCAGAGCTGTCTTCATTCTGTGTTGCATGAAAGCAGGGCATCTGAATAGAAGGTGGTCCACAGTCTGTTGTTCCTCCATACAATGTGGGCAAGATGGGTCTTCCCCAGGACGCCAGAGAACCAAGTCTGCCCGAACATGGCCATGTCCTGTAAGTAAGGTGGTGGTGACTTCTCCAGGACAGACCTTAGGGAGGAATTGGAGCAGCCGGTCTGGAGTATGGGCTATTCTCCTCAGGTGTCTGTTGTAGTGGTCCTGGCAATAAACCTCCGTCCATGCGTCTAGGGCTGCCGCGCGTGAGTGGTTACGGGCCAGGCTTCTAGGCAGAATGGAAAATGATGGCTCTAAGATCAAAACGGCCGCGTTCTTAGCAGCTCTGTCTGCTCTTTCCTTTCCGTCGATGCCGCAGTGTCCCGGCACCCAACACAGATTTACATTTTGGTTGGTGTTCAGTACGAGAATAATCTTAGCTACTAATGTCGATCGAACTGGACCTGACGTACATATGGCTGACAGAGCTGATCTGCAATCCGACGCGATAGTGATCGCATTTCTTGCATAACCTTCCTTCACCAGACGGACCGCCCAGCGGATTGCCAGAAGTTCAGCCTGGAAGGCTGTGCAGTCGGGATGGAGCCGTAAGAGAACGGGCTGCTGATCTTCTGATGAGGGAACAATTGCAGCGCCCACCCCAGCCTCATTTTTTGATCTGTCTGTAAATATTATAGGTGTTGTTATCTCCTCGATGTTTAGACTGAAAGACAATTGACGTCTATCTGGAGGGTATGGCAAAGAAGCAGGGCCTGGTCTAGATTCAAAATTTCCTTCATTGATTTCCTTCAGGAACGCCGTACGAGACCTAACAATAATATCGAAAGGAGGGCTGCCGGTGATGGAGATGGCTGAGACTGTAGGTGTGTAAGGACCTCCTCTCAGTACACGTTTCGCAAAATTGCAGTGAAGGCTCCTAAGTTGCCTAATGCCTTCGCTGGAGAGAGCACGACCTCCCCATGCTGACGCTCCGTCCAGCTGAAAAGAAGATTCCAAATTTACCCTGTATGGTGTGGGTGAGTCGTGGGATTATTGATCTGCATCTACGTGTGATCTTGCGTAGGTGGGCGACAAATCCGCGGGTCTGGTAAAACTCCACTCCTAAGATTGTGACGGTCTTCTTGATGTTTAAAGGTTGACCAAGTACTCTAAGCCCTGTCTCGGAGTTGGGGTGGACATTACGCCATTGGAACAGGCAAGCTTGAGTCTTAATGGGGTTTATATTAAGACCATTTATCGTGCACCAAGATGTCAACCTCTCCAAGAAGGTGTTAGTGGCAGAGACCGGCAGGCGACTACGAACCTGAGTCATAAGGGTGAAGTCGTCCGCGTAAGCTATTAATCGGCTATCTATGATGGAGGGAAGGGTGAAGATGGTCCGAGCAACTATGTTCCACAGGAAAGGACTTAGCGCTGAACCCTGGGGAGTGCCGAGTTGGGAGGACGTACATTCTGTTGCTGTCCAAACTGAGTAAGAAACCGTCCGGTCTTCCAAAAAGCTTTTTACTAAACAGGTAATAGACTCTGAACAATTTAGACGTTCAAGATTTTGTATGATTGCCGGCCTCCAAACAGTGTCGAAGGCCTTACTGATGTCCGAGCTGATGACAAGAGTTTTCCTCCAGTGAGCTTGTCTTTCTTCAATTAATTGAGTGATACTCGCCAGTGCATCTTCCGCTGAACGACCATTCACGGTACCCAATACGGTTTTGTATTGATCTTCAAAGAACCATCCATGACGATCCGCGAGCCTCTGAAGTCGGGCCAGGATACATCTCTCAAATACTTTGGCCATAGTGTTCAATAAAGTAATAGGTCTGTATTTCTCCAGCTGACTGGTGGCTGAATTGGAGGATTTAGACAGAAGTATGAGGCGGCCTTATTTCCATTGACGGGGGAAGTGGCCCCTACGAAGGCATTTGGTGAACAATTCGGCCAGCAGGAATTGCAAGGAAGGGCCGCCCAGGTCTAGGCATTTTGAACCAAGACCGTCAGGGCCCGGGGCTTTCCTTTTTCCACAGCGATGAATGGCTCGCAAAACTTCCCAGGGTTTGAATTCAGGTTCGTCTGGGTGAGCAGAAATTGCATTCCTTTGCGGGTGAGGTCTGGTGTCAGGTAGGAAAAAGTGATTTAACAGGGTCTGGCAAGTCTCATGAGGATTTTAAAGAGAGCCGTTATCATGTTTGAGAAGTGGCGGACCTCGGGGGGAGCCGCGGCCCCGGGCGATAAATCGATGTATGTCACTCCAGTATGCGGATGACACCTCCTTGCAGAGATTAAACCAGGATTTACTTTTAGCTTTCCGTATAGCCGCCTTCAGTCGATTATGGCACGCTCGGTATAAACCGCGGAAGAAATTCCTAATAGAACACCGGACTTTCTGACTATAACGGCGGAGGGAGATAACCAACCTTCTGATCCGACTCAGTTCGGGGGTCCACCACGGCTTTGACGGTCTTGTAGTATTGGAGCGTCTCCCCATGGAAGAGTCACAAGCTGATTGCAGGATGGAAGTCAGAAGGAGGACCACCCTGTCAATATCTTCTGGGCTAGAGGCCTCGTTTAATAAGGTAGTTACACCATCAAATTATAGGGGCATTGCCCTTATAAGCAACTTGTCAAAACATTTTACATCCATTTTAAAAAATAGACTAAGTAATTGGATTGAAAATAGAAAACTCATAGCGGAAAACCAGGCAGGATTCAGAAAGGGCTACTCGTGCAAAGACCATATCTTCACGCTTACGTCACTAATTCAAATGACATTAAACCGCAAAAGGAGGAAACTTTACACATTCTTTGTTGATCTTAAAAAGCGTTTGATACAGTTCCACATCTACTATTATGGAGAAAGCTTGCGCTTGTTGGTTTAAGTGGGCGATTTATCAAACTTATACAGAACTGTATAACGAATCTAAAGTTTTACGAAGGAGCCTCTTTTATAAAAGAGGCTCCTTCGTAAAACTTTAGATTCGTTATACAATTATACTTTTTATACGGAGTTTACCTGTAGAAACAGAACTACTATGCTCAAATGATGGCAGCGGTCAGATGGCAGCGGTTCTCTTTTACAGAATTTATCAAAATACAATCAGGTGTTCTTCAGGGTGAACCTCTTTCACCGTATTTATTTATTATTTTCAATAACAATCTGGTTGCTACGCTGGATGATTCTGACCTGCCAGGTATATACTTACCGGGCCATGGAACTATACACCTGCTCCTGTTCGCGGATGATATAGTCTTCCGTGGTGAATACAAGATAAATATCCAAATAAAGATTAATTTAATAAAAAATATTTTGAGGAAAATAGTTTAACTCTGAACCAATTCCAGTCTAAAATCGTAGCGTTTCGAAATGGAGGCCGCTTGGCTAGATCTGACGTTTGATTTTGGGGCCAACAACCTTTGACAGTTACCTCAAAATATACGTATCTTGGCTACCCCTTAACAATCAAGAATCCAACTGCTTACGTGGCGCAGCACTTTAAAAGCAAAGCATTGATTGCTACAAACGCAGTATGGAGAATACTATCTAAGTCAAGAACCATATCGTTCGGAGCAGTGATGAAATTACTTGACTCCATAGTTTTATCCACGTTATTATACTCGGCCCCACTGTGGGCGACGAATCAGATAGGAGTTGTAAACCAGATCCAGGATATTTTTCTTACGGCGATTTCTTGACCTTCGCAAATTTACACTCCGGGCTATATCTTACGAACAGAAACCGAAAGGATGTCCCTTGAATTAAACATTACGAAATTGATTCTAAAGTTCTATATACGGATTTTAAAAATGGACAGGACAAGATTACCTTATGTTTGCTTGTTCCAGCTCTAGGAAGTTTCAATTTTGGAAAAGCGGGCAAACACTTTATTTATAACCTGAATAACATCATTGACTCTTGGGGTTTTTCTTTTCTTAAGAACTGTGAAGATTATATGGTTTTGCGGGGAGAAATGCCTAGAATAGTTCAAACCACAGTGGACCAGCTACTCCAATTTGACCGAGCTAAGATACAAAACTCAACTAATTGTATTCACTATCAATCTCTAAGTAGCTCCTTTATGACGGAGGACTACTTACTATCAAACCTCTCTTTGAAAATAGCCCGTCAAAGGATTATATGGCTATTTTCCCCCGAGGATATCACGGGATTTTGGAACAGCGACCCTTTAAATTTCTACTTCTGCAATGCTGGCATCCAAAAAATTTGGTTCATTATCTATTCCATTGCCCATTCCTACAGGAAAAGAGACTGGAAATTCGCGAAATTTCGGGGCTAACTCACTATAATGAACAACATGTATATACAATTTTTACTACTCTCCAGCTGGATAAAACATTTGTTTATAAATATTTAAAATTTTTCAAGGCGATTGACAAAATGAGGGAAGAAGTGCTCAACTCCCCAGACAACGGCTGATTGCTCTACCTCCCCTCTAAATTGCTTTTCCTCCTCACTCATGTACATATATAACCTCTTAGGGGAATCCCCTTGTAAGACAATAGTGTCTTAATAAAGGTTTTTGTTGTTGTTGTAATAAGGTAGTTACCTGGTGAAGAGAAGAGTTGAGGAAGGATTTAAAGGTCTGTTCTTTACATGAGGATTCAACCCAGGAGCAGTTTGTCTCGTTATTGACCTTGTCTAGGAATGTAGTCCAGATAGGTATATGGTCAGTGAAGGCCATCTCATCTAATAAACCTCTAGTGACATGGATAGCCAGTGAGCTGGATGCCAGAGTTACATCTATAGAAGAAGATAAAGGCCCATTTGACCAGGTCGAGTCCACAGGAGGTCCCAAGAAATGAAGATCATTGAAGCTGGCGAACTCTTCAAGATTAGCACCCCGGAAGTCCAACCTCGCACCGATGCCCCAGGTAGGAGAGTGGGCGTTAGTGTCCATACCCAGGATCACTGGAAGAGAGGCCCGTCTTATCGTATCTTCCAGAAGAGGGATGAAATCATCGGCAGCTCTAAGGCCGTTCCAGTAGGCCGAGTGCACCACGATGATGCTCTGCTCTAGACATATGGCTATGGAGGTTATGGCGGTGTCTGGGGAGGTTAGAGGGATGGGATGAAGGTTGCTAAGTGCCACAATTCCCGAGGGGATGTAGGCGCCTGGGACAAAAAAAATGCCTGAAACCCACGTGTGGGCCAGAAGAAGTTATTTGAGAGTTCTTGCAGGAGCACGATGTCGGCCTGTGTCGAATTTGCCAAATTTGCAATTTCAAGAATGACAGTTGGTGATTTTCTAGCTTTCACCTGCAGGACACGCAATGGCCTAGACATTGTTTCTTGTTCGGGCTATTCTCTCTTTTACAAAGGGACAGGTAGATAATGTGGCAAAGTGGTTGATGGGAGCTCCAGATTTTTTTTTTGCAGCGGCAGCAGCGGCTTTGGCTTGGCTCGACTGAGCATCGGATGCCTTCATGCTCTGCAGAGCCGCAGCGATAGCAGATTGGATGGGCAGCTGGACAGGCAGAAGCGCGGTGGCCGAAGTCACAGCAACGGAAGCATTGCTTTAAAGTATGACTGCGCTCATACCTGTGCACTAGACCCGCCACAGGAATACGTCCATGTTGACCGAGGATTTCGGCGACTTGGTTGTCCACTTCGATGAACACTGTACTAGTGCTGTGTGCCGCATTATTCGATCGATGGACTACCCTGATTTCACGCTTTTCCAGGAGTGACTGCACGGAGTGGTTGGAGCGGAAGCTCTCGCATATCTCATCGTCCTGCACCTCCCCGTCCACTCTGAAGAGGCAGTATCTTGGTAGGATAACCGGGCACTCGGGGCAGCTTAGGCCCGTTGGCAGGAAGGTCAGCCCAGTGGCCAGCTACTTTGCCATTTGGGTTGTTTTGGGGTGGAAAACCACCTCGCCGCTGGTGTTGATGGACGCCACCACGTGTTTTGATGACGCTAGGGAAGGATGAATCTTTTGAATTTCCCTCAAAAATTCCCTTGGGTTGCTTTGGGGTTAGCCGACCTGACGACGACATGCGATTCGAAGGAAGGAGCCAGATTCACAAATGTGGATTTCGCTTTGGGTTTCGGAGGTGCAGGCTTTTACCGGCTTGTCTTTCTCTGCCACTACCGAGGCGAAAGAGGTGGAGGGAATCGGGACGTTGGCTGTGGGATTGGGTTTTCCTAGACTGGCTCCCTTGAAGGCGTCCTTAAGAAGAAGTTCTGCCTCTTGGACGAGAGTCAGTATCAGTTCTTTGGTGGCCATCTGTATTTTTTCGGGGGAGTCCAGGCTGGTGTCGGCAATGATCGCTTCGAAGGTTTGGCACTCAAAGTTGAACAAGTTCGCCGTGCTGTTGAATTTAAATTGGTGATGGGAAGACGGGAGGAGGTCTTCGTCCTCAGAACGCGGCCGCTTGTTGGCCTGCTGACTTCCTCCACCACCGCCATCATACTGGTTCAGCTCCATAAATAAAAACTATCAAAAAACAAATCTACTCCAAAGAGAGTAAAAAAAGGCAGACCAGACAAAGAACATTATTCCGTTAACGAGATGAGGTGTGTATGGGTATTGGTTCGGCCAACAACAAATATCCAATTTATATACACATATATTTTTACATAATGAGGTTTTGAAAAATTCAAATAATCTTCATCTATTTACATGCACACCAATTTATTTTACCATCACTACAGCATAAATCACTCTTGGTGAAATTTTTTTATTGCAATTCAGAATCTGCCACTGAAGCTTTACAAGCGTTTCGTACCTTTAAAGGTATTCGAAGCGGTAAAGGACCCATGAGTTGCTACTCTCTAAGGCGAATGATAAAAACTTTGGAGAAGACTGGATCTCTGGAAGCAAAATCTCGGAGTGGAAGACCATCGACATGCAAGTCAGGGGTTGCTACGGTTTCGCAGAATGTTGAAGCTATTGAAACGTTATCCACGTATGGAGAAGTAAGTGCTCGACAAACGGGGATTTGGTATGGAACAGTTTGGAAAGCACTAAGAATTTTTCTTAAAAAATACCCGTAAAAAAATTCAAAGACTTCACGAGCTAAAAGTCGGCGATTTTGAGAAGCGTCAAGAATTCGCTTCATGGGTTTTCCGGCAAATTGATATTGATGAAAACTGGCTGTTGAATGTTCTGTGGACAGATTAAGCTCAATTTACTCTGAACGGAGAAGTTAACACTCAAAACAGCCGCATTTGGGCAACAGAAAACCCTAGGAATTTTAAAGAAATGCCACTTCATCAGCCCAGAGTTATAGTTTGGTGTGGGTTCACTTCTTCTTTTATTATTGGGCCATTTTTCTTTGAAGAAATAAATGGAAGAACATTTAAAACCGTTTCTGTAACTGGTGAACGTTATGTTCAACTTTTGAGAGAAAAGGTTATCCCCATATTGCAGGACAGACAAGCACTGAGCGAAATAACATTCATGCAAGATGGAGGACCTCCTCATATCTCCCGCGGTGCCAAACAATTGCTGAAGGATACGTTCGGTGAAGATCGTGTGATAAGTCGCCACTTTATACACCAGTGGCCTTCAAGATCACCAGACTTGACGCCTTGCGATTTTTGGATATGGGGGTACATTAAGTCGCGTGTTTATCGATGCCGGCCTACCACATTGGTCATGTTGAAGGCTTCTATCAGACGGCACGTTTCATCAATTTCATCAGATATTTTATTTAATGCTGTCCATTCTGTCATCTATCGTCTGCAGGCGGTGTTTGAGAATGAATGTCGCCACATTGAACAAGGATTCTGACCTAATACAAGAGAGAAGGCAGTTACCTCATGTGTTATAAAAGCTTCCATGTATTATATTATCTACCAATGTTTTGCAGCTCTTTGTGTTGGGTTATGGGTAAATAAATTCTGTCCTCATATCTTGTCTCTTTTTTATTTGTGAAAAGTAATTTTTGTTTGTTTGTCATTTGCTCACATCTTATATTATGTCGTGCAGACCAAAGTGTTATAACTTCTCGAATAACACTGTACACACAATTTTACCCCTTATGTTTAATTTATCGCTTTTCGCTCATTAAAAGAAATAGCATAAGGAATATTCTCTGTAACCCCCCACCTTTAGAAATTTTGGGCAAAAAAAAATAATACAAAATGATTTTACTACCACGTTTTTCAACGCAAATGGTTGATTCAAAAATTATATTTATTTGAGGGGATACATTTTTAAAAATCGTGTACAGTATAATAAACAATGATAACATTTGACAAGCCCATAGGATATTCGGAATAAAGTACGACAAATGTATTTTGTCACTCCCATCTATATTTCATTTGTTGGATCATGACAAATTTCCAGTTAAATAGTCGAGTGTCGCCAATTATTCAAGAAATTACACATTCCTTATAGCAAGAAATCCTATTAGTAGTACCATTATAATTTTTGGTACTATATTAACATTTCAAAAAATCGTGTATTGAATTCAGCTATGTTTTTCAAACATTCAATATATTTGACAAAACTCTATCAAAAATATAAATATTTTTTTTGCTACATGTTTTAATTTGCATATACCTATTTTACATATCTCAGATTGTATTTAAAAATCGTTAACCATTTCTTCTAACTTTTGGCGAAATGGTGCTTTATTAATTAACGATTTGATATTATTAGGATTCTTATCTGGTATACAAAAATGAAAAATACGTGTAGATCAGTTATACTTTTCAATTAATCAAACAATTTGGCCGCTGAATTTCTGATTCTGGTACAGCGCCATCTAGGGAATGAAATTGTAACTAAAATCAATTTCGAAATTTTCAATATTTGCTATAAAAAATCCCATTGCATTCTGAACACAATGGTGTTTTACCGCATTGCTCTAGCGCAAATATTCGCGGAGTTATTAATTTTTAAAGTTGTGCGGGACTTTTGGATCACCCTGTATTATATTCTATATACAAAACCTAATCGTAGTCTATCTCTAAACGCATTTATGTAAAACAGTACATCTGGGATTTTGGCCTCCTGATCATTATATGTTCAGTAGACGTCTAAACTCAAGAGCCAGAGAAGTTGGTGCATCATCTTGTTGGAAAATAATGTTCGTTGAAGGTCAGAAAATTGAGTATTATAAAAACCACCATGAAATCAAAGTAATTTGTGACATTCATTGTTTTCACTGTACAAATAAAATAGGGTCGTATAATGCGATAAATTATGACATAATTACATTTAGGTTTCCACACACAAACTTACTTACAGCATGCTGTTTTAGTGACCTTCAGATGCGGAAATTATGTTGAACATTATACAAATTAATGATTGTTTTATCGGAGAACGCTTCGATTCAGAAAAAATTGTTATACTCGTCCAAATAATGTACTACAATGTGTGTTTAAAATTCCATGTCTTTCTCTTTTATACAGACGCAATACCAGCATTAAGGGTAGATTTATAGGTCCCTCTCCCCGAGAGGGTATATATATATATATATATATCTTAAAATAATGCTTATTTTGGATCATATATTTTATTTTCAAAAATTTCGTACGGCAGCACGCAAAACCTTTTCGGGGAACAAGATTGTTTTGAGAACCCATTCTGGATGGCGGT
This sequence comes from Cordylochernes scorpioides, assembly GCA_030710605.1. Taxonomy (NCBI): domain Eukaryota; kingdom Metazoa; phylum Arthropoda; class Arachnida; order Pseudoscorpiones; family Chernetidae; genus Cordylochernes; species Cordylochernes scorpioides. The sequence goes on along the minus strand of CP092864.1, from coordinate 200,961,810 downwards.
CACTGAGATCCATGAACTGAATCACCGATAACAGTCCCCTACCTCCCCATCTTCGGGTGATGCTGTCTCCTACGTCCACGCGACCTTCTGTCTCCTGCACGATAGGTTGTCACCTGCGTTAAAGACTCAGTGAGCCCTGCCGCTCTATTTTCTCGAACAATGCGCTGTTCCTTGGCGGACGCAACCTCCTCGTCCCGACGACCGTCGTTAACGTGTTTTAAGACATTCTGAGCAGCGTCTGGGTAATTGTCTTACTTTTGAACACCACACAGGTTCAAGAAAAATGGTTAAGGTCTGCGGTTTAAAAGCAGAACCAATTGTAGCCCGCAAAGGCACACTGACAGCACAACAGAACGTAGTTATATTCTATGTCATCTTTGGCTGCCATTCCTCTTTTATAACCCAGAGATAAATTTTCAAAAAAATAATTATCAGTCAACAGGGCACTTTTTTCTAAAGATTGTTTTATATCTTGCTTAACTCTTCCATTTCCAGCAAAGTCGCCTGACCTCTCACTAATCGAGTAGATCCAGGACTTTTTGGGAAGGTTTTGCAACCATCCCGGAATGTTTACTATTTATTCCGATAGTTGGATTGAATTTAGCAAGAAATCCTGCAGCCCATAATCTAGATTCTTTTCTTCCCATGAAACTCTGGGTGCCAGCCTGCTCTAGCCCAGTTCAGATCCAACAACAAATTAAATTTCTCAATTTGTAACGATTAACCTATGAAAAAAAAAATTAATAGAGTCCTATATTTTATCGTTTTATTCCCTATATATGTTATTTATATCCACATATCATATTATATTTTCTCAATATTGTTGCACCAGGATGCGGCTTGGCAGACTCTTCAGCCTTGATTCTCTCCTGTGCTGGGTCTTGCATCTTACCAGAGCGTGTTTCAACCATCCTACAAATTTATAAAAGGGAATAATGAGATAAGTCTACTTTATGTAGCCACCAGAATCCTTTATTTATTTTCTCACATCAAAGAGAGCAGTGAAGTCACAGTGTACCTAAATACAAATGATGATAAATTAATAATCTGTTTTAAATAAATATCATAGAATATTTTATATAAAAATAAATAAATATATAATTTAAATTTCAAATATATTAAAACTAATATAAGAAATACGCCATTAATCATGATGTAACAATATGATAACTAATTCTTTGAGCGTATATATTTTGTTATATAGGGTAAATATTTATCTATAAAATAAATATCGCCACTCCCGTTAAAATAGGCGCTAGAACCATTGCCATAAATGGACCAAATCCAAAAGATAGAAGCCTCGGGTCAGTGACAAAGCCACAAACCTAACTTTTCAAAACTGAGAACAGCGCACCAGGAGACCAGTATTCCAGTTCATGGTTCTTTGTCAGTTCAAGACAGAATTTATCTCTGATATCCACAAAAGATTAAAAAATCTTAACAATTCACCAAAAAAAAAAGCGGACAAACCCATTTTTATAGCTCGATATTCTTTTAGAGCAAATTTTTCATCTATATATTTCGGCCATAGATATGGCATAGGCATTTCACCACGTTAACACCTATTTGGAATTTTTGAATAATTATTTGATCATTTTCGGATCTCACGATATCAAAGTCAGCCCAGATCTGACGAGGGTCATTGGCCCTTAGTCACCGACTCGAATTCTCTTGTTTGCTGAGACGCTCTCAATGGATAGCTCTTCAGCTTAAGTGACTATTCTGACAATAAAGAAACGACTTTTAAAGATAACTATTCTAAAAACAATTTCAGCAATTATAAATAAATATATAAATTCACAACAAATATGTTAATTCACTAAATATTTTAAGACAATAGCAGAATAGGAAAAATGACGATAATGAGAATATATGTGGAATTAGATCAGGGGAAAGACACATCGAAATGATGCAACATTGAAGTCTCTAGTTTCTCCAGTTTGGACAGTTGTGTCTCGGGTTCCTTCATGGAAGATAAAGTTATTTCGGCAGGATATAGAAAGATCTGGTGAAGAGCTCGAAGGCATGGGAGCGGATATAAGGATTGGCAATGGTACATTAAAATCGTCATATGGGTCAAATTTTATATTATATGAAGATATCTAAAGACTCCTCCCTAACAAATGATAAATACCCCATTGCTGGAATCGATTACCTTCATCAAATAACATATTTTTTCAAGGGTTATTTCACATACTACAATAGTTGTGTTAAACTCTGATGCATATAATATAAATATATGAAATCTTCCTAACATATATTTAACTCTATAAATTTAATAATTATTAATAATTATTTCAAATATTGAGAAAAAAAAAGAGAAGATATAATAGGTATAAGTGAAGTGAAATTTATTCAATTTCAATACTAGGCTTTCCATATTTTTAAGTTAAATTACAATCTACTAGAATACAATTTTTAAGGTATTGCGTATAAGAATAATTTTCAACAAGATTTATATTATGTTGAAGCCTCAAACTGAATTGAATACGGCGATAAAGACACAGTTCTATCGCCTATTAAGGTTAAAAACCAAGTTTTATTTAGATGTCTTGTTTCTAATATAGCAACGTTTTTGGTTGGTTTAAAAGGTAATGTTCCTAGGTTGGCCATTCTTTTTTTCAGAATGTCATCTATTTTCTACTAGTGTTTCCCTCCAACGCACCGATTGAAAACTCTCCAGATCTGGTTAGCTATAAGGAAAACGGGCCGAAACTAGAATGGTAATATAGAGGAGGAAGGAATTCTCTTGCCCTTGAAGTTAGAAATGGAGCCTAAAGGTGAATGAACTTACTAATAGGTAAAGGTCAAATAGAAGGCCAACCACCATATTCTTCCCCCCATGATAAAGGATATAAGGCGACTAGGACTTGGTCGACAGACTGATCCACCATGGAAATATTTGCACGGACCACTAGTACACTGTTAACACTTTGCCAAAAGCCCCTTCGCTAAAGCTGTAAATCCAAATATTAAAATATTCGAAATATTCGTAACTTATAAACAAAGAAAAAAAATTAGAGTAAAAAGGTTTTATAATAATCCATCCTACGTCGCCAGTATTGAGAGCTTGAATCGTTATAATATTAATTTAAAAATAGAAAGAATATTTTCTGGAAAAATCGTTCTTGGATCAAGGGTGAAAAAAGGTTCGTCTTTAGACAATCCAGTGAATTTTTGATCGTTTAAGTGTATAGGTTCAATAGTCGGAACAAAATATAGGACGTCGAAGTAATATTAAAACCACTTTAACTACTACAATAGAAATAAAATGCCCTGTTAAATCAGTATGCTAAGTCAGGAATTATCACACTGTCTGTTGTAAGATTTTGCCTCTTACAGAAAAGTGTTTAAAATCCCCCCCCCCCCATAAACTTTGAAACTCGGGTAATTGTGCAGTTCACGGTTTTTAATCGGTTCCACGCCATTCATATCTTTGCTGGACTCAGACTTTCCATCTTTCACACAAACCTTTAAGGTCCTTGCTCCTGAATGACACTCCCACCTTCAATACTATCGAATCACCACAAATATTCTTAGGGGAAACAAAATAAGATAAGATTTTATTGTAAATACGGTTAGAGGATAGGATAAGTACAACGGCTGGGGCACTTGAAATATAATTTGTTTTTACGGTGCTGTGACCAGGTGTTGATACGTTGGGGACAGCAGGAGAGACTCGAGAGTGGGCGGCAAAACGTTCATGGCTGGTTGAAAAACCATGTCTCTTCTCGAAAATTCAATATATGTAACTTACTATTTGAATTAACCCGTATTGTTTTTAATTTAAAATTCTCTATTTCGGTGAAATATTCTTACTACCAGGCTCTTTCAAATATGGGTATATCTCTATTTCTGTTTTTAGCTTTTCAGGTTCAACAGAAATATCGGGTCTTTTCAGAAGGCATTGGAAATATATCGTCTTTGATGAAGAAAATAATTCCAACAAAGCTGTTGCTGTCGTCGGGATCTCAAATATGGAGGTGCCATTTATGGCTCTATGCAGATCCATCCTTGAAAAGATGTTGGATATATCTAGTCTTTGGTGACAACAATCGATTTCAACAAAGGAGTCAATCCATTTGGTTACAAAGCTTTACCTTATACACTGCTGCACTCACCTATATTTTAAATATGGATTTGCTATCAAAGATTATTTGCGGATGTAAAAATCCTCAAAGAAAAAATGGAAGACGATTGATTTGGATACCTTCGATGATGAAATAGAAATGGAAGTTTCTAATAAGGAAGAAGTTGAACTGATATCTTGCTCCCATCTACAACGTCTCGGTGACACATGTTACCTGGCCAGAGTTGTGCCACTTAGAAAACAAGGAAGAAGAAAGAATCAGAATATTTTGCGGGGATTTCATTCGGGAATTATTAAAGGCGAACCAATTTGACTAGAACTTTGAAAGAAGAAGAATGGAAGTCGCTTCCTAACATTGTCAAACGTAAATAGTTCGCCGCCAAGCCTTCCTTACGATATCAACTATGTCCTCGCACGCAGGGAAAGGAAAATAAAAAGAATGGCACTTGATGAATTGGTTTTTGAGATAAATATGATGAATATGTAGAGAAAGCATTTGGATCTAATTTGCCAATCATAATCCCAACCCCATCAATTGATGAAATAGTGTTTCAAACTCCATCCTGTTTCTTTAATATCACAAAGTTAGAGGAATCAGAAGGTCTACAAACGCCAATTCCATCCTGGAATTTACCCAGCACCAATCCGTGTGCATCGCATCGTTGTGCATTCCCATTCTTTTGATTATGTAATATTGAACAGGCTTGTTAAATAATAAAGTTTTAGAGGAATTTCTATTCAATTCATCATAGATATTTGTCCAACATCAGCTTCTCATTTACACCGTCGTAACTGAAAATCTCTATATATTTGAATAACCTGCAATGTTATACTCATTAGAACAGACTTTTAGTAGAACCTTTTGCAAATATCGAATAAGATAGAATCCAAAAATTTGAAAACTTGTAAGAAACAATATCGGCCATACTATTTGCGCAAAATACTTATCAATATATATAGTATATTGTAACAAAGTTTTTATTATTTTATTATCAGAATATTATTTTTAATTTCATATTTTGCTATATTCTGTACACTTCCCTCTTTTGCTTATATTTTGTTTATCATTCATAGTTGGTTCTTTCCTTAAATAAATTGCTGTCTCGTCCCGAAGTTGGTATTCACTAATTTTCAAAGTTACATTTAGGTGGAGATACTGAGTAAATTAGGTAAGAAAAACTGAAGATCGCCGAAAAGATCTAAAGGCAATGGTAACTGTGATCTACCTTTTCGGAGACTGGCTCCAGAATTCCACCGACGTGTCAAAGCCAAGACTTCCCTCCAAGATGACGATGTCCCTATAGACGATACGACGGCAAAGCCTCTCTTCACGCCGCAAGGAAAATGACGCAAAGGTACTACGGGCAAAGTTCCAAGACTTAGATGGAATTCTAGGCCTCCATCGGGAAGGAGCATGTAACAAAGTATATATTTATTTTATTAGTAGAGTATTATTTTTTATTTTTCATATTTTGCTATACTCTGTACACTTCCCTCTTTTGTTTATCTTTTGTTTATCACTCATAGTTTGTTCTTGCCTGAAATAAATTGCTGTCTCATCCCGAAGTTGTTCTTCCTTAATTTTCCACGTGACAATATTTATTTGATTAGTTACATAAAAGATGTTAAATATAAAATAAGGGTTATGCTATACATGCGCCGAGTCGACTCAAGAGATAAAGCGAGAGGCGTAAACTAATCTTTACGCGACACTAGTCAGCACGTTCCATTCCACGTGGCTCCGCTGTGTTCCGACTGGTCCTACTCGCCAAGTTAAAAGGGAATACTAGGAAACTCTGTTCTTCTGACACTATGTTGGAAAAATTGGGTCAACAACAGAAGAAAGTAACATTAGTATGACAGCGGTCGACCAAGAGATATCACAGAATGGGAGGACAGTGCGATTGTCAGAACGGCTGGCGCAGCACCGGTTTTTAAAATATATATCATCTGGCCAGAACACAAATGTCCAAAATTACCATCAAAATATGATTAGGAGAGAATAATCTGAGATTTTCTGACCGTTACAATACCTACTCATCACAACCGTACACCGATAAGTCCAACTACAGTGGTATCGGGAGAGATCAATTTGGAACTTTTCTCACTTATAACATATAGTTTTCAGTAACACATCGTGTGGTTCTTGGCCTTACCTATTGATACCACAATGGTCCATATGATGAGCTGATTTCCGACACTTTCGTACCGAAATCCATGAGGCTCTTTCATTCTCAGGGAGTTCACGAAATATTACATCCTGCTATATAAATAGGTATAATTTGAATGTATCCTACGCGCACTGGGGTTAAAAAAAAGGACAACTATAAATTTTGATTAAGACTACAAAATATATTTATTTATCTCTTAAAACGGGAAAAACACAAAGATAAGAAATAAAAATAAATAGAATGGGCGATGTGGATAGATTATGAAAAAATACATGAATATATAACTGGTTGAAAAAAATATTATTGAAAGTTACTTAACTTAGTTCTTCAGTTGGATGGCTGGGAATTCCTTCCACTCAAATCTTGTAGAACTACATTTTTGGTTGATTTTTCACGAGCCTGACTGTCCTATCTCTGCTCTAAGACTCCCTGTAACTAACTTTTTCTCCCAGGGTGACCGAGAAAAATAAAATAAAAAAATTAATAATAAATCTTTATCTGGTCACCCTCTGTGATGAAAAAAGAAATTTTTGAAAATAAAAATAAAAAAATTATAATAAAAATTATCATTCGAAATATTATTTTAAAATGTTGAAAAAAAAAATAGCTGCTTATTTAAAAGAAAAAGGAAATTTATTATTAATATTATAAGTTAGAAATAAAAAGGAGGTGAAGAGATGGGCTGGTTTGACAATGAAGAATGCTCGAAGTCCTCTTCTTTCTTATCGAGGCAGCTTCATCATTGTCCACCAGCTTTCTATTTGGTTCTGTGGGTGAACTTTGTGGAGGCCCCAGGAGTGGCCTTTACAGTCCTTCCCCGCCTAGACTACGGGATTTGGGCTTGCGAGGGAGCAGGACAAATCTCCGGGGTCAAAAGTGGAGGTCGGGGGATGCTCTGGATTAGAGGAAACAATAGCACTGTCTAAAATAAAAAAAAATAAATGTCAAAACAAAGGGCGCCATGCATTCTATTTATTCGCCAGTTGAATGCAAGACTGGCTTTTTTTTATTTCACACTGTGACACGGATAGTAACAATAGAAATAAACAAATTATAAAGAGGTCTCACATGGTTATTGATTAATACACCCAATTGTGATAAATATATCCGGTGTCATAGGGTGCCTGGAACACAAGGGTTATAAATATATATATACATCTATTTATATGTAAGATTTGGCACATTTGTGGAAGGTGCATACCTACTAGTTTAAAAATAATGCTTAGTGACTCTCTCTCTCTCTCTCTAAAAAAAATAATAAAAGAGTCAATAATGAATAATAATCTGAACTATAATGAATTCAAACAAAATAAATAAATAAAAGAGCCAATAATGAATTTAAACCTGAACTATAATAAATTCACACAAAAAAAAGAAATAAAAGAGCCAATAATAATAATGATCTGAACTATAATGAATTCAAACTAAAATTAAATAAATAAAAGAGCCAAAATGAATTCAAACCTGAACAATAATGAATTCAATCTGGGGTAAAAATATAAATAAATAAAAGAGCCAATAATGAATTCAAACCTGAACTATAATGAATTCAAACTGGAGAAAAAAAAGTAAAAGAGCCAATAATGAATTCAAACAAAAATTAAATAAATAAAAGGCCAATAATGAATTTTAAAAAAACTGGTGACATCACATCCGACTTGACACGGTGCCTGTCAGTCAAAATTCATCTCTATCAGTTCCATGCCTTTTCGTTGAAACATGTCCAATTCTATATGGGTTTGCTACTAACAAATTTAAACTAACATGATCAAGCTCTAAACTTGTTTAATACCTAATAAAATAAAATAGTATTTTATCAATGTACTACCATAGTTCGTCTGGTAGGGAGTCCTTTATAAAGACTAACTGGGCTGGCTTGGTTCTCCAGGATGAACACATCATCCAACTCATCATGGTTCATAGCCAGTGTATGAGTAAATACGACATTCAGCACAAAGCCCGAAATGCCAAAGACCTCACGTCCAGTACAAAGCCTGTGACGTGATTAACTGGCCTATTCTGCTCTTATTGATACCCTCGCCAAAGAGTCCTCGTGTCAGTCGTCTGAAGACACTACGAAACCTCGCGCGTCCCTATTAATGGTATCAGACCCAACAAATGGGTCAGTGCATAGAGCCGATCAAGTCCCCGACTTGCAAAACCCAGCCTAACTCAGCCTTTTACCACTAACGTTATCCGTATGGAAGGAAGCATACCTATAGCGCATATTCCCCTACTGGGGTTTGAAACCAGATACCACCCAGTTATCAAACCCTACATTGATTTAATTGAATTGTATGTAGCCATCTGGTGCGCCGGTGGAAACCCGCTATGTCCACCAAGTCTCACACATATCAAAGGCTAAAAAAAAAACTCATATTCCCGAAGGAAGCCTAACAAAAAGGAGCGACTATTTTCTAATTTGAGAATTGCATTGTCCTGAGAGGCTTATAATCCTACCAAATTTGAAATCAAAAATAAAATCGATCCTATTAAAATTCCCTAAAACTATTCTAAATACGTAGTTTGGTTTAACAATATAATTGACTGCTGCTTTCTCACATTCATTCCGCATTCCCATTCACACAATTCATTCATAGCGGGCAATAATACTAAAGCTAGGTTCTATTATATAAGCCAAAATACTATATAATCATCATCAATATACCCTAATAAAAGTAATACTAAAATTGTCAGGACTTAATGTGAAATCAAATAACTAAATAAAAATGAAATTTGGGAACTAAAAGCCCTTCAATATAAATTAACCTATGCCTCATACAATCCCTTACTAACTATTTATATTCAATGACTGATATCAGTCTCAACTGTAAGCTAACCTAACCTTAAAAGAATTGTAGATATCAAAGTCCCTTAATTGTCTTTGCCTCAACATCTAGTACCACTGCAAAGATAATTTAATAGGGCAATTTACTAATTAGAGCGACAAAGAATATGACATTCAATTCATGAAGGCGACAGACAATTGGAGACGCTTCCTCTACTGATAAGATCCTATAGACCGACCATCCCTCCCCAAACACGCTCCAGTCATAGCAACCACTCTACACCACCAGTGCAACAACTTTATCCTACTTGTTGACTGTAGGTAACATGCATTAGTTCTAGAATATGAAATTACAGGGCGTCTATATACCCAACCGATATCTGTACTAATGTAGAAACCTACACTCTGCTACACCACTGCTCTCAACTAGCTGGCTTCTGATTGTCTATGTCTACTTAATCTCAATTAAAGGGATTATTGAGCGCCATACGATGGCTCGTATACCCAACCTTGGACGTCACTAAGAACACAAACATCCCGTCGCCAAACACTACTCCGACCTCGGCAGTGCATCTTTCTCTGGAGTTGTTGTGTGGCTCTGGAGTAAACTTGATGTCGCCCAGCTATACTTATACATCTATTTAGCTGCTTGCGCCACCAAGCCCACTGTAAAGTATGCACCATACTGAAGTACTAGGTCGTTGTTCACTGGAAAGTTAACACCTAATGACCACTCAAGAGCGTCTGGTTCTCCAGTCGCTTCATGATCAAATAATATCTTATTCTAAATACATCTAATATTAATAAAACAAAAAATTACCCTAAACTTGAATATTTGTGCCAAATGGGTTACACCTAATTGCTAATATTAAACAAGACTGATTGTCTACACTTACAATATGCATTGACATGAGAAAATTTGAAAAATTTAACATAAAAGTTCAAAATTCAAAGTTTCATAAAAAAAAAAATTCTATAAAAGAAAAATTCTGCCTAATTTGATCTGTCCCATTTAATACATAATAAAATTTTACGAAATGACTGTTTCTCATACAGCTTTCTATATATACACTTTCTTAATGTTCACATTAGTGACTATGGCCATCGCCCACATCACAAAGTCTACACCTTGTCGGTTTCCTCTCACGTCGTAAAGCTGACGAATTTCGACAGTTATCTTATCTCTAAACTAATGCTGTTTGGCTACTGCAAGGTGGTACAACTTATTTACTTAAAAGATATAAGATATGCAAATCCAGCATTTGTGCTTCTACAGTCTTTGTCTATCCTGTTCCTGCCAATTTCCCTGTTCTTATTATATCTAGAGTGCTTCTATAGGAAATATTAGTTTTGCACGCACTCTATTTTGCATATATCAGGGTCTATCATATTGTTCTTTTCTTTAGTCCAGCCTGAACTCTTCAATTTATAAAAATATATAAAAAAAGCATCATTGAATTAGACAGTTCTATTCGTTCTGCTAAGGATTTACTTTTGTTCACTACGCGGTGGTTCGTAAAAAAAAAGGAAATACTGTCGATTGCAGGCTAACTTCTCTTAAGCCTTCGATTATATTATGTATATTGACTTGACCTGGTTTGACACAGCACGCTTTCCTATTGTAGTCTTACTAAAATACGGAATTGAATGTTCAAAATATATATATCGTTATGGTACTAAACATTTATCTCGTTAAGACATGGCTGTCGCAGTGGTTTCTCGTGGTATGACAGAGGTGAACCGAGCCTAGACACATCTGAGAAGGTGCAGGTTGGCACAACTATATCTCGCGTAGATTAACTTGGCATACTGGTTAGTCAATCTTGGAAAATCTGAGCGAATTAGGTGCATCAGCCTTGCAGATGGATATTAGATAGAATACATCTCTGTATTTTATAACTGATGCATATTTTCAGATAATCTCTTCACATCCCACCACAATGACCCACTCTTCAATTGGTTCACGTCACGTGGTCTTACGCTCGATGGCGTCCATCGGTTTATTATCTTGTATGTCATTCTTCACCTCGCGTCCACCTTCGTGAGTATCTTCAAAGCTTACTGAGTAATGTCCAATTTTAGAGACAAAATTGCTTGCTCTGACACCGTTGTTTAAAACTACGCAAGATATTCTTCTTAATCTTCAAGATCTACTCTCGACCTCCCAGGAACGTAGTCTTTTCTACAGGTCACCTTGCTCTAAATACCACGTTTCATAAAACTACGAAAGCCAATGTTGAAACGAGTTTTAAGTCTCTTATGATACTATAGGTTTTTTTTGTTACAGGCTTCTGCTGCCAAATAATCTGAAAGGTGGATGTATAGATAAGGTTTTCTGGAAAGGCTTATCAAAAACCAGTCAAGTGCAAACACACACGAGGTGCAAAGTTCTTTATCGCTGTCCTTCTAAGGTTCCTGGAACTATATGTCTAATAAATTGCTAAGTTTGCATATTGCGTTTAATTCTGAAATAATGCTATTATCTACCAAAGGATGCAGGATATAAAAAAAATGATTTCGTTCTTTGGCTGGAGTTAAAGAAAAGAAACAACAAATTTCACTAATTTCATAAAAAAAAAACCTTCCCCACCAAAATTCTGTGCATGGATTATCATACTATAAAATCGCTATTAGATTGAATATATAGGTCAGTCTTTACGATAATAACTAAATAATAAAATATAAATAATACACCTATAAATGGGAGAGATAAAATTTTATGCAGTAAATATTTGTAATGTGCGTGACATTCAAAAAAATATAATCAAAGGTGACTCAAGTAGAAAATAAAAAGGCTAATAATCTATACAAAAATGTTTTTTTATCAATAGTCGCTATACTATCGTATTGTATTTCCCTCCACGAAGAGTTACAAATAAGAATATACAGTTCTACAGAATCACCAAATACTATTTTTCACAAGATAGTATGTCCATGCAAAAAAAAAATAAAATTACAAGACCAGTTTAAGGTCATCTACGCTATTAAAATAAAAACATTATTGTAAAACACGTCTTATCTAAAACTGTATAATTGGACAAACGTATTTCTTGCGTAAACTAAAGTAACTTAAAATATTCAAAATGATGCAAAAAAAATTAATCACTATACATAACTTTAATCTAAAATGGCAATAAGACATTCATTTTAAACAAGGATTTGCGCTCTGATAAACTAACCATACTGGAATCCATCAAAATATCTTGTCATAATGACATTAACAAATATTCTCAAATATATTTTGGCATATTATACTATTGGAATATTATAATAAATCAAAAAATAAATAGTTAAATAAAGGAAATGGGTAAAATATGTGGCAGGCATAGAGCCAGACTATGGTCTAAAGGCCGTAGCTTCGCGTAAAACGTACCTTTCTATCAATAGTTACTATATCTTAAGCCTTTTTCCCTCCACGAGGACTTACAAATAAGAATATAACATTCTACAGGATCATAGAATACTGTTTTGCGCACTCGCTACTATGCTTGTCAATAAAAGAAAAATTACAATACCAATTTAAGATTCCTATGCATTAAAAATTAAAATTACAAAACCAGTTAAAAATAAAATATTGTAAACTCTAGTCGTTTATTGGAACACGTTTTATCTAAAACTATAATTGAACAAACGTCTTGTTTGCATAAACTAAAGTAACTTAAAAATATATATATGTAAAAAAAAACTAGAGTAAATTAAAATAAATGATGAAGAAAATAAATTATTATACATAACTGTAATCTAAATGGTAATAAAATATTTTACACAAGATAATTGCGTTGCGAGAGACTTTTACCATAAAATTGGCCATACTGGCATCCATAAAAAAATATCTTGTCATAATGACTTGTACAAAAATTGTTTTTAAATTATATTCGACATCTTGCGCTATTAGAATATTATACTAAATTAAAATAAATAGATAGATAAAAGAAATGGAAGAAATATGTGGCAGGCATGGAGCCCGGCCATGGCCTAAAGGCCAAAGCCTTTTGCAAAAACGTACCTTTCACACCAAGCGCTCGGTCTAGACTGTCCATTGTTAAAGGTTTCCTTGTAGGCGGGAATAGCGGTTCTCTTGAAACCCTTAGGGCCTCGCCGACTTGTCAATCAAACTTGCGGGGGAGAGTCTAGAATTTGACATTGATGGATATCTTTATTTGTTTTTCCTGGGTTGTTTATCTCAGATTCTTAGCGTTTTCCCGCTAAAAAAATTTCCTTGTAATTTTCTATCAACCAGCTAATATATGAAATTTTTAAGATTGTTAACTAATAAAAAAAAATTGAGATCTCAAATACTTTAAACTGGTGTACCTTGTTAAAAAAAAGGAAATACAGGTGTTGACAATATATGATTTTAAAATATATTACAAAAATGATGCAGTGTTTTCAATTATGGTTCTTTTTAAGAGTATGTGTAATACTAGATTTAGAATGGTGGTTATAATGTTACACAATAGGCTAAAACGACGTTCATATGGATTTGTTCAAATTTTACTTATGTTTTATTTTAAATTTCACAATTTTATATTTATGCTTATTTGCGCTCTGTGTTTTTTTTTTAGTTAATAAAAAAATTGTAGTTTAACATTTCCTTTTTATATATTTTGTTATTTTTATGCGAAAATCTTTTACACATAGTACAAATAATTTTAAATATAAAATTGGCGTTACTGTTAATTTTAAGAATGTTCATCATACCTTAATAAAGGTTGGCGTTCAGCCAACTCAAATATTGAAAAATAAATGATATTTTGATCTAAAATATGCCTTTTTAATGAAACATATATATATTTTTTTTCTACATAGGCAAACATTACTCTACCCGATCATGAATATATGTATGTCAATATATTCCTAATTTCATTTAAGAAACAAATAATAAACAAAATAATACCTAATAAAACTAAAATGTAAGTAGACAACTGCGGCCTTCTAGCATATTGTTTGACTTGATTAAAAATAGCTCGTTTATCTAATATTAAGAAAGCATTCCCATAAATGTACCAAATCTTACCTCAAGAATGGCGGGATCCGTTTCTCCACGTGGTTGGCCGCCTCGTGGTCTTTACCATTCTTGACTGGATTTTCCGTAGCCTCCAACTAGCACACATTATCTATTAGTTTATGCTTTAGACAGGGTTTTACAAGTTACATGTTTTAAACAGCAGGGTGTTATTTTACTGTGAACTTTTCGTGGCTTTATTTGGAATTGGTCGTCCCACGTTGAAGGCGCCATTGATGAGCTGATTTCTGACGCTTTCGTCCCGAAATCCATGAGGCTCTTTCATTCTCAGGGAGTTCACGAAATATTATTTCCTGCTATATAAATAAGTATAATTTGAATGTATCCTACGCGCACTGGGGTTAAAAAAAAAGGACAACTATAAATTTTGATTAAGACTACAAAATATATTTATTTATCTCTTAAAACGGGAAAAACACAAAGATAAGAAATAAAAATAAATAGAATGGGCGATGTGGATAGATTATGAAAAAATACATGAATATATAACTGGTTGAAAAAAATATTATTGAAAGTTACTTAACTTAGTGCTTCAGTTGGATGGCTGGGAATTCCTTCCACTCAAATCTTGTAGAACTACATTTTCTCCCAGGGCGACCGAGAAAAAAAATTGATAATAAATCTTTATCTGGTCACCCTCTCTGTGATAAAAAAATAAATTTTTGAAAAAAAAAATATAATAAAAATTATCATTCGAAATACAGGGTGATCCAAAAGTCCCGCACAACTTTAACCGCACAACGTTCAGGATGCAATGGGATTTTTTATGGCAAATAATGAAAAATTCGAAATTGATTTTAGTTACAACTTTATTTGCTAGATGGCGCTCTACCAGAATCAGAGATTCAGCAGCCAAATTGTTTGATAAATTGAAAAATATAACTGAACGACGCGTATTTTTCCTTTTTGAATACCAGGAAAGAACCCTAATAATATCAAATGATAAATTAATAAAACACCATTTCGCCAAAAGTTAGAAGAATTGGTTGACTATTTTTAAATACAATCTGAGATATGTAAAACAGGTAAATGCAAATTAAAACACGTAGCAAAAAATATTTATATTTTAGATGGAGTTTTGTGAAATAGATTGTATGTTTGAAAATGACTACTGATATCAATACACGATTTTTGAAATGTTAATATAGTACCAAAAATTATGATGGCACTACTAATAGGATTTCGTGCTATAAGGAATGTATAGTTTCTTGACTAATTGGCGACACTTGACTATATAACTGGATATTTGTCATGATCCAAAAATGAAATATAGAGGGGAGTGACAAAATATATTTGTCGTACTTCATTCCAAATATCATATGGGTTTGTCAAATGTTATCATTGTTTATTATACTGTACATAATTTTGAAAATGTATCCCCTAAAAAAATCATTTTTAAATCGATCTTTTGCGTTGAAAAACGTGGTAGTAAAATCATTTTGTATTATTTTTTGCGCAAAATTTCTAAAGTTGGGGGGGATACAGAGAATATTCCTTATGCTATTTCTTCTAATGAGCGAAAAGCGATAAACTAAACATAAGGGGTAAAATTGTGTATACCAGTGTTATTAGAGAAGTTATAACACTTTGGCCTGCACGACATAATATAATATGTGGGCAAATGAAAAACAAAAAATTACTGTTCACAGAAAAAAGAGTCAAGATGTTAGGACAGCATTTATTATTCCCATAACCCAAAACAAAGAACTGCAAAATATAACACATGAGGTAACTGCCTTCTCTCTTGTATTAGGTCACAATCCTTGCTCAATGTGGCGCCCTTCGTTCTCAAACACCGCCTGCAGACAGGCGGATGACAGAATGGTCACAATTAAATAGTTGAAATTTATAAAACGTGCCATCTGATAGAAGCCTTCAACATGGCCAATGTGGTAGGCCGGCATCGATAAAAACGCGACTTAATGTATCCCCATAACCGAAATTGTAAAGCGTCAAGTCTGGTGATATTGGAGGCCACCAGTATATAAAGTGGCGACTTATCAACGAATTTCACCGAACGTATCCATCAGCAATTGTTTGGCACCGCGGGAGATATGAGGAGGTCCTCCATCTTGCATGAATGTTATTTCGCTTAGTGCTTGTCTGTCCTGCAATACGGGAATAACCTTTTCTCTCAAAAGTTGAAAATAACGTTCACCAGTTACAAAAACGGTTTTAAAAGTTCTTAAATTGATTTT
>CP092864.1:200875537-200943037 GCA_030710605.1 Cordylochernes scorpioides | reverse complement strand
GTGAATACTTTACTGGAAGGACCACAATATCGAGGCAATGATTGCAGAGAGAGACAATATCAATGAACTTCTTAAAACAAATAAAACAGAAGAAATCATAAAGGAACTCTTTGAAATTAGTCACAAAATAGAACAATAAATTTGGATATTCAAACAAGAGAGAGAAAAATGGGCAGAATTCTGCGAAAAAAATGGATCCAAAAAAGGAAAGCCATCACTGGAATACAATTAGTGTTATAAAACAATCAAAACCAACACTAATCCTCCAATACTCTAACTGATATGAATAGCGAGAACGAACAAACAGATGGCTGAAATAATTGCTGAATATCTTTCAAGCACTTCCAGACTCAGCTATACGAATGAAGGCAGGACTCTAAAAATAATGTAAACAGGTTATTTAAACAAGCAAGAAATTACCATCAACAAGATATTTACTCGAGAGACTTCACACTGAATGAGCTAAACTCACCAATAGGAAAGTTAAATCCAAGATGTCACCTGGAGATGCTCTAATCTTTGGTCAAATGATTAAACACTTTGAAGACGAAGCTAAAAATCAACTCCTACGAATACTGAACATTTCATAGCAAACTGGTAAACTACCAAAGAATTGGAAGATATCAATTATAGTACCAATACTGAAACCAAACAAAGATGCCAAGGAATACAAGAACTATCGGCCAATTGCTCTTAGCAGCATACTTTGTAAAATAACAGAACGAATTATCCACTCTAGGCTCATAGTCTGGCTCACTAACAATAATAAAATAAACCTCTACCAAACTGCCTATATATCCAGACACTGTACACCTGATCAACTGTTCTACTTCTTTCAATCAATAATATATTCTTTCCAGGAAAAACCGCCAAAGAAGACAACGGCCGTATTCCTGGATATGACCTCAGCTTTTGATCGAGTGTGGAGGGAGAGATTACTTGAAAGGCTGCACAACATCGGAGTAAGAGGAAAAACCTTAATATGGATTGCAGACTTCTTAAGGGGAAGAAGAATAAAGGTTCGGGTCAATGGAACATTTTCCAAGGACCGAAGAACATGGGCTGGTGTACCTCAGGGATCTGTGCTCAGTCCTCTACTCTTCTCGCTATATATTAACTGTTGTTTATGAAAATAGATTAATATTATTTGTATTAGTTAAAGCCTCATTATGTAAAAATATATTTAAATATAAATTGGACATTTGTTGTTGGCCATGGTCAAGTTTGAGCTCTTGTACGTCTAATTACGACACAACAAAAGTGGCGACGAGGATGCGCGATCTACAGAGCCAGTAAAAAGCTGAGGAAAACGGCGTCTATGCAAGTATAACAACTACATCTTTTAAACTATCTGGATCCAGAAAACAAAGGAGTAGAAAAGATAAGCATGACAAGTCCAAAGTTAATAGTACCTTTTAGATGCTATAGCCCAGTGGAGGACACTTCGATCTTTTTGTACAAAAATTTGAGGCTTTCTTTTTGGCATCTGAAGGAGGAGATTAAAGTGCTGATTTTTACCTCGCTACCAGATTCTGAAACTTTGAAGCAGGGAAACATTTTCTTCCTTGTCTAATGAAAGATCAACCCTATGATACTATCATTCAAAGAATTAAGCTGCATTTGGATCAAAAGAAGAAAGTGATACCACAGCGATGCAGATTTTTAAAGAGAATTCAACAGGAAGAAGAATCAATTTCGGAATATCTTAGAGAATTGAAACATTTAGCAATAAATTGTAATTTCGGCGATATGCTGGGAACCATGCTGCGAGACCGTTTTGTGGCTGGAATCAAGTTGGAAAGCCTGCAAAATAAGCTACTACAAGAAAACGACGATGTCACCCTGGATAAAGTTTTGCAGTGGTGATCTCGTTCGAACTGGCGGAGATAAATACAAGAAAAATTTTAGTGGCCAACATATCCCCTGTGAATGGAAAAGATAAAAAGGGTGAGTACAATAAGAGTATGGTGCAGCATAGGCCTTTCAGGCGAAGGGGAGAAATAATGTGTTATAGATGTGGTGAAAGACATTCACATGTGGCCTCTGTTTGCCCTCATAGAACAAAGACTTGTTTTAAAATGTAAAAAACTGGGTCATTCAAGTAGGGTCTGCAAAGCTAGTAAAAATGTGGGGATGTAAATTTGTACAAGAGGACTCTATATATTCTGTACAGGGCGAAACTAATGCCACAATAAATTTAACAGTAGATGATTATTTTTTGTGCTTTACAATAGATACAGGAAGTCCAGTTACGTTAATACCTAAAGATATTTATAAGATTTATTGGCAAGGTAAAAATTATTTCCAACAAATTTAAGATTAAAATCCTTTTTGATAAATCAATAGAGATTATAGGACAAAGAAATGTTTTTGTAAAAGAAGCCAACCAATATTTACGATTAATAGCTGTAAATGAAAAATCCAGGTGATTTTGTTCGAAAGAGAATGACTTAAACAGTTAAAACTTGATTATTCTAAATTGTTTAGCATTAAAAATTTAGATAATGAATCTAATAGAAATAATTTGATTGATTAAGATAGGCAGATTTGTTTAACAAAGATTTGGGCTGTCTAAAGGATGTTAGAATAAATTTTAAATTAAAAAAGGATGTGACTCCTGTGTTTTGTAAGGCCAGAAGTTTACCTTTCTCTCTCAAAAACAAAGTAGAGAATGAAATTGATCGTTTAGTGAATTCTTGTATTTTATAACCTATAGTTCATGCATATTGGACCGCTCCAATAGCACCAGTATTAAAAAAGGATGGTAGTGTAAGTATATGTAGTAATCCCGATGTGGAATGTACTGGACAGTCGTGGTAGTGGGTGCATGATGGGATTCCCGCACGGGGACAGCAAGAGACAGAGGCAGGTCTAGATGGTAGCTCCAAGAAGTAGAGGTAGACCACGGACGTCACGGATGCCCTAAGCCTACGCGGATAGAAGGGGGGGTGAGAGATCCGACCGAACGTATAACTGCGTCAATCTGAAAACAACTACTTTGTCTAATTTCTGGGCCTTTATATACTGGACTCCCGCATATGGTGGCGAGTTCTGATTGGTTCCTATAATCACGCCATTTGTCCGGCGCCGGGTTGACGGGGTGATTGAACTCATTATCGTCGTTTGCCCATAAACACCTGTTCGTCTGGTCTACGTCTGCCTCTTTGTTTATTTTTTATATCCATTTTTACAAGGTCGATACATATTTTTATATAGATATGGGGTTATAATAAATATTAGAAGAAGGTTGTGAACTATCTAACTCAAAATATACTACATATATGTGGTGATTTTATATGTACAGCTAATAAAGCAATAGAATTAGATAGGTATCCCATTCCATCGATCGATGAGATCTTTTCTAAATTATCTACAAGCACCGTACTTTCGACTCTAGACCTATCACAGGTTTACTTACAAGTAATGTTAGCGGAAGAAGCCAAAGCTGTTGTTGATATAAACACAACAAAGAGGTTGTTTTCTTAGAAAAGACTACCATAGGACGTAGCGGTAGCACCAAATAAATTTCAGAGGATTATGGAAGGTCTATTTGCTGATTTGCCAGGTGTGGCCTGCTACATAGATGATATTTTGGTTGCAGGAAAAGACTTTGGAGATCATGAACAAAAGTTGGATCTAGTGGTTAGAAGATTGCTAGAAAAAGGTTTAAAGTTAAACAGATATAAATGTAAATTTGAAAAGAAATCGGTGGAATATTTAGGGTTTGAAATGGATAAATATGAACTGCCTCCCTTAGAAAATAAAATTAAAGCAGTGATAGAGGCGCCTGAACCTAAAGAATGTTTCGCAATTAAGATCTATCATAGGACTCTCAATTTATTATTATAGATTCAAAAAGAATATAGCAAACATTTTAACGCTATTCTATCAACTTTTGAATAAAAATTGTAGATGGAATTGGACGAAAGAATATCAAATGTTATTCAAAAAATGTAAATCATTATTAATGGACTATGGACTAGGCGTAAAATTCTGAGTCATAGAAATAATAGAAAGGAAGAATGCCCTATAGCTTTTGCTTCTAGAACATTAACTGAAGCGGAAAAACGTTTCTCTCAACTAGAAAAGAGAGCGTTGAGCATAACTTTTGGCGTTGAGAAATTCAGACAATACTTACTGGGACGAAAATTTGTATTGGTCACAGACAACCGACCCTTAATTCATACATTTTCACCTCATAAACCAATCCCCATATGTGCATCATCCAGAATTAAAAGATGGTCCTTAAAATTAGCTGCATTTAATTATACTGTTGAATTTCGAAAAACTAGTGATAATTCCAATTTTGACGCATTGTCACGTCTTCCTTTAGAATCGAGTATCAGGGAGTCTCTTGATGAAGACCAAGTACTTCTTCTCAGGAAGTTGAATGAGGTACCGTTCTCTTTTATGGAGGTGGCATATGAGACGCCCCAAGATAAAATACTGTCTATAGTATTAAGGAATGTTAGAGAAGGCAACTGTGTGGAAATTCACAAGGGTACCGAGAGAAAACCCACTAGCTCCTCATTATAAGATCAATGAGGAATTAAGTTTGGAGTTTGGTTGTCTTCAATGGCGTGAAAGAGTGGTAATTCCCAAAAATTAAGATCTTTAATTTTAAATGACTTGCATGAAATACACATGGGGATTGTTAAAATGAAGATGATTGCCAGACGGTATTTTCAGGTGGCCAGGCATAGACAGTAACATCGAGGAGTAAACTAGAGAATGTAGAGTATGCCAAGAATCGGCAAGCATGCCCCCGGCTACCATGTCGGAATGTACTTGGCCCGAAAAACCGTGGCATCGACTTCATCTTGATCTAGCGGGTCCGTTCATGGGAAGAATGTTTTTGGTTATCGTGGACGCATACTCAAAGTGGATAGAAATTTTTATCTAAAAGATATTGCCAGCAAAACGATTATAAATCATCTTAGAGAATTTTTTGCCAGATTTGGATTGCCCGAATTTTTGGTTACAGATAACGGAAGACAGTTTGTCTCCGGTGAATTCGAGCAATTTACCAAAATGAATGGTATACGGCACACTAAGACCAGTCCGTATAATCCTAGTACAAATGGTTTAGCTGAGAGATATGTAAGAGAGTTTCAAAATCTTTTGAGAAAGAATAATGGGAAGGATGATTTAGAGACGAATCTACAAATATTCCTATTTGCTTATAGAGCATTCCCACAAACTGTAATAAAGGAATTCCCCCGCGGAGCTGCTAATGAAGAGAAGTTTAAGATCAAGATTCTCGAATTTAATACCAAGATGGGAAATCCGCGAGAGGTATTTCATGAGGCCGTAAGAAGGCAGGAGCAGTTTACTACAGGTTGCGAGGTTTATTTCCGCAACTATGCAACTGGACCTAAACGGTAAAATTATGAGGTACCATTTTAATATTATTAAGCTACCGTCACTATCTTAAAAGTGGCGAGGGCGTCGTGTATAAGAGGCATATCAATCAATTGCGACCTGTGAGAAAGAAACAAGTGGAAACAAGAAATTTGATACTTCCTCGAACATCAGGAGAGAAGCCTGTAGGTGGAAGTCAGAAATAAAGTGAAGAGGAGGTTCCAGAGGTTACATCAGGAAACAAGGAGGATACTGCTTCTGTGCACTACCCTCTTGCACTCCTAGACCAGGGCCTGTTGCTGTGCACGTGCCCTCTTGCACTCCTAAACCGGAGCCTGCCGCTGTGCAAGTGCCTGTCCGTAGTCCTAGACCTCAGAGAGCCAGGAAACCCCCAGACCGACTGGAGTATTATTAAGGGGGGAGATGTGTTGTGTATGTAAATAGATGAAGATTATTTGCATTCTTTAAAGTCTCATTATGTAAGAATATATGTGTACGTAAATTGGACATTAATTGTTGGCCAAACGAAAAGAATAATAGCTAAAATAAGAGTCATGGTCAAGTTTGAGTTGTTGTACATCTAATTACGACACAACCTTAACAACATCCATCCTCACTGAAGACCCAATAGTTGCCTGTTATGCAGATTATATAGCCATATGGCACACAAGTAGCAGTAAAGAAATATCAGAAAAATGCTGAACACATCAATGAGAGGACTGGAGAAGTGGGCAATGAAACTCAAAATGACAATAAACCCAATAAACACAAACCTATAGGTCTCCTTCACTGACAGGAAAAAAGGCATGAATTTAACTCCAAAATAAGCATAAACAAACATAATTGGTAAAATTTGATCTCCAAATTACCTAGGTGTGATACTTGATGAGGAATTGCGATTTACAGAATACATAATTAGCACCTCAAATAGAGCTACCAGAAACCTAAACATTCTGAGAAGGCTATGTGAAACAAATTGAGGAGCAAAACCCAAAATTCTCAGAACAACATATATCACCTTAGTAAGGCCAATAATGGAACATGCAACACCTGTTTGGGCTCCCTCAAGTTCATCACTAAAAAGAAGACTAGACAGTGTTCAAGCAAAAGCGGCCAAATTAATCACTGGTTCTGTTACAAATACCAACAATTTGAAAATTCAGAGAGAATGTGGTCTAGACCTACTTGAAAGCAGAAGACAATTAAAAACAATAAAATTCACCAATAGCTTAAAAACTAAAAAAAACCGAACACATATCCCATAGAACATATTTAAACTGGACACAAAAAGAAAGGCTCATAAGATCTTCAACACTTCAATACGATAACAATATTAGAAAGAGCATAAATATGAAACATAATGAATTTCAAATTCGAGAATAACCAATATTTCCTACCCCATTGCCATCAAATGTAATCATCAATCTTAACCTAAATGAACCCTGCAATAAAAAAAGAGAACAAAAACATACTTTAAAAGAAAGGACTTGACACAATTGGTTTATGCGATCAGATAAATTATTTAACAGCATATACAGATGGATCATCAGACCTTGCCATAAGTAATGGAGGGGCTGGGTTTACATAATACTGCAAGATGGAACATAGATCAAAATCAAAGAAGGAGCAAGAGAAAGATTTCACTTGTGAACTGACAGCTATCTGGAAAGCTTTTGATGTATGCCCTAACCAACCATTCCTGCATCAAGCAGAAGGAATTATAATATACCGTACAACGACTTCATATCCGATCTAGAAGCAATTCAGAAGGGCAATACTATAATCACACAGAAAATACATTCGTTACTTACTCAACTGATATCATTGGAGAATAACTGCATTTTACAATGAATTCCTGCCAGTGTTTGGATCGGAGATAATGAAATGGCAGTTGAATTTGCAAAGGAAGCCAGAAAGTTGATCCAATGGAAAGAACAAATGTCATTATTTGACGCTAATGCTTTTTTTTTGCAAAATACAATATAATTTTTAAAAAATAAGAAAAGATCAAAATGTGAAATAAACTCCGAGAGAAAAATGACAAAACTATATCAAGATTTAGAACAAAACATTATAAAGGATGACACTACATCCAGATGGCACAAGAACCTATAGAACATGCAACAACTGTCCTGGTGTGGAACTAACACCTACTCACATATTCTCATGCCCAGCAATGGCCGCAGCCTTGCAGAAAATTGACATAGACCGAGAACAGCTGCTTTACACATCCAAGATAGTGGACAATGCTGCTGCTGTGATAGAGATGCATGGAGACATCTGAGGCTCTTTATTGGACACGACAAAAACAACAACGGCATTCCAGAGTAAAATAAATCATCAGAGATAGATAAATATTTTTCAAATGAATTAAAATAAATATAATCGATACTAAGAGAGAGTTGAATTTTAAAAAATAGAAATTATTATTTTCGAAATTTAAATAGCTGAGAGGATTCCAGCAAACCGCATCTAAAATATCAGTTTTTTTTTTTGCTACATGTTTTAATTTGCATATACCTATTTTACATATCTCAGATTGTATTTAAAAATCGTTAACCATTTCTTCTAACTTTTGGCGAAATGGTGTTTTATTAATTTATCATTTGATATTATTAGGGTTCTTTCCTGGTATTCAAAAAGGTAAAATACGTGCGTTCAGTTAAATTTTTCAATTTATCAAACAATTTGGCCGCTGAATCGCTGATTCTGGTAGAGCGCCATCTAGCGAATAAAGTTGTAACTAAAATCAATTTCGAATTTTCCATTATTTGCCATAAAAAATCCCATTGCATCCTGAACACAATGGTGTTTACCGCATTGCTCTAGCGCAAATATTCGCGGAATTATTAATTTTTTAAGTTGTGCGGGACTTTTGGATCACCCTGTATTATTTTAAAATATTAAAAAAAAAACAAATAGCTGCTTATTTAAAAGAAAAATGAAATTTATTTTTATTATTATAAGTTATATACAAAAATTAGAAATGAAAAGGAGGTGAAGAGATGGGCTGGTTTGACAATGAAGTATGCTCGAAGTCCTCTTCTTTCTTATCGAGGCAGCTTCATCATTGTCCACCAGTTTTCTATTTTGTTCTGTGGGTGAACTTTGTGGAGGCCCCAAGAGTGGCCTCTACATACATAAGGTGCCATTTAATATTATAGCAGACCCCCATTGGTAGTCTCATTCCTGGTTCTCTTAAAAACAATAGTGGGTAGATGACACTCTAAGGACTAATTTGTGTTCTTTTCCTCTCAAATCACCCCATGTTACTTTTTCAACGAGCCAATGTTTGGGAACACACGACACTAGTTAATATGAAATGTCTTCAATCTTGTTAACATAGTTCAGTCTTTACTTCAGTAATAGATGGTGGTGTAATTATGGTAAGGAAATTGGAATTACCTGTTTTCGACACACTATTTTTGAGCTTCATCTTTGAGCTCAAAATAAATTTATCTGATAACCATTTGTTTCCATTCACTGTGCGCCACATAACATTAAAAAATTAAGTTTTGAAAATATTTCTGCTTGAATTCAATGGGAAGATAATTTTGATATATATATATATATAATATATATATATTTTATTAGGGAAAAAATAAATTTAGTAAATTAAGGGTGTTAATATTTTTGAATTTAACTATAATGCATATTTTATATTTACAATTATTTGTTCTCTGTGTGAAAGGTTTTTATATAAAAACTAGCGGATGTGTACCCGGCTTCGCCCGGGTTATATTCGAGTGGAAGTTTGCCTAACGAATATTATTGATAATAATATTCCGGAACACACAAAATATATATATATATATATTATGATATTAATATCGAAATATATAATTCGTTACATTATATATTCATATAATATATAAAATATATTTTTCGAGCAAACATATCCACTCCCTCTAATGAATAGATTTTGAAAAAGATATATATAAATGAAAATATATAGATATATACTACATGATCTTAGTCAAAAGGCCGAGAAATTATATTTTATATATAGAGATGACCTGGCTTCGTATGTCTTCTGCTCGAGTGAATGTTGCTAGTAGTATTTTGTTCCTGCCTACTAAAATTTTATCTGGCTTCGCCCGTGGACTGCTTTAGTGAATATTCCTCTAAAGAATTTTGTTTATGTCAATTAATAATGATACAGCAATATTGTCATAATCATTTCTGACTAAAAGAATATTGTTGCTCAGTACCTGGTTAATTATAATTTTTCTTGGTTAAAGCGCGACAAAAAACTCTTCCAGATTTAACTCTCTGTCCTGTTCAAATTTCAGCGAGATTAGTTACATATTGAGAAGTACATAGCCGACAAACATATATATATATGTCACAATATCGTTGCGGAATTTCTTGTTGTTCGATGAGAATGGTGTAGATTGTTTGAAGCGCAGTCGTTTGAGTGGAAAGTGAAGCATACAGTGGGGAATAACCAGGACACGTGATGAGGTTTTGAAAATAAAAGGCAACTGGTCGGAGGAAAGAAAGGCTTTTGAGAAGATGGAGCGGATTTTGACTATTAACTATCTGATCACATGGCGGTAATTGACTTTAGGTGCTATCTCGGTGGGAGCGAGTCGATGACTAGGTCCGAACTCGGTGGGAGCGAAAGCACTACTCTTCTAGGTGCTGTCTCGGTGGGAGCGAGTGAACCACTAACAATCCTCGGTTCTCGATTTAACACGAGGACCTTTCTCCCTTCCCATTGGTGGAAAGGTGTGACGTGGCAGCTTTCTATTGGCTGACCTTCGGAGGTGCTACTCTCTGGTTGGTTTACGCTACTTCTTTTGTCTTAAGACATGTCCTAACCTGACCAGGAAGTAATAGTTCGTTCAACTCAACTTTTATTATTTCCGCGATCATAAAATTGGCTGTAATTTTGCTAATGGTTGTGCTAAATCTTAAGCCTCTTTTCTAGGCCTTGTTTCTAGGCTTTCTGTCCTCCAGTTACCTTATTCTTTATTAAATCTTTGAAACATACATTGCATACATATTGGGTCGGGTTTGCATACAGCTATTTACAAATTATGACATATATATATGTTCCCCGGTTTCGCCCGGTTTTTACCCGAGTTAAGGTTTGCCTAACGAACATTTGTTAGAACGATTCTAGCAAACATTCAATCCTCACTGAATCTATACTTGTCTATACTCTCGATAATTTGAAATTTTTTCTTCCCGGTCCCTTGAAAAATACTCGATAAGTTGATTAAATTCAGTATTAATTGGACCTCTCGGTAATTTGAAGTTGAAGGAATAGTATCTTGCCACAAACGAACATTTGTAAATAACTGTATTTTGCGAATGTACCCGGCTTCGCCCGGTTTTTACCCGAGTAAAAGTTTGCCTAACGAACATTTGTTAAAACGATTCTAAAAAACATCCAATCCACCTATATATAGATTTATAAACGTATATAAATATATTGTTATATGCGTTTAAATATATTTATTTATTTTTTTTAAAACATTCATTAAATTTTTTATATAAGATGTTTTCTTTGAAAATATATATTAATATTGAAATGTCAGGTTTTTTCACAACGTCATTGGAATATTATATTACTAAATCCTCAAATTAAATAATAAATTTATTATACTTGGATAACATTTTAGAATTTTTACAATTTATAAATGTAATTTCACAAGACACCGCGAGAGGCGCTGCTTGCGAGTGAAAGTAGAAAATTTGTAAATAAAATTGCAACAAATATTTATTTCAAATCAAATTCAAACCAGAAACCTTCCCAGTAGTATAGTAAATAACTTCCTAAAGTTTCACGACGATTGGATAATCTTACCTTTTGAAAACATTCATCGTGTGAACAAACTAACAAACTACGTGTAAAATTATTAACCAATAAAATTCATTTATCGTAGCGACCAGTGCGGCACCAAGCGGTAAATGGCTGGAAATAACGCTTAATGGTTTTACATTTTAAAAAAGCACTTTAAGCTTTTTAGTTTTTTGAATAGCCTATATGTTAAACAAAATCTTTAGCTACCTACGTGCGAAATTCCATAATGATTGATTCTGTAGATTTTGCGCAACGCGATAACAAACATCGATTTTGGATTTGATTTTTATAGATATAAAGAATAAAATAAAAATAACAAATTTTATATATAGGAAATGCTGAACAATATAAATTAACAAACAAAATGTTGAATAAATAGAGTCTTCAGAAATAAACACAAATTAAGTATAATTTGTGAAAAATAATTAGATAATCAAATAAGATATTTATATAAAACATGGTCTTGACTATAATATCTGATGAGGTAGTGTCCATTTTTATGGATCAAATATTGATACCATATTTAAATCTCTCTCTCTCTCTCTCTCTCTCAATTGGAAAAATATAAAATACCTGAACAGCCGATTCTAGAATATATATAAAAAAAACAGAATTTTTCAACAATAAATTTCAAATAATTAATTTTTGCATGGTTTATTTCTCTCCAATCTACATATCTTAATACCTTTTAAATTTATGTTTTGCTATTTATTTATATCTAATTAATATTTTGTGAGGAAATATTCTGGCTATTTCTGAATATTTTTATTTCTGTTTTGTGGGAGGTGGGGCTTTCGAGCGCTTAACAGAAACATCTTATTATATGGGAATTACCTGGGAAACAATCGATTCCAACAAAGGAGAATAATAATTTGGTTAAGGTCGAGTCCAATATAAAAATAACCAAATATCATAAACAAATTATGAACTATTAACTAATATACATAGAAATTAATGATTCTTTACTAACTTTATAATTTTATTGATGTTCCACAGAGTACCTAACTATACAAACAAAGCGGATCTTCTTTATTTTTCCTTCTGAAAATTCATTCACTGCGTTGATTCCATAAAAATGGTTAATTTTAAAAAGCTTTTTTCTGAATGTTTTCGATGTTCTCAACCGAAATTGAAAAAAATTAATCTTCAAAATCTGAGAGAGGATTTCAACATATCAATAGCAGATAATGAAGGCATCCAGCTAGAACATTGCCGTCATCCACTTCGTAGAGGTTCCTGGTGCTACAGGGCGAAAGCTGTCCCTCTTTCCGGTCATGGTATTACGAGGAGACCTCAGACATTCATATCAATGGACGATGCGGGGTTTCGCCAGAATGAACCAATCACGTTAAAAGTGTGGACACGTGATAATGGAAGTAAATACCTTACTTTGCATAACAAGTACACCGCTCCTCCAAGTCTGCCTATAGACGTTGTCTACATCATGGCCCTTGGCCTGGATCCCAAAAACAAAAAGGAAGTTAGGGAATTATACTTCGAATTGAATTCTGAAGAATATTCTGGCCTCTTGCCAATATCCACCCCTAATATTCCAATACCAAATTCGCAAGTAGTGGTCGAAGACACACCTGGTCCGATTCTGTTTGACCAAGCTTCATGCAGGTGTGCCTACCCATTAATGTAGCGGCATATCTTTATATTAATCTGCCGAATATCTTCAAAATCCTCATCATTCTGCCTTCCTCGTACGTGTAATGATCCCTATTCTTTTGAAGCTACAACCTCCATCTACCGTCCATATTCCTCACTCGTCAACGCTACTGTGACCTATTTTTCTTATGATGTCCGCAATTGTACAAAGACCCTTAGAAAATAAACATATTTGTTTTGTGTGTTCACATATCTATATTATATACATATAACATCATTGAGTATTAATTTATGTGTCTTTCTTTCTCACTATTCATCACTTAACTCTAAAACTACTCGAGGGTATATCACCAAATTTTTCATGTCAAACTTATTGACCTTGAGAAAGGTTATAAACTACTTGAATATCATTAAGGAATTTCAAATGCTATTATATCTACAAGAAAGACACAACATTTTATTTAAGACACAAACTAAAATTCATTAAGTACAATAGAGGCGATAAGGAAATATGCAGAGTAGTTAGATATAAATAACAAAATTGATAATCTGTTCATTAAAATAAATATTTCGCTAGAATATAATTGATTAACTCTTATCAGGAAAATAATCAAGAACTGATAAAATTGCTGGTTCAATTTCTACAAGAGAAAATGTTTTTTTTTTTTTTAAAGAATAGCAATCCTTTATATATATTACTATTTGGAATAACGTAAATAAATTCATTATATTGGGAAAATGGACACAAGTCATTTATATAAAACTTGGCTTTTCACCTCAATAGGCGATTAAGCTAAGACCTAATTGCCTTATTTAATTCAGATTGTGGCTTCAACAGAAAATATCTTGTTGGAATAAACATTATACGTCATAGCTAAACAGTGGAATCAACTGGGTTGCCATTTGACATATACATGAGGAAAGCCTAATTTGTCATCTAATAATTACAAATCATTCACACTTTATATTGATCATCCTTTTTATTTATGATTTTTTAAAGTTTGTCTATTCATGATTATTCAATTTAATCACATATTTCATGCCTATTTTAAATTTTCATAACTCCCTACTTAATTCGCAACTTCAGAGTTCAACAAAAATAATCGTTGTATATGAGCTATTTATTGGAAAATATTGCTCTTTGAAGAATATAATTGATCTCAACAATGGAGCATTTATCTTTTGTTAGAGAGAGAGGGAGGAGTTTTAAAGATATATATATATATATTTAAATTGAGCTATATTAATTTATATGCGCGGTTAATTTTTATCTGCGCAATTATCTTCGATTTTCTTCTTTCTTTCAAGATAATCAAGATATCAAGAAAGCGGCCTTTCTTTTCGATCTAACGTTGCCTTCTCTAAATGACCTCCCTTGAAGAAAAGTGAACTTTCTGAAAATTCCAGCAGTAAATTTATGCATCATCAGTCTAAATTGAAAAAAAAAGAAAGCTGAAAATACTTGAAAGGATTTCGAAATGGAAGGTGGAGGATAAGAGAGGTATTCAATTGCGACATTGCTTTCATCCTCTTCGTCGGGAATCTTAGTACTACAGGGCGAAGGCTGTCCCTCTATCTGAACACGGTAGCACAAGGAATCCTAGGACATTCATATCAATGGAAGAAGCGGGATTCCGCAAAAATGATTTGTTGAAAAACAATTTGAAAGTGGACTCGCGAAAATGGAAGCAAATACCTCAACTTGCATAATAAGTTCACCTCTTTTTTTCAATCTGCTCATTTACATTGTGTGCATGATGGTACTTCGCCATAATCCCAAAAACAAAATAGAAGTTGAAGTTTTGTATTTTGAAATGAAGTTGGTTCATGCAGTTGATTTTTCTAGACCATAGTCAATCATTGCCTCCGCTCCCACTGTCGCGCTGCAGACCTCCACTCTCTGTCTTTCCAAATCCAGCTGAATTGATTCTGATTCCCACAAAACGACTCAAAATATTTTGCACAGGCCGGAATTAATAGAACCCCTACAGACATTTCAATGATTTCATATATCGAAATATCCACCTATCATTATGATTATATTTATTGGATTAAATTCTCTGCTCTTATAAACTTTCATTGGTATCATTTTAAATTACCATAATCTACATTTAAAATACTCTCCAGAACATAAGATATTATTTATAAATACCATATTTTCAAATATTATATAAATAGAAAAATATTTGAGATCTCTATAATTTCATAATTATTTTAAAATATAGTCTAGAGCAAAACTACATGCGAAAATATCACAAATGAACATATGAATAAATGTAAAGTTGTTTTCTACAATCGCGATTATAGGGATATAGGTTCTTATAAGTTCTTCAATCCTAGTTTATGTGCACTAATTCGCTAAATTTTACCAACATTAGTCCTCACCAACAAAAATAATATTTCAGGAAGAAAAAAATTGGTTCCCGGCAAAGAAAGAACTTCTAGTATTTTTCGTGATGCTATTTCCAAATTGAACTTATTTAAAATCAAATCTTGATTTGGAGGTGAAATTTTCCCAGGTATTTGAAGAGAATTTTATCTATTTGCAATGTTTCTATTCCAGTGGTACAGGGTCTCGCTCCATTTGTTGATCAGACAATGCGGTGAACAAGACGCAGTATTGTGTGTCATCAGCTGCGTCAGATCTTTTTAATAAAGGAATTGAAATAATAAAATAATTAATTCATTTATATATTTTTTAAAATATCTTTCGGTGATTTCATCATAAGAATATTTTAATAGCCTTTGATTTCCCCACCTGTATTTTTCAATTTTCTCTGGTTGACAATAAATATGGAGCCTACTAGCAGAATATCTTGTGTCAACCATCCCAATATGTTTGTTACACGTGGCAAGTACACAATGCAATATTTCAGGAAACCTAGTTCCAACTTCTTAAGAAATGTGTACCTGGCTTACTTTGGAGGTGAATAGAAGGCCAAGTTGAAACGTGGGCTCCATTTAATATTTATATTGAATATTTACGCCAGTGGGCAAATTGTAAAATAAGAAGCCTCAAGGATGAGTGCCAATGATTTGGAAAACCCAAGAGTCCAAACTAACGATTACTATTTTAGTAATATCGAGACATTATTGGTATCAACTGAAACAATAGTGGATTTATTCTAAACTATCTTTTATAATCAATCCACTTCTTTACTCAGAAGACGTACCTATCCTAACTGGCCATGGGCTTCTAAATATTTTGAAAATCTAGTTGTTACAGGTCATAATACAGATTTCAACGAGCATCAGTGGATAGTTCGTGTCGATCTTGAAATAATGATTTTTTTACTTACCCATCAAGTGAGTACTCAGTGTACCCATGTTTCATGAGTCTCTGATATAGCAGAGCTGAATGGATCATCTGATAAGAAGAACCTTGCTTTTGAGTGGGAAAATGAATGTTGTCGAAAAGAACATAATTCATTCACTTCTCATTTCTCGAAAGAAAGTCATTTTGCCCCAATTTACATATATAATTAGGCTAAATGAGACAGCTTTTATAGCTCTTAAACTTGAAGATCGATAAATATTAGATGACCCTTGAATAAGATAGCTCTTAAATGATCTGAATTTGTCAACTCCATGAATTAAATTGAATTTGGTGCTAGGAGCTCGTTCATCTTGGAAGTTCGAATTTGTTTTTGAGTAGCTACGAGGATGATAAATATAATCTCTAAATATACCTATAGATAGTGAAAAATGCATTAAAGCTTAGAAATATTTGATGAAATATTGATTTCCAAAAGAGTATAAAATCATATTACTTGCATAACTAGTTGTATTTATTTACTGTAAATTTGGGTAATATGAGAGAGGTCTTACTACTTACTATATGGAATATTTGACCAGGATATCAACACTATGGAAAAGAAGTAACAGATAAAATGGAAAACTCATATAATAGCAGCTTACTATAAATTTAGACATCATCCCCTCTGCCAGAGTTTCACTATATATATTTCTAAGATGCCTTCTTTAACATTGTCCATTTACCATATTTCAGGATAAAATAAATTCAAGATCGATTACATATACTCGATATATTGAAATTCGAGCAGCCATCATCTTCGCTCTGTGGTTGGAAGAAGCTTCAAAATGAGTGGACTTTTAAAATCCCCAAAACCACTGTCTAACGTGTGAAGAAGTAGTTTGATGAGGCGATACCGTAACAGAAAGTAAACAAATAGCTGCAAGGAAAAGGTATTTGTGCCATCGACAGGGTGAGAGGCGAATAATTTGACTCAAATGCGATGGAAAATATTGATGGAAATTATGAGAAGAGCTAGAGAGCCATAGCCAAGGAAATATATGTGGCATGCTGAGGTTCTTCTCTGATGAAAGCAATTATTGGATTTTTAAAGACTATTCAAATGTGTCTGTGTGTATTCTTCGTGATGCATCTAAATTCCCTACTTACACAATGGTCCTTTTCGTTATTATATTGCTAATTTCTTTGAAAAAAACCATAGGATTAACGCCAACACTGAAAATAATGTGCGGACCCGTTTGAAGATCTGGGTGGGCATCGTTGCCGCAGGAAGGAAGTATGTATTCCAACAAGACTTGGCGCTAGCACACAAGGGAAAAAGACGCAATTGTGGCTGACACTCATTTCCTCAGTCATTACAGTCCTGATTATTTGCCCGCTAACTCTCCAGAATCCAACCACCTGAATTACTATGTATAGGGTGTTGTTAATAAAGATTTTAAAAACTAGAAGACAACAACAACCAGTCTGGAAAAAAGGCGGTTCACGTGGTTGGGTCCAAAATTATCAAGGTCATCCTCGCCAAGGCATGTTCTTCATTCCATTCATTGCCGCACTAGCCTCGAACTATTGTAGCTAATAATAAATACTAAATATAATAAATCGAAACTATATATTTTTTATCTCTCACTGTTTCAAATTTTCTATTTACAATAAGTGAAAATCTTTTTTTGGTTATACCCAAATTACCTGAGACATAATTGCATTAAGGTCTGTAGAGATAATATTGATTAATATTATTGAAAAGAAACACATTGCCAGAACATTTATTTTTACAAAATCTAATAGAACTTTTATTAAGGAAGTGTAGGTTATGTGTTTATTGTGTAAGCGTCATTTTAAGATTAAAGAAAATGGTTGTGCTCAGTCCTCTACTCTTCTCGCTATATATTAACTGTTGTTTATGAAAATAGATTAATATTATTTGTATTATTTAAAGCCTCATTATGTAAAAATATATTTAAATATAAATTGGACATTTGTTGTTGGCCATGGTCAAGTTTGAGCTCTTGTACGTCTAATTACGACACAACAAAAGTGGCGACGAGGATGCGCGATCTACAGAGCCAGTAAAAAGCTGAGGAAAACGGCGTCTATGCAAGTATAACAACTACATCTTTTAAACTATCTGGATCCAGAAAACAAAGGAGTAGAAAAGATAAGCATGACAAGTCCAAAGTTAATAGTACCTTTTAGATGCTATAGCCCAGTGGAGGACACTTCGATCTTTTTGTACAAAAATTTGAGGCTTTCCTTTTGGCATCTGAAGGAGGAGATTAAAGTGCTGATTTTTACCTCGCTACCAGATTCTGAAACTTTGAAGCAGGGAAACATTTTCTTCCTTGTCTAATGAAAGATCAACCCTATGATACTATCATTCAAAGAATTAAGCTGCATTTGGATCAAAAGAAGAAAGTGATACCACAGCGATGCAGATTTTTAAAGAGAATTCAACAGGAAGAAGAATCAATTTCGGAATATCTTAGAGAATTGAAACATTTAGCAATAAATTGTAATTTCGGCGATATGCTGGGAACCATGCTGCGAGACCGTTTTGTGGCTGGAATCAAGTTGGAAAGCCTGCAAAATAAGCTACTACAAGAAAACGACGATGTCACCCTGGATAAAGTTTTGCAGTGGTGATCTCGTTCGAACTGGCGGAGATAAATACAAGAAAAATTTTAGTGGCCAACATATCCCCTGTGAATGGAAAAGATAAAAAGGGTGAGTACAATAAGAGTATGGTGCAGCATAGGCCTTTCAGGCGAAGGGGAGAAATAATGTGTTATAGATGTGGTGAAAGACATTCACATGTGGCCTCTGTTTGCCCTCATAGAACAAATACTTGTTTTAAAATGTAAAAAACTGGGTCATTCAAGTAGGGTCTGCAAAGCTAGTAAAAAATGTGGGGATGTAAATTTGTACAAGAGGACTCTATATATTCTGTACAGGGCGAAACTAATGCCACAATAAATTTAACAGTAGATGATTATTTTTTGTGCTTTACAATAGATACAGGAAGTCCAGTTACGTTAATACCTAAAGATATTTATAAGATTTATTGGCAAGGTACAAATTATTTCCAACAAATTTAAGATTAAAATCCTTTTTGATAAATCAATAGAGATTATAGCACAAAGAAATGTTTTTGTAAAAGAAGCCAACCAATATTTACGATTAATAGCTGTAAATGAAAAATCCAGGTGATTTTGTTCGAAAGAGAATGACTTAAACAGTTAAAACTTGATTATTCTAAATTGTTTAGCATTAAAAATTTAGATAATGAATCTAATAGAAATAATTTGATTGATTAAGATAGGCAGATTTGTTTAACAAAGATTTGGGCTGTCTAAAGGATGTTAGAATAAATTTTAATTTAAAAAAGGATGTGACTCCTGTGTTTTGTAAGCCAGAAGTTTACCTTTCTCTCTAAAAAACAAAGTAGAGAATGAAATTGATCGTTTAGTGAATTCTTGTATTTTATAACCTATAGTTCATGCATATTGGACCGCTCCAATAGCACCAGTATTAAAAAAGGATGGTAGTGTAAGTATATGTAGTAATCCCGATGTGGAATGTACTGGACAGTCGTGGTAGTGGGTGCATGATGGGATTCCCGCACGGGGACAGCAAGAGACAGAGGCAGGTCTAGATGGTAGCTCCAAGAAGTAGAGGTAGACCACGGACGTCACGGATGCCCTAAGCCTACGCGGATAGAAGGGGGGGTGAGAGATCCGACCGAACGTATAACTGCGTCAATCTGAAAACAACTACTTTGTCTAATTTCTGGGCCTTTATATACTGGACTCCCGCATATGGTGGCGAGTTCTGATTGGTTCCTATAATCACGCCATTTGTCCGGCGCCGGGTTGACGGGGTGATTGAACTCATTATCGTCGTTTGCCCATAAACACCTGTTCGTCTGGTCTACGTCTGCCTCTTTGTTTATTTTTTATATCCATTTTTACAAGGTCGATACATATTTTTATATAGATATGGGGTTATAATAAATATTAGAAGAAGGTTGTGAACTATCTAACTCAAAATATACTACATATATGTGGTGATTTTATATGTACAGCTAATAAAGCAATAGAATTAGATAGGTATCCCATTCCATCGATCGATGAGATCTTTTCTAAATTATCTACAAGCACCGTACTTTCGACTCTAGACCTATCACAGGTTTACTTACAAGTAATGTTAGCGGAAGAAGCCAAAGCTGTTGTTGATATAAACACAACAAAGAGGTTGTTTTCTTAGAAAAGACTACCATAGGACGTAGCGGTAGCACCAAATAAATTTCAGAGGATTATGGAAGGTCTATTTGCTGATTTGCCAGGTGTGGCCTGCTACATAGATGATATTTTGGTTGCAGGAAAAGACTTTGGAGATCATGAACAAAAGTTGGATCTAGTGGTTAGAAGATTGCTAGAAAAAGGTTTAAAGTTAAACAGATATAAATGTAAATTTGAAAAGAAATCGGTGGAATATTTAGGGTTTGAAATGGATAAATATGGACTGCCTCCCTTAGAAAATAAAATTAAAGCAGTGATAGAGGCGCCTGAACCTAAAGAATGTTTCGCAATTAAGATCTATCATAGGACTCTCAATTTATTATTATAGATTCAAAAAGAATATAGCAAACATTTTAACGCTATTCTATCAACTTTTGAATAAAAATTGTAGATGGAATTGGACGAAAGAATATCGAATGTTATTCAAAAAATGTAAATCATTATTAATGGACTATGGACTAGGCGTAAAATTCTGAGTCATAGAAATAATAGAAAGGAAGAATGCCCTATAGCTTTTGCTTCTAGAACATTAACTGAAGCGGAAAAAACGTTTCTCTCAACTAGAAAAGAGAGCGTTGAGCATAACTTTTGGCGTTGAGAAATTCAGACAATACTTACTGGGACGAAAATTTGTATTGGTTACAGACAACCGACCCTTAATTCATACATTTTCACCTCATAAACCAATCCCCATATGTGCATCATCCAGAATTAAAAGATGGTCCTTAAAATTAGCTGCATTTAATTATACTGTTGAATTTCGAAAAACTAGTGATAATTCCAATTTTGACGCATTGTCACGTCTTCCTTTAGAATCGAGTATCAGGGAGTCTCTTGATGAAGACCAAGTACTTCTTCTCAGGAAGTTGAATGAGGTACCGTTCTCTTTTATGGAGGTGGCATATGAGACGCCCCAAGATAAAATACTGTCTATAGTATTAAGGAATGTTAGAGAAGGCAACTGTGTGGAAATTCACAAGGGTACCGAGAGAAAACCCACTAGCTCCTCATTATAAGATCAATGAGGAATTAAGTTTGGAGTTTGGTTGTCTTCAATGGCGTGAAAGAGTGGTAATTCCCAAAAATTAAGATCTTTAATTTTAAATGACTTGCATGAAATACACATGGGGATTGTTAAAATGAAGATGATTGCCAGACGGTATTTTCAGGTGGCCAGGCATAGACAGTAACATCGAGGAGTAAACTAGAGAATGTAGAGTATGCCAAGAATCGGCAAGCATGCCCCCGGCTACCATGTCGGAATGTACTTGGCCCGAAAAACCGTGGCATCGACTTCATCTTGATCTAGCGGGTCCGTTCATGGGAAAAATGTTTTTGGTTATCGTGGACGCATACTCAAAGTGGATAGAAATTTTTATCTAAAAGATATTGCCAGCAAAACGATTATAAATCATCTTAGAGAATTTTTTGCCAGATTTGGATTGCCCGAATTTTTGGTTACAGATAACGGAAGACAGTTTGTCTCCGGTGAATTCGAGCAATTTACCAAAATGAATGGTATACGGCACACTAAGACCAGTCCGTATAATCCTAGTACAAATGGTTTAGCTGAGAGATATGTAAGAGAGTTTCAAAATCTTTTGAGAAAGAATAATGGGAAGGATGATTTAGAGACGAATCTACAAATATTCCTATTTGCTTATAGAGCATTCCCACAAACTGTAATAAAGGAATTCCCCCGCGGAGCTGCTAATGAAGAGAAGTTTAAGATCAAGATTCTCGAATTTAATACCAAGATGGGAAATCCGCGAGAGGTATTTCATGAGGCCGTAAGAAGGCAGGAGCAGTTTACTACAGGTTGCGAGGTTTATTTCCGCAACTATGCAACTGGACCTAAACGGTAAAATTATGAGGTACCATTTTAATATTATTAAGCTACCGTCACTATCTTAAAAGTGGCGAGGGCGTCGTGTATAAGAGGCATATCAATCAATTGCGACCTGTGAGAAAGAAACAAGTGGAAACAAGAAATTTGATACTTCCTCGAACATCAGGAGAGAAGCCTGTAGGTGGAAGTCAGAAATAAAGTGAAGAGGAGGTTCCAGAGGTTACATCAGGAAACAAGGAGGATACTGCTTCTGTGCACTACCCTCTTGCACTCCTAGACCAGGGCCTGTTGCTGTGCACGTGCCCTCTTGCACTCCTAAACCGGAGCCTGCCGCTGTGCAAGTGCTCGTCCGTAGTCCTAGACCTCAGAGAGCCAGGAAACCCCCAGACCGACTGGAGTATTATTAAGGGGGGAGATGTGTTGTGTATGTAAATAGATGAAGATTATTTGCATTCTTTAAAGTCTCATTATGTAAGAATATATGTGTACGTAAATTGGACATTAATTGTTGGCCAAACGAAAAGAATAAGAGCTAAAATAAGAGTCATGGTCAAGTTTGAGTTGTTGTACATCTAATTACGACACAACCTTAACAACATCCATCCTCACTGAAGACCCAATAGTTGCCTGTTATGCAGATTATATAGCCATATGGCACACAAGTAGCAGTAAAGAAATATCAGAAAAATGCTGAACACATCAATGAGAGGACTGGAGAAGTGGGCAATGGAACTCAAAATGACAATAAACCCAATAAACACAAACCTATAGGTCTCCTTCACTGACAGGAAAAAAGGCATGAATTTAACTCCAAAATAAGCATAAACAAACATAATTGGTAAAATTTGATCTCCAAATTACCTAGGTGTGATACTTGATGAGGAATTGCGATTTACAGAATACATAATTAGCACCTCAAATAGAGCTACCAGAAACCTAAACATTCTGAGAAGGCTATGTGAAACAAATTGAGGAGCAAAACCCAAAATTCTCAGAACAACATATATCACCTTAGTAAGGCCAATAATGGAACATGCAACACCTGTTTGGGCTCCCTCAAGTTCATCACTAAAAAGAAGACTAGACAGTGTTCAAGCAAAAGCGGCCAAATTAATCACTGGTTCTGTTACAAATACCAACAATTTGAAAATTCAGAGAGAATGTGGTCTAGACCTACTTGAAAGCAGAAGACAATTAAAAACAATAAAATTCACCAATAGCTTAAAAACTAAAAAAACCGAACACATATCCCATAGAACATATTTAAACTGGACACAAAAAGAAAGGCTCATAAGATCTTCAACACTTCAATACGATAACAATATTAGAAAGAGCATAAATATGAAACATAATGAATTTCAAATTCGAGAATAACCAATATTTCCTACCCCATTGCCATCAAATGTAATCATCAATCTTAACCTGAATGAACCCTGCAATAAAAAAAGAGAACAAAAACATACTTTAAAAGAAAGGACTTGACACAATTGGTTTATGCGATCAGATAAATTATTTAACAGCATATACAGATGGATCATCAGACCTTGCCATAAGTAATGGAGGGGCTGGGTTTACATAATACTGCAAGATGGAACATAGATCAAAATCAAAGAAGGAGCAAGAGAAAGATTTCACTTGTGAACTGACAGCTATCTGGAAAGCTTTTGATGTATGCCCTAACCAACCATTCCTGCATCAAGCAGAAGGAATTATAATATACCGTACAACGACTTCATATCCGATCTAGAAGCAATTCAGAAGGGCAATACTATAATCACACAGAAAATACATTCGTTACTTACTCAACTGATATCATTGGAGAATAACTGCATTTTACAATGAATTCCTGCCAGTGTTTGGATCGGAGATAATGAAATGGCAGTTGAATTTGCAAAGGAAGCCAGAAAGTTGATCCAATGGAAAGAACAAATGTCATTATTTGACGCTAATGCTTTTTTTTTTGCAAAATACAATATAATTTTTAAAAAATAAGAAAAGATCAAAATGTGAAATAAACTCCGAGAGAAAAATGACAAAACTATATCAAGATTTAGAACAAAACATTATAAAGGATGACACTACATCCAGATGGCACAAGAACCTATAGAACATGCAACAACTGTCCTGGTGTGGAACTAACACCTACTCACATATTCTCATGCCCAGCAATGGCCGCAGCCTTGCAGAAAATTGACATAGACCGAGAACAGCTGCTTTACACATCCAAGATAGTGGACAATGCTGCTGCTGTGATAGAGATGCATGGAGACATCTGAGGCTCTTTATTGGACACGACAAAAACAACAACGGCATTCCAGAGTAAAATAAATCATCAGAGATAGATAAATATTTTTCAAATGAATTAAAATAAATATAATCGATACTAAGAGAGAGTTGAATTTTAAAAAATAGAAATTATTATTTTCGAAATTTAAATAGCTGAGAGGATTCCAGCAAACCGCATCTAAAATATCAGTTTTTTTTTTTTGCTACATGTTTTAATTTGCATATACCTATTTTACATATCTCAGATTGTATTTAAAAATCGTTAACCATTTCTTCTAACTTTTGGCGAAATGGTGTTTTATTAATTTATCATTTGATATTATTAGGGTTCTTTCCTGGTATTCAAAAAGGTAAAATACGTGCGTTCAGTTAAATTTTTCAATTTATCAAACAATTTGGCCGCTGAATCGCTGATTCTGGTAGAGCGCCATCTAGCGAATAAAGTTGTAACTAAAATCAATTTCGAATTTTCCATTATTTGCCATAAAAAATCCCATTGCATCCTGAACACAATGGTGTTTACCGCATTGCTCTAGCGCAAATATTCGCGGAATTATTAATTTTTTAAGTTGTGCGGGACTTTTGGATCACCCTGTATTATTTTAAAATATTAAAAAAAAAACAAATAGCTGCTTATTTAAAAGAAAAATGAAATTTATTTTTATTATTATAAGTTATATACAAAAATTAGAAATGAAAAGGAGGTGAAGAGATGGGCTGGTTTGACAATGAAGTATGCTCGAAGTCCTCTTCTTTCTTATCGAGGCAGCTTCATCATTGTCCACCAGTTTTCTATTTTGTTCTGTGGGTGAACTTTGTGGAGGCCCCAAGAGTGGCCTCTACATACATAAGGTGCCATTTAATATTATAGCAGACCCCCATTGGTAGTCTCATTCCTGGTTCTCTTAAAAACAATAGTGGGTAGATGACACTCTAAGGACTAATTTGTGTTCTTTTCCTCTCAAATCACCCCATGTTACTTTTTCAACGAGCCAATGTTTGGAAACACACGACACTAGTTAATATGAAATGTCTTCAATCTTGTTAACATAGTTCAGTCTTTACTTCAGTAATTACTTCAATAAATTTATCTGATAACCATTTGTTTCCATTCACTGTGCGCCACATAACATTAAAAAATTAAGTTTTGAAAATATTTCTGCTTGAATTCAATGGGAAGATAATTTTGATATATATATATATATATATATATATATATATATATATATATATATATATTTTATTAGGGAAAAAATAAATTTAGTAAATTAAGGGTGTTAATATTTTTGAATTTAACTATAATGCATATTTTATATTTACAATTATTTGTTCTCTGTGTGAAAGGTTTTTATATAAAAACTAGCGGATGTGTACCCGGCTTCGCCCGGGTTATATTCGAGTGGAAGTTTGCCTAACGAATATTATTGATAATAATATTCCGGAACACACAAAAAATATATATATATATATATTATGATATTAATATCGAAATATATAATTCGTTACATTATATATTCATATAATATATAAAATATATTTTTCGAGCAAACATATCCACTCCCTCTAATGAATAGATTTTGAAAAAGATATATATAAATGAAAATATATAGATATATACTACATGATCTTAGTCAAAAGGCCGAGAAATTATATTTTATATATAGAGATGACCTGGCTTCGTATGTCTTCTGCTCGAGTGAATGTTGCTAGTAGTATTTTGTTCCTGCCTACTAAAATTTTATCTGGCTTCGCCCGTGGACTGCTTTAGTGAATATTCCTCTAAAGAATTTTGTTTATGTCAATTAATAATGATACAGCAATATTGTCATAATCATTTCTGACTAAAAGAATATTGTTGCTCAGTACCTGGTTAATTATAATTTTTCTTTGTTAAAGCGCGACAAAAAACTCTTCCAGATTTAACTCTCTGTCCTGTTCAAATTTCAGCGAGATTAGTTACATATTGAGAAGTACATAGCCGACAAACATATATATATATGTCACAATATCGTTGCGGAATTTCTTGTTGTTCGATGAGAATGGTGTAGATTGTTTGAAGCGCAGTCGTTTGAGTGGAAAGTGAAGCATACAGTGGGGAATAACCAGGACACGTGATGAGGTTTTGAAAATAAAAGGCAACTGGTCGGAGGAAAGAAAGGCTTTTGAGAAGATGGAGCGGATTTTGACTATTAACTATCTGATCACATGGCGGTAATTGACTTTAGGTGCTATCTCGGTGGGAGCGAGTCGATGACTAG
Source organism: Cordylochernes scorpioides (assembly GCA_030710605.1). Lineage (NCBI taxonomy): Eukaryota > Metazoa > Arthropoda > Arachnida > Pseudoscorpiones > Chernetidae > Cordylochernes > Cordylochernes scorpioides. The sequence continues at coordinate 200,916,288 of CP092864.1, read as the reverse complement.
GTCCGAACTCGGTGGGAGCGAAAGCACTACTCTTCTAGGTGCTGTCTCGGTGGGAGCGAGTGAACCACTAACAATCCTCGGTTCTCGATTTAACACGAGGACCTTTCTCCCTTCCCATTGGTGGAAAGGTGTGACGTGGCAGTTTTCTATTGGCTGACCTTCGGAGGTGCTACTCTCTGGTTGGTTTACGCTACTTCTTTTGTCTTAAGACATGTCCTAACCTGACCAGGAAGTAATAGTTCGTTCAACTCAACTTTTATTATTTCCGTGATCATAAAATTGGCTGTAATTTTGCTAATGGTTGTGCTAAATCTTAAGCCTCTTTTCTAGGCCTTGTTTCTAGGCTTTCTGTCCTCCAGTTACCTTATTCTTTATTAAATCTTTGAAACATACATTGCATACATATTGGGTCGGGGTTGCATACAGCTATTTACAAATTATGACATATATATATGTTCCCCGGTTTCGCCCGGTTTTTACCCGAGTTAAGGTTTGCCTAAAGAACATTTGTTAGAACGATTCTAGCAAACATTCAATCCGCACTGAATCTATACTTGTCTATACTCTCGATAATTTGAAATTTTTTCTTCCCGGTCCCTTGAAAAATATTCGATAAGTTGATTAAATTCAGTATTAATTGGACCTCTCGGTAATTTGAAGTTGAAGGAATAGTATCTTGCCACAAACGAACATTTGTAAATAACTGTATTTTGCGAATGTACCCGGCTTCGCCCGGTTTTTACCCGAGTAAAAGTTTGCCTAACGAACATTTGTTAAAACGATTCTAAAAAACATCCAATCCACCTATATATAGATTTATAAACGTATATAAATATATTGTTATATGCGTTTAAATATATTTATTTATTTTTTTTTAAACATTCATTAAATTTTTTATATAAGATGTTTTCTTTGAAAATATATATTAATATTGAAATGTCAGGTTTTTTCACAACGTCATTGGAATATTATATTACTAAATCCTCAAATTAAATAATAAATTTATTATACTTGGATAACATTTTAGAATTTTTACAATTTATAAATGTAATTTCACAAGACACCGCGAGAGGCGCTGCTTGCGAGTGAAAGTAGAAAATTTGTAAATAAAATTGCAACAAATATTTATTTCAAATCAAATTCAAACCAGAAACCTTCCCAGTAGTATAGTAAATAACTTCCTAAAGTTTCACGACGATTGGATAATCTTACCTTTTGAAAACATTCATCGTGTGAACAAACTAACAAACTACGTGTAAAATTATTAACCAATAAAATTCATTTATCGTAGCGACCAGTGCGGCACCAAGCGGTAAATGGCTGGAAATAACGCTTAATGGTTTTACATTTTAAAAAAGCACTTTAAGCTTTTTAGTTTTTTGAATAGCCTATATGTTAAACAAAATCTTTAGCTACCTACGTGCGAAATTCCATAATGATTGATTCTGTAGATTTTGCGCAACGCGATAACAAACATCGATTTTGGATTTGATTTTTATAGATATAAAGAATAAAATAAAAATAACAAATTTTATATATAGGAAATGCTGAACAATATAAATTAACAAACAAAATGTTGAATAAATAGAGTCTTCAGAAATAAACACAAATTAAGTATAATTTGTGAAAAATAATTAGATAATCAAATAAGATATTTATATAAAACATGGTCTTGACTATAATATCTGATGAGGTAGTGTCCATTTTTATGGATCAAATATTGATACCATATTTAAATCTCTCTCTCTCTCTCTCTCAATTGGAAAAATATAAAATACCTGAACAGCCGATTCTAGAATATATATAAAAAAAAACAGAATTTTTCAACAATAAATTTCAAATAATTAATTTTTGCATGGTTTATTTCTCTCCAATCTACATATCTTAATACCTTTTAAATTTATGTTTTGCTATTTATTTATATCTAATTAATATTTTGTGAGGAAATATTCTGGCTATTTCTGAATATTTTTATTTCTGTTTTGTGGGAGGTGGGGCTTTCGAGCGCTTTACAGAAACATCTTATTATATGGGAATTACCTGGGAAACAATCGATTCCAACAAAGGAGAATAATAATTTGGTTAAGGTCGAGTCCAATATAAAAATATCCAAATATCATAAACAAATTATGAACTATTAACTAATATACATAGAAATTATTGATTCTTTACTAACTTTATAATTTTATTGATGTTCCACAGAGTACCTAACTATACAAACAAAGCGGATCTTCTTTATTTTTCCTTCTGAAAATTCATTCACTGCGTTGATTCCATAAAAATGGTTAATTTTAAAAAGCTTTTTTCTGAATGTTTTCGATGTTCTCAACCGAAATTGAAAAAAATTAATCTTCAAAATCTGAGAGAGGATTTCAACATATCAATAGCAGATAATGAAGGCATCCAGCTAGAACATTGCCGTCATCCACTTCGTAGAGGTTCCTGGTGCTACAGGGCGAAAGCTGTCCCTCTTTCCGGTCATGGTATTACGAGGAGACCTCAGACATTCATATCAATGGACGATGCGGGGTTTCGCCAGAATGAACCAATCACGTTAAAAGTGTGGACACGTGATAATGGAAGTAAATACCTTACTTTGCATAACAAGTACACCGCTCCTCCAAGTCTGCCTATAGACGTTGTCTACATCATGGCCCTTGGCCTGGATCCCAAAAACAAAAAGGAAGTTAGGGAATTATACTTCGAATTGAATTCTGAAGAATATTCTGGCCTCTTGCCAATATCCACCCCTAATATTCCAATACCAAATTCGCAAGTAGTGGTCGAAGACACACCTGGTCCGATTCTGTTTGACCAAGCTTCATGCAGGTGTGCCTACCCATTAATGTAGCGGCATATCTTTATATTAATCTGCCGAATATCTTCAAAATCCTCATCATTCTGCCTTCCTCGTACGTGTAATGATCCCTATTCTTTTGAAGCTACAACCTCCATCTACCGTCCATATTCCTCACTCGTCAACGCTACTGTGACCTATTTTTCTTATGATGTCCGCAATTGTACAAAGACCCTTAGAAAATAAACATATTTGTTTTGTGTGTTCACATATCTATATTATATACATATAACATCATTGAGTATTAATTTATGTGTCTTTCTTTCTCACTATTCATCACTTAACTCTAAAACTACTCGAGGGTATATCACCAAATTTTTCATGTCAAACTTATTGACCTTGAGAAAGGTTATAAACTACTTGAATATCATTAAGGAATTTCAAATGCTATTATATCTACAAGAAAGACACAACATTTTATTTAAGACACAAACTAAAATTCATTAAGTACAATAGAGGCGATAAGGAAATATGCAGAGTAGTTAGATATAAATAACAAAATTGATAATCTGTTCATTAAAATAAATATTTCGCTAGAATATAATTGATTAACTCTTATCAGGAAAATAATCAAGAACTGATAAAATTGCTGGTTCAATTTCTACAAGAGAAAATGTTTTTTTTTTTTTTAAAGAATAGCAATCCTTTATATATATTACTATTTGGAATAACGTAAATAAATTCATTATATTGGGAAAATGGACACAAGTCATTTATATAAAACTTGGCTTTTCACCTCAATAGGCGATTAAGCTAAGACCTAATTGCCTTATTTAATTCAGATTGTGGCTTCAACAGAAAATATCTTGTTGGAATAAACATTATACGTCATAGCTAAACAGTGGAATCAACTGGATTGCCATTTGACATATACATGAGGAAAGCCTAATTTGTCATCTAATAATTACAAATCATTCACACTTTATATTGATCATCCTTTTTATTTATGATTTTTTAAAGTTTGTCTATTCATGATTATTCAATTTAATCACATATTTCATGCCTATTTTAAATTTTCATAACTCCCTACTTAATTCGCAACTTCAGAGTTCAACAAAAATAATCGTTGTATATGAGCTATTTATTGGAAAATATTGCTCTTTGAAGAATATAATTGATCTCAACAATGGAGCATTTATCTTTTGTTAGAGAGAGAGGGAGGAGTTTTAAAGATATATATATATATATTTAAATTGAGCTATATTAATTTATATGCGCGGTTAATTTTATCTGCGCAATTATCTTCGATTTTCTTCTTTCTTTCAAGATAATCAAGATATCAAGAAAGCGGCCTTTCTTTTCGATCTAACGTTGCCTTCTCTAAATGACCTCCCTTGAAGAAAAGTGAACTTTCTGAAAATTCCAGCAGTAAATTTATGCATCATCAGTCTAAATTGAAAAAAAAGAAAGCTGAAAATACTTGAAAGGATTTCGAAATGGAAGGTGGAGGATAAGAGAGGTATTCAATTGCGACATTGCTTTCATCCTCTTCGTCGGGAATCTTAGTACTACAGGGCGAAGGCTGTCCCTCTATCTGAACACGGTAGCACAAGGAATCCTAGGACATTCATATCAATGGAAGAAGCGGGATTCCGCAAAAATGATTTGTTGAAAAACAATTTGAAAGTGGACTCGCGAAAATGGAAGCAAATACCTCAACTTGCATAATAAGTTCACCTCTTTTTTTCAATCTGCTCATTTACATTGTGTGCATGATGGTACTTCGCCATAATCCCAAAAACAAAATAGAAGTTGAAGTTTTGTATTTTGAAATGAAGTTGGTTCATGCAGTTGATTTTTCTAGACCATAGTCAATCATTGCCTCCGCTCCCACTGTCGCGCTGCAGACCTCCACTCTCTGTCTTTCCAAATCCAGCTGAATTGATTCTGATTCCCACAAAACGACTCAAAATATTTTGCACAGGCCGGAATTAATAGAACCCCTACAGACATTTCAATGATTTCATATATCGAAATATCCACCTATCATTATGATTATATTTATTGGATTAAATTCTCTGCTCTTATAAACTTTCATTGGTATCATTTTAAATTACCATAATCTACATTTAAAATACTCTCCAGAACATAAGATATTATTTATAAATACCATATTTTCAAATATTATATAAATAGAAAAATATTTGAGATCTCTATAATTTCATAATTATTTTAAAATATAGTCTAGAGCAAAACTACATGCGAAAATATCACAAATGAACATATGAATAAATGTAAAGTTGTTTTCTACAATCGCGATTATAGGGATATAGGTTCTTATAAGTTCTTCAATCCTAGTTTATGTGCACTAATTCGCTAAATTTTACCAACATTAGTCCTCACCAACAAAAATAATATTTCAGGAAGAAAAAAATTGGTTCCCGGCAAAGAAAGAACTTCTAGTATTTTTCGTGATGCTATTTCCAAATTGAACTTATTTAAAATCAAATCTTGATTTGGAGGTGAAATTTTCCCAGGTATTTGAAGAGAATTTTATCTATTTGCAATGTTTCTATTCCAGTGGTACAGGGTCTCGCTCCATTTGTTGATCAGACAATGCGGTGAACAAGACGCAGTATTGTGTGTCATCAGCTGCGTCAGATCTTTTTAATAAAGGAATTGAAATAATAAAATAATTAATTCATTTATATATTTTTTAAAATCTCTTTCGGTGATTTCATCATAAGAATATTTTAATAGCCTTTGATTTCCCCACCTGTATTTTCCAATTTTCTCTGGTTGACAATAAATATGGAGCCTACTAGCAGAATATCTTGTGTCAACCATCCCAATATGTTTGTTACACGTGGCAAGTACACAATGCAATATTTCAGGAAACCTAGTTCCAACTTCTTAAGAAATGTGTACCTGGCTTACTTTGGAGGTGAATAGAAGGCCAAGTTGAAACGTGGGCTCCATTTAATATTTATATTGAATATTTACGCCAGTGGGCAAATTGTAAAATAAGAAGCCTCAAGGATGAGTGCCAATGATTTGGAAAACCCAAGAGTCCAAACTAACGATTACTATTTTAGTAATATCGAGACATTATTGGTATCAACTGAAACAATAGTGGATTTATTCTAAACTATCTTTTATAATCAATCCACTTCTTTACTCAGAAGACGTACCTATCCTAACTGGCCATGGGCTTCTAAATATTTTGAAAATCTAGTTGTTACAGGTCATAATACAGATTTCAACGAGCATCAGTGGATAGTTCGTGTCGATCTTGAAATAATGATTTTTTTACTTACCCATCAAGTGAGTACTCAGTGTACCCATGTTTCATGAGTCTCTGATATAGCAGAGCTGAATGGATCATCTGATAAGAAGAACCTTGCTTTTGAGTGGGAAAATGAATGTTGTCGAAAAGAACATAATTCATTCACTTCTCATTTCTCGAAAGAAAGTCATTTTGCCCCAATTTACATATATAATTAGGCTAAATGAGACAGCTTTTATAGCTCTTAAACTTGAAGATCGATAAATATTAGATGACCCTTGAATAAGATAGCTCTTAAATGATCTGAATTTGTCAACTCCATGAATTAAATTGAATTTGGTGCTAGGAGCTCGTTCATCTTGGAAGTTCGAATTTGTTTTTGAGTAGCTACGAGGATGATAAATATAGTCTCTAAATATACCTATAGATAGTGAAAAATGCATTAAAGCTTAGAAATATTTGATGAAATATTGATTTCCAAAAGAGTATAAAATCATATTACTTGCATAACTAGTTGTATTTATTTACTGTAAATTTGGGTAATATGAGAGAGGTCTTACTACTTACTATATGGAATATTTGACCAGGATATCAACACTATGGAAAAGAAGTAACAGATAAAATGGAAAACTCATATAATAGCAGCTTACTATAAATTTAGACATCATCCCCTCTGCCAGAGTTTCACTATATATATTTCTAAGATGCCTTCTTTAACATTGTCCATTTACCATATTTCAGGATAAAATAAATTCAAGATCGATTACATATACTCGATATATTGAAATTCGAGCAGCCATCATCTTCGCTCTGTGGTTGGAAGAAGCTTCAAAATGAGTGGACTTTTAAAATCCCCAAAACCACTGTCTAACGTGTGAAGAAGTAGTTTGATGAGGCGATACCGTAACAGAAAGTAAACAAATAGCTGCAAGGAAAAGGTATTTGTGCCCATCGACAGGGTGAGAGGCGAATAATTTGACTCAAATGCGATGGAAAATATTGATGGAAATTATGAGAAGAGCTAGAGAGCCATAGCCAAGGAAATATATGTGGCATGCTGAGGTTCTTCTCTGATGAAAGCAATTATTGGATTTTTAAAGACTATTCAAATGTGTCTGTGTGTATTCTTCGTGATGCATCTAAATTCCCTACTTACACAATGGTCCTTTTCGTTATTATATTGCTAATTTCTTTGAAAAAAACCATAGGATTAACGCCAACACTGAAAATAATGTGCGGACCCGTTTGAAGATCTGGGTGGGCATCGTTGCCGCAGGAAGGAAGTATGTATTCCAACAAGGCTTGGCGCTAGCACACAAGGGAAAAAGACGCAATTGTGGCTGACACTCATTTCCTCAGTCATTACAGTCCTGTTTATTTGCCCGCTAACTCTCCAGAATCCAACCACCTGAATTACTATGTATAGGGTGTTGTTAATAAAGATTTTAAAAACTAGAAGACAACAACAACCAGTCTGGAAAAAAGGCGGTTCACGTGGTTGGGTCCAAAATTATCAAGGTCATCCTCGCCAAGGCATGTTCTTCATTCCATTCATTGCCGCACTAGCCTCGAACTATTGTGGCTAATAATAAATACTAAATATAATAAATCGAAACTATATATTTTTTATCTCTCACTGTTTCAAATTTTCTATTTACAATAAGTGAAAATCTTTTTTTGGTTATACCCAAATTACCTGAGACATAATTGCATTAAGGTCTGTAGAGATAATATTGATTAATATTATTGAAAAGAAACACATTGCCAGAACATTTATTTTTACAAAATCTAATAGAACTTTTATTAAGGAAGTGTAGGTTATGTGTTTATTGTGTAAGCGTAATTTTAAGATTAAAGAAAATGGTATGCATATTTATATATAACTAGAAGAAAACTAAGTTCTTATATTATATATAAGAAATATATTTATTTTTTCTATGAAATATAGACACTTCGGCCAGTTAAACTTTTTTTATTTTCTCAACGTTTCTACAAAAATATTTTGTCTTCGTCAGGGAAATAAAAAATAAAAAAAAGCATTTGGCAAGGCGCTAAAACTCTAACTGGCCGAAGTTTCTATTTTCACAGAAATATGAATGCCGACCAGGCAACTTCTTTCTTCAGGATAAATATATTTCTATTATTATTTTTAAAAGATGAATTCACAATTATCAATATATAATATAAATTTATTCAATGCGCATACCATCCTATTACTCTGTGTATTCTAGGCTTTGGAAAATAACAGAAATATCTGGCAGTGTTGTCTAGGCATCGGAATATAATTAATGAAAGCAATTCATTTTAACAATAGGCAAATCTCTTTTGTTAAGCAGAAGTCATAAACTAATCTCATATTTCTAAGAAAGATATTTTAAAAATACAAATATCATATATGATCTATTGAAAAATTGTAATTCCACAGTAATATTTTTCCTGCGTTATTCTCTGCTCTTCTAAAACAGGCATCGTTAAGCAAACCCTATCAATATGAAAACATTCACAAAACTATTTTCCGATTGCTTTAGGCGTCAAAAAAAATTAACAAAAATTGACCTGAAAAATATAAAGGAAGATTTCAACATCGAAATAGGAGATAATGAAGGAATTCTGTTGGGACATTGTCCTCATCCTCTTCGACAAGGAAAATGGTGCTATCGGGCTAAAGCTGTACCATTGAGCGACCATGGTAGACCCAGAAATTCGAATACTTTCATTTCGATGGAAGATGCTGGATTCCATAAGGATGAACCAATTTGTTTAAAATTGTGGTTAAATGATAATGGTCGTAAATATTTAACATTTCATAATAAATTTTCTGCACCTTCCAGTCTGCCCATGCACATCAGATATATTATGGCACTAGGTGAAAAAACTAAAAAAAAGACAGCTGTGAAAGAACTGTTTTTTGAATTAAAATTTGACCCATATGACGATTTCGATGGACCATTGCCAATCCTTATTTCCGCTCCCATGCCTTCAAACTCTCCACCAGATCTTTCTAAATCTCTCCTAACTGACTTTATCTCACATAAGGGAGCCCAAGACATAACTGACCAAATTGGAGAAACTAGAGACTCCAATGCTGTATCATCTCGATGTGTCTTTCCCCTGATCTAATTCCACATATATTCTAATTATCGTAATTTTCCTATTCTGCTATTGTCTAATATATGTAGTAAATAAACATATTCGTTGTGAATTCATATATTTATTTATAATTGCTAAAATTGTTTTTTTTTTAGAATAGTTATCTATAACGGTCGTTTCTCTATTGGTAGAATAGTTACTTATGCTGAAGAGCCATCCATTCAGAGCGTCTCAGCAAACTAGAGAACTCGAGTCGTTGACTAAAGACTAATGACCCTCGTCAATTCTAGGCCGACTTTGATATAAAGAGATATCAAATGATTATTCATAATCCTCCAAATAGGTGTTAACTTGGTAAAATACCTATGTCATATCTATGGCCGAAATATATAGATGAACAATTTGCTATAAAAGAATATCGAGCTATAAAAATGGCTGTGTCCTCTTCCTTTGGTGAATTAATAAGATTTTTTAATATTTTGTGGATATCAGTGATCAGAGTCTGTCTTGGACTGACAAAGAACCATGAACTGGAAAACTGGTCTCCTGGTGCGCTTTTCTCAGTTTTCAAAAGCTAGTATTGTGGCTTTTTTTACCGACTCGAGGCTTCTAACTTTTGGATTTGGTCAATAGATGGAAATGGTTCTAGCGCCTATTTTAACGAGAGAGGCGTATTTATTTTTATAGATGAATATTTACACTATATAACAAAAGTTCTACTCTTAAAGAGTTAGTTCTCAGATTGAGAAAAAAAATTGTGAAAATATATAGGGAATAAAACAATTAAATATTATGACACAAATATATATTTTTTATAGGATGATCGTTACAAATTGAGAAAGTCAATATATTATTAGATCAGGCTGGAGCAGGCTGGCACCCAGAGTGTCGTGGACAGAAAATAATCTAGATGGTGTGCTGCAGGATTTCTTGCCAATTTGTCTACAACTGTCAGAATGAATAGTCAAAATTCCGGGATAGTTCAATCAACTCCTAAAATGTCCTGGATGTGCTCTATGAGCGAGAGTTCAAACGATTTTTCTGGCAACGGAAGAATTCAGCAAGATTAAAGACAATATATAGAAAAACGTGCGGTGTTGGCCGGTCATTATCTTGTTTAAAATTAAGTTCAGCGTTATGTGAGAGGTATAGCAGCCAAAAAGGCTGCAAAATATTTCTAAATAATGATGTACTGTCAGCGTCCACGGAATTGCTATCAATGGGTTTCTGCTTTTAAACCACAGATCTTAACTCTTACCTGTGGACCTGTGTGCTGTTGCTGCCAACCGGGTCATGGTGAGGAGCCGCCGTGCGCCGCACCATATTTACCTTCTCTTTAGGTATTTCACTCTAATTTCCAAGTCTTCGAATAGGAAACAAACTTCGCTGAAATACATTTATCGAAGGTTGAGAATAACTATGCCGTTGGTATAAGCGAGGACATTCCCGCTTGCGCTTGCTAAAGACGCAACAGGAGAGGACTTGTAGCGAACTTGAACATTGCAGCGCTGGGGTCGCAGCCTTGCCTCACCCCATAGTAAATGAAGGCCTTGTGTGGTGGCGACCGACTTAGATTGCCGTGTCAGCCCTACATATAGGAGAATAACTACCTGATGAAGATCGATGGTTGGCGTAGGAGGAATATTAGGGAAACCAGAAAGCTGTGGTCCAAGATATCAAGAATTTTTAATTTTTAGTTTGTTCTTGCCTTATATAAATTACAGTGTCATCCTGAATTTTTCTTCCCTGATTTTCCACGTGGTAATATTGTTCAATAAGATTTATATTTCTGTTTTTACTCTATACATATGCATATTTTTTAACAATCTTTCACATGAGTTTAAAGATTTTGATTCAAAGTAAAATTCTCTAACTTCTGTTTTAGTTTTTATTTATGGCCGAGGCGCCATCACATACACGATGTCCATGGGAAGACTGAGAGGCGCGGTGTATTTATTTATGCATGGTGAGATATTTGCATTCATTTCCGCGCGTCAACACTTTCAATGTGATGGGTTCATATTTGAGGAATCCCGCTTCTTCCATTAAAATAAATGTCCTAGGATTCCCTGTGCTACCATGGTCTGATAGGGGGACAGCCCTCGCCCTGTAGCACCAGGAGCCTCGACGAAGAGGAAGAGGGTAATGTTCCAATTGGATGCCCTTATTATCTGTAATTCCAATGTTGATATCATCTCTAAATTTTGAAGTTCAATTCTTTTAGTGTTGGCTGACGACAACTTCTGGAACCAGAAACTTTTTTTCTGAATGTAGCCATATATATGAGATATCCTGTGTGAAGGTAGGTTCAGAGGAAGAAGAGGAGAGCCGATAAGTTGGTATAGAAATAGGTACTTTAAAAAACGAACAATAAATGAAAAAAAGTTACTGTTAAATATCTATTGATGTCACGGTAATGTCGATAAAAATATTTCATGGTGAAACAAGATAATTTGAATAAAGTCGATGAGAGCAGAGGATATGAACCAAAAGAGATTATTAGAACAATAGGTGGTCATATCGATATATGATGTTATTGAGATGGGTATAGGAGGTTTATTAGCTTCTCCCTCTACAGGAGTTGCTGGGTTCTTTTTTTTGGGGGGAGTGATTTTGAATTAATTTTTCGTAATTTGTCTGAGAATAGAGTTCGGCCGAGATACAGTGGACGCAATGGAATGAATTGTTAATGGCTCAAAAGCTCCACACAAACAAAGGCTGATCGAATTTCAGTTCAAAATTCAAGATAATTCTTTAAATAATATTCTGGTTTGAGGTTCTCGCAAGGGCCATCAGGTAGATGACGCCCATGGGTAGACTGGAAGGCGCGTTAACTTATAATGCAAGCTGAAGTATTTCATTTCATATTCGCACGTCCAAACTTTCAATGTGATAAGTTCAAATTTGCTAAACCCTGCCTTTTCATTTGCTATGAAGATCCCAGGTTTCCTAGTGTTACCGTTGTCGGATAGGGGGACAGCCCTCGCCCTGTTGAACAATAAATCTAGACAGAGAGGATAAGGGCATATTTCTAATTTGATTCCTTCATTTTCCTCAATTAAATTTTGAAATCCTTACAAATATATTCAGCCTCTAATCTGGAAATGTTTTTCTTCTTTCGGGGATAGAGGGTTAACGTAGCAAAGCCATCTTCAAAAAATCAAAGAAAACTCTTTTTCTTGTTATAGATTTACATCTTCAGAAAATTATCTATAAGAATCATTTCTGAGAAGAATACATCATTGTTGGAATTTATTACAACTTTCTTCGAATGTTATCTGTTTCCAAGGATTATTTCAGATGCTACAATTTTTTGTTACACTCTGAGGCATGGAATACAGAAATATATTTCTAGATATGAATCTATATTAATAAAATGGAAATTTCATAAGTGGACATCACTAAAAACTTTCGTTACAATGCATCAATTTCGACCAAATTTTCAACATTTATGTAAAACGAGATGGAGCAGGTTTTGCTTAACATCAAAATATTTTTCCTAACTTTAACATACATAACTTTGCTGTTATCGATAAAAATACAAAAAAATTCAACAGAGTTAAAGTGTTTACACTTTCAAAAGTGTTTACACTTTTGCGTTTCTCGGAAAATTATTTTTAATCTTTTTTATATATATTTTAATAACATTTATACATGGTAAGATACTTTTATTTTATAGTTTTCATATTTTATACCAAAAAAAGTTGAAGCCTTACTTGATGAGATCAATTTTATATTTTAGATGTATTTTTAGGCTAATTTTAATTTATTTCATTTTTATTTTATATACAGATTATATATGCTATTTCTAACTTACGTGGTTAGTATTTTTATAAGACTAAGGTTATTTATATTATTTTTTTACAAAAAAGATTGAAATTTCATTAATGTGCTCAATTTTATGTCTTTTTTGAGGACCTTGACAAAATTTTAATTAATTGCTAAGATATTTTAAAAGTAGATTATTTATGGTGTTTTCCACATATATGGGTTGTTTTGTAAACAAATTTTGGGTTATTTCTATTTTTTTTCACTGAGATGCAAGATATTTTATTGATATGTTTATGTGATTGTCATTATGAGGCCCTTCTCAAATATTTTTAAAGAAATTTTTATTTAATTATTTAGATCTTTCAAATACAAATTATTTGTGGTTTTTGAAACATATAGGTGTTGTGTTTTTAAAATATTTGGGTTTTTTATTATTAATCGCAAAAAAGAGCAAGCAATTTCATTGTGTTCAATTATGGGTCATTTTGAGGTCCTTTTTTAAATTTTCTTATGGAATTTTTTAATTATTGCTTGGATCTTTTAAATACAGTTTATTTATTATATTTTATACATATATGGGTTGTATCTAAAATATAGGTTATTTATATTTTTAAATAGGCAAGGGATTTCTTTTACGGATTCATTTATTTGTCTTTTTGAAGTCCTTTTTCAAAATTTTTTCAAAGATATTTTAATTTATTTGATTAAATATTTTATATTCAGATTATTTATAGTTTTTTTTAACATATAGGGGTTGTATTTTGTATTTTAGAAAATTATTTCTATTTTTTACCTCAAAAAAGAATGCTTTTTCATTGCCGTATCCAGCGGTCGGTCTATTTTTGAAGCTTTTTAATGATAACTGGTTTTGTACATAAATATTTTGGTAATAATATTATGATTTTAGTTTTTTAAATTCTTTTTAACATATCTGAATGTTATTTTGAATAACAAATTTAAAAATTTTGATTTTTACCTCAAAAAGACAGGACATTTTTATGCTTTGTTTAGAAATTGCTGGTTTTGAAGCTTTTGTTATTAATCTCAATCTAATTTTTTTTTTCAGAATATGCCTCGCCACAGCCGACGTTTACTTGGTAGGAATACGGCTGCTTCCAGGAATTATAGGAATGCTAGAGCTATTGAGACACCACTTCAAAGTGAGACGCGTCGTGCGCTTCGCCGTCTTAGGTATTCTGAAGCCCGCGTCGCAGCTACACAAACTATGCAAGTTCCTGTTCAGCGTATTCAGCTTTGGACTCATAAGCCGTTTTCAGGTTTGCAGTATAATGCCCATATTGAATATAAAGCTGATTCATCTGTCGATATAGGCCAAATGTCTCGGGTATGCCAGTTTTGCTCTGCTTTGAGATTTAAAGATGATGTAATGTAATAGAAACAAAATAAACCTCATCCTACCTAATATACATTACTTCTGAGGATTAAAGATTTTGATTTGTGTTGAGAATTTTGCATGCATTTCTCTATTTCTTTTCTTTTCTTGCAAAGCTAATGGATTGTTTAGGTTGCTTATTTTTGACTCGCCAATTTGTTTAGTGATAAAGTGGTATAACGTTCTTTTTCAGAGCATCACCCTACAAAAAATTACCTGACCTTTCCTAATATTCAGATAGATTTATTATATCAACATACTAGACTACAAACATTCCCTCGAGTAAAACCCGGGCGGAGCCGGGTACACCCGCTAGTATAATTATAAAATATTCTTTATATATTTGAATATACTAATGAGAAATATAAATAAATAAATAGAGTGAGAGAGAATATATCAAGAATGAGAAATGTTGAATTTTAAAATGGAAATACTAGGCTTTCCTTATATTTAATTCATATGACAATATATCTGGAGTACACTGTTTAGGTATGGCATGTGGAAATGATATTGATTTGAGCCACAATTTGAATTGATAGGGCCATTATTAAAAAAAAACATGTCTTTAATTAAGGTGTAAAACCAAGTTTGTATGAATGTCTTGTTTGATTTTCTATTTCATTTTCTATATAATGACCTTATTTACACTATTACAGATACTAATGTCCACAGGATGGCTATTCTCTTTCAAAATTAATTTTTTTCTCTAGAATAGAATTTTCCATCATTTGAGAAGTTGCCGATGAGTATAGGACACAGTTGATGTGACCCTTCCGATAGAGGAATATGACCAGAAGACATAGTTTGTTGCTTCAGAGTAATCGGGTACACTTCATTGAAGGGGAGGGAAGAATGAAGAAATTGAAGAGCTGAAGCTTAGGGACTTCTCAGTTAAAGGATCTCGTAACTAAGAACTCTGCCATAAAGAGTAGGAAGATATAGTTTCTATATTTCTACTAATACACTTGAGGAATCTTCCTCATATAATAGTTGGTCTTCTTTTTTAGGGACCATCTCCAGTAATTGGACTAGCATTCAAAACACCCGTGGATGCATCGACGAGGCAATTCATCGTTTAAATTTATGGGAAATCTCCTTCAAAATTAGTAGAGGATTAAAGGGTAGAAAAGAAAATCAACTCTCTTCAAATATCGAACTATATTCGGCAGATTAATATAAGGATATACAACTACATCAATGGGTAGACACACTTACATGAAGCTTGGTAAACTCGACTCAGATCAAGTGTGTCTTCGCCAACTACTTGGGAGTTCGTTAGTGATATATGGGAGTGAAGATTTTCAAAGGCCCAAAAAAATCCTCAGAATATATTTCAAAATAAAATAATTTTATTTGTGTTTTATTTCTGGGGTTATAACCAATGGCCATCACGTAGTCAACGTCTATAGGCAGACTTGGAAGCGGTGATGTATTTCCTTTTATTTTCGCATTTTTAGTCAAATAGGGGGTCAGCCTTCGTTCTGCAGCTCCATGAACTTCGACAAAGAGGATGAGGGCGTGATTCTAACTGGATACCTTCATTTTCACCAATTACAATGTTGAAATCCTTTAAAAGTTTTTCAGCGTTTAATAATTCAATTCTAATTCATGACGTCGATATCTAATTGAACATTTTAGGCATGTTTTCTTTTTTAGAGATAGAGTGTTAACGTACCAAAGCCATCTTTAAAAGTAGAGCGTTTTCTTGTTATAGTTTAATATATTCAGAAAGATATCTATAAGACGAGTTCCTTACAAATGATGAATACTCGATTGTTGGAATCGATTACACATACTTTCATCAAATATAATAGGTTTTCAAAGATTAACTCAAATATTACAATATTTTTGTTACAATCTGAAACCTAGAAAACAAAAAGGGAAATATATTAATTTATTTCTTAAATATTGATTATATATTTGAATAAATCAAATAATTATAAAATAATCCTGAAAACAAGGAAATATCAAGGTTTAATGATGTTGAATTTTAAAATTACAATGGAAAATTTCCCTGTATTTATTTCATATGAAAATATTCCTGGAGTCCACCTATTAGGCATGGCGTAAATATTAATTAAAACAAAATTATATATACGTATTTAAGCCACAATCTGAATTGAAGAAGGCAATTAATAAATAAAACCATGTCCCCAATCAATGTTTAACACCAAGTTTTATATAAGATGATTGTTTTTGATTTTATATTTTATTTTCCATATGATAACCTCATTTACATTACTTCATATATTATTGTTCACAGGATGACTATTCTCTATTAATATTACATATTTTCCTAGTACAAATAGAACCTGCAAATTTCAATCAGCTTGTATGAGAAGAACAGACAGACATATTTTGCCTTTTATATAATAAAATAGATATATAATGAAGATATTTAAACACACACAACAAAAATGTTTATTTTCTACAATACTTATACAAATACGGGGAGACACTGATGACTATAGGATACAGTTGAGATGACCCTTGCGACAGAGAAATAGGGACAGAAGATAGAGTTTGTGAGTACAACGTAATAGGAGACATTTTATTGAAGGAGTGAGCAGATTGAAAAGCTGGGTTTTAGACTCTTCGCAGTAAAAGGTTCTTGAAGATATGGACCTTGCCAGAAAGTGTAAGAAAAACTAGTTTCTTTAGGCTGAGAATACAGTTAATCATTCTTACTCATATAATGGAAGGTCTTCTTCATTAGCGTGCCATCTCCAGGAATTGCACCAGAATTCAAAACACTTGTGGATGCATCAACGAGGCAAGCCCTTGTTCGAATGTAGCAAATTTCCTTCGACATTAGCAGTTGCGAGAAGATTTAAAATAATATCTATTCATATATCAAATTAGTTTTTTTGGGGATAGAACTGTAACGATCATTTTATTAAGATAAGGAGCTATAGAAACATTTATGGAACGCTTGCAGGAAAAGGGTATTCATTATGGTTGCAGAAGATGAGGTAAATGCGATTTTGAATATATTCTATCGATTAAAATAAGGATATATAACTACATCAATGGGTAGCAACACCTACACGAAGCTTGGTCAACCTGATTCACACCACCTGTGTCTTCATCAACTACTTGGGAGTTCGTGAGTCGGATATTGGGAGTAGAGATGGGCAATGGCCCAGAGAAACCCTCAGTCTCAATTCAAAATACACTTCTCTCATTTCTGTTTTATTTTTGGGGTTCTGGCCGAGCGCCATCACATACACGATGCCCATGGTAATACTAGGAGGCGCGGTGTACTTATTATGCAAAGTAAGGTATTCGCTTCCATTTCCGCGCGTCCACACTTTCAATGTAATGGGTTCATTTTTATGAAATCCCGCTTCTTCCATTGATATGAATGTCCTAGGATTCCCTGTGCTACCATGGTCTGATAGAGGGACAGCCCTCGCCCTGTAGCACCAGGAGCCTCGAAGAAGAGGAGGCAGGCAATGTTCTAATTGGATTCCTTCATTGTCTCCAATTGCCATGTTGAAATCCTCTTTCAAATTTTGGAGGTGATTATTTTTAAGTTTTGGCTGACGACGTCTGAAACAATTACAAAACAGTTTTTTGAAGGTAGCCATATTTATGGGACAAGCGGTGTGAAAGCAAGTTCAGAGGAGAAAATGGAGAGCTGAAAAGTTCGTATAGATAGGTACTGTCAGAAACAATCAATAAATGTAAAAGGGTTACGATAAAATTACTATTAAAGATGTATATAAATTAATATAACGTAATATATTTCAGATAAATATGTATTTTTACGACTCAACCTCGACCAAAGATTTATGCTTCTTTGTTGAAATAAATTGCTTCTATCAAATAGCAATGGTTTCCAAGGTCAACTCCTGATACAACGAAATTTCTGTTAAGCTGGAAACCCCGGAATATATAAATGAAAATACATTATTTTCCCGAAATATTTATTACCAAAATATTGTTTATTTATAAATATAATCAATATATATTATATATAATTTACAAAATTATATATATAATAATAATAATAAAAATATAATATATATAAGTACATGAATAAATAAATATATTATATATAATTACAAATATAAATAAATATATAAATCAGAAATAAAATGTTTAAATCCTCAAAAGATGTCTCTAACTACCCTGTTGTCATAAGTTTCGTTGTGTTATAGACAAAATTTGTTAAAGTCCACGATATTAAGAAGTGTCAATCAGAATTATTTTCAAAAGGAGATTTTTAATTGAAGCCACGTTGAGATTAATAACCCATAGGAGAGTGGCCATTTGAAGTAATTGGTTTTAGAAAACTGAAGATGAAGAGATGATCCACAGTTTGATATTCAGCCTCTCAGTTAGGGAATTGGATCCTCTTTAAAGTTAGAGTAATATGCTTGTGCCATTGTGGCAATGGCCAGTAAGGACTGTATTTGAAATGTAGCCATGTTGAATTCTTGGAAGCATAGAGATCAAATTTCTAGGCGTGGATGTAACTCCTTTGATATTGCTGTTTGACTAATCTATAATGTATAGGTCTGTCTGTAGATTCTGTATGGTATGAGTTATTTTATTAAGAGAATAATTTAATTGGAATAATTTGAGAAACAGTGTATAAATTAGAATGTACAGCAGGCTTCATTCTTCTATCTGTTAGTTAATTAACCAGAATACCGTTGTGACATAGTAGAGTTGTACATTGTGTTTACAGCGGGGTTAACTGTATATGACATAAATAGTCAACTGTCTGAGGCAGTTAGAAAGTTTACACTCGGGAAAATATGGCTAGCTTTATTCGCTTTAAGAATACTAAGGATACTGTCTGGATGGTTGAATTTTTGTGATATCAGTCGCTCAATTGCCCCACAGAAACGTTTGCGCATATTTTCATTGTTTTAAAGGAATTTCTTTTTGTTCATACCTCACCACTACTGTAACCTAGAATTTAGATATTAATTACTATGTGTTATGAAGGATTGTATTGATAATATTGTCATAACCAAAAATGTACATAACATATAACAGTAAAAATACATCGGCAGCTCGGCGAATGTTATATACCTAAGTCCCGATAGGTGGATGTCGCGCTAGGCGGGAAATTTGTAAGCAAAAGCCGCCATCTTTGGAGGCGTAGCCGATCGAGAGCCGTTTGGTTCGTTAACATTACTTACTTAATTTATATTCATTTTTATCCATTTAACTTAGTTTACATCTTCTCTTACATCTTTTTATCTCTCAAACTATTTGACTATTTGAATTCATCTAATAAATTATTATTTTATTCTACCCAAACGACTCGTCACCTTCATTACTGTGACAAATTATAAAAAATTACACGGAAATTGTGAAAATTTGCCCTTTCCCGAGCACTTTATTATGGAATGCCGGCCCCTCTTCAAACCATAGAAACAACTTTCTTTTAAAAATAAATATACAATTTCTATTTTCTAATCTATCCTATGTCACGAAGGTCAACTAGATGTCTTGAAACTTTTACACTCATATTGGGAACCTTATACCTATAGAAATATATATATTTAAATTTGTTTCTAAATAAACTTGATCATTTTGAACATATATAGACAATTTGTGCTACGATTTAGAAATTTAAAATGTCAGGAATGTCTCAAAATCTTATTAGAAAAGTAATGAATAAATAGGTATAATTTTGATTCTCAAAACGTTTATTATGATAATCATTTACCCATATATAGAAAAATCGCATAAAGTTTCCATTTGTCCAAATAAATTTAGTTTTCAGCGAATAAATATATCGAAGTACACATATAGATATATACACACACGGAGCGAATATGTTTATTTCCTCAAGATTATTATAGATTGCGAGCGTCAAGGTGACATTCGCGAGAGAGGACCTTGGCCAGAGGACATAGTGTGTGGCTGCAAATGAATAGGAAACACTACTTTCAAGGAGAGCAGAATTATAGGCGTGAAGATTTGAACCTTGGGGAATTCACAGTAGAGGTTCTAGCAACCTATGGACCTTGCTAGGACGAGTGAAAGTACCTAGGCTACACACGATGAGAAGACAGATAATTAGACCTTCTCGAAAAGCTAAAATTTCTCTCAGGTGCTGGATTTTTCGGAATTATACTCACTTTCCAAACAGACATGTATGCAAAAAAGGCAGACCATTGTTTGAATTGGTGAGAAATTTCAGTTTTTTCATTGGCAGTGAGGGTAAGAATTTAAAAGAAATAAATATTTCACCAATATAAAACCAAATTTTAAAAATTATCGATTCAAATTTTTGAAGGCCAACATGGTAAGGAGCATTTTCTTCAGATTCAGAAGATATGAGGACATTTTTGGAAACTTTGTGGCAAAAGGGGATGCATTATGTTTAAGGAAGAAGAGTTGAATGAAAATTTGAAGATATTTGGGCAGTTAATAAAATGATATACAACTACATCAATAGGTAGACATACCTACAGGAAGCTACAGTAAACCCGAATCAGACCAGGTGTGTCTTCGCCAACTACTTGGGAGTTTGGTATCGGAATATTGGGAGTGAAAATTGAAAATGGTCCAGTATATTCCTCAGTTTTCAATTCAAAATATATTTCTCTTATTTCTTTAATATTTTTGGGGTTATCACGTAGCGCTATCACGTAGATAAGGTTTATAATGAGATCGGGGTTCGTAGTAAAAAAAATATATTTTAAAATTCTTTCATTATCGAATGCCAAGATCTTCAGGGTGAAGGGATTATCTCTTCTAACCTATATTATTTGAGAGAATTGTATATATAAATAGTGTGATCAATAATTTCCAGAAATGCTGAATATTCAAAGAAATACAAAAGTATAATAAAGTTTTATTTAAAATTTCTCAAAATCACCATCACTATCTATAAACTTGTTCCATCTTTTTTTCATATATCAAAACACCTCTGAAAATCCTCATCTTTCAGGCTTTTCGAAATATTCTTCGTATTCTCCTTTATTTCAGATATTGAGTCAAATCGACGTTCTTTTAAGACTTTTTTAAAACGTTATGCCACACCCATGTCTTGAGAAGTTGAGTTCAATGTAGTACCGCCAGAAAATCCTGATGACTTTTCAAAAACAATCACAGCAACCAATAGCCCACTTACTAAATGTCTGAAGGGACAAAAGAGGATTCCAGGTGATGAAGATCCCGACAAGACCATCACAACAAAGACCATCATGTCGGGAGACATCGTAAGTGGACTGCCAGAATCTACGCTAGAAGATTCTCCCGTGAACCAGAAGTTCGAAGAGTGTCGACAGCAGGAAATAATCCAGACTAGTTGTGTAACGGAGGAGGGCGTGCTGATCGCCTCCGACAACGGCTGTGGCACGAGTGTTTTGTACGAAATCAAGCGGACGGAAGGAGAATGCCCTCCAGGTGATATACAGTGCGGAAATTCAACCCCTGGTATTATTTCTAAATTACTCCAGGAAAACAACAACGAGCTTGACGAGCTGCAGTGCGACAGCGTGGCTGACTTCTGCGACAGTAACGGACTGTCAGGGACTACAGCGGCGATCCAACCGGACGGGACGGAGCTGGGTGCTCCATGGAAGTGCGAAAAGGCTAGATGGTCGAAGCACCCCAAAGTTGGAGCCGGCGATCCGACTGAACGGGATAAAGCATTGAACGCTCTGTGGAAGTCCGACGACAAGGTCTGTGCCGCGGAAGTCGCGCGCCATGTGTCAGCGCCGTCGTCTGCAATACAAGCTGAAAATATGTGCTACGAGTGTGTGCCCATCACTTTCGTTACTTCGCCCGACAAGGTGCAGACTCAGCCACCATCGCTAGAACAAGTTGTGCCGAAATTGAAACTACTGTGCGGTCTGACACCTTCAGAAATTTCGAGGATTTCATGCCCCAGGGCAAAGACAGCATCGAGTTGTCCAGGTCTAGAATTTGTAGAATAATAAATTTCCAGTTGCAAAGATATGCGAAACCGACAGAAGAAAGGAACTTTCTCGAACACTTCTGGAAGTTTAACAACGACGAATACATGCTGGAAGGCCACGATATGGTCAGCCTGGATCAAGAAAGTGCATCACTGTAGAGACTCACGATCTATCACCATGTCGGGGGAAGAAAATCCGAGTAAGGATGTGGTTCTGCAAACAAGGGCTGGCGCTAACCCTGCCGCTAGGCTTCCGGAAGGCTGACGACCCTCATGGGGCCAGAGACGTCAGAGAGATCAAAGGGCCGCCGATCAGTGCGGTTGGTGAAATCAGCCCTTTTTGGGACGAAAAGGATTGAGAAGGTGGCAGTGAAACGGTGCAGCAAGGAAGAGGAAGGGAATAGGTGAAAAGCCAGAGAAGAAGGTATGCAGGGGCACCCTCAACGGGGAGGTGTTGATGGAGGGATTCCGAAGGAGGAGGCGGCAGACGGAGAGTCCAGCTGGTGTCGTCGTCAAGGATGTAGCCGAGATAAGGCCGGCCAGAAGTGGGATGTGCGCCGAGAAGACATGGCAGTCTGGGGGGAGAAGTCTGTCTGGTGACAACGGGACCTGCAGCAAGGAGAACGGCGGTGACGACAGACGCGGCAAGTTGGCGACGGGAAGTGAGCTCCGGGAGTATGTGGATCAACAAGTGGAGGACGGTGCAAAGAAGAACGAGGAGGAACCTACCCGGGGCGGACATTGAAGGCAAGTTCATCTACTATGTCGAGTTATTAACATCCTTTTAAAGCTCTGAAAATAAATTTTTAGTACTAAGCTGTATCCAAAACGAACCCACATTGTTTTCTCAGAAACCTTGCATACCAAAATTGACGACTGAGAAGCGTTGTAACAATATATTCAAGGAGAACGTCAATCCAGAAGTAGCCCTACAAATGAACAGAGCATCTTAGTTAGCCTATTTAACCTACTCCTTCTACAAAACACCACCACTAATAAAAATGACAATTAAAAAAAGTGTTCACCTTAATATTAAATCATTTGATATAAATTTAATCAAAATATTTCATCAAACAAATTTATTCTGATAGATTCTCCCATTATATCAATATTAGCAAAATACTAATCTAATGTAGCATCTGAATATTTTATATTTATATTTAGCTTACACACTCATATATAATCTCTCTTGGAAATAAAAATGTGATTTTCTTTTTAAATTCCTCCTCATTGTTGTAGAATATTTATTTTTAATTCTCCATTTTGGAGCAACATTCTGATGATTAACCAATCAGATATTCATATTTTTTTCATTTCTGTATTTTTTAAAGCTTTTGAGCTAGACAGAAATATGGCCTTTGTCGAGAGGCTTTGGAGATGTATGGTATCCTAATAATAGAAGAGGATTCCAAAAATCGAGATCAGAAATATGCTGTCAGAAAAAATGGACCTGCTCACTTGAATATTTTGCGGATGCATCAAGCCAAGAAAACTCAAAATGAGAATTTTTGAATTGGACCCATTTGATGGAGGAATAGAAATGGAAAAAAGAAGGTTTCCAATTTATCTGGAATCCTCATCCCTATCGTGCTGGCGATAAATGCTGAGTGGCCGAAATAGTTCCACTAAAAAAAACAGAAAAAGAATGCATAACATCCTTCAAGTGGATCATGAAGGATATCAGCCAAAAAACCAATATCATTAAAACTTTGGGAAGTTAAAAGTGGAAGTCTTTTTCTGACAAAGGGCAAAAAATACAGTTCTTTGCCAAGCATACCCTTCGATATAAAGTATATCCTCGCCCGTGTGTTGAAAAAAAAAGGCCATTAGAGAGTTATTTTTCGAACTCAAATATGGAGGGTCAGAAAAAACTGAGTCTGAATTACCAATAATCATTCCACCCCCCGACATTGCGTCAATCAGATCTAACACTACGATCCCTCGGGAAAATCTCTCAAAAAATGTTGAGATTGAAAAGCCCATTCGGGAATTCTGAACAAATGTTCCCAACCTGTATGCGTCTACATGCTTCCGCTTCGCGTACCCAATTTTATAGGCGAATGGTCTAATTTTGTACCATAGCAATTAAAGAAAATTTGAAAGAATAATTTCCTTGTGCATCTTTTATAAATTACAGCAAACTCTTGAACCTTATATCGTCCTTAGTTAATCCATGTGTTATTCTATTTTCTCCAATAAACTTTACTAAAATCTGTACCTAGTCTCTAATCCTGAGCTATTCTTATCTCGAATATCTTGTCTGTCTCTTCTTTATCCAGTAATAAGGATATTGTTATAGTATGTATTTTGTATAGATAATAATTCTCACACACTACATCCGCGAGTTTGAATAATGGTTTATCTATTTTATTAACTTAAAATAGTTATACTTGTATATGCACAATATTTTTTCACGTTAAATTCATTCCGTGACTTGGTTACTAACTAATATATTCAGGAATATCGGGGTTGCTCCTTAGCAATTAACCATGGAACATGATATTAATGCCATGGAGTCCGTCAAACAATTACGAATTTAGAAGGACATCTAAAAAACCCGCTTTGTAACAATACAGAAAAAGAACTCTCATCTGCAGTTAATGATTATACTATTGTATAAGAATGGCGAAGTCTGAAATATGGAGTTGGAGGAGAGACACCAGGCACAGACCACGGGCCTGTCAAATTTTAATAATTCAAAACTCCTTAAAATGGTCGAAGAGCCTTGCTAAAGGACAGCAATGGAATCTTGGACATTCTTTGGAGGAGAAAACTTCCTAACTTTAATGATAAAGAAAAAGCTGAAAAGGAATCAGAAATATTCGAAAAACTTTGAATGGAACTTGGAGTCAGTAACGATGCCTTGGAAGCTGATCAGATTATCATACAGGTGGAGAATGACTGGTGGATGGTGCGAGTAACTGCACTCATGGAAAAATCCACGGACGCCAAAGATTTCTCCAACCTCATTCTGAATGAAGATATTTTAGCCACTAATCTGAAATAATTTGTGAAGACCAACTAGATTTGACATGTTTGTGTGCATGTTTACAGTACATAACTTATTTTAGATCAAATATATCTAATTATCAAAAATTAAAGATGTTATAAACGGAATGAATATTATTTTTCTCCACACATATTTTTGGTTAGTACACAAAATAAACTTCATATAAATATATAAACATATAATTTGTTTGTATATACAACACACCAATGAAATCCTTCGAAACATTTATATAAATAGTGCCATCATGAGCCATGGTATTTTAATAATATATTGATGCTTTATAAGAGCTTTTCTAACACTTTCTGTGAAAAGGGGAAACTATCAGATAAATATTTGTAACTATGTTTTGTGTAAATCAGTGTAAAAATATGTTTTGTTGATTATAAAATGACGATTCATCATTCCTTTCATGAGTATTTACACCCTCCTTCAAGATTTTATATACAAGTTTTAAATATAAATATATAAAGAGATAAGAAAGAGAAAGATTTATATTATTCATTAATTAAATTAGAGAATTATGTAGTGGAACGAAAATATATAATTTGTACTATTTTTTCACATTGTGTAGCGTTCTCACACAATTCTGGCCTTAACTACCCGTTTCATGATTTTTCAGGATGCCTTAATGACCAATTTTTTGGTCGTTGAGGTACAGCTTGCACCACGCTGATGAGGGTTAACAGCCCGAAACTCGTCCGTGGTTAGCTTTTCTTGATTAAACAAGAATGGGTACTTGGCCAATTCTGAAATAATTAAAAATCAACGATAATAGTTGATATTTATTCAGATAGATGGCGCAAGCCATCAGCAACTTTCAGATGCACGATAAGGAGATGCTTTTTTCTTAATTTATGCACCTTATCCCAGTACAATATCGCATTTGTACTATTTCTTCACATTGTGTAGCGTTCTCACACAATTCTGGCCTTAACTAACCGTTTCATGATTTTTCAGGATGCCTTAATGACCAATTTTTTGGTCGTTGAGGTACAGCTTGCACCACGCTGATGAGGGCCAACAGCCCGAAACGCGTCCGTGGTTAGCTTTTCTTGATTAAACAAGAATGGGTATTTGATCAATTCTGGAATAATTAAAAATCAACGAGAATAGTTGATATTTATTCCGATAGATGGCGCAAGCCATCAGCAACTTTCAGTTGCATGATAAGGAGATGCCTTTTTCTTAATTTATGCACCTTATCCCAGTACAATATCGCATTTGTAATATTTTTTTCACATTTTATTTTTTTTTTTTAACTAAATAAAATGTGAAAAAATAGTACAAATGCGATATTGTACTGGGATAAGGTGCATAAATTAAGAAAAAAAAAATTAAAAAAATTAAATATCTTTATTGAATATTTGTACTATTCAAATGGCACTAAATATATTTCGAAGTATTGTAATTGTCTAAATATTTATTCTATTAGGTTGAAAAAATTTAAAAATAATTTTAAAAGAATTTCCTCACTTTAATATACCTAATAAAGCCGTTAAAATATATATTCATATAATTATAAACCAGCTAAACTCAAGAGAAAAGTGCAACATGCAAAATATTCCTGTCCTTGTTGGTATAGAAGACAATGAGAGAGCTGATAGCATGTCGAAAGCAATGAATGAGAAAATGAAACCAAAAAATTCATTAACAATAAAGGATGCAAATTCTAAATCAAAAATAAAACTAATATCACCAAACTTTAAATCAACCAGAGAATTAGCCACAACTGTTAGACAATCGAATAGCAACAGGAAATTTCAAAGATATCAAAATAAACACAGACATGACAAGATACAAAAAAGTAAAAAGAAATATTTATGGCAAAGCTCAGATTACTCGAGGTCATATATACAGTTGTACAGCCATCCATGCAGCCATATCAATGAAGCACATCAATCCAAAAGTAGACCTGAAATGGACATAACACCTTTGACAAAACTCCACCACCCTAATAAATGAATATTTTCAAAAACAACTATTATCTTAATTCCATATCATGATAGAAATGAATTTAAAAGTTTATGTCTAACGAAAATATTGTGGCATATATTCTCTATATATATATCAAATTCCTCTTCATTGTTGTGAAATATATTTCACAATTTTTAATTCTCATTTTGGAGAAACATTCTTAATACTATCAGTTATCGGATATGACTATATTTCGATTTCTGTATTTCAGGTCTTCGAGCCTAACAGAAATATAGCCTTTTATCGAAAAGCGTTGGACATATATGGTATTCCGATAAAGCAGACAATTCCAACAATCGAGATCATCCCTCTTGTTGATTAATATTACTGTCAATGAATCAACTATAACTATGAAAAATGGACGCAAAGAATTTTTTGCGGTTGTATCAAACCTCAGAAACTAGAAATAGGAATAATCGATTTGGAGACATTGAATCAAGACATAGAAATGGAAATATTGAATGAAGAAACTATCCAATTAATTACTTGTTCTCCTCCATATCGGGAAAACGATTCTTGCTATTTGACCAGAATTGTGCAAGTGAAAAACATGGAAGAGGAAGCAAGCATAATACCATGGCTGTGAATTATGCGGGAAGTGAGCAAATGGAGCCAATAACTTTGAAACTTTGGGAAAAACAAGATCAAAATATTTTTCTGACATATGGAAAAAAATACAGTGCTCCGCCAAGTCATGTAATCTATATCCTCGCCCGTGGGATGGAAAAAAGGAAAATAAGGGCTAGTAAAGAGCGTTATTTTGATTTGAGAAGTCGTAAAAAACTGAATCACAAATACCAATCATCATTCCATCCCCTGATGTAGCATCTATAAGGTCTGAGCCCGCGACCTCTCTGCAAAATCTCTCCAAAATTTTGAAGTTGAAGAGTACAATTGCCCAAATTCAACGCTGGATGGCCCCAAACCCCAATGAATCTGAATTCTTACGCTGTGCCTACCCAATCATATAAGATAATGGTATAATATTGTAACTCAGTAATAAAAGAAAAGGGAAATTTGAATTTTAATGTACCTTCTTTAAAATATTATCAAACATATTGGACTCTATAGCTCATTATTTAAGCCAGGATAACTTATACTCAACCTTTTTATGATATCTGTTCATAGTCTAATACTTAGCTACAATATCTCGACTATCCTGTTATCCTTTTTAAACCAGTAAACAGTTCATTAATATTTTAGTTCTTTTTTTTTTGCCCAGAGTTTTAATTCTTTGTCAAGATTACGGATTTTGCCGATTATATATTCTCAGTTATGACAGTTAGAGGTGACCAGAACGATAATTCTTTGATGCGGATTTTCAATAAAGATGTCTTTCATCTAAAGCTATATTTATTAATTCTCTTTGAGCATGTGGAGTGTTAATTGATATCAGACGCTGCTAGTCGAAGCCAAGAGGAGTTATATCAATTTTTGGCCATGCCCTATGGACTTAAAATTGCTTCATCAGCCTTTCAGAAACACATCCAGTTTGCGATAGTATTTCTTTTATTGAAGGAGTATCTGTTTTGGGAGATGGCATTATAATTTATTATCCTAATCCTCTCTCTTTTTTCAACTTATAAATATTTTAAAGCAGGTATTTGACATATTTCTTAAGTATAACATGGAACCTAAATTTGATAAAGGCTCATTTTCAGATAAGAGGATAAATACTTTTAGGCAATATTATCACTCACAATAATTTAAAAACTAACTCTGAGAAACCCAAACTGTTCATGACTTAATGGACAGTAATATCGGTGACGCCGGTGAATGGACCCTGTAAATAGGGTATGGGTGATATTGGAAGAGGGAGGGGTGGAGGGTCTGATAGACCACTGCCCATTACTTCAAGAAAAGGGATGAGGACATTGTTCCGATTGGATGCTGTCTCCATCTTCAATTAACATGTTTAAATATTTGCTTGAATTTTTAGGGCTTTTTCCCTAGTTTAGTTGATGACGTTTGGAACAACTAGAAATATATTTCCTGAATTGTTTCATGTTTCTTTTATTTCGGGGGCTAGCATAGAGATTTAGGTTTAAATAAAAAATAAAAATGCCGCTTTGTCTGTATAGATTTTTATCGCCAAAAACAATCAATAAATAAATAAAATTACTGTAACATTAATATTTTCTATGGTTAACAACTGATATTTCTTAAATTCTCTCAGATATATAAAGTTCCTCCTGTTTAACTAAAAGAGATATGCTATTTTGGTTCAATTAATTACTATATTACTATCATAGGTTTCTAAGACTCATACACCACAATATTTATGTTAAACCCTAAGGCCTCTGGTATAAAAAGTAGGGATATGATTATTTATATTTCAAATTTCCAGGATATTACGTTCAAAATTAGTTGTTTTTTATTTGTAAATCAAAATTTATAGCAATTAGAAATTGAGCCTATGAATATGGTTACTTTAAGAAATAATTTTTCATTCTGTTTTAAACTTCGCCAATCAAAAATAGAAAAAAAATGACCTTCGAAATATAAGAGAGGATTTCAACATTGCAATTGAAGAAAATGAAGGCATCCAATTAGAACAATGCCCTTATCCTCTACGCTTGGGATCCTGGTGCTACAGGGCGAGAGCTGTCCCTCTATCCGACCATAGTAGAACAAGGAGTTCCAGGACCTTCATATCAACGGGAGAAGCGATTTTCCCCAAAAACGAGCCTATCGACTTGAAAGTGTGTAAGTGCAAAAATGGAAGTAAATACTTCACCTTGCATAATAATTACTCCGCACTTTCCAATCTGCCTTTAGAGGTTGTCAACGTGATGGCCCTGGCCAGAATCCTAAAAACAAAAGAGAAGTTTAAGTATCATATTTCGAATAGAAAAGCGTGGAATTGCCTACACTATTGTCAGACTCCACTCCTAAAATTCCTTCAATAAACTTCCCACATAGTAACCGAAGTCAGAACTGTCCAGATTGGGCTTCGTGTCATTGTGTCTAACCACTGATGTAGTTGTATCTACCCATTGTAATCCGCCAAATCTTTCTCATTCAACTTATCTTCTGCAACCATCTCTTTTTGCCGAAAGGTTTACATGGCTATCCTTAATATTTTTTGAATAAATAGAATGATTATTACTGTACCCCCTTCTTTTCTTCTCCCAATCTATTCATCATTTACAAATATTGGCTTTATTGTAAAAATGTTTATCTTTCGTACTTTGCCTACCTCTGTCTATAATTAAGAAATTTTCTCATAAATCAAAACAATGAACTGCCTTTCTTCTGCATTAATTGTTGTTTACAATTCTGATTTAATTCCTGGAAATGGCACCCTACCAGAAAACTTTCATCATTCAAGGAATAATTATTAGCTATATTCACAGCATATGAAATTTAGGTCCTCTTACACTTTATGGTAATATCTATAGGTTGCGATAACCTTTTTGCTGTGAATTCTCTAAGTCTCATCTCTTCAATCCCATCTTTCTGCTCTCCCCTTCAGTATAGTGTCAACAGACTTTTCATCTTCTACACAGTAATGCTGTTTTAGCGCCTGCCACATGGCAGCGGGAGCAACTGCAGTCCCCCCACTTTCCCCAGCTTTACTCTGGCATCTTGGCCTTGTCGTCCAGGGTACAGTATTTATTATTTTATTAACAGATTATTTTTTTATGTTTATATTTTACTATGCTGTAAACAATCTTCATTGTTTATCTTTTGTTTATCATTCATAGTTGATTCTTGCCTTTAATAAATTGCTGTGTCATCCTGGAGTTTTTCTCACTTAATTTTCCCCGTGGCAATATATTTACGAATAAGATAACCTCAGTCAGTGATACTAGAGACACAACAGGCATTTTAAGTATCTACACTCTATTACAATAAGCCTAATTTCGAATTTAGAGAAATTAAAGAGCGAATTTATTTTATATATAATATTTTGTTCCATGGGGGTGGTGTTAATTATTTTTAGTATGACTGTATCATGATGGTAATAGATAACCACTGTTTTTAGTCTAAATACACTTACATGATATATATATAGAAATTAGTTCTAATCTTCATCTGACAAGAGGGCCAAACCTTATTTTTATTACTTAAATTTACTGGTGCTGTTGGCAATTTCCAAGAGTCGAGGACATTGAAACTGTTTTTCTGCATTATAAAGGTGACCAATGTGGGATTCGATTTTGGGTCTTGGCTGTCGAAATTTGATTGTCCATACCACTTATCCGCGAATCACCTATTTGGGACATTATTTTACTCAATAGAATATATTATTATCTTGATAATTTTATTTCTATATTTTGATTATATCCATTAAAACTAGATTATGTCTAATTGATGAAATCAATTAGGTTTGTTGATATATAAAAATGCATCTTATTTTACACAGATATTATAATTGGTTTAGGTGAGAATGACAACTTTCCTAAAAACGCAAGGGCTTTCAACTAAAGAATCTTTCAAGTTTGTGTAGCGGTCAACAAGCATAATTTCTTCACCTAGAGATCAGTAAGCCCATATTCTACATGATTCAAACTCCACAAAGAGATCCTCATTCTTAGTCAAATGCTTTAATGCGGAACAATAATAAAAAAAAAAACACTGCAAATGGACAGAGCACCCCAGTTAGCATTTTACCCTCCACCTCTGATAAAATATCACTACTACTAAGAATGAAAATTTGAAAAATATGTTCACCTTAATACTGAATTATGCGTTATAAAATTATATCAAACAAATTTATTCTGGTAGATTGTCACATAACATCACTAATAGCAAAATCCTAATATAAGGTAGCATTTGAATATTTTATATTTAGCTTATTCATGCATTTTTAGCTCTCTTGGAAATATGAAATGTAACTTCACTTTTGAATTCCTACCCATTTTTGTAAAATATTTATTTTTAATTCTCCATTTTGGAGCAACTTTCTAGTGACTGCCTGATCAGATATGCATATATCTTTATTACTGTATTCTAGGCTTCCGGGCTTTATAAGAAATATGGCCTTTGTCGAGAGTCTTTGGAGATATAAGGTATTATAATGAAAGCAGAGGAATACTAATAATCGAGATCATTTCTCTTGTTGAATAAATCTTACTGCGAACCAAACCAATATTATCTGATAAATATGGACACGCTTTCTATAATATTTTGCGGATGCATTAAGCCAAGAAAATCAAAAATGAGAATGATTGAATTAGAAACGTTAGATGGAAAAATAGAAATGGAAATATGGAAAAAAGAATCAAAAGTCCTCATCCTCATCGTGCTGGCGATAAATGCTACGTGGCCAAATAACTACCACTAAAAAAAAACATAGAAAGAGGATGCATAACATCCTGCCTGTGAATCATGAAGAAATTCTGCCAAAGGAACCAATATCATTAAAACTTTGGGAAGATAAAAGTGTAAGTCTTTTCCTGACATTGGACAGAAAATACAGCTCTCCGCCAAGCCTACCCTACGATATAAACTATATCCTCGACCGTGGGGAGAAAAAAAAAAGAAAAAATGGCAATCAGAGAGTTATTTTTCGAACTGAAATGTGAAGAGTCGGAAAAATAGGAATCCAAATAACCAATAATTATTCCACCCCCTGAACTGGCGTCTATCAAGTATGAACCTTTGACCTCCCGGGTAAATTTCTCAAAAAATGTTGAAGTTGAAGAGCTCAATCGGCAATTCTCAACACTAGATGCTCCTAGCCCATATGTAGCTGCGTGATTCCGCAGCGCCTACGCAATTTTTTAGCTAAATGATGTGATCCTGTACGATAGCAATAAAAAATTAAAGAATAATTTACATGTAATTCTCTTTTATAAATTATCATCAAAATCTTGAACCCTATTTTTGAATAACCGTTAATGATATCTGTACCTAGTCATTAATTCTCAGCTACGAATATCTCGCCTATCCTGTTCTTCTAATTTTCAATCGAGGTAATCAGGATTTTGTTATATATAGTTTGAATTTCTATAGAAATATTTATTTTTCACATTCAACATTGTCGAGTTTATATAATAGTTTTATATATCTTATTAGGTTGAAATAGTTCTATATGCTCTACGTTTATTGCGTTTAATTAATTCTGTGACCTGTTTACTAACAAAATGTTTCAGGAATATCAGGGTTGTGCCTTATCAAATAAGCCCAGGCCACGATATTCATGCCATGAAGTCCATCAAACAGTTACGAATTTAGAAGGACATCGTAAATAACCGCTTTGAAACAATCTGCAGTTAAAGATTACTCTGTTGTCTAAGAAAGTAGAAGACTTCATTGTGGAGTTGGAAGAGGAGAGCCACCATATACAGACAACTGTCAAATTTTAATAATTCAGAACTCCTTTAAATAGTCGAAGAACCTTGCAAAGGTATAGCAATGGAATCGTGAAAGCTTTATGGAGGAGAAGTCCTCCAAACTTTCATAATAGGAGATAAAGATGAAAAGGACTCGAGAATATTTGGAAAACTTAGAATGGAATTCGGAGCCAGAACAATTTCTTGAAAGCTAACCAGGGCTACTATACAGCTGGAGAATGACTGGTGGAATGGTGCGAGTAACTGCTCTCATGGAACAATCCTCCAAGGCCGAAAATTTCTCCAACTTCATTCGGAATGAAGCCATTTTGGCCAATAATATGATAGAATATGTGGAGACCAACGAGATTTGACATGTGTGTGTATGTTCACAGTACATAGCTTATTTTAGAACAAATATATCTAATTAACAAAAATGAAAGACGTTAAAAACGGTATGAATATTATTTTTCTCCACACATATTTTTGGTTAGTACACAAAATAAAATTTATATGCATATATTGTTACATCAATTTTAATGCGCCTTACATTTATTCAAAATATTCTATGATATTTAATATTTATTTAAAACAGAATATTTAGATTAGCATCATTCCTTTTTATAGTTTCACTCCTTTTTAAATATTTATTGTACATATATCTTTTATGCTGATTGGAGCGGGAGAGGACCTAGACGAAGACTGCGGATCGCCACCTACGAGGAAGACAAGAATAAATAAACACAATAACTTTAAAGGTAATTTATTTTTATTTAATTTTTTTATTTACTTTTAATATGGAAACCCGCTCGGGAAACGTGTATAACACCAAGAAGGAAGAAACCAAGGTCGACGACCCTGCAAAGCTTTAACTAGGTGCAACAATATAAACATATAATTTGTTGTTATATGCAACCCACCAATGAAAGATTTCGAAAACATTTATATATAAATAATGCCATCATAAGCCATGGTATTTAATAATATATTTATGCTTTATAAAAGCTTTTCTAACACTTTCTTTGAAAATGGGAAACTATCAGATGATTATTTGTAACTTTGTTCATGTATATCTCAGTGTAAAATGATGTTTTGTTAATTATAAAATGACGATTTTCCATTCCCTTCATAAATATTTACACCCTATTTCAAGCTTTTATTTACAAGTTTCAAAGAAATGAGAAATATTTATATTGTATCAATTTAAATCTCCTTTAGATATCTGATATCTGAAATATAAAACGTTTATGGAGATAAGTATATTTATTTTGATCTTCTCAATTTTTCGGGCTTGTCTGCCCTTCTACAGGAGAAACAATATATCAAGAAAAAGTAACGTCGCCTGATGCTAAAACTATTATGATTCTATGTACATCTAATATATATATATATACATTAGGATATTTTTGCATATTATTTTACTTAAGATATGTTTTTGACGTGACAACGTCTTAAATTAGGTTGCGACTGGGAGTCACTTATGAAAAAGTGTAACACCCGGTAACGTTACGATGAGTCACCGAACGAGAGTGCTGCGCGCGCAGCGCTAGAGAATTAGGCGCATTGAATCGGCGCATGCTTGTCTCTGTCTTTGTCTACCTCGAACGTTCTTGGCGTTGGAAAAACAAGAAAGCGTCATAATACAAGTTCACACGTGTGGTTAAAGTATCGTCAGCTGTGTCTGTAGTGAAAATGTGGAGTGCTTAGATTCGTCATTTACAACAACTACAACAATAAAGGTAAATAATTGTACACTGATATTTCATTATCGTAAACTATGATTGATTGATTAATTGTTAGATTGACACAAAAGTTGAGAAACTGAGTTTATAGGTTATGTCATACTATTGATAAATGTTGATAGTGTTAAGTAAATTATTAGTTTAAAATTAATTAATTAATTAATTATTATTTTACAAATTTTAAATAGTTTCAAATTTATTTAGCAAAAATTTGAACCTTCCTTCTCAATAAATGTTTTGATTTTCGAATTGATTCTTTAAAATTACAAATATTAAGAAAAAGTGGCAGATATAAGAAAACTTTATTTAAACTGTGTTGAGCAAGAATTTTAACATCTAATTTAAGTAAATGTTTTAATTTTCAACTTCATCATTTACAATTACAAATTTTATTTAATTTCAAATTTATTTAGCAAAAATTTGAACCTTCGATCTGAATAAGTGTTTTGATTTTCAAATACCAACGCGGCTGGTGGAGTGGCGATCTATCGTAAATTATCATCGACATCTACGGCGGAAGTGTTCCAAGTTGCGATTACAGACGTAACTCGTGTCATTAAAACCAAGGGTGACATGTGCATGACTGAAGTTACTTGCTTCGCCGCTAATACTAGCTTCAAGTTTATACTCAGTGCTGTATATATTCATCCAGGAGGTAGTATGCAGGATATTGGAATGTTACTATGGCAAGGACTCGGTCCGTACATTCACAACAGCCAGTACGTGCCACCGTTCGTGCAAGTTGATTCTAGTATACCGATTCTTCTGTGTGGTGATTTTAACAAAAACGTAAAGCCTGACAATTCGTTTCTTAAATTCATGAAAAATACGTATAATCTTGATTGCGTATCAAACGTTTCTAAGTCAACTACGTTAAAAGGAACAACTATCGACTTGACTTTCGCAAGACACATTACAGCAGAAACACTTCCTTTCATTTCATATTTCTCCTATCATCGTCCTATCCTCAACAAAATCATTCAAATAGGAATTAGTTAAGTTTAAGTTTACATGTACAATGTTTTAGTAAACAAAATATATTTCTATAGTTAAAATTTGTGCAATTCTTATTTTCATTCAATTCCTTGTTCCTATTGTGCAATTTAATTATATTCATATCAATAAATATTCTACCGTTGTCACGTAAAATCTTCGCCCGTAAAACCGACTTTACAGGCAACCATTGTTTTATTTGATTAAGGTATTTACATATTTTACTATTGTTTGCTATATTCTATGAATTATCTTATAGGTTGGGAATTCTATTATTTAAGTTAGTTTATAATGGTTATTGGCTATTACGTATAAGTTACATATATTATTGTTGATATTATTAGCTGGTACTAGGATATATTGTGTTATATGTTTCGGGCAAGTCTATTTTTCTATTGATGCTGTTGTGTTTTCTGGATAATAAAGATTCAATGATAAGCCTTTGATATTTGCTGTTATGTTATTGTAATGTATTTTTGGTTCTTCTAATGCGAAAGTGTGACCTGTTTCTTTTCAGTGTTGGAAAATTAGGGATCTATTGTCTTGATTTATTATGTTGCGTTTATGTTCATATATTCTATTGCTTACTCTCCTTCCTGTCTCCCCCACGTATTTGGCTTGGCAGTTATTGCATTCTAAGGAATATATTGCTTATTTTTTGTTAGTGGGTTTTATGATATTGGAATTATTCTTAGATAATGGATTTTTAATGATAGATCCTATGTTAGGGGAATTGCTTTAATATGTTTGGATGCCGAAGTTTTTTAAGTAGTTGGCTATTGTTATAGATGTTTGTGAAAATGGAATGTAACATATTGCCCTGTAAATATCAACAACAAAACAACAAAAAACCTTTATTAAGACACTATTGTCTTACAAGGGGATTACCCATAACGGTTATATATGTACATGAGTGAGGAGGAAAAGCAATTTAGAGGGGAGGGAGATCATTCAGTCGTTGTCTGTGGAGTTGAGCACTTCTATCATTTTATCAATCGCCTTGAAATATTTAAAATATTTATAAACAAATGTTTTATCCAGTAGGAGAGTAGTGAAGATTTTATATACATGTTGTTCATTGTAGTGGGTTGGCCCCGAAATTTCGTGAATTTCCAGTCTCTTTTCATGTAGGAATGGGCAATGGAATAGATAGTGAACAAAATTGTCTTGGATGCCAACATTGCAGAAGTAGCAATTTATAGAGTCGCTGTTCCAAAACCCCGTGATATCCTCGCGGAAAAGTAGCCATAGAATCCTTTGACGGGCTATAAATCGCTTAATTTTCAAAGGGAGGTTTGATAGTAAGTAGTCCTCCGTCGGGAAGGAGATACTTAGAGATTGATAGTGAATAAAATGAGTTGAGTTTTGTATCTTAGCTCTGTCAAATTGGAGTAGCTGGTCCACTGTGGTTTGAATAATTCTAGGCATTTCTCCTCGCACAACCATATAATCTTCACAGTTCTTAAGAAAAGAAAAACCACTAGAGTCAATGATGCTATTCAGGTTATGAATAAAGTTGTTTCCCGCTTTTCCCACAATTGAAACTTTCCAGAGCTGGGACAAGCAAACATAGGTTAATCTTGTCCTGTCCATTTTTAAAATCCGTATCCAGAAATTTAGAATCAATTTCGTAATGTTTAATTCGAGGGACATCCTTCCGGTTTCTGTTCGTAAGATGTAGCCCGGAGTAAATTTGGGAAGGTCAAGAAATCGCCGTAGGATAATATGCTGGATCTGGTTTACAACTCTTATCTGATTCGTCGCCCACAGTGGGGTCGAGTATAACAACGTGGATAAAACTATGGAGTCAAGTAGTTTCATCACTGCTCCGAACGATTTGGTTCTTGACTTAGATAGTATTCTCCATACTGCGTTTGTAGCAACCAATGCTTTGCTTTTAAAGTGCTGCGCAACGTAAGCAGTTGGATTCTTGGTAGTTAAGGGGTAGCCAAGGTACGTATATTTTGAAGATACTTGCCCTTTAAATATCTGTGGTTTTCATGGTAAACGGATTGCGGATTTCGACAAATTAGAAAGAAGGAATCATATATCGCCGCAACTCTTTTTAAGAAGAAGGGCTTGCCCGAAAGCTTCCTTAACCGCTATAATAATAAAAAGAGTTGCGGCGATATATGATTCCTTCTTTCTAATCTGTGGTTTTGTTAATTGGGTTATTGGTTGTTATTCTTCTGTGGAAATGTTTTAATATAAAGGTGATTGGGTATCCTGCTTGCTGAATATTATTTATGATGTTGTGTGTTTCAATCATTTTTGAATTCTGCTGCGAGCAATGGGTGTGTATTCTTTTAGTTAGTGTTTTAATTGTGTTTATCTTATGGCTTAATGGGCAATATGAAGTGAAATGTATATAATTTGGTTCGAAACTTGGCTTGTAGTATACGGAGGTTTGCAATCTGTTTTGTGTCCTTATGATGTTAATGTCTAAGAATGGTAGTTTATTGTTTTTTTCAAATTCCACTGTAAATTTAATTCTAGGGTGGTAGTTATTTAATGAGGTTAATATGTGGTTACCTTTGTTAGCTGTACATATACAGAATATGTCGTCTATGTATCTTTTATATATTATTATGTCTGTGAGAAATTGTGTGGTTATCCATTTGTCTATTGTGTTCATAACTATTTCGGCTAACGGGGAAGATAGTGGGATGCCCATGGGCGATCCTTTTATTTGTTTAAATGATTGTGAGTTGAAATTAGAAATGTTTGATTTTAATGATATATCTATTAATTCTATTATTTTGTTTATGACTGTTTGGTCTAAACTATTTTCTATTAAAAAGGATTTAGTGTTTTCTAATATTAATTGGTGAGGGAGACTAGGATAGAGAGCCTCAACATCGAAAGATACTATTAAGTGATGGTTTTATATATTTGTGTTTAAAATTTCTTGTATGAATGTGGGTATGTTTGTTATTGATTGAGTGGGTGTTTGTGTTCTAACTAATGGCTGTAAGAATTTGGTTAAAAACTTAGCTATTGGAGCAATGGGGGATAGATAAAATGCAACTATTGGTCTTAGCGGTATGTTTTGCTTGTGCAATTTTGGTTTTCCGTATATGTGGGCTTCAGAATCAATATTGCTAAGAAATGCTTTATGTTCATCTTCGGTGATTGTTTTGGATTTCTTCAACCTATTGATATCCTTTTTCATGTTTAAGTAGAATTGGTTTCTCTCTGTATCTGTCAGTGGCGAGAAGGTGGTGCTATCCTTTAGTATGTCTTCCATTTTGTCCTGGTATTCGGTTTTATTCATTATTACTGTGGTTCCTCCTTTGTCTGCTTGGGTTATGACTATTTATTTTCTGTTTTTTAAGTTTCTTAGAATATGTTTTTCTCTTGGGTTTCGTAGGGGCTGGTTTGGTGGGTGATTCAGTGTTCTGGAAACTTTTTGTATTATTTTTCTTTTTCTTGTGTGTTCAGTTTGGATATCGCTACTTCTATTCCGCTGATTAGCCAAATACTTAAAAAACTTCGGCATCCAAACATATTACAGCAATTCCCCTAACATAGGCTCTATCATTAAAAATTAATTATCTAAGAATAATTCCAATATCATAAAACCCACTAACAAAAAAGAAGCAATATATTCCTTAGAATGCAATAACTGCCAAGCCAAATACGTGGGGGAGACAGGAAGGAGAGTCAGCAATATAATATATGAACATAAACGCAACATAATAAATCAAGAAAATATATCCCTAATTTTCCAACACTGCAAAGAAACAGGTGACACTTTCGCATTAGAAGAACCAAAAATACATTACAATAACATAACAGAAAATATCAAAGGCTTATCATTGAATCTTTATTAGCCAGAAAACACAACAGCATCAATAGAAAAATAGACTTGCCCGAAACATTTAAAACAATATATCCTAGTACCAGCTAATAATATCAACAATAATATATGTAACTTATACGTAATAGCCAATAACCATTATAAAACTAACTTAAATAAATGAATTCCCAACCTATAAGATAGTTCATAGAATATAGCAAACAATAGTAAAATATGTAAATACCTTAATCAAATAAAAACATATATTAAGTAAAATAATATGCAAAAATATCCTAATATATATATATATATATATATATATATATATATATATATATATATATATATATATATATATATATATATATATATATTAGATGTACATAGAATCATAATAGTTTTAGCATCAGGCGACGTTACGTTTTCTTGATATATTGTTTCTCCTGTAAAAGGGCAGACAAGCCCGAAAGCTTGAGAAGATCAAAATAAAGATACTTATCTCCATAAACGTTTTATATTTCAGATATCAAATAATTATATTATTTAATAATCAAATAGGAGAAATATGGAGGGGAACCAAAATACATATAACTTAAATATCTTTATTAAAATTTGTACTATTTAAATGCCATTTAATATATTTCAAAGTGATGTTATTGTCTAGATATTCATTCTAGTAGGTTGAGAAAATTTTAAAATAATTTCACAACTTTGATATACCTAA
>CP092864.1:200819710-200875437 GCA_030710605.1 Cordylochernes scorpioides | reverse complement strand
ATAAAATAATAAATACTTTGATACAATATACTATATATATTAAGTATTTTGCACAAATAGTATGGTCGATAATGTTTTTTAAAAGTTTTCAAATTTTTGATTCAATATTTAGAAGTATTCAATATTGCAAAAGGTTCTACTAAA
Organism: Cordylochernes scorpioides; assembly: GCA_030710605.1. Classification (NCBI taxonomy): domain Eukaryota; kingdom Metazoa; phylum Arthropoda; class Arachnida; order Pseudoscorpiones; family Chernetidae; genus Cordylochernes; species Cordylochernes scorpioides. The sequence goes on along the minus strand of CP092864.1, from coordinate 200,875,293 downwards.
AGTCTGTTCTAATGAGTATACCATTGCAGGTTATTCAAATATATAGAGATTTTTAGTTACACAGGTGTAAATGAGATGTTGATGTGTAACAAATATCTAAGATGAATCACATAGAAATTCCTCTCTGAAACTTTAATTATTAAACAAGCGTGTTCAATATAACATAATCAATAGAATGGGAATGCACAACAATGCGATGCACACGGATTGCACAGCAATTTTTGTTCTAAATCCCCCCAATTATCTACACTGCGTGACATTGAAAATGGAACACCAAGAAATAGTGGCCAGAAAGTGATGAAACTCGGTAGACAGAGAGAGACAGGGACGAACAATAAGTGATCTTTATTTCAAAATAATAGTCATAATACAGAGCGAGAACGGCGTCGGCTTAGTAGCAAGTAGGACCACCGCGGACGGCGATGCACGCAGCAACACGTCTAGGTAGAGAGTCAATCAGAGTACGGATGGCGTCCTGAGGGATGGCTCTCCATTCCCTGTCAACTATTTGCCACAGTTCGTCTTCTGAACGCGGCTGTGGCAAGGCATGCAAACGGCGTCCAATGATGTCCCAGACGTGCTCGATTGGTGAGAGATCAGGAGAGTACGGTGGCCAGGGAAGCATCTGTACATCTTGCAGAGCTTGTTGACTAATGCGAGCAGTGTGCGGTCGGGCGTTATCCTGCTGATAAAGGGCATTGGGTACCCCCTGAAGGTAGGAGTGTGTCACCGGTCGCAGCACATCATCAACGTATCGTTGGGCCATCATAGTGCCCTGAATACGAAGTAAAGGTTACCTGGAATCATACGCGATTGCGCCCCAAACCATGATTCCACGTTGTCGCACGGTGGGGCGTTCTACAATTGCTGCCGGATTGGACCTTTCTCCACGTCGACGCCACACGCGTACACGGCGACTATCACTGGACAAGCAGAAACGCGACTTATCTGAGAACACGACCCTGTGCCATTCCGTCATCCACGTCGATCTAGCCCGGCACCATTCCAAACGTTGGCGCCTATTCGGTGGGGTCAATGGCAGTCTTCTTAGCGGACGGCATGAGTGCAAGCCATTAGCAACCAATCGACGGGAAATGGTTCTGGTCGAGATGGAATGATCTAGGGTGTCTTGGACACGTTGCAGGATGGCGGTACAAGTTGCTTGTGGGGCCGCCACTGCTTGTCGAAGGATACGCCGATCCACACGTGCTGACGTCACTCTGGTTGCACCGGCATTCCTATAAATTGCCACATTTTCTTGTTCCAACCATCTTCCCCACAGTCGGTGCATCGTGGACGCACCAAGGTGTGTATCAGCTGCGATTTGACGTATGGACCAACCTGCCCTTTTCAGTTCGATCACCATGCCCCTCGTAAAAGCGTCTGTCTGCTTGAACTGCCTCCGTTTACGATGACCTGGCATTCTCTGTTATTACACGTGTCTTTTGACACAAGAACAAAATTTCTACAATGATTTTCCTTGAAGAAATAACGACACGAATACTGTCCTTTCTGCAAGTTCCTTCCCTTATATCTTACACCATGTGCGCACGAGAGCTGCGCATTTTACATCATATGCATAACTCGGTTAGGCGCGTCTACCCTGAAATTTGCATAATTTTCTGACCACTATTTCTTGGTGTTCCATTTTCAATGTCACGCAGTGTATATCTTGTAATTCTTCTATGTAATAACTGAATGCTTCTCCCTCGAGATAATTTGATATATTATTTAGTTTAAAACCTTCATCAAGATGTTTCTGTAAACATTTTTTGTTAAAGAATTTGAGCCAAGATATTATGTCTAATTTTTGACCATTAAATTTCGGTATTTCTATAGTACTTGGATTAGGCGTCATGGCGTGTTCTACATTCCTCTGTTTGCGCAAATTTGGTGAAAATAGTTTTATACAATTTTTATAATAATTTATAGAGCAATTGGGTTGATATTCAGGTAATCCTGTCGGCTTATTGTTATGAATATTTTGTTGTTGTTGTTAGATAAAGGGCTGATAAGACAAAGGATCGATAGGATAAAGGGTTGAGGTGCAGTCGTGATAAAAAATATAATTATTTACCGTCAAGTAGCTTTTATTTTCAATTACTTGAGGAAAGATTACACATTAATTATTTTCACTTTATATAGAATTTATAAAGTTAATCCTATATTAGTGATTTAAAAGGATAGATATGTTAACTACGCATATTTACAACAAAACTGAAAGTCTTTCTAAAACGATGATAAGAAAGTAAAATTATCAATGAATAAAATAAAATATATAAATATTTGAGTTTTTAGATTATATAATATATATCTATATAGGCACATCCTGACTACTGACATGAGCGCTTTATAAATGACAGAGCGCCATCTAGTGGAACAGAAATCAATTAGGTCCAACAGCCCGAAACACGTTTGTTGTTGGCTTTTCTTGATTAAAATGGGTTGACCAAATATCGAGGAAAGGTTAAATCAAGGTTTAGTTGATTTCTGTTCCACATTATGGCACTCTGCCATATAATATTTATAAAGTAAGAAAGAGAACAGGGCTAGATGATTAATTTTAGTGAAAAACATGTTATCACACGAAATAAGAGCTGGGTTCTTTTTATATCTTCTTCTAGAATGATATAGGTCTTGAGTAAAATGAATCATTTTTTTAGGGAAAAGTTTCTTTTCATTAAATTTTCGGGCACGGACGCCCTTCTACAGGAGAAAACATGGTATAATGATAAGCCAATAAAATACGAGTTAAATATAATCGGATACTATTTTTCAGAATTTTATGAAGTTCTATAGATACAAAAATATTATATTATATTAACTATTATAAAATTGCGACAATATATTTTTAAAATATATATCTCTAATGAGAGGAAAACTAATAAATAAATATAGGCCACTAGAAAATAACTAAGGAAGCAAGGAATACATATTAGGCTGTAGCTATCATTAGGAGGAAAACCCTATAACAAAATGCAATAGCCTTAATTATCCTTCCAATATTAAGAATGCCATATACTCCGTAGAAGCACCGAAATCAAAACCAAATACGTAGGTGAAAGCAGTAGAAAATTCAAATATAAGAATATCAGAACATCAACGAAAAATCGAAAACCAGGACAATAGATCTCTAATATTTCATCATGTAGGAAAAACAGGTCATTCCTTCGCACTATCAGAACCAAGAACCCATTACTTCAACATCCCCAATAAACAACAGAGACTCATGATAGAATCCATAATATCCTTGAAAATGGTTGGCGTTTATCAAACTGAAATATTGGTAAAATAAATTATATTTTGAACCCATATATCCATTTTTTAATCGAATACTTAATTTATCAATAGGAGTATGTAATTTTCTTTAATATATACATAAATGGAGATAGTGTTCAATGAGATTCATAATTTTGTGTTTGTTCAAATCAATAAGCTTGAGGGATAATTTTGTGTCATTATTTTTATATACAGTATAAATATTTCTCTTTCACATGAATTCATTTTTTTCATCCAGAATTGGACCAGGTGAGTCTTCGGCCACTACTTGGGAGTTTGGTAGTGGAATATTACGAGTGGATATTGGCAATGGCTCATGATACTCTTTAGAATTTGATTCGAAGTTTAATTCCCTTACTTCTTTTTTTTTTGTTGTTGTTTTTGGGGTTCAGGCCAAGGACTAAGAAGTAGACAACCTTTATAGGCAGACTTGAAGGCACGGTGTACTTATTATGCAAAGTAAGTTATTCACTTCTATTTTCACGTGTTCACAATTTTAACGTTATGAGCACATTTTGATGAAACCCTGCTTTTCCATTCATGTGAAGGTCTTAGTTCTCCTAGTACTTCTTAAGTCAAATAGGGGTCAGCCCTCGTTATATAGCACCAGGAATCTCGACGAAGAGGATGAGGGCAAAATTCTAACTGAATTCCTTGATTTTCACCAATTACGATTTTGAAATACTTGCAAATGATTATAGCGTTTAATCATTCAAATTAAATTCATGACGTCATTATCCACTTGAAAATTTTAGGTATATTTTCTTCTTTTGGGGTTGTAGGGTCAACGTAGCAAAGTCATCGTTAAAAAATCAAAGAAGACCTGTTTTATCTCGTTATAGTTTTTTTTTTTTGATAATTCCAGAAAAATATCTTCAAGACTCGTTCCCAACTAATGATGAATTATCCATTATTAATATCGATCACTTTATAAAATATAATAGGTTTCCATGGATTATCACAAATAATACAATATTTTTGTTGCACTGTGAAAAGTCTTGAGAATACAGAAAGAGATTAATATAAATATAATTTCAAAAGGGTCATTATATATTGGAGAATAAAAATGAAATAATTATTAATAAATATATTAAAATCATTAATTAAACAAGAAGAGAGATATATCAAGGATGCAATTGTTTAACTTTTATATAGCAATAATAGAGTTCCCCCATATCTAATTTATATTAGAATATACCTGGAGTCCACTCTTAGGTATGGCATATAAAATTGAATTTTCAAAAATTGATATTAATGTAAGCCATAATCTGAATTGATGAAGGTGATGAATAAACAGAATCTTGACCCCAATAAAAGTGTGAAACCAAGTTTTATATAAATGTATTGTACTTAGTTTCCTTTTTATTTTCCATTTGATGATTTATTTACATTACTTCGATTAGTAATATTCAAAGGATAGCTATTTTCATTTTATATTACATTTTTGTCGTGGGAATTCCTCAGATTCTGAATCAATATATATTTCTTCAACTTCTTTTTGTTTTTGGTGTTTTTGCTAAGTGCTATCTCGTAAAAATGTCCAAGTGCAGACTGGGAAGCGTAGTCAATTCAAGGTAACTACTTTCAATATCCAGCGCAAAGAGTTCCATAGTGATGATCTCATCCAATTCCATTGGAATCGAGTTAGGTAATTTAGTTCTATCTGAGTCACCCGGCTGACAGATATAGTTTGGTAGACCGTAGTATTGCATGTTAAGTATTGTATATGAAGTATTGTATTAATATATTTAAAAAAACCTTTATGTTTATAATAAACTAATAAATGTATAAAATTTTGATATTTTCCTAATAGTGTATATATACAGATATTTTAAATATATATTTCAACAGGTTTTTCATGCATATATTTTTACAACGGCAAGCAAACTTAATTCCAACAAGAGTCCTGACGGGCGCTCGTTGCGAGTGAAATTAGAGAGTAGATGAACACATTTATAAATATAATAGCATCTGAAATTATACTTATTAAATTTAAGTAGTCTACAACCTTTTCTAGTTTATATGTAAATTTGGTGATATTTACTGTAATAGTTTTGGTGTTCAGCTATACACAGTGAGAAGGACAGAGAGATAAATTTAAATTTTCATAATAAAAGAGATATGATATATAGAGATGTAGAGAAACACACACAACAAATATATTTATTTTCTCAAGATTATATTATACAAAAGCGAGCGGGGACACCAGACAAAAATAGACCACAATAGAGGTGTTTCTTTAGACAGAGGAATGTGGCCAGAGGACTTAGTTTATGGCAGCAAATGAATGGGGAAAACTGGAGGGAAGGGCAGAGTGATGGGTATGAAGAGCTGACCCATAAGGAATTCACATAAAAATATTCTCGAAACCTATTGACCTTGCTACGAAGCGAGAAAGTCCTAGTTTCCATACTCTGAGAAGATATCTATTAAATCTTCCTTATATACTAGAAGATTTTCTTGCGGGAGTGTCATCTCAAAGAATTAGACCAGAATTCAAAACACCCGTGGATGCATAAACGAGACAAGCCATTGTTTTAATTTGTGGGAAACTTTCTTTAACATTGTCAGGGGCAAAAAAAGTAGAAGGAAAACAAACTCTTTTCATATATCAAGTTAGATTTTTAAGGGTGGCAGTACGGTAATGATGATTTTATTCAGATGAATGAAAGATTGAGATGAAAACATGGCGTGGAAAGCTTATTCAGTATGGTTGATGAAGATGAAGTAAATGCTATTTTGTAAATATTAGAAAAATACTGGAGTAATATACAACTACATCAAAGATACAATATGATAAAGATTCTACTAAAATAATGGGTAGACGCACCTATATGAAACTTCGTCAACCCGAATCAGACCTGGTGTGTCTTTGGCTACTATTTGGGAGTTTGGTGGCGGGATATTGGGAGTGGATATTGGCAATAGTCCAGATAATCCCTCAGTTTTCAATTCAAAATATATTTCCCTTACTTCTCTTTTGTTTTTGGGGTTCTGACCAAGCGCCATCACGTAGACGACGTCTATGGGCAGACTGGGAGGCGCGGTGAACTTGTTATGCATTGTAAGGTATTTACTTCCATTTTCGCGCGTCCACACTTTCAAAGTGATGGGCTCATTTCGACGAAACCCTGCCTCTTCCATTGATATGTAGGTCCTAGGTTTCCTAGTGCTACCGTGGGCGAATAGAGGGACAACCCTCGCCCTGTAACACAAGGATCCTCGACGAAGTGGATGAGGGGAATGTTCTAACAGAATGCCCTCATTTTCTCCAATTTTCATATTGAAATCATCTCTTAGATTTTGAAGATCAAATTTTTTCAATTTCATTTGAGGACGTCTGAAACAACAAGAAAATAGGTTTCTTAAATTTATCATTTTTATGGGGACAGCGTTGTGATGGCAGGTTCAAAAGTGAAATAAAGAAGAGCCGCTTTTTTGGTTAAGTAGGTACTGTAAGAAACAGTTAATAATGCTATGAAGTTACTGTAAATAAATAATTTAAATTGATATTATTCAATATATCATAATTTGTTCGAGATATTTGGATATTTTTTGGACTCGCCCTTGATCAAAGATATATGCTCCTTTGTTGGAATCGATCACTTGTGGGCATCATGGAATTCTAAGCGGAGTCAGACATAAAATTATTTATAGTAAAATCAACTTTTAATTACATTTATATAATACAAATTATCAGAAGGGTTTAATTGTTGTATACTACATGTTGATGTTCTTTTTGTGTGTGTGTGGTGGTCAAATATCATTTCTTTATTATAAAATGTTAGACATATGTGTTTGATATATTATAGATAACTTTTTACATTTTATATGATTTATGATTTATAGAGTTAGAATGATATATAATTATGTTCAGTATATTATTATGACAACAAATAATGTGATATTAATGTTAATTTATATAATTTTAATAAAGTATATTTTATGAGCATTATATATTCACAAGATAAATATTTTAATTTTATATTTGAATCAAATAGTTATTAAAAAATTAAAACTTATAATGTAAATATGAAAAGTTAATATTTGGAAGCCGCTACATACTAATCAAATAGCATAAGTTTCCATATATCATATACCACGATGTTTCCTTTAGACTGTAAGTCCCCAGATTACGTGAATAGAAATATATAAATATTTGTATTCGAAAAAGCCTGAATATTTCATCACCCCCCTCCCCCCGCCCCGAAAAATATATATATTGCCTCGTAGAAAATTATGAAATAAAAACTTCGAGATGATACAGCAATTTATTTGAGAGGCAAGATCAAATTAAGAATGATAGAAAATAAGATGAACAATGAGGAGAATTTACAGAGTAGCAAAATATAAACATAAAAAATGATACTCTGTTAATAAAATAATAAATACTTTGCTACATAAAAGTGAAAATATCAAATAAATAATAGATACAATTATGTAAATCGAACGTTTAAATAGAACAAAAGGGAGGTTGGTGGAGAAGTAGTATAGACCATTGATATTCGACAACATCTAACCAATATCATATCCTGCATTGGGCACTTTTATTATTAAAGAAATAAAACTGCATTAATGTCAATGACTCTTCCAGATATACAACTACATCTGTGAGGGCCAATGACCAGTAGGAGCTCTGAGAGAGACTCTCTTTTGTAAAATAAAATTCAAACTAGTTTCTAAATGTGAAGAGATGTGGTTGTGTGTGAACTTAGAGAGTATAAACGGTATCATCTATCAACCATGATTAAAACATGAATAATCGAGATAAATAGCACCTTCATTGAACAATTAAAGATAATATTTAGAAGTAACCCGCGTAATTAGGAATATTTAGCCGCCTTGGTTTAGATACCTAAAATTATGGTATTATCTCAAGATTCGCTTTGAAAGGTTTTATATGAATATATATTATTATTTTATTTTTTTAGGGTTTGTTATTATCAACACTATATAAAACAATTTCTTCTTATAATAAATTGAAAACAATATAATTAGTCTAATTATAAAAATTAGTTTTCGGCGAATGAAAATATCGAATTTCACTAATAGATATTACAACGTGGTAAATTAGGAAAGACAAACTTCAGGATGACACAGAAATTAATTTAAGGCAAGAACAAACTATGAATGATAAACAAAATACAAGCAAAAAGGGAAGTTTACAGAGTAGCAAAATATAAATATAAAAATGTAACTCTGTTAATAAATAATAATTAATTTGCTACATTGCACCTTTCCTATGGGAGATGTTGACTCACAGCTTTCAATTATTATGGTTACTAACATAGATCTGACGTGCTTCTGCCAAGAATTCCATCGAAGTCTTGGAACTTTTTCCATAGTACATTTGCGTCCTTTTTCTTGCGGCATGAAGAGCGGTTTTGTCGTCGTATCTTCTAAAGGGACACCGTCAACATGGAGGGAAGACTTGACTTTGACACGGCAATGGAATCCTGGAGCCAGTCTCGGAAAATGTAGATCACAGCATCCATGGCTTCAAATTCTTCTCGACGATATTCATTTTGTCTTCTCTAACTTACCCAGCCTCTCCACCAAAATGCCACGTGAAAAATTAGGGTAGACAAACATCAGGATGACACAGCATTTTTTAAAGGCAAAAACACACTATGAATGATAAACAAAGAGAAGCAATGAGGGAAGTTTACAAATTAGCAAAATATAAATATAAAAATGATACTCTGTAAATAAAATAATAAATACTTTGCTACAATATATGAACATACACAACAAATATATTTATTTCCCAACGATTATCAAATTATTGTAGACATCAGAAAGAATGGATCAGTAGAGGAAACACTTTCTAAAAGAGAATATGGCCACAGGACATTGTTTTTGACTACAAAGAAAGTTTGGCTATAATTTTTGTAGAGAGGAAACTGATGTGATTGAATATCAGACCATTGGAGAATTCACAGTGATAGGTTTTCGCAATCTAGTGACCTTTCCCGGAAATAGTAGAATGACTTTTGTTTCATACACTGAGAATACAGCTAATATATTTCTCAAATAGAAGGTTTTTCGTATGGTGCTTTCTCCAAAAATTAGACCAGAATTCAAATAACCATTTATGAAAAATAGCAGATCATTTTTGAATAGGTGAGAAATTTTCTTCATATTTTAGGTTGGCGGAAAGAGTAAGAAAAGTTAATAAAACATTTTCGCGCGAGAGATAAGGCCCATGCATAAAAATAACCAAACTAGAATTGAAGGGGTGGCAATACTGTAATTTTCATTTTATCCAAATTAGAAGTTATGAGGATATTCACGAAAACCTTTCGGAAAGAGAGATCCGATATGATTACAGTAGATGGGTTAAATGAGTATTGAAGAATAGGTGGATTAAAATGGAAATTCACAATTAAAACAATGGATAGGTACACCGAAAAGAAGCTTCATGAACAGGTGTGATTTCGTCTGATATTTGGGAGTCCTGCAGCGAAATATTAGGAGAAGAAATCGGCAATAGCCCGTAGATTTCCTCAGATTTTAATTCGAAAATAATTTCCCTAACTTCCTTTCTGATTTTGGGGTTCCTGCCGAAGGCCATTACGTAGACAACATCTATAGGTAGACTAGGAGGCGCTGTATATTTATTATGCATGGTAAGATATTTACTTCCATTTTCTCTTGTCCACACTTTCAGCGTGATTGGCTCATTTTTGTAAAATCCTGCATCTTCCATTGAAATGAAGGTTCTAGGTGTTCCAGTACTACCGTGGTCAAATAGGGGGACAACCCTTGCCCTGTAGCACCAGGCACCTCGACGTAGAGGATGAGGGCAATGTTCTAATTGAATGCCTTCATTCTCTCCAATTTCCATATTGAAATCTTCTGTTAAATTTTTAAGGTCAATTCTTTTCAAATTCGATTTACGACGTCTAAAGCAGCAAGAAAATAGTTTCCTGAAAGTAACCATTTTTATGAGACCAAGTTTGAGAAGTCAGTTTCAGAAGAATAAAAAAAGAAGATCCGCTTTTTTTAAAGAGAGAGGTACTGTCTAAAAATTTTAATAAAGAAATAATGTTTCTGTAAAATTATTATATTATCAATGGATATCAATTAAATTTCATGATTCATTCAATTTATATGGTTAGTAGAATTCGACTTTAACTAAAGATATATGCTCCTTTGTTGGAATCGATTACTTTCATCCAATATCAATAGTACATAGCCTAACTCATATTACTTTTTTTTTCTATTAAGCTCGAAATATTCCCCTCTTATAATACAGAAACACATATAATATAATAGGTAAATATATTTACCTATAAGATTTTCATATAAATAAATTTATTATAAAATAATTCATATATATGGACACATGGAAAATGACATGTGAGTGTAGGTTATATGGAGTCTGTGCATATTCAAAGATAATACAAAGCAATAACGCGCCATTTATATATAAGAAATGGAACATAAGACGCGAATGTTCATTTTCATAAATAAATCAAACTTCTACTGTGCTTATTGCGATGAAAAAATATTAGGAGAGCTTGGTCCATCAGTGGTGAACCCTCCACAGCGGTCTTGTCAATTTAATCTATCAGACATCTTTTTAGAGCTCTAATACTGTATTTAGGGAAAACATTAATTTTATTTATAAATTTATATGGTATTATTGTCTTAAATAATATTCTATATTCTCTGGAGTTTATTTTTAAAGTGTATTTATTATGGTGAATTATACAAAGAGAGAACATAATATAAATGATAGTTGTGTGAAAAGGGAATTTTTTAAAATCAGAACATATGATTACATTAATGTGTAGACGCGTCGTATTGAAGTTATTGAGACTGTTTCATGATTTTTATTGACTCTATTCCAGGCAGGTGTGGCGTGGGTTTCTTCGTGGGAGTTATTCAGTTTGTCAGGATTTTGAATATCCGAGTGAGAAAGGAAAGGAGATAAGGATTTCTAGTGGTCCAGCGGATTCATTAAATTGATCGAATTTCAATTAAAAATACTGTTCTTCAATTTTCACCTTGTTTTTGGTCTTAAAGTCAAATTTCTTCACATAAACTATGTCAATGGGCAGACAGGGAGATGCAGTGAGTTTATTGGTGACTTTTAGATCTTCACTTTCATTATCGTGCATCCACAGCTTCAAAGCAACAAGGCCAACTTGTCAAAAACCAGCTTCTTTTATTAATATTATGGTGTTGGGTTTCATAGTTTCACCCCGGTCTGACTGGAGAATATCCTTAATAAAGTTGAATCGTGTTCCTCGACGAAAAGGATGCGGACAATGTTCTAATTTATCTACAATTTCCATGTTGAAAAACTTCACTTTAATTTGAAAGTCAAATTTTTCAAATTTTGGTTGACGTCGTTGAGAACAACCAGAAAATGGGTTTCAGAGAGTTTCCATAATTATAGGTTCAACCTTGCGATTGGGGTTACCTATCTTTTTTTTTTTTTTTTGACATTCGGTCTTATATGTTAAATTGTTGGAATGGAATACACTTACATCAATTCACATTGGATTCAAAGGATTATGCAACATGATTGAAATTTTGGAATTGACAGAATATATTGCCTCGAAATTAATTTAAAAGAATACTCACCAAAAATTAAAAAGCCAGGTAGAAAAAGATTCACTAAGAGAATTCTAAGCTGCAATTTAATCAGTTAGTGTATATTTCTGGCGGAGATACCAAAATTTATACATAAATTACTAAAATATATAATTTACAATTCCCAGTGTAAATAATTATTTTGTTTTTAAATCAAATTAATTTTAAAACTCAAATCTGAATATTGATCTAACTCTAAATTCATATTATCCGGTATCAGTATGTAAATATTATATTCTATATACAAAACCTAATCGTAGTCTATCTCTAAACGCATTTATGTAAAACAGTATATCTGGGATTTTGGCTTCCTGATCATTATATGTTCAGTAGACGTCTAAAGTCAAGAGCCAAAGAAGTTGGTGCATCATCTTGTTGTAAAATAATGTTCGTTGAAGGTCAGATAATTGAGTATCATAAAAACCTCCATGAAGTCAAAGTAATTTGTGACATTCATTGTTTTTACTGTGCAAATAAAATAGGGTCGTATAATGCGAAAAATTATGACAAAATTACATTTAGGATATCACACAAAAACATACTCACAGCATGCTGTTTTAGTGACCTTCAGATGCGGAAATTATGTTGACTATTATAGAAATTAATGATTGTTGTATCGGAGAACGCTTCGATTTAGAAAATAAAATGTTATTCTCGTCTAAATAATGTACTACAATGTGTGTTTAAAATTCCATGTCTTTCTCTTTTCTACAGCTTCAATTTCAGCATTAAGGGTAGATTTATAGGTCCATCTCCCTGAGAGGGTCGGAACTAGCTTCAATAAACATTTTAAATCATTGGACTTTTTTATTCAGACGGAATTATTATAAATTCATTTTTAAAATGAAACAAATGACGCGCTAATGCCTCATAATAAATTCATTTTACCTGCAAAGGACACTGAATTGAGTTATAACTTTATCAAAATAAGAATTAATTCATATAAATGATTTAAAATAATATATTTTCACTTTGAATTGGAAAAGTACTTTTTGAGACACCTGTATATTATTGTATGTTGGAGTTAATATATTATAGGCGTAATTTTCTTAACTATATTGGGTGAATTTTTATAATTGGTTTGCTAAAGTTGAAATATCGTATTTTGGAAGGTTTTCTCCAACAAAAGTGTATTTTCATTGCTATTTCACAAGTGTTCTACCAGATCGCAATTGCTTTGAATACTTTTTTTTCACATATTGGGAGGCTTATTCATGGTGATTAAGGTATTAAGGTTAGGTGTATTTAGTGTATTAAGGTAATAAAGATAAATAAAACGTGATAAAGAAAAAAACCTTAATAGGCAATATACAAATTAAAATATTAATGCTAAAGATAGAATTATTCTGTGCTATTTGTGTCAATAAAATAGAGGAAATATCAATCTATTAATTTCAAATTTCGTCCTTTATAATTAAAAATAAATACACTTAGTTTCGCTGAAAAAAGCTCGTTTTAAATTTTTTATTCAACCCACCTCCATTCTATATGTATATAATAGATTGCAGTCACTGAGATCCATGAACTGGATCACCGTTAACAGCGCCCTACCTCCCCATCTTTGGAGGATGCTGCCTCCTATGTCTACGCCACCTTCTGTCTCCTGCACGATAGGTTGTCGCCTGAGTTAAAGACTCAGTGAATTCTGCCGCTCTCTTTGCTTGCCCAACGCGCTGTTCTTTGGCGGACGCAGCCTCCTCGTTCTGACGACCATCGTTAACGTGTATTAAGACATTCTGAGCAGCGTGTGGGTAATTTTCTTACTTTTGAACACCAAACAGTACCAAAGAAAAGCGTTATGGTCTGTGGTTTAAAAAAAGAACCAATTGTAGCCATTCAAGGCACGCTGACAAGACAACAAAACGTAGATATATTCTACGTCATTTTTGGTACCATTTCTCTCATATAACCCAGAGATGAATTAAAAAAAAAAAAGCCAACTGGGCACTATTTTCTATAGATAGTCTTATATCTTGCTTAACTCTTCCCTTGCAAGCAAAGTCGCCTGAACTCTCTCCCATGGAGCAGATCCAGGACGTTTTGGGAAGGGATTGCTACCATCCCGAAATGTTTACTATTTATTCAGACAGTTGGAATTGAATTTGGCAAGAAATCCTGCAGCCCCATCTAGATTCTTTTCTGTCCATGACACTCTGGGTGCCAGCCCGATCTATCCCAGTGCGGATCCAACAACAAATTTAATTTCTCAATTTGTAACGATTAACGATTATTCGCGTCCTATATTTTATCGTTTTATTCCCTATACATGATATTTATATCCACATATCATTTTTTTCTCAATATGAGTACTAATTCTTTGAGCGTATATATTTTGTTATATAGGGTAAATATTTATCTATAAAATAAATATCACCTCTCCCGTTAAAATAGGCGCTAGAACCATTGCCATAAATGGACCAAATCCAAAATATAGAAGCCTCGGGTCGGTGACAAAGCCACAAACCTAACATTGGAAAACTGAGAAAAGCGCACCAGGAGACAAGTATTCCAGTTCATGGTTCTTTGTCAGTCCAAGACAGAATTTGATCTCTGATATCCACAAAAGATTAAAAATATTAACAATTCACAAAAAAAAAAGAGGACAAACCTATTTTTATAGCTCGATATTCTTTTAGAGCAAATTTTTCATTTACATATTTCGGCCATATATATGGCATAGGCAGTTCACCACGTTAACGCCTATTTGGAATTTTTGAATAGTTATTTGATCATTTTCGGATCTCATGATATCAAAGTCGGCCCAGATCTGACGAGGGTCATTGGCCCTTAGTCACCGACTCGAATTCTTTAGTTTGCTGAGACGCTCTCAATGGATGGCTCTACAGCTTGAGTGATTATTCTGACAATAGAGAAACGACCTTTATAGATAACTATTATAATAACTATTTCAACAATCATAAATGAACATATAAATTCACAACGAATATTTTTATTCACTACATATATTGAGACAATAGCAGAATAGGAAAATCACGATAATGAGAATATATGTGGAATTAGATCAGGGGAAAGACACATCGAAATGACGCAACATTGAAGTCTCTAGTTTCTCCAGTTTGGACAGTGTTGTCTTGGGTTCCTTCATGGGAGATAAAATCAGTTCGGCAGGATATAGAAAGATCTGGTGAAGAGCTCGAAGGCATGGGAGCGGATATAAGGATTGGCAATGGTACATTAAAATCGTCATATGGGTCAAATTTTATATTATATGAAGATATCTAAAGACTCCTCCCTAACAAATGATAAATACCCCATTGCAGGAATCGATTACTTTCATCAAATAACATATTTTTTCAAGGGTTATCTCACATACTACACTAGTTGTGTTAAACTCTGATGCATAGAATATTAAATATATGAAATCGTCATAACATAGGAAATGTCAAAAGAAGATAAAATAGGTATGAGTGAAGTGAAATTTATACAAATACGATTACTAGGCTTTCCATATTTTAAAGTTAAATTACAATCTACTAGAATACAATATTTAAGGTATTGCGTATAAGAATAATTTTCAACAAGATTTATATTATGTTGAAGCTTCAAACTGAATTGAATACGGCGATAAAGACACAGTTCTATCGCCTATTAAGGTTAAAAACCAAGTTTTATTTAGATGGCTTGTTTCTAATATAACAACGTTTTTACGTTGGTTTAATTGGTAATGTTCCTAGGTTGGCCCTTCTTTTTCAGAATGTCATCTATTTTCTAGTAGTTTTTACCTCCAACGCACCGATTGAAAACTCTCCAGATCGGGTTAGCTATAAGGAAAACGGGCCGAAACTAGAATCATAATATAGAAAAGGAAGGAATTCTCTTGCCCTTGAAGTTAAAAATGGAGACTAAAGGTGAATGAATTTACTAATAGGTAAAGGTCAAATATAAGGCCAACCACCACATACTTCCCCCCATAATAAAGGATATAGGGCGATTAGGACTTGGTCGACAGACTGTTCCACCATGGAAATATTTGCACGGACCACTAGTAACCTGTTAACACCTTGCCAAATTAAATACATTAAAGCTCTAAATCTAAATATTAAAATATTCGAAATATTCGTAACTTATAAACAAATAAAAGAAATTAGAGTAAAAAGGTTTCAGATTAATCCATCCTACGTCGCCAGTATTGAAAGCTTGAATTGCTATAATATTAATTTAAAAATAGAAAGAATATTTTTCTGGAAAAGTCGTTTTTGGATCAAGGGTGATAAATGTACGTCTTTAGACAATCCAGTGAATATTTGATTGTTTAAGTGTATAGGTTCAATAGTCGGAACAAAATGTAGGACGTCGAATAAATATTAGAACCACTTTAACTACTACAATATAAATAAAACGCCCTGTTAAAACAGTATGCTAAGTCATGAATTATCACGCTGTCTGTTGTAAGATTTTGCCTTCTTACAGGAAGGTGTTTAAAATCCCCCCCATAAACTTTAAAACTCGGGTAATTGTGCAGTTCACGGTTTTTAATCGGTTCCACGCCAGTCATATCTTGCTGGACTCGGACTTTCTATCTTTCACACAAACCTTTAAGGTTCTTGCTCCTGAATTACACTCCCACCTTCAATACTAACGAATCACCACAAATATTTCTAGGAGAAACAAAATAAGATCAGATTTTATTGTAAATACGGGTTAGAGGTTAGGATAAGTACAGCGGCTGGGGCACTTGAACTATAATCTGTTTTGACGGCGGTGTTGCCGAGAGTGGGCGGCAAAACGTTCATAGCTGGTTGAAAAACCATGTCTTTTTTCGAAAATTCAATATATGTAACTTATATTTGAATTTACCCGTATTGTTGTTAATTTTGAATTCTCTATTTCGATGAAATAGTCTTACTACCACGCTCTATCAAATATGGGTAGATCTCTATTTCTGTTTTTAGCTTTCAGGTTCAACAGGAATATCGGGTCTTTTCAGACGGCATTGGAAATATATCGCCTTTGATGAAGCAAATTATTTCAACACAGCTGTTGCTGTCGTCGGAATCTCAAATATGGAGGTGCTATTTATGGTCCTATGCAGATCCTTCCTTGAAAATATGTTGGATATATATATATAGTCTTTGGTGACAACAATCGATATCAACAAAGGAGTCAATCCTATTTGTTATAAGCTCACCTTAGACACTGCTGCACTCACCTATATTTGAAATATGGATTTGCTATCAAAGATCATTTGCGGATGTAAAAAGTCCTCAAAGAAGAAATGGAAGACGATTGAGTTGGAAACCTTCCTTACGAGATCAACTATGTCCTCGCTCGCGGAGAAAAGAAAAGAAAAATAATGGCAATTAAGGAATTGGTTGTTGAGATAAAAATATGAATATGTGAAGGAGACATATGGATCCCATTTGCCAATCATAATCCACCTCCATCAATTGATGAAATAATTTTTGAACCTCCGTCCTATTTCTCGAAAATAACAAAGGTGGAGGAATCAGAAGATTTAAAATCGCCAATTTCACCCTGGAATGTACCCAGCACCTATCCGAGTGCTTCTCAACGTTGTGCATTCCCATTGTATTGATAATATTATTTTCAACACGCTCATGTAATAATTAAAGGTTCGAAGATGAATTTCTATGTGCTTCTTTATAGATATTTGTCAAACATCAGCTTCTCATTTACACCTGTGTAGCTAAAAGTCTCTATATATTTGAATAACCTGCAATGGTGTTGGAAAAGAAGGAGTTCGAAGCAGCCAATGGGAGGCCGATTGATCGAGACGATTGATTTGGATACCTTCAATGGTGAAATAGAAATTGAAGTTTATAGTAAGGAAGATGTTGAACTGAAATCCTGCCCCCATCCACAACGTCTCGGTGACAAATGTTACCTGCCCAGAGTGGGGTCACCTAGAAAACAAGGAAGAGGAAATATTCAGAATATTATACAGAGGGATCATTCGGGAATTATTATAGGCGAACCAATTTGTCTAAAACTTTGGAAGAAGAAGAATGGAAGTCGCTTCCTGACATTGTCAAACGTAAACAGTTCGCCGCCAAGCCTTCCTTACGAGATCAACTATGTCCTCGCAAGCGGAGAAAATAAAAGAAAAAGAATGGCAATTAAGGAATTGGTTTTTGAGATAAAATATGATGAATATGTAGAGGAGACATGTGGATCTAATTGCCAATTATAATCCCACCGCCATCAATTGATGAAATAATGTTTGAAACTCCATTCTCTCTCTTGAATATCACAAAGTTAGAGGAATCAGAAGGTATACAAACGCCAATTTCACCCTGGAATTTACCCAGCACCAATCCGTGTGCATCGCATCGTTGTGCATTCCCATTCTTTCAATTATGTAATATTGAACACGCTTGTTTAATAATTAAAGTTTTAAAGAAAATTTTCTATGTGATTCATCATAGATATTAGTCAAATATCAGATTCTCATATACACCGTCGTAACTAAAAATCTCTATATATTTGAATAACCTGCAATGGTTAACTCATTAGAACAGACTTTTAGTAGAACCTTTTGCAAATATCGAATACTTGTAAATATTGAACCCAATAATTTGAAAACTTGTAAAAAATATTATCGACCATACTATTTGTGCAAAATTCTTATCTATATATATAGTATATTGTAGCAAAGTATTTAGTATTTTATTAACAGAGAAATATATATTTTTTGTTTATATTTTGCTACTCTAAACTTCCCTCATTGCTTATCTTTTGTTTATCATTCATAATCTATAAAATTAACGCACCATAATGATTGAAATTTGGTGCCCGATCTATATGCAAATCAAGAGATCTAACGTATCTGAACTTCGCGTCTAGCAAGGGTATTCTAGACTCAATATTCAGGGCGGCGATTTTAAAAATTACTATTTGATAATTTGCAGTTTGGAGTTTAGTGTTCGATGCCTCGCCGAAATATGCGTGTTCATTACGAACATGTGTCACAGTTTAAAATAGGTCGTGCTTTGGATTTGAAGAGGCTGGTTTGTGAAGTCGACTAATGACGCGACATCTGTGTCGAATGATGCGGCTAGTAAACTATTGTCGCGATAAAAAAATAATTAAATAGGCACAGTAATTACTTTAAATATTGTAACAAAGTATTTATTATTTTATTATCAGAGTATTATTTTTAACTTCATATTTTGCTATACTCTGTGCACTTCCCACTTTTGCTTATATTTTGTTTATCATTCCTAGTTTGTTCTTTCCTTAAATAAATTGTTGTCTCATCCCGAAGTTGGTCTTCCCTAATTCTCCAAGTGACATTTAGGTGGAGATGCTGGGTATAAATTAGGTAAGAAAAACTGAAGATCGCCGAAAAGATCTAAAGGCCATGGGAACTGTGATCTACCTTTTCGGAGACTGACTCCAGGATTCCACCGACGTGTCAAAGCCAAGACTTCCCTCCAAGATGACGATGTCCCTATAGACGATACGACGGCAAAGCCTCTCTTCACGCCGCAAGGAAAAGGACGCAAAGGTACTAAGGACAAAGTTCCAAGACTTAGATGGAATCCTAGGCAGAAGCACGTCAGATCCATGTCAGTAACTACAATATTTGCTAGCTGTGGGTCACAGCCTCCATCGGGAAGGAGCATGTAACAAAGTATATTTTTATTTTATTAGTAGAGTATTATTTTTTATTTTCATATTTTGCAATACTCTGTACACACCCTCTTTTGTTTATCTTTTGTTCATCACTCATAGTTTGTTCTTGCCTGAAATAAATTGCTGTCTCATCCCAAAGTTGTTCTTCCTTAATTTTCCACGTAACAATATTTATTTAATTAGTTATATAAAAGATGTTAAAAATAAAATAAGGGTTATGCTATACATGCGCCGAGTCGACTCAAGAGTTAAAGCGAGAGGCGTAAACTAATCTTTACGCGACACTAGTCAGCACGTTCCATTCCACGTGGCTCCGCTGTGTCCCGACTGGTCCTACTCGCCAAGGTAAAAGGGAATACCAGGAAACTCTGTTCTCCTGACACTATGTTGGAAAAATTGGGTCAACAACAGAAGAAAGTAACATCAGTATGACAGCGGTCGACCAAGAGATATCACAGAATGGGAGGACAGTGCGATTGTCAGAACGGCTGGCGCAGCACCGGTTTTAAAATATATATCATCTGGGCAGAACACAAATGTCCAAATTTACCATCAAAATATGATTAGGAGAGAATAATCTGAGATCTTCTGACCGTTACAATACCTACTCATCACAAACGTACACCGATAAGTCCAACTACAGTGGTATCGGGAGAGATCAATTTGGAACTTTTATCACTTATAACATATAGTTTTCAGTAACACATCGTGTGGCATCGTGTGGTTCTTGGCCTTACCTATTGATACCACAATGGTCCATAATAAGGTGCCATTTAATATTATAGCAGAACCCCATTGGTAGACTCATTCCTGGTTCTCTTAAAAACAATAGTGGGTAGATGACACTCTAAGGACTAATTTGTGTTCTTTTCCTCTCAAATCACCCTATATTACTTTTTCAACAAGCCAATGTTTGGAAACACACGACACGAGTTACTATGAAATGTCTTCAATCTTGTTAACACGGTTTAGTCTTTATTTCAGTAATAGATGGTGGTGTAATTATGGTAGGGAAATTGGAATTACCTGTTTCCGACAAACTATTTTTGAGCTTCATCTTTGAGCTCAAAATAAATTTCTCTGATAACCATTCGTTTCCATTCACTCTGCGCTACATAACATCAAATAATTAAATTTTGAAAATATTTCTGCTTAAATTCAATGGGAAGAAATTTTTGATATATATATATTTATATTAGGGAAAAATAAATTTTGTAAATTAAGGGTGTTACGACTACTAAAGTAGTCAAATTTATGCAGATATGTTTAACTTAAAACTAGGAGAAAAGTATGTAAATCTCTTTGTATAAAAATTGTTATATAAATTTCTTTGTTGTATAAATTGTTATGTAAATTTCTTAATGTATATATTGACCGTGTTTTTTAATAAAAATGAGTTCTGAAAAAGATATTGAGCGTGGTGGTATCCGTTCTTCAGGCCACTTCCCTTGGTGTATAATATATCTGGTGACAAGTACCTGGACTTTTGAGACACTGGGTCGTCTCTCGGGGTACAGAGAGACACCCTATCTATATTGAGAAACAAGGCCTCAATATTTGTGGCGAGCCTGCCAGGATACGGAAAATTCCAGGATTAGAAGATTCTAGGACTCCAGGATGGAGACTCAAAAGGACTTTATGAATTTGAAGATATTAAAGGGATATAGAACTCCAAAGAGAAATATCTTCACTAGGGAAATTAATGAAGCTCTAGAAGACCTAAAGGGAGTCTCCCCTGATGAGTGCCTATTGATGAAAAAAGAGAGTTCATCGTCCAGTGTCACCAGCAAATTAAGGAACTTGATGGAAAAATAGAGATGAATATGATTAGTACAGAAGAATATGACGAAGAGGCTGTAATGGAAGAACTGGAGTCCACTTGGCATTACGAAGAAATGTACATTGACGTACTGATAGAGATCGATAGGATCCTAAAATCTCAAGTTGAGAAAAAGTCAGTTATAGAAACTGAAAGTGCAGAGTCTCTTACGAAAGAGGATGTTATTGCCTGTAGTGGAATTGAGCCTAAAGATTCTACAGAACCAGAAACAGAAGGTCCCAGCACGGAACCAGAGACAGAGGGTCTCAGCACAGAACCAGAAACAGAGAGTCTCAGCACAGAACCAGAAGGTCCCAGCACGGAACCAGAAACAGAGGGTCTCAGCACAGAACCAGAAACAGAGGGTCTCAGCACAGAACCAGAAGGTCTCAGCTTGGAACAAGAAACAGAAGGTCTCAGCACAGAACCAGAAACTGTTTCTAGAGAAACGGAAGAAAGTGAAAAAGCCGAAGTTGAGAAAAAAATCCATTGAAGCAGATGAAAGTGAAAGGGCTGAAGTTGAAAATAAAATCTGTTGAAGTTGAAGAAAGTGAAAAGGCTCAAGTTGATAAAAAGTCAGTTATAGCAACTGAAAGTGCAGAGTCTCTTACGAAAGAGGAAACTGCTAATGAAAAAGGTGAAGATGCAGATATAAAGAAGATTCTGAAGCTGAAACCAAAGACAATGGAGTAAAGGATTCTAAAACTGCAGTTAAAGGTTATGAATCGGTAAACAATTCTAGAGCGGTAGCTGAAGGCGCTGATCAAGTAGAGATTTCAGAAGATGAAACTGAATCGATTGATGATATTGAGGAAAAAGTTGTCAAAGTTCCAGCATCGAGGAAATTGGTGGAAGCAAGACAAACTGGAGATACGGAATTTAAAGTAAAAGGATACTATTTGACTGATCGCCCTGTATTTGGGTGTGAATCCAAGGTTGCGCCTGTGCGGCCAGTGTTTGACGACGCTTCCTGTCGAGGACACAATGGACTCTCCTTGAAACGGTATTTGAAGAGGGAACCCAATCTACTGAGAAGAATCCCTGAAATAAGGATAAAATTTCGGGAAAATAAGTTTGGAGTTTTGGCAGATATGAGAAGATATTTCCAGATAATGGCTATTAAGGAGAATGATTGTGACTACCTCAGATTTCTTTGGAAGAGGAGGATGGATAACTGATGGTTTTGGGGCGGGAAAATAATTGCATTGGCGATGTTGATTATGTGCCCCGTACCTCAAAAATCTGGAGGAAAATAAATAGTTGAATGCAAAGGTTGAAATAATTAAAACGCTTTCTAAACAAAGTTGTACTATCCAGATCACCTATGTAAAGAGAAAACCAATAGAAAAGGACAATTGGCAAATATCTTCCAAACAATAAAATGCAACTTGTATCGAAGAAAACTGTTAAAACTGTTCTAAAATTTTGCTGCGGAAGACATGCAATAGCGCAGGTGGATGGGATGATCCCCTGGGAAAGGATATAAGTCAAGAGTCTATAGATTGGTATGAGAAGATAAATCATTGAGGAGACACTAAGAGAGAAGATGGCAGTGTCGAGAATCTCAAATGGAAGGCTACTTGGTGAACTTCTTTCAAAATCTGAAAGCAGAAGCATAATGAGATTTGATGAGCTCTTCTGGGGTGGAAAGTTAGTCCCTGTTGGAAAAGGCACATGGCCAAAATGTTTCTGAGGGATATTGCTGATAATGGCGGATCTCCTGTTTATAGAATTGAACAGATTCTGATTATAGGAATCCTAATATTGATCATAGAAAAAAATGGTCTTATATTTCTCCTAGAACGATTAAAAAGGAAATAAATATTTTGATGCTTCACGAACCTTAAAAGGTAGTGCTCAAGCCAATCTTTGTTATCCTAAAGATTTTTTGATTATTCGTGATTTGGAATCTGAATATTTTTCAAATATTATTGAAGATAGTGAGAAGGATAATAATTTAGATTTGAATGATATGAATTTATCTTATTTTGTAGTTTTTCGTTCTGAATATGGAGGGAAAGTTTTCCAAACCTTTGGATTATGAAAATGTTTTATTCTCTTGCTCTTTTCTTCTGTTGAACTCCTGTTCAACAGCGGGGGGAGTATGTTACGACTACTAAAGTAGTCAACTTTATGCAGATATGTTTAACTTAAAACTAGGAGAAAATTAGGTAAATCTCTTTGTATAAAAATTGTTATATAAATTTCTTTGTTGTATAAATTGTTATGTAAATTTCTTAATGTATAAATTGACCGTGTCTTTTAATAAAAATGAGTTCTGAAAAAGATATTGAGCGTGGTGGTATCCGTTCTTCAGGACACTTCCCTTGGTGTACTAAAGTAGCTGGCTGGACAAGTGACTGGACTTTTGGGGGCACTGGGTCGTCTCTCGGGGTACAGAGAGACACCCTTTCTATATTGAGGAGAAGGCCTCAATAAAGGGTGTTAATATTTTTAATATTAACGATAACGCATATTTTATGTTTACAATTATTTGTTCTCTGTGTGAAAGGTTTCTATATAAAACTAGCGGATGTGCACCCGGCTTCGCCCGGGTTATATTCGAGTGGAAGTTTGCCTAACGAATATTATTGATAATAATATTCCGAAACACACATAATATTATGATAATATATCGAAATATATAATTCGTTACATTATATATTTATATAATATATAAAATATATTTTTCGAGCAAACATATCCACTTACTCTCAGATATATAGATTAGATCCGAAAACTTTAGTAGCTAATATAATTTTCCTGTCGAAGGGCGGTTGAGCCCGAAAGCTTGAAATAAATGTATTTAAAAGAGACTTATCCCTCAACCTTATTGATTTGAAAACATATCCACTCCCTCTACTGAATAGATTTTGAAAAAAAATATATATATAAATAAAAATATCTAGATATATACTACATGATCTTAGCCAAAAGGCCGAGAAACTATATTTTATATATAGAGATGACCTGGTTTCGTGTGTCTTCTGCTCGAGTGAATGTTGCTGGTAGTATTTTGTTCCTGCCTACTAAAAAGTATTATCTGGCCTCGCCCGTGGTCTGCTTTAGTGAATATTCCTCTAAATAATTTTGTTTATTTCAATCAATAATGATACAGAAATATTGTCATCATCATTTCTGACTAAAAAAATAGTGTTGCTCAGTACTCGGTTGATTATGAATTTTCTTGGTTAAAAGTGCGACAAAAAACTCTTCCAGATTTAACTCTCTGTCCTATTCAAATTTCAGCGAGATCAGTTACATATTGAGGGCGTGCATAGCCGACAAACATTTATATATGTTCCCCGGTTTCGCCCGGTTTTTACCCGTGTTAAGGTTTGCCTATCGAACATTCGTTAAAACGATTCTAGCAAAAATCCAATCCCTACTGAATCTATACTTGTCTATAGTCTCGATAATTTGAAATTTTTTCCCGGTCCCTTGAAAAATACTCGATAAGTTGAGTAAAATCAGTATTAATTGGTCCTTTCGGTAATTTGAAGTTGAAGGAATAGTATCTTGCCACGAACGAACATTTGTAAATAACTGTATTTTGCGAATGTACCCGGCTTCGCCCGGTTTTTACCCGAGTAAAAGTTAGCCTAACGAACATTTGTTAAAACGATTCTTAAAAACTTCCAATCTACCTATATATAGATTTATAAACGTATATAAATATATTTTTATATGCGTTTAAATATAAATTTGATATTTTTTTTTTATTTATTTAATTTTATATAAGATATGTTCTTAGAAAATATATATTAATATTGAAATGCCAGGTTTTTTTACAACGTCATTGGAATATTATATTACTAAATCCTCAAATTAAATAATAAATGTATTATACTTGGATAACATTTTATCATTTTCACAATTTATAAATGTAATTTCACAAGATGCCGCGAGAGGCGCTGCTTGCGAGTGAAATTAGAAAATTTGTAAATAAAATTGCAACAAACATTCATTTCAAATCAAATTCAAACCTGAAACCTTCCCAGTAGAATAGTTTCACGGCGATTGGATAATCTTACCTTTTAAAAACATTCATCGTGTGAACAAACTAACAAACTACGTGTAAAATTATTAACCAATAAAATTCATTTATCGTCGCGACCAGTGCGGCACCAAGCGGTAAAAGGCTGAAACCAACGCTTTTTGGTTCTACATTTTTAAAAAAGCACTTCAACCTTTTTAGTTTTTTGAATAGCCTATATGTTAAACAAAATATTTAGCTACCTACATGCGAAATTCCATAATGATTGATTCTGTAGATTTTGCGCAACGCGATAAAAATTCGATTTTGGATTTGATTTTTTTAGATATAAAGGATAAAATAAAAAAACAAATTATATATATATATATTTATATATATATATATAGGAAATGCTAAACAATACAAATTAACAAACAAAATGTTGAATAAATAGAATCTTCCGAAAAGACACAAACTAAGTATAATTTGTGAAAATAATTAGATAATCAAATAAGGTATTTATATAAAACATGGTCTTGACTATAATAGCTGATGAGGTAGTGTCCATTTTTATGGATCAAATATTGATACCAAATTTAAATCAATTTAAAAAATATAAAATATACCTGAACTTTCGATTCTGGAATATAAAAAACAAAATTTTCCAACAATAAATTTCAAATAACTAATTTGTGCATGGTTTATTTCTCTCCAATCTACATCTCCCAATACATTTTAAATTTATGTGTTACTATTTATTTATATCCAATTAATATTTTGTGAGGAAATAATCTGGCTATTTCTGAATATTTTTATTTCTGTTTTGTGGGAGGTGGGGCTTTCGAGCGCTTAACAGAAACATCTTAGTATATGGGAGTTACCTTGGAAACAATCGATTCCAACAAAGGAGAATAATACTTTGGTTAAGGTCGAGTCCTGTATAAAAATACCCAAATATCATAAACAAATTATGAATTATTAACTAATATACATAGAAATTAATGATTCTGTACTAACTTTATAATTTTATTGATTGTTCCACAAAGCACCTATCAATACAAACAAGGCGAATCTTCTATATTTTTCCTTCTGAACCTTCATTCACAGCATTGATTCCATAAAAATGGTTAATTTCAAAAAGCTTTTTTCTGGTTGTTTCCGCCGCCCTCAACCGAAATTGAAAAAAATTAATCTTCAAAATCTGAGAGAGGATTTTAACATTACAATTGCAGATAATGAAGGTATCCAGTTAGAACATTGCCCTCATCCACTTCATCGTGGTTCCTGGTGCTACAGGGCTAGAGCTGTCCCTCTTTCGGTCCATGGTAGCACGAGGAGACCTCAGACATTCATTTCAATGGAAGACGCGGGGTTTCGCCAGAATGAACCAATCACGTTGAAAGTTTGGACACGTGAAAATGGAAGTAAATACCTTACTTTGCACAATAAGTATACTGCTCCTCCAAGTCTGCCTATAGACGTTGTCTATGTCATGGCCCTTGGCCTGGATCCCAAAAACAAAAAGGAAGTAAGGGAATTATACTTCGAATTAAATTCTGGAGAATATTCTGGGCTATTGCCAATATCCACTCCTAATATTCCAATACCAAATTCCCAAGAAGTGGCCGAAGACACACCTGGTCCAATTCGGGTTGACCAAGCTTCATGCAGGTGTGCCTACCCATTGCTGTAATTGCATATCTACAGAATCCTCATCATTCTGCCCTTCCCTCACGTGTAATGATCCATATTTTTTTGAAGCCACAACCTACGTCTGCCGTCCATATTCCTCACTCTTCACCGCTACTGTGTCCTATTTTTTACTGATGTCCGTAATTGTACAATGACCATTAATAAATAAACATATTTGTTGTGTGTGTTCATATATCTATATTATATACATATAAAATCATTAAGTATTAATTTATTTCTCTTTCTTTCTCACTATTTATCGCTGAACTCAAAACCTACTCGAGTGTATATCACCAAATATTTCATGTCAAACCTTTTGAACTTGAGAATGGTTATAGACTACTTAAATATCATTAATGAATTTCAAATTCCATTATATCTACAAATCTGTTATTTGGAAAAACAAGCTCAAAAATGACACAGCAATTTATTTAGGACACAAACTAAAATGCATTAAGTTTAATAGAGGCGATAAGGAAAATATGCAGAGTAGCTAGATATAAATAACAAAATTGATAATCTGTTTATTAAAATAAATATTTCGCTAAAAAGTCTAATTGACTACTCTTCTCAGGAAAAATATCACGAGCTGTTAAATTTGTAGGTTCAAATTTCTACTAGAAAAAATGTTATTTTGAAAGAGAATATCAATCCTTGGTATATATTACTATTTGGAATAATGTAAATAAATTCATTATATGGTGAAAATGCAAACGCAAACAAGTCATTTATAAAAAAAACCTTATTTTCACCCTCATAGGCGATTAAGCTAAGTCTTTATCACCTTATTTAATTCAGTTTGTGGCTTTAACAGATAATATCTTGTTGAAATGAACATTATACGCCATATCTAAATAGTGGACACAGCTGAATTTCCATTTGACATATACATAAGGAATACCTAGTTTGTCATCTGATAATTTCAAATCATTCACACATGATACAGATGATTCTTTTTATTTATTTTATTTTTTGTAAGTTTTTCTATCCATGATTATTCAATTTAATCAAATATATCATGACTATTTTAAATTTATATATCTCTCTATTTAATTCTCGACTTCAGAATTTAACAAAATAATTGTTGTATATGAGATAATCCTGGTAAAATATTGCTATTTGATTAATATAATTGATCCCAACAATGGAAAATATCTTTTGTTAGAGAGAAAGAGAGGGAGGAATCTTAAAGATATATATTCATATATATATATATAAATTAAGGTATATTAATTCATATGCGAGGTAATTCCTTATCTACGCAGTTATCTTCGATTCTCTTCTTTCTTTCGAAATAATCAAGATATCAAGAAAGCGGCCTTTCTTTTCGTTCTATCGTTGCCTTCTCTATGTTGAGCTCCTTTAATTTTTTTTTCATATTTCTAGCTATGGATTTCGTCATATAAAATCAGAATTTAAAAGAAGAATGCTGAAAATACTTGGGAAAGATTTCAACATGGAAGGTGGTGGATAAGGAAGAGATCCAATTGCGACATTGCTCTCATCCTCTTCTTCGAGAATCTTGGTGCTACAGGACGAGGTTCGACCCTCTTTCTGACCACGGTAGCACAGGGAGTCCTGGGACATTCATATCATTGGGAGAAGCGGGATTCCGAAAAATGAACTGTTGAAAAACACGTTGAAAGTGGACGCGCGTAAACGGAAGGAAATACTTCAACTTGCATAAAAGGTTCACCACGTTTCCTAGTCTGCCTATCTACAATGTTTGCGTGATGGTACTTGCAATAAACCCATGAACAAAATAGAAGTTGAAGGTTTGTATTTTGAAATGAAGTTAGTTCATGCTGGTGATTTTTTCTGGACAATAGTCAATCATTGCCTCCGCTCCCACTGTCTCACTGCAGACCTCCACTCTCAGTCATTTCAAATCCAGCTGAATTGATTCTGATTCCCACAAAACGACTCAAAATATTTAGCACTGCCTGGAATTATTAAAACCCCTACAAACATCTCAATAATTTCATTTATCGAAATATTCACCTATCATTATGATTATATTCATTGGATTTAATAATCTGCTCTTATAAACTTTTATTGGTA
The DNA here is from genome assembly GCA_030710605.1 of Cordylochernes scorpioides. Lineage (NCBI taxonomy): Eukaryota > Metazoa > Arthropoda > Arachnida > Pseudoscorpiones > Chernetidae > Cordylochernes > Cordylochernes scorpioides. The sequence goes on along the minus strand of CP092864.1, from coordinate 200,846,245 downwards.
TCATTTTAAATTACCACAATCTACATTTAAAATATTCCAGAACATAAGATATTATTTATAAACACCATATTTTCAAATATTATATAAATAGAAAAATATTTGATCTCTGTTTATAATTTCATAATTATTGTAAAATATATTCTAGAGCTAATCTACATTCGAAAATATCCCAAATTAACATAAGAAAAAAAATAAATATAAAGTTGTTTCCTACAATCGCGATTATAGTAAAATAGGTTCTTATAAGTTCTTCAATCCCATTTTATGTGCACTAATTCGCACAATATTACTAAAATTAGTCCTCACCAACAAAAATAATATTTTGGGAAGAAAAAAATTGTTTGCCGGCAAAGAAAGAACTTCTACGATTTTTCGTGATGCTATTTCCAAATTGAACTTATTTAAAATCAAATCTTGATTTAGAGGTGCATTTTTCCAGCTATTTGAAGAGATTTTTATCTATATGCCATGTTTCTATTCCAGTGGTACAGGGTTTCGCTACATTTGTTGATCAGACAATGCGGTGAACAAGACGCTGTATTGTGTGTCATCAGCTGCGTCAGATCTTTTTTAATAAAGGAATTGAAAAAGAAAATAAATCATTTATATATTTTTAAAAATCTTTTTCGGTGATTTTATCATTAGAATTTTTTAATAGCCTTTGCTTTCCCTACCTGTAATTTTCAATTCTCTCTGGTTGACAATAAATATAGAGTCTACTAGCAGAATATATTGTGACAAACATCCCAATATGTTTGTTAAACGTGGCAAGTACACAATGCAAGATTTCAGGAAACTCAGTTCTAACTTCTTAAGAAATGAGTACCTGGCTTACTTTGGAGGTGACTAGAAAACCAAGATGAAACTCGGCTCCATTTGAAATTTATATTGAATATTTGCGCGAGTGGGCAAATGGTAAAAGAAGCGCCTCAAGTTTGAGTGCCAATGATTTGGAAAACCCAAGAATCCAAACTAACGATTACTATTTCTGTTTTATCGACATTATTGGTATCAACTGAAACAATAGCTAAAAGTGGACTTATTCTAACATTCCTTTTGCAATACGCCCATTTTCTCACTCAGAAGACGTACCAATCCTAACTTGTCATGGCCTTCTTAAATTTTTGAAATTCTAGTTGTTACAAGTCATAATACAGAGTTCAACGAGCATCAGTGGATGGTTTGTGTCGATCTTGAAATAATGATATTTTTTCTTACCCATCAAGGTGACTACACAGTATACCCATGTTTCATGAGTCTCTGATATAGCAGAGCTGAATGGATCATCTGATAAGAAAAAACTAGCCTTTGAGTGAGAAAATGAATGTTGTCGAAAAGAACATCATTTATTCACTTCTCATTTCTCGAGAGAAAGTCATTCTGCCCCCATTTAATATATAATTAGGCTTTTTGAAACAGCTTTTATAGCTCTTGAACATTATATGTCCTGTTTTCAATAAATAGAGCGTATATTCTCTGGACTCAGTGGTAGAAAATTGAAGACTGGTAAAAATTAGATGGCCCTCTGATAAGATACCTCATCAATGATCTGAATTTGTCAACTCAATCAATAAAATTGAATTTGGTGCTAGGAGCTCGTTTGTCTTGGAAGTACGAATTTGTTTTTGAGTTGTTACAAGGATGATAAATATAGTGTCTAAATATAACTATAGATAGTGAAAAAATGCATAAAAGCTTAGAAATATTGATTTCCGAAGTGGTATAAAATCAACACAATACATACAACACATACAATATGAAATAATTGACCAGGAAATCAACACTATGAAAAATCAGTAACAGAAAAAATGGGAAACTCATAAAATGGCAGCTTACTATCAATTTAGCCATCGTCCCCCCCCCCCCCCCCCCCCCCCCCCCCCCCCCCCCCCCCCCTGCCAGAGGTTCACAATATATATTTCTAAGATGCCCTATTTCACATTGTCCATTTACAATATTTCAGGATCAAATAAAAATCAAGATCGATTACATACACTCGATAAATTGGAATTCGAGCAGCCATCATCTTCGCTCTGTTGTTTAAAGAATCTTCAAAAGAGTAGACTTTTTAAATCCACAAAACCACTTTCTATCGTGTGGGGAAGTAGTTTGATCAGGCCGACACTGTAACAGAGAGTAAACAAATAGCTGCATGGAAAAACATTCTTGTCCATCGACAGGGTGAGAGGCGAAAAATTTGTCTCAAATGTGAAGTAGAAGATAGATGTAAAGAGCATGAGAGCCTTAGCCAAGGAAATATATATGGCATGCTGAGGTTCTTCTCTGATGAAAGCAATTTTAACGTAGCCTTGAAGGTGATAATCATTGTTTTTTTAAAAGACTATTCAAATGTGTGTGATACACCTAAATTCCCCCTACTTCAATGATGGTCCTAGTCGTTATTATATTTCCTATTTTTTAAAGGCCTTAGGATGAACGGCGCCACTGAAAAAAAAATGTGCGGAGACGGTTTGAAGATTTGGGTGGACATAGTTGCCGCAGGAAGGTAGTATGTCTTCCAACAAGACTCGGCTCCAGCCCACAATGAAAAAAGAAACTGCGCCTTTGCCGGTCCAAACCTGGAAGAAAAAGGAGGAGGGGGAGCAGTAACAAGCTCACTAAAAAACTTGGGCTCAGCTGGCCCGGCTGATAGTACCCTGTAATGGCTGCTAATCCAGGGATACAGGATGGGTTTGTTCTCCATGTTAGGATCGGCTGAAAATGGCATCTGTACCTCATGTCAGAGGCGGTCATTTCGTTTGGAGCTAAGTCGGCCTGCCACTGAGTAGTGTTCCCAGTCTTAATGACAAAGGCAGACGCATTCTACTTCACCCAGTCATGATCTCAACTCTATACAAGCTTTATACCCCAAATATGATCGAGTGGAGATAAGAAAGAAGAAGAAGAAGGAAAAAAGACGCAATTAAGGCTGACCCTTATCGTCCTCAGTCATTACAGTGCTGAAAAATTGCCCTCTAACTCTCCAGACTCCAACTATCTGAACTACTATGTATGGGTGGTTTTTAAGAAAGATATTAAAAAAATATAAGACAACACCATCCAGTCGGAAAAAAAGGCGGTTCAAGTGGTTATGGCCCAAATTATCAAGGTCATCGTTGCCAAGACATGTGCCTCATTCTTGAAATTGTGGGTACATGATAATGGTCGTAAATATTTAACTTTTCATAATAAATTTTCTGCACCTCCCAGTCTGCCCATGCACATCAGCTATATTATGGTACTAGGTGAAAAATCTAAAAAAAAAATACAGTTGTGAAAGAACTGTTTTTGAATTAAAATTTGACCCTTATGATGATTTCGATGGACCATTGACAATCCTTATTTCCGCTCCCATGCCTTCGAACTCTCCACCAGATCTTTCTAAATCCTGCTAAACTTACTTTATCTCTAATAAGGGAGCCCAAGATAACACTGTCCAAACTGGAGAAACTTGAGACTTCAATGCTGCATCATCTCGATGTGTCTTTCCCCTGATCTAATTCCACATATATTCTCATTATCGTCATTTTCCTATTCTGCTATTGTCTCAATATATGTAGTAAATAAAAATATTCGTTGTGAATTTATATATTTATTTATGATTGCTGAAATTGTTTCTAGAATAGTCATCTATGATGGTCGTTTCTCTATTGTCAGAATAGTCATTCAAGCTGAAGAGCCATCTATTGAGAGCGTCTCAGCAAACTAGAGAACTCGAGTCGGTGACTAAGGACTAATGACCCTCGTCAATTCTAGGCCGACTTTGATATCAAGAGATATCAAATGATTATTCATAATCTCCCAAATAGGTGTTCACTTAGTAAAGTGCCTATGCCATATATTTGGCCAAAATATATAGATGAAAAATTTGCTCTAAAAGAATATCTAGCTATAAAAATAGGTTATCATTAAAAGTAAAATCAAACAACTACACATACGATACAGGTATAAAATGGTAGAATAAAGAATTTGAACAAATGAAAACACATTTTCATTATGTAAGAAACTTATTTGATCACAGTAAGACTATCGAAGCAACAAGATTTAAACAACTCAGAAACAAATTTTAATAATATGATAAAGAAAGAAAAGAGAAATAGTTTGGAAAATTTCATCGAAGAAAATGAATCAAATGATCCTTTTGGTAACGCATATAAAATTTTCAAAAAGCTCAAATCCTCAAACAAACCAAAAGGACTTTCCATAATAGACAACAATCAAGAATCAGAAAAAGAAAAACGCATTACAGACATAATAAATGTATTAATTGCAGATGACAGAATTGATCAAGACAACCATCAACAAGAATTGGTTAGAAGTTACGAACCTTTTATAAAGAATTCAAGCGCTATCCATATTGATACCGAAGAAATAGAATATCTAATTGACAATAGCAATGTCAAAAAGTCACCAGGTCAAGATAATATCAGTAATATCAATGATAAAATACGCAAAGTCTCTGTTACTTCTGGTGCTACATTCGTTATTAAATAAATGTATTCAGATGGGATATTTTCCAAGGGAATGGAAAACGACAGTTTTAAAAATACTAATGAAACCAAACAAATCTAACGTCGAATCAATAAAAAGCTATCGACCTATTTCGTTAACATCTAATCTGTCTAAGAACTACGAAAAAGTTATTAAAAATAAAATTTATGAATATTATATGCAAAACAATTTATTAAGTCCGAAACAGCATGGATTCATCAAGTCAAAATCTACTATTACAGCCTTAAATAATATAATCGATATAATAATGGAACACAAAACCAAAGAACTGACAGCTCTGGTCACAATAATATTGCGGGAACCTTTGATAACGCATGGTGGCCTGCGATTTCAAAAATAATAGATGAAGATAATTTGCCGGAAAGTTTAATAAGGGATATTCGATCATATTTCAAATCGAGGAAAACGAAATTTACATATGAGAACTTAACAATAAATAAACAAATTACAAAGAGATGTCCGCAGGGTGGCCCGCTATCTCCACTACTATGGATAATATTACTAAACGATTTTTAAATCAAATACTAAGTTCCTAATAGTGAAGTGGTATGTTATGCGGATGGTGTATCAATTATATGCTGGCACAACAAATGCAAAGACCTGAAATTAGTTATAGAAAAGGCATTAAATACGATTGATGTATGGAGTCAAGAGTAACAAACTTGAAATAAGTCTAGAAAAAAACTAATATACTTTATTTACACAACAAAGGAAAAAAATCCCAATTAAATTTTATAATGAAATAATCATACCTACTCTGAAGACCAAAATTTTAGGAATAATAATTGCAAATAACAGAAGAAGAAGCAAAATAAATTTTACATACCACATAGAAGAAATAATAAATCGTACAAAACGTTTAAAAATTATCTCTTCTCAATTTGTGGGAAATCTTGGGGTCTAAGCACCCAAAAAAGGCTAACTTTATATAAATCCATTTTCAGACCAATACTTACATATGGAGCCGAAATTTGGTTCAAATATTTAAATGAAAAATGTTCACTAAAATAAAATTCAACCCAATATCAAATACTAACATGGTATAATCAAGCCTATAAATCCACATCATATAGCTGCGTTCATAGTTTGGCCACCATTCCTCTGATCTCAAACTTTATCGAATCCAGAATCATGATATCTGATCTGAGAAAGTTATCCACAGATGATCAACAAATTCATGACCCATTTATTCCAGGAAATATAGATAACTTTCTTAAATTAAGAATGGATGTTCTGAAAAACGAAGAAAATAATACTTTCTTAAGCTTTTTTCCCCAAGAAATCCCTAAATACTTTCGTCCAAATTTTTATAATACTCAATTTGTTACAAACCACGGAAATTTCAAAGGTTTTTAAAATAGAATAAAGGCAGTGGAGGATTCAAGTTGCTTTTGTGGTATTGAGGAACAAACCTCAAGACATCTACTGATCGATTGCCCAGCATTTTATATTTATCTTTATTACCTTGATACACTTATTACACCTAACCTTAATACCTTAATCACCATGAATAAGCCTCCCAATAAGTGAAAAAAAGAATTCATAGCAATTGCGATCTGGTGGAACACATTTGTGAAATAGCAGTGAGAATACACTTCTATTGGAGAAACCTTCCAAAATACGATATTTCATCTTCAGCAAACCAATTATAGAAATTTACCCAATATATTTAAGAAAATCACGCCTATAATATATTTACTCCAACATACAATAATTGACAGGTGTCTCAAAAATTATTTTCCAATTCAAAGTGAAAACATATATTTTAAATTAATTTATATGGTTTAAACTCTTGTTTTTAAAATGTTATAACTCAATTTGGCTGTGCTTTGCAGGTAAAATGAATTTATTATGAGATATTAGCGCGTCATTTGTTCTATTTTAAAATGAATTTAAAATAATGCCGTCTGAATAAAAAAAGTCCCAATGAATGAAAATGTTTATTGAAGCTAGTTCCGACCCTCTCAGGGAGGGGGACTTATAAATCTACCCTTAATACTGGTAATTGAGTCTGTAGAAAAGAGAAAGACATGGTATTTTCAAACACACATTTAGTACATTATTTAGACGAGTATAACAATTTTCTCTAAATCGAAGCGTTCTCCGATACAACAATCATTAATTTGTATAATGGTCAACATAATTTCCGCATCTGAAGGTCACTAAAACAGCATGCTGTAAGTAAGTTTGTGTGTGATATCCTAAATGTAATTGTGTCATAATTTATCGCATTATACGACCCTAATTTATTTGTACAGTAAAAACAACGAATGTCACAAATTACTTTGACTTCATGGAGGTTTTTATGATACTCAATTATCTGACCTTCAACAGACATTATTCTACCAACAAGATTATGCACGAACTTATTTAGCTCATGACTAGAGACGTCTACTGGACATATAATGATCAGGAGGCCAAAATCCCAGATGTACTATTGCTACATAAATGCGTTTAGAGAGAGACTACAATAAGGTTTTGTATATGGAATAAAATATTCACGTGGAAATTAAGTGAAACCTTGGAACTCAACACCATGATATTGTCAAGAAGCTTCATCCAGATGGGACACCTGTCAATCATCCCTGGACCCCGGGGGGGACCACAGGTGTGAGGTGTTCTCGGAAGCTGTTCTGTAAATAAGGAAAACGGGACGGTGGCTGACGCCTTTCATTAGGATTATCTTTAACTTGGGGGTAAGTTGCACTCTCTCTCTCCCTATAAATACCCCTTATAATAAATTATTATTCCCAAACTTGCCCTTGCTTTATATATCTCCGCGACATATTTTGGCGGAGACGCTGTGTAACGTGACGGAACTTGGAAGAAGTCGACGTCTACAGGGACGTGAACCAAATATTGAACTTTTGCCACAACGAATAAAAATGGAAGACGACCACAGACCTACTGTTAGCGGATCCTACCTCCCTTGTCAGCGTCAACGAGATCCATCTACCTTTTCTGGAGATGGAAATATAAACCCTGGACAGTGGTTGAAGGAGTACGAGAGAGTGTCGAAGTACAACAGATGGGACGACACCATGAAGCTTACCAACGTCGTCTTTTACTTGAACGGAACTGCTGGAAGGTGGTTTGATAATAAAGAAAAATCACTCAACTCGTGGAGAAGCTTTGAAGACGCATTCCGCGGTGTGTTCGGACTGCAGAAGGATTCTGCTTGACGCGCTGAGGAAGTTCTGGAGTCAAGAGCACAGAAGGCCGAGGAATCCAGCGAGTCATACATCCAGGAGATTCTTAGTCTCTGCCACCAGGTGAACACTCGCATGGAAGAAGGTGAGATAGTTGCTCACATTATTAAGGGAATTTCGGAGGACACATACCAGGTATTGGTGGCGAAAGACATACAGACGGTAGATGAGATCCTGAAGTTTTGCCGTCATCTGACAACCGTCATGCAGCGCAGGATCGGCCGCACGAAATTCGCCAGGTTGTCAAACGTAATGCCCATTTCATGTGTTGACGACTCAGACGACTTGGCCGGCTCAATTCGCCGCATCGTTAGAGAAGAGATACAAAAGATCTTCTCACCACCTGAAGTGGTCAATCCTCTCCGAGAGGTGAACGCTCTGAAACAGACTGTGAGGGAAGAAGTTAGCCGTGTTCTCCAAGCTACCAGAGCACAAATCAACGTGGTACAACAACAACCACGCACGCCCTATAATATCGGCCGACCAACCCAACCCAGGAAGACGGATCATTGGAGAACCTACGACGACCAACCAATCTGCTTCCACTGCCGACGACCCGGACATGTCGTCCGTTATTGTAGGGAACAACGGCAGGTCTTCGCTGAAGCCATACCAAGGAATGGCGGAGAAGGAAGAAATGTTGGATTTTCTAGTCGACCCCCGAGATATGACGCCGATGACGACTGTGTAACGCCCCAAACTTCGACGTACTTTTACCGGAACACTTCCCCACATCCAAGCCGCGCAAGGTCGCCAACCCGAAGACAGTCCAAGTCGCCAGCCCGTCGTTTCAGCCGTTCTCCCAAGCCTCAGAATGTGAAAATCTAGGTGGAGCGGCTTCTAACGGGGGTGAGGTTGCCATTGAAGAATTTCCTTCAAGGTATATCGCCGCTAAATTAAAAGAAAATTTTGTTATGGTCGAAATAAATGGACGCAAAATTGAAGCATTGGTGGATTAAGGTGCCGACCTTTCTGTTATTTCGGACATTTCGACGCGAACTAAAGACACCTCTCTTCAAAGAACCAGGTCCCATTCTTAAAGCCGCAAACAAAAATTTAATAGAGACCCTAGGAAAATGTGTCCTGAACATAGAAGTTAATGGTCTGAAGATATACTTTGAATTCGTTGTTATATATATATATATATATATATGGTGGAATGCAGCCATGACATCATATTCGGATGGGACTTCTTCAAGGCCACCGAAGCCGTCATTGATTGTGATAGAAATGAACTCCATCTCGGGGAAACCTCCGTGCTGTAATCTCGAGAGGAGGAAAACCAGAGATTGTTTGCTTCAGACGACTTTGTCATCCTGCCTAAATCAATAAGGAAGATCAGTGTGATAAACGAAGAAATATGCGGTGTTAGAGATATTTTAATCTCAACTTCTAAGGACTTAATATTAAAAAAATAAGTTCTTATACCAAACTCATTGGTTACATTTCGACATGGCCGAGGTAGCATTTGGGTGGCTAATGGAGCGTCTTGGCCGCAACTGATTCCATCAGGAATGAATATGTGCACCATGGAAAGTTATGAGAAAGGAAATATCTGCAGTTTTATCGAATCCAGCGATAAGTTACAAGAAACGCAGCTAAAGTCACGTGAATGGTCACAGAAGATAAACCTTACTCTAGATCCAGGGCTGTCTGAAATTCAAAGGTTACAGCTTGTTTATTGCCTTGACGAGTTTATTGATATATTTGACTTTGGGAGTACTCCTATTAAGCCCACCAGTACTGTGAAGCACAAGATAAACACAGGCGACAACTCTCCTATCAAAATGCGGCCCTATAGAGTAGCACCAAGTGAACGACGACTAATTCAAGACGAAGTGAACAAGAATTTCGAAAATCACTTCGTGAAGCGCTCTGAAAGTCCTTGGTCATCTCCAGTTATTTTTGTTCGAAAGAAAGATGGGACCTGGAGATTCTGCGTAGATTATCGCCGTTTAAATAAGATAACAAAAAAGATGTTTACCCCGCTGCCACGCATTGACGATGCCTTGGACAGTTATGCGGCTCTAGTTACTTCTCCACGATGGATCTTCGGTCCGGGTATTGGCAGATTGAAGTGGACGAAAAAGACAGGGAGAAAACTGCTTTCATCACTCCAGATGGGCTGTATGAATTCCAAGTAATGCCTTTCGGTCTTTGCAACGCTCCAGCAACGTTTGAAAGGATGATAGATAGTGTTCTGGGCAGTCTTAAATGGAACATGTGCCTTTGCTACCTGGACGACATCGTAGTTTACGCACCTACCTTTGAGGAACATCTACGTCGTCTACAACTTGTATTAAGCTGCATCCAGAAAGCTGGACTAAGCTTGAACCACAAAAAGTGTCTTTTTGGATCAAGGAGGATAAAGATTTTGGGACACCTTGTTGACGCCATTGGAATTCTTCCAGATCCAGATAAAGTTGAAGCCATCTCTAAATTTCTGAGGCCAAAGAATATCTCTGACCTGGAGAGCTTTCTTTAATTATGTTCCTATTACCGAAGTTTTATTGAATACTTTGCCGACAAAGCTAGATCTTTGCATGACCTACTGAAGACTGAAAAACAATTCTATTGGGATGCAGCTCAAGAGAAAGCGTTTGAAGTCCTTAAAACAGCTCTAATTTCAGAGCCTTGTCTTGGGACACTTTGATGAATCCGCTAATACCCGTCTACACACGGATGCAAGCGGACATGGTATTGGAGCTGTTCTTCTACAAAATACAAGGTGAAAAGGGAGCGGCCTATAGCTTATGCTTCTAGAAGCTTGAGGAAGGCTGAACATAACTATTCTACAACAGAAAAATAATGCCTTGCTGTAGTCTGGTCTATTAGCAAATTCCGTCCATATTTGTTTGGTCGACCATTCACGGTTGTCACTGACCATCATTCTCTATCTTGGTTGGTAGGGCAGAAAGATCCTTCTGGCCGTTTGGAAAAATGGGCACTGAAGTTGCAAGAATTGACGTGACCGTTATCTACAAGAGCGGACGCAAACATAAGGATGCCGATTGTCTGTCAAGGAGCCCGATTGAGAACGATCAACCAAATGGTGTGATGTCACTAGCCAATGTCGATATAGAGCAGACTAAAGACCCGGATTCAGCTAAAATAATCGATAATTTAAACTCGGGCCACACCAGAAAGTAATTCAGCATTATCGACGGCATCTTATACAAGAAAAACTATAGCACAACTGGAAGACCCTGGCTTATGATGATTCCTAGGCACTTAAGATAAGAGGTTATGGCAGATTTACATAACGCACCTATAGTTGGGCATTTGGATTCCGCCCGAACGTATGACAAAGTTAAAAAACGATTCTATTGGCCTGGCCTTTATAGAACTGTTCGCCAATATGTAAGCCATTGTCGGGAGTGTCAACGAAGGAATAAATTACTTCGACGTCCCGGCTGGACAACTTGTATCTTTACCGCCCGTAGAAAATTGGGGGAAAATGAGGGCATCCAATTAGAACATTGCCCTCATCCCACTTCGTCGAGGATCCTGGTGTTACAGGGCGAGGGCTGTCCCTCTATCCGTCCACGGTAGAACTAGGAAACCTAGAACCTACATATCAATGGGAGAGGCAGGGTTTCGCCAAAATGAGCCCATCACTTTGAAAGTGTGGACGCGCGAAAATGGAAGTAAATACCTTACAATGCATAACAAGTTCACCGCGCCTCCCAGTCTGCCTATAGACGTCGTCTACTTGATGGCGCTTGGTCAGAACCCCCAAAAACAAAAGAGAAGTTATGGAAATATATTTCGAATTGAAAACTGAGGGATTACCTGGACCATTGCCAATATCCACTCCCAACATCCTGCTACCAAACTCCCAAGTAGTAGCCAAAGACACATATGGTCTGATTCGGGTTGACGAAGCACCATGTAGATGTGTATACCCATTATTTTAGTAGAATATCTATCATCTTGTATCCTTGATGTAGTTGTATATTACTCAAGTAATTCGCCTAATATTTTTTTAAAAAGCATTTACTTCATCTTCATCAACCATACTGAATAACCTTTCCATATCATGTTTTCATCTCAATATTTAGTTCATCTGAAATAAATTATCATTACCGTACTGCCCCCCTTAAAATTCAAGCTTTATATATGAAGATAGTTTGCTTCCTTTCTACTTTTTGTCGCTTCCAAGGTTAAAGGAAATTTGCCACAAATTAAAACAATCGTTTGCTTCTTTTATGCATCCATGGGTGTTTGGAATTCTGATTTAATTCTTGGAGATGGCACTCCCACAAGAAAAATTTCTAGTACATATATAAGGAAGAGTCATTAGATATCTTCTCAGAGTATGGAAATGAAAACCTGAACACAGATGCAATCTCTTGTGAGGTTTTGTCACCAATTGGATATAAGGTGTAATACACGTGCATATTAAAGTAGGCATTTACCCTTTAGAGTTGTACAAGTTCAATTAGAGTTAGATTATGTAGATGAATAACAAGAATTACTTATTTATTTATGGAATGAAAAAATACATTTTGTAGTACACCCTGTATATCCTCTATTCTATATATATATATCATATAATAATGCTCATTTTGGACAATATATTTTATTTTCAAATATTCCGTATGGCAGCACGCAAAACCTTTTCGGGGAATAAGATTGTTTTGAGAACCCATTCTGGATGGCGGTCACTGTGATCCATGAAGTGGATCACCGTTAACAGTGCCCTACCTCCCCATCTTCGGGTGATGCTGTCTCCTACGTCGACGCGACCTTCTGTCTCCTGCACGATAGGTTGTCGTCTGCGTTATAGACTCAGTGAGTCCTGCAGCTCTCTTTGCTCGCTCAACGCGCTGTTCTTTGGCGGACGCTGCCTCCTCGTCCTGACGACCATCGTTAACGTGTTTTAAGACATTCTGAGCAGCGTGTGGGTAATTTTCTTACTTTTGAACACCACACAGGTCCAAAGAGAAGCGTTATGGTCTGTGGTTTAAAGAAGAACCAATTGTATTCATTCAAGGCACGCTGACAGCACAACAGATCGTAGATATATTCTACGTCATTTTTGGCTACCATTCCTCTCATATAACCCCGAGCTAAATTTTCAAATAAACCATGCAAAATATTAGTTATATGAAATTTATAGATGAAAATCCTGCCTTTTAATATATATTCTAGAATCGACTCTTCAGGTATTTTATAATTTTTTCAATTTGATTTAGATATGGTATCAAGATTTGAGCCATAATAAAAAAGGACACTGCCTACAGAAACTATAGTCAAGACCATGTTTTGTTCTTTAATAAATACCTTGCATCAACATTGAGTAAAAATTAATCATGCCTTCGATGAAAATAATCTTTTCAAAACATTTTATTATTCTCTAGCTCTAGGCACGGACGCCCTTCTACAGGAGAAAACCTGGTATAATAATTCGCCAATAGAACACAAGTTAAATATATTTGGATAATTTTCTACATAACTTCATAAAATAACTCCGCCCTTGCCGGTCCCAAGCCCGGATGAAAAAGGAAGTAATAACAAGCTCACTTAAAAACCTGGGTTCAGCTGGCCCGGCTGATAGTACCCTGTTAGGGCTCCTAATCCAGGAATACAGGATGAGCAGCGTTTGTACTCCATGTTAGGAGCGGCTGCACATGACGTCTGTTCCTCATGTCAGGGGCGGCCATTTATTTTGGAGCTAAGTCAGCCTGCCGCTGAGTAATGCTCCCAGTCTTAATGACAAAGGCAGACACATTCTACTTCACCCAGTCATGATGGTTGTCAAACAAGCTTGATACCCTAATATGATTGAGAGAGAGAGAGAGTGGAGTATATATATATATATATATATATATCTTATATAAGAGGACAAACAATAAATAAATATAGGCCAAAAGAAAATAACTAAGGAAGCCAGGAATACATAGTTTGCTGTAGTTATCATTATTAGGAGATGTCTATTTGGTTCCCACCGTTGCTATCCAGAGGCGATATCTGTATTTGGATGATTTGGGGTTAGCTCAAGGAATAGTATATTATGAATTTCCGGAATATCTATCCTTCCGTTAATACTATTTTGCTCTTTTGATATTATTGATTCTATGATGAGTCTCTGTTGTTTATTGAGGATGTTGGAGTAATGGGTTGTTGGTTCTGATAGTGCGAAGTAATTACCTGTTTCTCATACACGATGATATTCTAGAGATTTATTGTCCTGGTGTTCGATATTTCGTTGATGTTCTGATATACTTATATTCAAATTTCTACTGGTTACACCTACCTATTGGTTTCGCATTCGTTGCATTCTATGGAATATATGTCATTCTTAATATTGGAAGGATAATTAAGCTATTGCTTTTTGTTATAGGGTTTTTTTTAGTAGTGAACCTAAACTGGGTGAGATGCAGAAGAAGGTTTTAAATCCGATTTTTTTCAGATGACGAGATATTGATATGGATACTGGTGAGTAAGGAATGCTGCAAATAGATTTTTAAACTGGGGGATTTTGTATTTCAAAAGGGCTATGGAAATGTCTTAAAATAAATGATAAAGAATATTGACAAATTTTAGATTCCTTAAGATATTCTTGGTCTCTTCTGTATCAAAGGTTTGAAGTGAGCAATGGCTATGGACACGTTTAGTAAAGATCTTCACTGTATTGATTTTATGGTGAGAGGGCAGTAGGTGGAAAAACAGATATAGTCGGGGTTGAAGGATGGCTTATAGTGAACAGTTGTTTGTAATTGATTCTGTATACGCATGATTTTTACATAAAACAAATCAGGCTATTGTTTGTTTCTTTCTTATAAGTGAAATTCAGGTCGGGATAGTAACTGTTAAGCTTTTCCAGAATTTTCTTGGTTTAGTTTTCGAGGCAGATACAAATATATCGTCTATTTATCGACGCCAAAAAAATTATATTGGACGGAAATAGTGAGGTTATCTAACTGTCAATGCGACGCATGACAATTTCTGCGACTGAGGTTGAAAGAGAGTTACCTATCGGAGAACCTTTTATCTGTTTGTAAGTTTTGTATTTGTATGTTATGATATTTGTTTCGTGGCCTAGGGCTATAAGTTTGGATATTTTCTTGACAGTAATCAGATCAATAGGATGTTCTTTCAACAATTCTTCAGTCTTTTTCAATATCTGTGGTGTGGAAGACTGGAGTACAGTCAAGAAAGCACAATAGTATTAACAGAAGAATAGACATTCCAGAAATTTATAATATACTATTCTCTGAGCTCACTCCAAATCATCTAAATACAGAAATCGCCTCTGAATGGTAATGGTGGGAACTAGATAGATATATCCTAATAATGATAACTACAGCCTAATATCTATATATTGCTTCCTTAGTTATTTTCTAGTGACCTATATTTATTTATTTGTTTGTCCTCTTACTAGAGATAAATATTTATATAATATCTTTGTCTCTATTTGTATATAGATTGATAAAAATATTTTAAAAATATATATAGAATTTTATGAAGTTAGGTGAAATATTATCCGATTATATTTAACTCGTGTTCTATTGGCGAATTATTATACCAGGTTTACTCCTGTAGAAGGGCGTTCGTGCTCGAGAGCTAGAAAATAATAAAAATGTTTTGAAAGGATACATTAATATCTATATATCAATTTTTTTTTTATAATTTGAATTTTAAGCAAGAATATTTTTTGAAACTTAATTCTATTGACGTTACGTCTCGCTGATTTTGTAGTTGACAGACATTAATATGTTATAATACCTTGAAAATGGTTGGCGTTCAAGCAACTGAAATTTTGTAAAATAAATTACATTTTGATCCAATATATGCCTTTTTATTAATCACTTGATATATCTATAGGAGTATGTAATTCTCTATGATAAATACATGAATGTAAATGGAGAGAGTGTTCAATTAGATTCAGAATTTTGTGTCATTACTTTTTATATACTCTATAAATATTTCTCTTTCACATGAATTCATTTTTTTTCAACCAGAATTGGACCAGGTGAATCTTCGGCCACTACTTGGAGTTTGATAGCGGAATATTAGGAGTAGATATTGGCAATGGCCCATGATATTCTTTAGAATTTAATTCGAAGTTTAATTCTTTAACTTATTTTTTTGTTTTTGGGGGTTCAGGCCAAGGATCATGACGTAGATGACGTCTATAGGCAGACTGAAAGGCCTGGTGTACTTATTATGCAAAGTAAGGTATTTTCTTCCATTTTAACGTGTCCACACTTTCAACGTTATGAGCACATTTTGATGAAAACCTGCTTTTCCATTGATGTGATGGTCAAGGTCTCCTTGTACTTCTGTGGCTAAAGTAGGGGAACAGCCCTCGTTATATAATACCATGAACCTCGACGAAGAGATGAGGGCAAAATTCTAACTGTATGCCTTTATTTTCACCAATTACAATGTTGGAATCCTTGAAATTATTTTGAGCGTTCATTCAATCAATTCTTATTCATGACGTCAATATCTACTTGAAAATATTAGGTATGGTTTCTTCTTTTGGAGATGGAGGGGTTAACGTAGCAAATCCATCGTTAAAAAATCAAAGGAGACCCATTTTCTTGTTATAGTTTGATAATTTAAGAAATGTTTTATAGACTAGTTGCTAACAAATGAATACTCCATTATTGGAATCGATTACTTTAATAAAATATAATAGGTTTACAAGGATTATCACAAATAATACAATATTTTTGTTGTACAGTGAGAAGTCTAGAAAGACAGAAAGAGATTACAGTAAACTCTCCTATAACGCGATTAATGTGTTTTCGTGTTGTATGAAATCGCGTTATAGGAATTCCCTTTGTACGAAATAAAACTTGTATAACGCGAATGTTGTTAGGGTAAATTATTAGTGACAAATATCATGTAAAAAAGTATTGTATAAATGATGTATATAGGAAAATAATTATATACTAAAACAAAACTAAATGTTATATTATTTTATATGCAAATGTAAATATATAAAAATAAATTAAAGTTTATTCACTACGTAATTGATTTTTTTAAATATACATTTGCATATAAAATATATAACATCTAGTTTTGTTTTAGTATATAATTATTTTTCCTATATACCTCATTTTATACAATACATTTTTACATGATACAGTATATCTCCTTTTCAATTTTTCTTTTTTTCCAACTTTATTCATCATGCCTGGGGAGCATGTTTCGTAATTTTTTATATTTGCAAAATATTTACATGTAAATTCTAATTTAATACCTTATATGCGTAAAAAAATAATGAATTTAAGCTTTAAAACTCAATTTATCACTATTTAAAATATTTTACTTACAGAAACACATGTGCAATTAAATTGACAAAGTATACAACACTATTCGTTCAAACACAAAAAAAAAAAAAATTGAAAAACGCGTGTGCATAAAAATTAAATGTATTGTACAGTTGTCAATATGGGAATTTCCGCATTTCATTTTATAACGCGTTATACGAAAATTTGCGTTGTATAAATAAATTTGTCGCAATTTTTTTTATCGCGTTGTACGAAATCGCGTTGCAAAAACTCGCGTTATAGAAAGAGTCTACTGTAATATAAATTATAATTTTCAAATAGTCATTGTATATTCGAGAATAAAAAATCAAATAATTATAAATAAATATGTTAGCACGTTTTCTTTGATGTTTCTTCTAGAAAGAACGAGCGGACTCAATTCGATTTATTTCACACAACAAAAAATAATTACATTACGATTTAATGCGATTTAGTTGTATTTAACACAAAAGAAAACAGAAGAAGAAAAAAAACAACAAAAAAGAATGATGATAAGTAACAATAAAATTCTATGAATATGAAAAAATTATAATTAATTAATAAAATACAATAATAATAATAAAAATAAAACCTAACATATGATTACTATAATAATGATAATAAAAAAAAACCTACAAAATATATGAAAATCATAAATCAAACAGGAAGAGAGATATATCAAGAATGGAATTGCTTAACTCTTATAAAGCAATACTAAAGTTTCCCTATATCTAATTTATATTACAATATACCTGAGTCCACTTTTAAGTATGGCATATAAAATCAATTTTTGAACGATTGATGTTGATTTAAGCCACAATCTGAATTGAAGAAGGCGATGAATAAACAGAATCATGTCCCCAATTAAGGTTCAAAACCAAGTCTTATATATATATTTTTATACTTTTTTAAATTATATTTTCCATTTAATGATTTATTTACGTTAAATCAATTCGTAATATTCAAAGGATAGCTATTTTCTTTTTAATTACATTATTGTCGTGGGAATTCCTCATATTCCAATTCAATATATATTTCTTCAAATTATTTTTGTTTTTGGTGTTTTGGCTAAGTGCTATCTCGTAAAAATGTCCAAGTGCAGACTGGGAAGCGTAGTGAATTCAAGGTAACTACTTTCATTATCCAGCGCCTAGAATTCCATAGCGATGATCTCATCCAATTTCATTGAGATCGAGTTAGGTAACTTAGTTCTATCTGAGTCACCCGGTTGACAGATATAGTTAGGTAGACCGAAGTATTGTATGCTAAGTATTGTATCAATATATTTGAAAAACCTTTATGTTTAAATTAACTAATAAATGTATATATTTTTCTAATGACGTATATATACAAATATTTTAAATATATATTTTAACAGGTTTTGAAGCATATTTATTGACAAGGGCAAGCAAAATTAATTCCAACAAGAGTCCCGAGGGGCACTCGTTGCGAGTGATATTAAAGTGTATATGAAAACATTTATATATATAAATATAATAGCGTCTGAAATAATACTTAAGAAATTTGAGTAGTCTCCAACCTTTCCGAGTTCATATGTGAAATTTAGTGATATTAACTCCAAAAGTTTTGGCGTTCAGCTATACACAATGAGAAGGACAGAGAGATAAATTTGAATTTTTATAATATTAGAGATATGATATAAGAGATGTAGGAACACACACAACAAATATATTTATTTCCTCAAGATAATATTATGCAAAAGCGGGCGGGGTCACCAGGCGAAAATAGACCAGAGTAGAGGTGATTCTTTACACAGAGGAATATGGCCAGAGGACATAGTTTGTGGCTGCAAATGAATGAGGCACACACCACTGGAGGGAAGAGCAGAGTGATGGGTATGAAGAGCTGAGCCATAAAGAATTTACCTAAAATATTCTAGAAACCTATTGACCTTGCTACGAAGCGAGAAAGTCCTAGTTTCCATACTCTGAGTAGATATCTAATAAGTCTTCCTTATATACTAGAAGATTTTCTTGCGGGAGTGTCATCTCAAAGAATTAGACCAGAATTCAAAACACCCGTGGATGCATAAACGAGACAAGCCATTGTTTTAATTTGTGGAAACTTTTTTTAACCTTGTCAGTGGCAAAAAAGTAGAAGGAAAACAAACTTTTTCATATATCAAGTTAGATTTTTAAGGGTGGCAGTACGGTAATGATGATTTTATTCAGATGAATGAAAGATTGAGATGAAAACATGGCGTGGAAAGCCTATTCAGTATGGTTGATGAAGATGAAGTAAATGCTATTTTGTAAATATTAGAAAAATACTGGAGTAATATACAACTACATCAAAGATACAATATGATAAAGATTCTACTAAAATAATGGGTAGACGCACCTATATGAAACTTCGTCAACCCGAATCAGACCAGGTGTGTCTTTGGCTACTATTTGGGAGTTTGGTGGCGGGATATTGGGAGTGGATATTGGCAATAGTCCAGATAATCCTCAGTTTTCAATTCAAAATATATTTCCCTTACTTCTCTTTTGTTTTTGGGGTTCTGACCAAGCGCCATCATGTAGACGACGTCTATAGGCAGACTGGGAGGCGCGGTGAACTTATTATGCATTGTAAGGTATTTACTTCCATTCTCGCGCGTCCACACTTTCAAAGTGATGGGCTCATTTCGACGAAACCCTGCCTCTTCCATTGATATGTAGGTTCTAGGTTTCCTAGTGCTACCGTGGGCGGATAGTGGGACAGCCCTCGCCCTGTAACACAAGGATCCTCGACGAAGTGGATGAGGGGAATGTTCTAACAGATGCCCTCATTTTCTCCAATTTTCATATTGAAATCATCTCTTAGATTTTGAAGATCAAATTTTTTCAATTTCATTTGAGGACGTCTGAAAAACAAGAAAACAGGTTTCTTAAATTTATCATTTTTATGGGGACAGCGTTGTGATGGCAGGTTCAAAAGTGAAATAAAGAAGAGCCGCTTTGTTGGTTAGGTAGGTTACTGTAAGAAACAGTTAATAATGCTAAAGTTACTGTAAATAAATAATTTAAATGGATATTATATTAATATTTCATAATATGTTCGAGATATTAGGATATTTTTTGGACTCGCCCTTGATCAAAGATATATGCTCCTTTGTTGGAATCGATTACTTGTGGGCAGCATGGAATTCTAAGCGGAGTAAGACATCAAATTATATATAGTAAAATCAACTTTTAATTACATTTATTTAATACAAATTATCAGAAGGGGTTTAATTGTTGTATACTACAAGTTTTTATTTTTTTGCGTGTGGTTGTGGTCAAATATAATTTCTTTATTATATAAAATGTTAGACATATGTGTTTGATATATTATAGATAACTATTTACATTTTATATGATTTATGATTTATATTTAGAATGATATAATTTGTTCGTTATATTATTGTATAATTTTGATAAAGTATATTTTATGAGCATTTTATATTCACAAGATAAATATTTTAATTTAATATTTGAATCAAATAGTTATTAAAAAATTAAAACTTATAATGTAAATATAAAAAGCTATTATTTGGAAGCCGCTACAATACTAATCAAATGGCATAAGTTTTCATATATCATATACCACGATGTTTCCTTCAAGACTGTAAGTCCCCAGATTACATGAATAGAAATATATAATATTTGTATTCGAAATAGCCTGAATATATCATCACCCCCCTCCCCCCCCCCCCCGAAAAAAAAATATATATTGCCTCGTAGAAAATTATGAAAAAAAATTTCGAGATGACACAGCAATTTATTTGAGAGGCAAGAGCAAATTAAGAATGATAGAAAATAAGATGAGCAATGAGCAATAAACATAAAAAAAATTATACTCTGTTAATAAAAAATATACTTTGCTACATAAAAGTGAAGAATCAAATAAATAATAGATACAATAATGTAAATCAAAAGTTTAAATAGAACAAAAGGGAGGTTGGTGGAGAAGTAGTAAAGACCATTGATATTCGACAGCCTCTAACCAATTCATATCCTGTATTGGGCACTTTTATTATTTCAAAAATAAAACTGCATTAATGTCAACGACTCTTGCAGATGTACAACCCCAGCTGTGAGGGCCAATGACCAGTAGGAGCTCTGAAAGAGACTCTTTTGTAAAATAAAATTCAAACTAGTTTCTAAATGTGAAGAGATGTGATGTGAAGTTAGAGAGTATAACGGTATCATCTATCACACATAAGGAAAACATGAATAATCGAGAAAATAGCACTTCATTGAACAAATAAAGATAATATATAAAAGTAACCCGCGTAATTAGGCATATTTAGCCGTCGTGTTTTAGAGAGATACCTAAAATTATGTTATTATCTCAAGATTCGCTTTGAAAGGTTTTATATGAAGACATATATAATATTTATTCTCATAGGGTTTGTTATTATTAATACTATAGAACAAATTATTTTTAAGATGTATTGAAAACAATATAATTAGTCTAATTATGAGAATTAGTTTTCGGCGAATGAAAATATCGATTTCCATTTATAGATATTACCACGTGGAAAATTATGGAAGAGAAACTTCAGGATGGCAAAGAAATTAATTTAAGGCAAAAACAAGCAATGAATTATAAACAAAAGATAAGCAATGATTGAAGTTTACAGAGTAACAAAATAAACATAAAATATGATAATCTGTTGATAAAATAATAAATACTTTGCTACATAGCTCCTTCACTATGGGTTCTGTTAGCCACATTTTTAATTATTGTAGATACTGACATGGATCTGAGGTGCTTCTACCTATGATACTATCGGTCTTTGTACTTTGTCCCTAGTACAGTGATTCTCAACCAATGTGCCGCGTGTAATTTTGTGTGCGCGAAATTCTAAAAATGTGCCGCCGAATTTTAGTCATATGATTATGTTCACGTTTGTATTGGTTTTTCTTTTTTTCTTTTTCATTTTTTTACTTTTTAAAATAACGAAATTAGCAAATTGAATGTTAGAGATG
The DNA here is from genome assembly GCA_030710605.1 of Cordylochernes scorpioides. Classification (NCBI taxonomy): domain Eukaryota; kingdom Metazoa; phylum Arthropoda; class Arachnida; order Pseudoscorpiones; family Chernetidae; genus Cordylochernes; species Cordylochernes scorpioides. Next base: position 200,824,279 of record CP092864.1, on the reverse strand, counting down.
TATATTACTTATATTTTGCATAGAAATATTGATACATAATTTGAATTTTCTTGCATTCAAGTTAGCAAAAGTGTGCCGCGAAATTCTAAAATTGTGCCGCCAAATTTTCAAATCTTTAAAATAATGCCGCAACAAAAAAGAGGTTGAAAATCACTGCCCTAGTACCTTCACGTCCTTTTTCTTGCGGCGTGAAGCGCGGCTTTGTCATCGTATCGTCAATAGGGGCATCGTCATCTTGGAGGGAATTCTAGGCTTTGAAACGGCAGTGGAATCCTGGAGTCAGTCTCGAAAAATGTAGATCACAGCACCCATATCTTCAAAGTCTTCTCGGTGATCTTCAGTTTGTCTTCCTTAGGTTACCCAGAATCTCCACCAAAATGCCTCATGGAAAAATTAGGAAAGACAAACTTCAGGAAAGACACAGCAATTTATTCAGAGCAAAAACACACTATGAATGATTTAAAAAGATAAGCAATGAGGGAAGTTTACAGAGTAGCAAAAATATAAACATTAAAAAATGATACTCTGTTAATAAAATAATAAATAATTTGCTGCAAAATATAAACATACTTAACAAATATATTTATTTTTCAACGATTATCATATTATTATGGACGTCGGAAAGAATAGTTCAGTAGAGGAAACACTTTCAAAATAGAAAATGGCCACAGGACATTAGGTTTGACTACAAAAAGGTTTTGGCTACATTTTGTAGATAGGAAATTGATTGGATTGAAGATCAGACCAATGAAGAATTCACAGTGAAAGGTTTTCTCAACCTAGGGACCTTTCCCGGAAAAGTAGAATGACCTTTGTTTCATACCCTGAGAATACAGCTAATATATTTCTCAAATAGAAGGTTTTCATAGGGTGCTTTCTTAAGAAATTAGACCAGAATTCAAATAACCATTAATGAAAAAAGAGCAGATAATTGTTTGAATAGGTGAGAAATTTTCTTCATATTTTAGGTTGGCGGAAAGAGTAGAAAAGGTTATTAAAACCATTTTCAATAAAGCCCATGCATAAAAATCATCAAACTAGAATTGAATTGAAGGGGTGGCAATACCGTAATGTTCATTTTATCCAAAATATATTAGGATATTCATGAAACCCTTTCGGAAAGAGAGATCCAATATGATTACAGTAGATGAGTTAAATGAGTATTTGAAGAATAGGCGGATTAAAATAGAAATATACCACTAAATCAATGGATAGGTACCGAAATGAAGCTTCATGAACCCGACTATGAGCAGGTTTGATTTCGTCTGATATTTGGGAGTCCTGCAGTGGAATATTGGGAGAAGAAATTGGCAATAGCCCGAAGATTTCTTCCGATTTTAATTCGAAAAATAATTATCTTACTTCTTTTTTGTTTTTTGGGTTCTGGCCAAACGCCACCGCGTAGACAACATCTATAGGTAGACTAGGAGGCGCGGTATATTTATTATGCATGGTAAGATATTTACATCCATTTTCTCTTGTCCACACTTTCAGCGTGATTGGCTCATTTTTGTTAATCCTGCCTCTTCCATTGAAATGAAAGTTCTTGGTGTTCCAGTACTACCGTGGTCAAATAGGGGGACAACCCTTGCCCTGTAGCACCAGGCACTTCGACGTAGAGGATGAGGGCAATGTTCTAATTGAATACCTTCACTCTCTACAATTTCCATATTGAAATCTTCTGTTAAATTTTTAAGGTCAATTATTTTCAAATTCGATTTACGACGTCTAAAACAGCAAGAAAATAGCTTCCGGAACGTAGCCATTTTTATGAGGTCAAGTTGGTGAAGTCAGTTTTAGAAGAAAAAAAAAGAAGATCCGCTTTTTGTTTTTAAAGAGAGGTACTGTCTGAAAAATTTAATAAAGAAATAATGTTTTTGTAAAATTATTATATTTTCAATGGATATCAATTAAATTTCACGATTTATTCAAATTGTATGGTTAGTATAATTCGACTTTAATCAAAGATATATGCTCCTTTGTTGGAATCGATTACTTTCATCCAATTAAAATGAGACATAGCCTAACTCATATACCATTTATTTTTCTATTAAGCTCAAAAGATTCCCCTCTTATAATACAGAAACATATACAAATATTGTATTCAAATATATAATATGTTTGAAGAGAAGATATTTTTATTGAAAAATAAACATAGTATTTTCAAATTTTAAATAGGAAATGGATGTGAAATCGTTATATTTACCTATAAGAATATAATAAAAATAAACTTATTGTAAAATAATTTATATATATGGACACAGGGAAAATGACATGTGTGAGTTGAGGTTATATGGAGAGTCTGTGCATATTCAAAGATATTATTTAGCATAACGCGCCATATATATATATATATATTAATTGAATAGCATATTTTGGATCAAAAATAAATAAACATTTTATTTAATATAAATGCCAATATTTCAATAGGCTATACGCCTAACTTCGTCAGGGCTTTTCTTGTTTTTGAACTGCTTTGGTTCAACACGTGATCCCTTCACGCGACGATATATAAATATTTGCAACTCTGTGGGGATAAGATTTAAAATATATACACACAAACAAATATTAATAAGAATAGACTATATATGTACATTTATAAAAATAAAAAATAATATATGATTCCTAATAAGTTATAATAAAATAATTTTAGATCGATTTGAACTGTAAATATAACGGAGGTATGTCAATTTTTCTATTAATACTGTTGGTATCTTTCATTGAGGTCCAACTTTCTAAAAAAACTTTCTAAAATATATATATAAGAAATGGAACATAAGACGCGAATGTTTCTTTCGACAAATAAACCAAACTTCTACTGTCCTTATTGCGATGAAAAATAATTAGGAGAGCTTGGTCCATCAGTGGTGAAGCCTCCAAGCGGTTTATTTAATCTATCAGACCTCTTTTTTAGAGCTCTGATACTGTATTTAGGAAAACATCAATTTTATTTATAAATTTATATGGTATTATTGCCTTAACTAATATTCTATATTCTCTGGAGTTTATTTTTGAAGTGTAGTTATTATAGTGAATTATACAAAGAGAACAATATATAAATGATAGTTGTGTGAAAAGGAGTTTTTTTTAAATCAGAACATATGATTACATAAATGTGTAGACGCGTCGTATTGAAGTTATTAAGACTGTTTCATGATTTTATTGACTCTAGTCTAGGCAGGTGTGGCGTGGGTTTCTTCGTGGGAGTTAGTCAGTTTGTCAGGATTTTGAATATCCGAGTGAGAATTTCAGCGACATGGGAGTGGGAAAGGAGAAAATGATTTCCAGTGGTCCAGCGGATTCATTAGATTGATCGAATTTCAATTAAAAATACTGTTCTCCAATTTTCACCCTGATTTTGGTCTTAAAGTCAAATTTCTTCACACAAACTAGTCCATGGGCAGACATGGAGCGCAGTGAGTTTATTGGTGACTTTTAGATTTTCACTTACATTTTCGTGCGCGAACGGCTTCAAAGTAATTAGGCCATATTTGCGAAAACCAGCTTCTTTCTTTAATATTATGGTGTTGGGTTTCATAGTTTCCCGGTCTGACTGGAGAACATCCTTAATAAAGTTGAATCGTGTTCCTCGACGAAAAGGATGCGGACAATATTCTAATTGTATGCCTTCATTATCTACAATTTCCATGTTGAAAAACTTCACTTTAATTTGAAAGTCAAATTTTTCAAATTTTGGTTGACGACGTTGAGAACAACCAGAAAATGGGTTTCAGAGAGTTTCCATAATTATAGGTTCAACCATGCGATTGGGGTTTCATATCTTTTTTTTTTTTGACATTCGGTCTTATATGTTAAATTGTTGGAATGGAATACACTTACATCATGATTGAAATTTTGGAATTGACAGAATATATTGCCTCGAAATTAATTTAAAAGAATACTCACCAAAAATTAAAAAGCCGGGTAGAAAAAGATTCACTAAGAGAATTCTAAGCTGCAATTTAATCAGTTAGTGTATATTTCTGGCGGAGATACCAAAATTTATACATAAATTACTAAAATATATAATTTACAATTTCCAGTGTAACTAATTATTTTGTTTTTAAATCAAATTAATTTTAAAACTCAAATCTGAATATTGATATAACTCTAAATTCATATTATCCGGTATCAGTATGTAAATACAGGGTGATCCAAAAGTCCCGCACAACTTTAAAAATTAATAACTCCGGAATATTTGCGCTAGAGCAATGCGGTAAACACCATTGTGTTCAGAATGCAATGGGATTTTTTATGGCAAATATTGAAAATTTCGAAATTGATTTTAGTTACAATTTCATTCCCTAGATGGCGCTGTACCAGAATCAGTAATTCAGCGGCCAAATTGTTGATTAATTGAAAAATATAACTGATCGACACGTATTTTTCCTTTTTGTATACCAGGAAAGAATATAATAATAACAAATCGTTAATTAATAAAGCACCATTTCGCCAAAAGTTAGAAGAAATGGTTAACGATTTTTAAATACAATCTGAGATATGTAAAATAGGTATTGCAAATTAAAACATGTAGCAAAAAATATTTATATTTTTGATAGAGTTTTGTCA